>CM051827.1:131529992-132129992 GCA_028451465.1 Erethizon dorsatum
GACAGGGCCGGTGAGATAGCTCAGTGGCATAAGCGCCTGCCTGGCAAGCGCGAGGTCCTGAGTTCGACTCCTGGTACCCACATAAAAAGAAAAAAAATAAAGGACAGCAAAAAGCGCTGGTGAGGACGTGGTGGTGCTGACCCCTCACGCTCCGCTGGTGGGACTGTGAAATGGTGCAGCACTGAGGGGAGCAGCGTGGCAGCTCCTCGGAGACAGATGGGAGAGTTCCAGGTGAGCCGGCAATCCCCAGCCTCAGAGTTACGGTTTAGACAAAAAATATCCCCCAAAAGCTCATGTGCTCGGAAGCAGGGCTTTTGGAAGGGGCGGGATCATGAGGGCGCTAATCTCATATCCCTCGATCTATCCACCCATGAGCTCCTGGCTGGATGTGCTGTTAGGATGTGAGTCACACAAAGATGTGTTCTGTCCAGACCCTGTCCTCTCTCTTGAGCTCTTTCTTGCCCTGTTTCCCAGTGACCAAGAGGTGAGCAGCTTTCCTCTGCCATACCCTTTCACCATGCTGTTTCTGCCTCAGAGTCAGCTGACCTGGGCCTGAAACCTCCAAAACCATGAACAAAAATAAACTCTATGGGTGTGGTGATGCACACCTATAATACTAGCACTCTGGGAGGCTGAGGCAAGAGGATCCCAAGTTTGAGCCCAGTCTAGGCAACTTTGTGACTTAGCAAGCGCCTGTCTCAAAATAAAAAGTAGAATAAAAGGGCTAGAGATGTAGCTCAGTGAGAGAGCCCTGTATTCAATCCCTAGTACTGTAAACAAATGAGAAAACAAACAAACAAACAAAAAAAAACAAATGGAAAATGCGCTGGAGATATAGCTCAGTACAAAGGCCTTGGGTTCATTCCCCAGCACTGTAAAAAAACCAAACAACACCACCACCAAGAAAACCCAAAACCCTTTCCTCCTTTAGGTTCTACATGTTAGGTCTTGGTCACAGGGATGAAAATCTGACTAACACACTAGGCGTGTACCTAGGAGAAATAAATACATGTCCACACAAAAATTTGTACACAAATGTGTGCAGCAACATTATTCCTAATGGCCCAAAGGAGAAACAACCTGAATGTCTGTCAGTGCTTGGATGAATAAAAAAGTGGCATTTCCATGCAGTGGAGCACAGTTTGTCCATAAAAGAGAATGGAGAACTGATACGCCTTTCCACATGGATCACCCTTGAAAATTTCCTATCCAGCGAAGGGAAACAGCCACAAAAGTCCAATTATGGAGTGATGAATCTACTAGGGCTACTGTAGCAAAGCACAGCAAACGCAGTGGTTTGATCCACAGAAATGTGCAATCTTGTAGCAAAGTCCAGCTGTGGGCAGGCTGGCGCCTTCTGAGCTGTGTGGGGAAATCTGTTCTCAGCTTCTCTCCTACTTCTTGTGGGTTGGGCTGTCTTTGACTTGTAGATGTCTGTCTTCTCCCTGCGTCTTCTTAGCCAGTGTGCATCTATCTCTGTGTCCAAATGTCCTCTTTCTTTGACACCAGCCATATTGGCTGAAGGTGCCACCCTACTCCAGCATGACCTAATCAACAGATCACATCAACAATGACGATATTTCCAAACAGGGTCCCCTCCTGAGGTATGGGGGCAGCTTTGGACTTCAGCGTATGTATGTGGTGGTGGAAGGCACAATTTAACCCATAACAGAGGCTGTTAACATGACATGTTCAGGATGCCCAAATCTGTAGGGGCAGGAAGCAGACCAGTGGTGGCCTAGGAATGGGAGATTGCTGGGAAGTGGGGAGTGATAGCCAATGGATATAAGATTTCTTTTTTTGGGGAATCAATATTCCAAGATTGATTTTGGCAATGATTATGCTGTGAATATACTAACATCTGTTATGCTGTATAATTCAAATGGACGAATTATATGGTAAATGAGTTATATCTCAATAAATTCATTGGTCAAAGACTCTTGATGATCCAAGCATTGATGTGTGTTTTCTTCTTTTTTTTTGTTTTTGTGGGTACCGGGGGTTGACCTCAGGACCTCGCGCGCCAGCAGGCGCCCGTGCTGCTGAGCGGTATCACCGGCCCTTTTTTCGTATGTGGGTTCCGGGAGTCAAACTCGGGCCCTCGCGCTTGCCAGGCAGGCGCTTACGCCACTGAGCCATCTCACCGGCCCTGTGTGTGTTTTCTTTTGTGGGTTTCGGCCTGGCAGCCCCAGGGCTGGCTCAAGCCTTTCCTGTTGCTGCTTTTACCATAGGTGTCCTGACCACACTGCTCCTGCTGCCAAGTGGGCTCTTCTTTCTCCTTTCTGTGTCCCGACCTCCTCCAGGGTCTGGTCAAGCCCACGGCCCCTTCTGAAGTCTTTTCTGATGGCTTAGTCCTCCTGGTTCCTTCCTTCCCCGCATTTCTGCAGCACCCCAGAGCCTGGGTCTCGAGTCTCTGTGGGTTCTCTGGGTGTCCGCCTCCCCAGCTGGATTGCAGGGACCATTCGTCCCTCTGTCTGTAGCATGGAGGCTCCACACTCGGACTGTGGGTGGCACTCAGTACATCTATGACACTGATGAGAAGATGTCCCTGGCCCCACCCATGCCAGGCAGCAGCCTCCTGCAAGCGCAGTGAGTTCTGGTGTGACTCTCTGAACCACAGTGTAACTTCAGCAGGTAGCTGTGAGCCAAGGCCACTTCTGCTCAGAGACGTCCCCACCACGGGGAGAAGGCCCAGCTGTGTGTAGTCCCTGCTCAGTGGGCTGGGTGGAGGGGAGGTCACTGGTTTTCTGTCCCGTGTGCCTGTGTCTTCCTTGTGTCTCTTTCCCCTGCTTGGGCCCTGGAGCCCTCACTCTCTTTCCTGGCAGCTTTGACTCCTTTCTTGATTTCCTCTGACAAACAAATATCAACTTAGTGTATGACCCTGGGGTGTTTTACTTCCCAGTTCCAGAAGGCATGGGAGGCTCCTTGTTAGGTGTCCCAGTGGAGCACTCCTCAGGGTGGCTTTCAGGTGGGAGAGGAGGCTTTGTTGGGACCTGGAGTCCCTGGCATAGTTCTACTTACTGGGCTGGGGAGAATCCCTTACCAGTGCTTCCTCTCTCGAAACTCCCTCCCAATATTCAAGCATTTCTTTTTGTTGTTGTTGTTGGATGTGGGACTGTTTTTCCCTAAATGAAATATTTCATGAGCTCCAGTATCTATAAAAGATTAAAAAAAAGTGGAGCCCTGGTCAGGACAGCACTGTAGGTTTAGACTTCAAATGCAGAACAAAAGCTGAGAAAATATAAAAATGGGAGTGTTAAAAGACAGAGCCATCTTGGTGGGGAGATTTCAATACATATTTCTGTATAGTGGACAAAGCAAGCAGACAACATAATCAGGCAGGATACAGGAGATCCGAATAACACAATAAATCATATTGACCTAATTGATGCATATAAAATACTGTATCGCACAGTGCCTCCTTTTCAAGTCAGTAAATGAACATGGGACATTTGCCAAAACTGGCAATACTGTATTTTAGAAAGCAAGCCTTAGTAATTTCCAAAAGATGAAAATAATTCAGAATATATCCTCTGACCACAGTGCAATTAAACTAGAAATCAATAACAAAAAGATAGCTAGGAAATCTCCAACTTCTTAGTAATTAAGCTACATACTTCTAACTAACCCGTGGTTCAAAAACAAATCACAGTGGAAATTAGACAATATCTTAACTAAATGATAATGAAGATATATTGTACCATGCTTGTAGGTTGTGGCTCAAGCAGTGCTTAGAGAGAAATTTGTAGCCTTGTATATATTTGTAGCCATATACATGTACATAAATATATACATATATCTGAAGAAATGCTGGAAATCAATATTTTAAGCTTTCATTTCAAGAAGTAAGAACAAGAACATTGAGCCAAGTCCAAAGAAAATAGAAGGAAATAAATGATAAAGACAAAAGCAAAAATATAAATTTTATAGAAAGCAAATATACAACAAGAAAACCAATGTAGCCAAAAGGATATTATTTGAAGAGATCAGTGAAATTTAAAGACCCTCTATAATCTGATCAAGAACCAAAGAGAGAGAGATAGAACACTTTATCAATATCAGGAATGTTATGGTTCAGATCTAGGGTGTTTGGAAGGTGATTGGACCATGGGGCACTGTACTCACCAGTGGATTCACCCACTGAGGTCCGTAGCTGAATGTTCTGGGAGGAGGTGGGGCTTGGTTGGAGGAGCTGACCTGGAAGAGTGTGTTCCGGTCCAAGCTCCTCCCTTCTCTCTCTCTGCTTCCCATCAGCCATGACATGAGCAGCTCTCCTCCGCCAGACCCACCTTGCATTTCTGCCTTGGAGCCAGCTGACCATGGACCTAAAATGTGAGCTGCAATAAACCTCTCCTCCTTTAAGTTGTGGGTATTAGGTATTGTGCCCAAGTGATGAAGACAAGGAATAAAAAGGGGAATGGTGGCAACTTGATGGATATTATGAACATTAGCCAGATAATGACGTTGTGAGGATATACTTGCTAAGATCACATATCCACAATAAACATATTCTTAAAACACAATAATAAAATAATCCAATAAAATGGGCAAAATATTTGAACAGATACTTTGCTAAAGATGATATGCTGATAACAAACACTTGAGAGGAGGACCAATATCATTAGACACAAAACGGAAAACTAAAATTGGCATAAAATTCCACCACCACTCACCAGCTGGCTAACATCCAAAAAACTGACCACACCAAGTGTAGGTGAGGGCATAAAGCAACTCTCAAATACAAATACTAACTCTAAGTGGGTAATGACAGTTTATATGTGAATGCTATAATCCTTTGAGAAAGAGCCAAAAAGCAGTTCAAAGAGGTACATCCAAAAATCCAATATAAAAATTAAAATGAAACCCTAAAAGAATTAAAATATTCCAAAAGAAGGCAAGGAAGGAGAAGAAATAAGAAAGAAATAAAGGGGATATAGTAGTCACTTTCCTGTTGCTGAGACAAAATACCTGACATCTGAAACTTAAAGGAGGGAGGTTTTTTTTGCTCAGGGTTTCAGAGGGTTCAGTCCATGATTAGCTGGCTCCAAAGCAGAAACAACACAGTTGTTTCAAAGGGCCTGATAGAGGGTGGTTGTTTAACCCATGGCAGCCAGGAAACAGAGGGAAAAGGAGGAGCCAGGGACAAGAATACACATTTCCAGGTCACAGTTCCGGTGACCCACCTCCAGCCAGGTCCCACCTCCCAACAGCACATTCATCTATGAACTCACATATGGAGTATAGCGCCCAATGATGGGTATAGCATCCCCATGATCCAGTGACTTTCAAAGCCCCACCTCTGAACACATGGGAATTTGGGGGAACATTTTAGAACTAAACTATACCAAGGGACAAACAGAAAATGAATAATAACACGGCTGACCTATATTTAACCATTTCGATAATTTCCTTAAATGTAAATGGCCTAAATATCCTAAACAAAATGCAGAGACAGTCATATCTACTATGTGTGAGAAGCCTGTCTTACATATACAAAGATAGGTAGGTCACGTGTAAAATGATAGAAAAATATATTTCATGCTAAAACCAATAAGAAGAAAGTCAGAGTGGCTATGCTAGTGGCTGACGAAGTAAACTTCAAAACAAGTAACTCTCCCAGGAGTAGAGACAGTGAGTAGCTACCTGGGGACAATCCACCAGGAAGATCTGACAGCCCCAAGTGAGTAGACATCACAAGAGCTTCAAAGTCTCTGGAACGAAAACTGATGGAGAAACAAACAAACCCACCATGTACCAGGGGACTTCAACCCTGCTCTTCCAAGGACAGACAGAACAAATAGAAAGTCAGGAAGGTCACAGACGACCTAAGGAATGTGTTCAACCAGTAGGACCTCACTGACATTAATGGAACATTCTACTAAAAAAGGGTGGGGTTCACCTTCTTATTAAACATGTCAAACATTCATCGAAATGAATAATATCCTGGGCCATATGAAACCCTAATAGCTTAAAAAATTAAAGTAATAAAAACATGTACTCTGTCCATAAAAGATTTAAGCTAGCAAGCAATAACAGAAAACTATCTGGAAAATCTTGGAAATTAAAACCACATTTCTAAATAAATCTTGATTCAAAAAGGACCAAAAGAAAACTTACCAAATATTTTATATTAAGTGAAAATAAGAACCCGACACATCAAAATTTATGTGATGCAGCTAAACTAGAGCATAGAGGGGAATTTCAAGCATTAAATGCTTTCAGTAGGAAAAAATTCTCACACAATAACCCAAGCTTTTATCCCAAGAAAAAAAAAAAGAGCAAATTAAATGTAAAATAAGCAGGTGGAGGGAAACTAAGAGCACAAAACAATGAACTGAAAATAGAAAAATAATGGAGAAAAGTCATAAATCTGAAAGCCGTTTTTTTTTTTTTTCATATGCAGGTACTGGGAGTCGAACTCAGGACCTCGCGCTTGCCAGGCAGGTACTTACGCCGCTGAGCTATATCACCAGCCCGTGAAAACTGTTTTTTATCTAAAATTTAATAAAATTGATAAAATTGAAGTCAGACTGGATAAGAAAAGACATAAATGGCCTATACCTTGAATGTAAAAAAGATATAACTACCAACTCTGCATCATTAGAAGATAATAAAGCATATTACCAACAAATTCATATCTACGAATTTGCCAATTCAGATGAAAATGAATCATTCCCTTGAAAGAGACAAACTAAGTTCACCAAGGAAGAAACTATATTTAAATAGTCCTATGCCTATTAAAGAAATTGAATTTATACTTAAAAACATTCTTAGAAAACTTCAAGACTGGTTGGCTTGATTGCTTAACTCTGGTGTACATTTTATTTATTTTTTTTATTTATTTTTTTTTTTGGTGGGTACCGGGGGGTCGACCTCAGGACCTCGCGCGCCAACAGGCACCCGCGCCGCTGAGCGATATCACCGGCCCCTTTTTCCTATGTGGGATCCGGGAGTCGAACTCGGGCCCTCGCACTTGCAAGGCAGGCGCTTATGCCGCTGAGCCATCTCACCGGCCCTTGGTGTACATTTTAACAAACAAACAAACAACAAAAATACTCAAAACAAGAAAAGAATAAACTCTCTACAAAGTATTCCAGAAAATAGAAGACAAGAGGACATTTCACAACTAAGGTTCTCACATTTGATTTTGAGCCTGGCTGTCGCATGGCAATAGTCATGACAGCAAGGGGCGGGCATAAGAACAGGGCAGCGTGGACCAGGAAGAGGCCCACGCGTGTGGCTGACTGATTTTGGCAAAGGTGGGAACAGAAGTCAATGGGGAGAGTGTATTCTTCTCAATAAGATGGCAGAACAACTGGGCATCCATATGCATAAATAAGTAAATAACTTCAACCCACACTTGCTCCTTATGATCCCTTATATGCAAAACCCCAAACTATAAAATGTCTAGCACACTGCTTTTCAGTAGAATACACTTGTCTGCAATGATGGCTGCTCTGAATTGGTGCCCCCCAGGGTGGGAGCCTCCAGACTCCTGGTTACTGAGCACCAGTTGAAAGGCGGCCAGTGCGATTGAAGAACTGAGTTTTATACTTCACTTTACTTTAATCAATCTCGATTTAAATAGCCACACACAGCTAGTGGCTACCATATTAGACAATGCAATTTGAGAAGAAAATACAAGAGAAAATGTTATGCCCTTGAATTAGACAAAGATTTCTTAAATATGACACTAAAAGCATGATCAATACAAAAAAAAAATGGAGATAATCTGGGCTTTCTCAGAAAAAAATGAGCCACAGACCAGGAGAAAATACCTGGATATCATGCATCTGACGAATGTCATGTGCTCTGAATATCTAGAGCAGTGATGGCGAAACTTTTAGAGACTGAGTGCCCAAACTGCAACCCCAAACTCACTTATTTATCACAAAGTGCCAACACTTCAATGAAACCTGAATACCTGATGCTGAGCTGCTGAGGCGCTGCTGGGGCGACTTGGCTTGTGTGCCAACAGAGAGAGCTCTGTGTGCCCGCTGTGGCAGGGGTGCCGTAGGTTCCTACCACTGATCTAGAGGATTCTCAAACCCATGCAAAGCAAATGACTCAGTTAAAAATGGGTAAAATAACTGAATAGAGACTTCTTTAAAGCATGCGTGTGGAAAGAGAGTGAGCACATGAAATAGACCCATCTCACCAGTAAAGATGGGCCTGCAATTCAAAACGACATCAAGACACCACTGTGTAGCTTTTAGAATGGCTAAAAAGGAAAAAAAATCCGATGATACCAAATCTTGGGAGGGTGTAGAGCAATTGGAATTGTTGTAGTATACTGATAGGAATGCAAAATGGTACAGACACTTTGGAAAGCATTTTGGTAGTGTATCATCAAGTTAAATATAAACTTACAATTCTCTGGTCCAGCAATTCTACTTTTTGGTATTTACCTAAGATAAATGAAAACATGTGTTCACAAAAGACTTGAACAAGAATGTCCATTTCACTTTCACTCATTGTAACCCCAAACCGGAAAGAGTTCAAGTACCTTTTCATAGGAAAATGGGCAAACTGTGGCTTACCCATCATTGGGAGACCTCTCAGGGGTAAAAAAAGAATAAATGACCAATAAATGCAACATGCATTCAATCTCAAAAACATCATACTGACCCATAGCCATGATGATTGCATTTAAAATTTTTTTTTATTTTATGGAAAAAAGGTAAACCAAAATTTCATAACAAAATAATAGGCTAATAACAAAAGTTAATACATTGCATATTGCTATCTTTAAAACAGTTATTCTGAGTACAAGATATGGGTATTAAAATTCGCCCCATTTTACATGAAGTCAAAATGTTGGCAAAAATAATCTGTGGTGGGGCAACTTAATAAAATAAATAAATAAATGAAAGGGCTGGAGGTGTAGTATAGTGCAAAAACTCTGGGTTTGGTTCCTGATACCACAAAAAAATCTGTGGTGATAAAGGTCATACTGCGGTTGCCTGTTGAGACAGCCATAGAGACTGTCTTAGTTACTTTTCTCGTTGCTGAGACAAAATACCTGATAGCCACAAGTTAAAGGAGGAAAGGTTTATTTTAGCTCACAGTTTGTAAAGGTTCAGTCCACAGTCAGCTGTGTCTAAGGCAGGGCAGCATGGCAGAGGGGCAAAACAGGAGAAATAGTTCATGGCATGGCAGGGAGAAGGCAGCAAGCAGCAGCAAGCCTGCCTTCTTCCTGCCCCTTTATACTCCATCAGGGCTATAAACCTATTGATTGGTGTCACCCACACCCAGGGCAGGGCTTCCATTATCCACACCCTTAATCCCAGCATCACACCCTTAATCTACATTCACCCTTAATCTAATCCAGCCTCCTTTGAAACTCCCCACCTATGACCACCTGGGGCTTTGTGGGGAAATCTAGACACAAACCATACCAGGGGCCAACCCAAAGAGGATAGAAGACCACATTCTGAGACAGGCTAAATGTTCACCTTGATGACATTTTGCATTACCTGCATATTGTGATTGAGTGTTGGCAGCACTGGATGTGTTTCTGTGCATGTGTGTCGGTGTATTTCTCAAAAGTGATTGAGTTTTACACTTCAGATCTGTGCTGAATTAAAATCTTTCATAAATTAAAAAAATAGAGAGGGATATCTACTCACAGTTAGGAATTGATCTGCAGGATATATTGTTAAACGGAACAAACGAAGATGTGAACCGTGTCTACAGCTTGCTAAGTTTAGCAGAAAATAGAAATGACTACCTCAAAAGAAATAGATGGAAAATAGAGGAAAGGGCGAATGAAGGTGATTTTTTTTCCTGAATTTATCTTTTTTCTATGGTTTCTTTTTACTATGACATCATGTAAATAGTAAAATTAAATTTATAAATAAATAAAAATTTAAAATCCCAAGAGAAAAGAAAATGGCAAACAACGTGAAATAACTACGTAACAAAGAGCACGATTTCATAGCAGTCTGGATTATAGTACCCTGCACATCTCTGGTCCATACATCTAGGGGCAAGCAGTACTGCACCAGAGGCCTTACTTTAATTTGAATGTCTTTTGTATTTTACAGAAGTTATGAAGGACAATAAAACAAGTTTATTAATTATGTTTATATTGTTAAAGTCCAAGATTTTCAGTGTAAAAAGAAAGATACTACTATACAATCCAAGCAATTAAAATCCATATAAAGGTAAGCTTAAATGGGAAATACAAGTGTGATCCTGATTGTTTTTGCATTTTTTATTTTTATTGGTACATGTTTGCAGTACATAATGATTGCAGTCATTGTGGGGGGTTGGTGCATGTACATCACACATCTTCATTCCTTTTTCATCCCTGTCCCCTCTCCCCCATCTCTAGGTCCCTTTCCCATTTGCAAAAGATGCACGTGTTAGCTGTGCTCACTGAAAATCCCCAGAAGCCAAATGCATCCACAGCACCCAGATGGTGGTGGTCAAATTCCATTCCTCCTGCGATGGAGCTTGGGCTGCGGGCAGAAGAAGTCTGATTCCAGGAAATACTGACGCAAGCCTGTCTAGATTTGCCTGCGGTGTTGAGCCAGGGGGCTTCCAGAGGCTGCTAGGATCCCCTCAGCAGAGCACAGGAGTCCTTGGGACTCATTCTTGTTGTTCAAAAGGGACAACTTGAGCACAAAACAATGTGGAATGTGTAAGACTCCATAAATCCACAGTGCTATTCCATAAAGAGACAGCTATGTAAAAGGGAGAGAGAGAGAGAGAGAGAGAGGGAGAGAGGGGACAGAACAGCTCATTGACAGCCTTTGGAAACTCAAAAAACTCTCATTCTAAAAATAGCAATTAAAAGGAAATAATTAAGCATTTATTCTTCCTTATCTCTGAGGATTATATAGCTCTGGCTGATGAGGGACAGTTCTTAAGAGAAGAATCTTAGCTAATGAGTGTGGAGGCATTGTCAGAAATAGGAAATGACCTCTTTCAGGTCCTAGTGTAATAACTGATTCAGGCAAAGCGACAGTGGATGGAGTCACTGGATGGAAGGCACAGAGAGGTCAGGAAATTGCCCTGGGTCGCGCGGCGGGCGAGTGGCCATGGCAGGATCGGAACCTTGTTGGCCTGGCTCCAGAAGCCGTGGCTGTGGCCATTAGTCCATTTCCCCTACTAAATGGTAATATTTATGTAAATTGTCCACTGGTTGCCCGAGTCCTCAGTGTGAACTGGAGGTCTCTCAGGGAACATAACTCGCCAGGGTCTGGACTCTCCTCTGTGGTTTCGAAAATTTTCATAACACAAATAAGAAAAAGCAAAAGGGAGATTAACTCATTATTTTATTGGCGTCCAATTTAGCCCTCCAGGGGAGACTTAGGTCGCCTTCTTATCAGCTCAAGAGGGAGAAGTTACTTTGACACCTTCGACATTTCCGAATCAGGGATTATGAGGGATGGTTCAGTACCCAACGTATTCCAGAAGCTCGTTCGGTCAGACCACATCAGGGAAGTCTTGATTCTTCCGGGAATGTAGTTATGAATACAATAATTTCAGGAGTCTACTTTGCCACTTCACCATTCTCTCTAGCTAGATTGATACCAAGGATGGAAAGATGAATACTCTGTTCAAAGAAGTTGGACAAGAGCCCATCAGGTTTCAGGTAAGCGCTTACACCCCCTCCAGATCAACAGTGTCATCCCCTCACCTTGGGCTGCATCTCTCCATCCTGGGCTGTGTCTCCTGCACCCCGTGTTTGTGTCCCTCACTTCCCTGTGGCATCTCCTGTGGTCATGCTTTGGGATACTGCCCTGGGATGAGAATGAGCCCAGAGCCCCTGAGAACAAGCCTTGCTCAGCTTCGGAAACACCTGGCACTGGGTGCTTTCGGAGTGCACCTATGGCCCTCCTACTTGGGGATACACCCGATCCATCCTGGGAACCCAGGGCTTTTGGTGGGGTCTTTGTTCCAAGTTCTCCCCAAGAATGAGGTGGCCTGTCAGGAAACAGATTTCTGGTCTCTGATGTGCGAAACTTTTCACTTTGCACCTTTATAAATGTGTTAAGTTTTCATTACCTCTAAAAGTGGTTTAAATATAATTACAGTGAAATTTGTGTAATCATTTGTGGAATCTTTGAATGAATTCTGAGAGGGCTTGGGCTATATGGTTTAAAAGTTCACCGCTTTTATCCCTCCTAGTTTGGCTTGTTCTGCCTTGGCCTCTGGCAATATTTGAGATGTAGGGACTAAGTTCTATTCCTTTTTTTTTTTTTTTTTTTTGGTACCGGGAGTCAAACTCATGACCTTGCGCTTGCCAGGCAGGTGCTGTGCTGCTGAGCTATGAGCTATCTCCCCAGCCCCAAGTTCTAAACTTGGGCATAGCAAAGTTCTGGGGCCAGTGCATCAGGCTTAATAAATATTTGTACACAAATGGATGTATGACCATGCCCTAAGGACAAGGAACTGCCATTCTTTGGTATCCAGGAGACTGCATAAGGCTGCATAAGAGAGATAATAGTGAATAAGTGGATGGATGGTTGGATGGATAGACATCTGAATGGATGGATAGTTGAACAGATGGATGGATATATGAATGGATGGACTGGGTCCCTTTTGCTGGCTTGGGTCTCCTTCACCCATGGGAGCAAGATGGATGCATGGATGCATGGATGGATGGATAGATGGATGGATGGGTGGATGGATGAGAGTTTGAATAGGTGGATGGACAGACAAATATTTGAATGTCTGGTTGGCTGGCTGGCTGAATGAACAGGCATCCGAATGGATGGATGGATGGATGGATGGGTGGATGGATGGGCGGAGAGGTGTCTGGATGGATGGATGGATGAACAGAGGTCTGAGTGGATGGATGGATGGATGGATTAAACAGGTTCTTTGGCTTTTGGTACCATCACAACAATGGGAAGGAAGGTGGTCCTGTCCCCATGGTACCTAGTCCTTGGCTGTAGAAGACCAGACAGGGTAATCTGACAGGTGCAAATCTCAGCAGCCCAAATGCACCCTCACCTACTCAGATGCTTAGAGGAGCCAACACCAGTGAGGGTTCCTTGCTCATCTGGGGAACCTGTGAGTCTCCTGCCAGCCGCCCAGGGCTTTGAACCAAAGGCTGAGTTTAGATGAAGCCATTCCTGGTTCTGTTGCTTTCCTGAGATGGGGCCTCAGTGTCAGGGGGCTTATGGCTGAAAGTGAGGAGGGGGGAGCTGTGGAGCAAGAGTCCCTCTTCCTCACCTCTTGAAGCCTGGGCATGAGAAGGGCTGCCAGCCTTGGCATTCTTCTCTTTTGATGGACTCAGCCAAAACAATGGGACTTGTCAGGACCCATCAAGGCAGGCTGGGTGCAGGCAGTGAATTGAATTTACAAGCAAGATAATCAGTTATTGATTGAAAGGGGTAGTGCAGCTCCGGCCTACTTCTGAGGAAATGAACTTCTTCGCTTTCTGGGATATTTATTGGTAAAGCAAGGGACGATGGCTAGAAGTCTGCCAGTGTTGACACACAGCGATGCCCCTCCTGCCTCTCCATGTCTGCAGAGTTGATGCAGATGAAATGTGGCCACAGGCTGCAGCTTTGGGGAAGGCAGCGCACACACGATGGTGGGCATGGTCTTCTTCCTGGCTCCCCTGCTTTCGATAAGATGCTGCTGGACCCAGGAAGAGGGAGGAAGCCTCACCAGCCCCACCAGCCCACCTGGCCACTCCTCAGGCCTCAGTGAGCCCCCACCTGACACCTCTAGTCCCCAGCTCCCATGGAGGGTACCCACCCTCTTGAGAAGGGCCAAGACCACGCTTCCCCCAGAGCCTGATTCTAGGACAGTTTTGACTGTAGGGGGCACCATTGACTTAACGACAGCATCAGGGAGCGACCGTGAAACCCCATTTGACTCAGCATTCATCATAATTATAAAGTGGGTCCCACTTCCAGACAAGCTAAAAAGAGAAATGAGAATGTGTGTCTTAGCATCCAGGAAATGTGGCGTTCTTATTTTCATTATTCTCATTATTAATTTGTTTACATCTTGGTTTGTACCCAAAGGGTTTGCTGTGGGGAACTGAGAGGGCTGCCTCTGTGTCTTTCAGACTCCTCTGGGATTGGAGGCTGCCAGCAGAGGAGGCCACTGGGAGGTGGACATCTGTGTCCAGCCACAGACTGGCCAGCCCTGGAGGCCACCCCAACCTCCTGCAGCCTAACCAGGAGTCCGTGTGGACTGGGGACATGTGCATCTGCAGCCTGTAGCCCATATCTAGTACTCAGGGCCCCAGATCCCCAGCCTAATGTGTGGAGCTGTTTGCAAATGACCCGCCTGAGTCCATCTTCCTGGGACAGACTGGGTGGCAAAGGGGCTCTTGGCAGAGGGTGCAGACAGAGCTGGGTCGGGCTCACCCTGAGACAAGGGCTGCTCCACAGGCAGGACAGAGAGGCACAGGGAGGAGTCTGGGGACAGGGCCAGTGGCTACGCCAGCCTTCTTGTGCTGCCAGGTATGCCCTGTTCAACTCTCAGGAGTCCCAGGATCTTAAATTTGAACCCGGCCTTCCGGGGCATTAGGAAGTGTATTTGAAAGGTTGAAGGATAGGATGTGCCTCTTTTAACAGTGGGTCAGCGTGATTTATCTACAGGCTCCGTCTGCTGCGCATTCTCTTCTTTGCCCTGGACTCTGTGGCTTGGCAGCTGAAGCTCTGTGCACTGTGTTAGGCAGGTTGGGATCCAGCCTGAGGCGCCTGCCAACTCTAGACCTGGGGTCTCCTCTTGCTTCCCCTCTGAGCTGCCCGTCTGGGGCCACACTGGCAGGATGATGCTGGGGGTGACGTGTTTGTCTTTAGAACCTTTTCTGGGCTGGGTCTCCTCCACCCATGGGAAATCTGTGCTGTGAGTTGGTTTCAGCCTAAGCACCCCTTCTCTGTGCCATGTGGAACGAGAGTCCCAGAGTGGTGCTGTCCCCTCGTTATTCGCAGCCACTTCCAAGAGGGCCACAAGGTTTTGCAGTTGGATCTCAGGCCGGCGGGGGACTGGGCATAATGAATTCATGCTTATTCTGGAGACAGTCCTTTCTCTCTGCAAATATTGGCTAATCTTTGGCTTCACTCTGAAAGAGACATCAGCCAGTTAGACAGAGGCCGGGGCCCCAGTCAGAGCCAAGCGTGGAGAAATGATCAGAGTTTCCTGGGGAGAAGGGTGATCCCTGCGCCTCCCATGACTGCTTCTCATGTTAGTTTTGTCTCTGGGCCCTGCAATGCCCAGGATTCATAGACTTTGGGGCCACTTTAGGGTGAGTGGGGGAGAAGGAAAACCTCCCTTTGCTGGTTTTGCTGCAGGTCACTCTGAGCCCTGCTGCCCCTCCTTGCTCAGGGTGGAGCTTTGAGAAGCTGTGAGTCTGCACTGGAGATCTGAAGGGAGGCCCCAGGAAGATGTGGGGTGCAGGCTGCTTCCTTTACTTCTGCCCCCAGAATATACCCGTGGCTCTTTCATTTTGGAATAAGATCTCTGGTGGAGTCAGGTTTTGTCAGCTGCCTCTCTCTCCTCAAAGCAGGATGGCTCACAAGGGCGAAAGAAAACATGCATGAAGGAGCAGTTGCCTATCAGGGTGAGGGGAAGAACCCCAGGGCTCCTGGGCTTGAGGTGCAGCCTGGATAAATCAGCTAGGGTGCAGTGATGGGATGAGTAGTGCCCCCTGAGATTTACATGTGGAAGCCCTCACCTGAAATGGACTGGGTTTGGAGTCCTGTAAGCATTTAGAGTTTAAGCAGCTCATTAAGGTTAAAGGAGGTCACAGGGTGGGTGCTCATCCAGTCTGACCAGTGTCCCTCTAAGAAGAGGACCGGACACCAAGGATGCTGTCACAGAGGGAAGAGCATGGGCAGGCACAGCGAGAAGGTGGCTCAGGGACACCGAACTTGGGAGACACCAGAGACACTGCCACTGCGATCTTGGGCTTCTCACGGACTCAAGAACCAGGAGACGGTAAATGCCTGCTCTTGCACTGCCCAGTTTGGGGTATGTGGTGCGATCAAAATACACAGTGAATGTTTAAATGAAAAAGAAATGTATTCTATTAAAAGACACATTGCCATTCATGTCCCTCAAAATATTCTGCCAGCTTTGAACACACATATCTCATTGCTCCTACCACTTTCTGAAGCAGTTCTGGAGTCCTCTTTCATGCGTGTCTTTTTCTTTTTTTCATGAGTGTCTTTATGAGGTGTGATCAGAAATACAGTGAATGCTGCTGCCAAGTGCATCCCGACAGGAAGGCGGGCTGGTAGAGACACTAGTGTGTCCTCGTCCACCTTCTTCACTGGACCCGGCGTCATGCGACTTCTGGCTCTTCCGCAGAGTCAAAATGACTGTGAAAGGGAAACATTTGAAATCAGTTTAGGACTTCAAGGCAGCCAGGAGAGCGCAACAAAAGACACTCGTGAAAGAGGACTCCAGAGCTGCTTCAGAAAGTGGCAAGAATGATGGGATAAGTGTGTGTGTGACATATTTTTAGGAGGGATTAATGACAACATGTCTTTCACTGTAATACATTAAAAAAACAGAGTAAATATTCACTGTATATTTTAATCACACCTTGTACTTTGTCACAGCTGCTCTAGCGGATTAGAATAGGCTTCGAGCTGTCTCATGCTTCCAGGGTCCCATGAGCCCCTCTGCAGGGCCATTTGGGGATGGCAGTGGGCTGGGCTCGGGTTACCCAGCAAGCTGCTCTTCAGGGAGCTGCCGGCCTCCTCCCTTCTGCTCGCAGAGCCTTCGCTGCCGGCCCAGCTTGAGCCTAGAGTTCAGGTTCCAGGCACCTGCTCACTTATCTCCACTAATGAAGCGCTGCTAGAGAGCCCCGGGCAGGAGGACTGCCTTCCACAATTTCCTGTGACACAAATGCTAATATTTCCACTCTTGGCCTCGAGTGAGGAACTGCAATTACCTGAAAGAAGATCTCAGTTTTAAGTCATCCCTGGGTACCAATTTTGGCGACGGGTTTCTGGCCTGGATGGGCTGTGGGCCCAGCCTGGGGTGACCATTCTTATTTTCTTAACTACCAGGAAAAAGCTGAGTGGAAAGGGTGAGAAAATACCACTGGGCGAGTTTTTTAAGGGATGAAATATGTGTTTAAAATTCTGCTGGTGAAGATTTCTGGAGGAAGAAACAATGAAATCTCTGACACCTCAGCAAGTCGCTTCCTCTCAGAGCCTCACGCCACCTCCCCTACCCCCAGCAGGTCCTCCTTCCTGCACCTGTGTAGGGAGTCGTGGCCGGGGCAGGGTTCAGCTTCCATCCTACTCAGCATCTTCTGCTTTCCCCACCCATGTGAGCGGGTGGGCTGGAGGACACGTTCTCCTGTCTGCACATTTTGTTGCCAGCTGGAGATGGCCTGGAGATCAGGGTTTCAGACTGGCTTCATACTGTTCTCTTCCGGTGCACCTGTTACCCCAAACCTGTTCTGTGGGATGGGAGTCTGGGTTGAGTCTGGCTCCTTCTGGAAGCTCCAGCAGGGAATCTGCTCCTGGCCTTTTCCAGCTTCTGTGGCCCTGGCCTTCCTCTGTTTGGGGCTGTATCACTCCCATCTCTGTCTCCACATTCTCTCCTGTGTCACGTGTCCCCCTGTCTTTCTCCTCCAAGGATCCTTGTGATGACATTTGGGGCCCCGTCATAATCCAGATGAATCTCCCCATCTGGAGATGCTAAATGTAATCACATCTAAAAATCCATTTTGCCATTTAAAGCAACACCCACAGCCTTCCAGGACTAGAAAGTGGACATCATTGTTAGAGTCATTATCCGGGTTGTTATGGTTTAGATCTGGATTGTGCCCCAAAAGGCTCATGACTTTGGAAGATGATTGGATGTGCCCTTGGGCGGGGGTCTGGTTGGAGGAGGTGAGTCACTGAGGGTGTGACCTGGAAGGGTTTGTCTCTCTCACAAAACCTTTTCCTCCACCCTGTTTTCTGTCTCCTGTTTCTGCCTCAGAGCCACTTGATCATGGTCTGAAACCATGAGCCAAAGTAAACTTCCCCTCGTTTAAGATGTGGGTGTTAGGTATTGTGTCTCAGCAACAGGAAAATGGCTAAGACAGAAATTGCTACCAGCAAAGTGAGATCATTGCTGTGACTATATTTGACCATGTGGTTAGAAGTCTTCAAGACTTGTTTGTGGGAGAAGTTTAGAGATGCAGGTTAGAGAAGCCCTAGGATGATGTGAGCAGAGGTTGATGTGTGAGATTGGTCAGAGCTCAGAAGATCAGAATGCCCACTGGAACGTGGACAGTGAAAGCCAGACTTAGGAAGTTTCAGTTGGGAAAGGGACTCCATCGAAATTGGACTAGAGGCCATGCATCTCACACTCTGGCAAAAAACATTGTCTGAATTTTGCCAGTGTCCTGAGACTTTTTGGGGGACTGAGATTAAATGTGGTGTACTAATTGATCTGGTGGAGGAAATTTCAAAGCAGCCCAATGTTCAGGCTGTACCATCATAGGTACTGCTGGCTGCTTTTAGCCACATCTACAGTGAGAATCAGGAACCAATGACAGCTGAATAAGAGCTTGAAAAGTTGGGGCAAAGAAAGTATGGTTGTTGAAGAGATTAGCATTAAAAAGAAGACAATTTGCATCAGGACTATAGCAAAGATAGTTTGAACGCATCTGGGGGAACCAGCAATTTCCCATCTTTCATGGGATCAGAGGTGCAAAACTGTGAAGCTTTTATTTGAGAAGAGGACTCCAGGTCCATGCTCACGAAGGGCCATCCAGGGAAATATTTCCTTGGGATTCGTATCACAGGCTTCAGCTATCCAGGACTCAGAGAACACTGCAGCTATGGTCTAAGGGGCCAGGCTACTGCTTGAGGTAGCAGCAGACCCTGGTGTCATCCATATGGTGCTTTTATTTCAAGCATGCAGAATGCAGGGCCATGGAAGTTTCCACCCAGATTTCAGAAGACCCAGGAGGCCAGGCAGTGTACCCCTGAGAGACAATGAAGCTGTGAGAGTGAAGCTGAAAGTGTAGGGGAGACCCCAGGTGGTTGGAGATATCACAAATGTGGAACATCTGCTGAGGAAAGCTGTAGACAGTGAGCACGGCCAGCCCAAGAGAGAGGCCACGAGGGCTGCAACCAGCAACACCATGGGGCGGCGCTTTCCAAGCCTTTTGGGATTCACATCTCACCACAACTTGCCCTGGATACCAGATGTGGCACTACAGGATTTAGTGTCTGCCCCTCGCTGGGTTTCAGTCTTGCTTTGGTCTGATTCCTTTCTATTCCCCTATTTCTCCCTTTTGGAATGAGAATATTTACCCTGTGTCATTGTATGTTGGCAGTATTTAACTTTCCTTTTGATTTTTACAGGGGGTCCCAGTTAAGAGTTTCCCTTCAGTCTTAAAACAGAGATTGGGCTTGGACTTTTTGACAATGCTAGAACTGTTAAGACTTTCATAATGGCAAACTTATAGAAATTTCATAGCAGAAATTAGAAATCAGTTAGTAGCCTCGGCCTAAGCTCATGCAGCCTGTCACGTAGTTAGACTCAGCTAGCCTTCACCACCTCGCCAGCTGTAACTCAGAGACGGTTTGACTCAGCCTTATCTGACGAATCCAGCTGCATCGCCTGTACTTTGTAGCCTATAAACGTATTCTGTTTTGCTTGCCTATTCCAGGAACTTTCCACCTAGGACAGAATAACCCAGTCAAGGACGTGCTTGCCTGATTTCACCCACCCACTCAGACAGCCCCCTCCCTAGCAGAGCCTGCCCAGAACAACTCTGCCTGACAACACATGCCTCAGCCTACGTAACCAATCATATAATAATCTGCAATCAGCTTTGTATTTCCAGCTTGCAAAAATGTATTTAAGCTGAACTCTAAGCTGACTCTGCGCTGATGATTTGAGACCTGATTCTCATCAGCCCGCTAGCGTAATAAAGGTTGACTTCCAACTCCTCAGGCGCAAAGAGTCTTCCATTTGGTTTGATATCAGATTTCTGCAACACTTTGATGACTCTTAGAAATGGACTAAATGTATTTTGCATAGATAGATAGACATGAGCCTTTTGGGTCCCAGGGGCAGAATGTTATGGTTTAGATTTAGTATGGCCCCCAAAAGTCTCCTGTGTTCAGATGTAGGCCTTTTGCAAGGTGAAAATGACTGGATCATGGGGAAATTACACCCAGCAGTGGATAAATCCAGTCCACAGCTGAATGTGGTGTTAGGAGGTGGGGCCCGGTTGGAGGTGAGTCACTGGGTGCATGACCTGGAAAGGTATATTGTTGTCCTTGGTTCCTCTCTTCCCCTTGCTTCCTGGCCACCATGGGTTGAGAACTTTTTCCTTCACCATGCCCCTCTGCCATCCTGTTTTTCCTTAGAGCTGGCCAACTGAGGACTGAGACCACGAGCCAGAGCAAACCCCTCCTCCTTTACGTTGTGGGCATCGGTCTCGTGTCTCAGCAACAGGAAAGCAGCTAAGACACAGTGCTCATTTTTGCCAGCTGTGATCTGAGTGGCCCTTGAGCACATGTGGCCCTTCCACTTCCTCTGCGAAATGAGGGTTCATTGCGACTGTCACTGGGGCTCTTGTGTCTGGGGAGCTGGGTCCTGATGCAAACATTTGGGTTGGGACACTTCTCCCACAGCGGTTTCTGCCTCAGTCTCGTCCAGCAGGTGTGGTGACACAGAGCAGGGCAGGTGGGCTCAGAGCCTGATCCGGGAGCAACTTCCTGTTCCAGTGTTCTCGGGTGTCAGAGAGGATTAGGGTCATCCCAGGTCATCACTCTCAGTGAGGAAGTGCACGATGCCTGGCCGGTGGAGACCTCTGTAAACGCCCGTGGTGTCTGGTTGTAGCCTCATCTTCACTCCAGTTGTCACTGTCATTGCTACATCAAGCGTGCTCTACATCACTGCATTGCCACACCCGCGAAATACGCACTTCACCCAGCTCCCCGTGCTTTCTACTCTCTTTGTGTCAGTTCTGGTTGTCACCACCTCTGCCCAAACAGTGCTGCCTCAGCCCTGTTTGGCTGCTGTAACCAAACGCCAGAGACCTGGCAGCCTGCACCTCATGCACTGATCTCTTGCAGTCCTGGGGGCTGAAAGCACGGGGTGGAGGAGCCAGCACACCCAGTGTCTGGTGTGGGCCCGTTTCTTGGTTTGAAGACAGCTGACTTCGCTTCTGTATGTGCAGGATGGAGAGGAAAATCCGTCCTGTGTCTCTTCTTATGAGAGCACCACGCTCCTGACCTAACCACGTCCCACAGCCCCTAACACCATCCCCTTGGGGCTGGGGTTCAGCCTGAGAATTTGGGGGCACACAGACACCGAGACCATAGCGGGTGACTTTCCCTCCCACCCAGGAGCAGCATCCTGCAGTCCCTGCCTTATGGCCCTACTCTCAAACGCCCCACCTGCTCTTTCCAGGTCAGCCTGGGTGCACACTGAGCAGCGCCAGCCGCTCCTCACACCATCCTTCAAGGCCTTCCCAACCCTCCCACCCCAGCCAGCCTGTCCGGCGCTGTCCCCGAGTTTCTGGGCCCTGCCTGTCAGCACTCAGCACAACCTGGGCCTTGGCTGTTCCCTGGCAGCGCCTGCTGGCCTGACTTGGTGCTCTTGCCGTGCTGAGCCATCTCCCAGCCCACCTTTGCCCTGTCTGCCTGGGAGGCTCTTGTCTTTCAAAGGGCAAGTGCTTCTTCCCGCTATTAGTGGTGGGTTTTTTTTGTTTTAACATAAAATGAAACACAACACATAAAATTAACCATTTTCAAGTGAACAATCTAGTGGCCTTTAGTGGATTGATATTGTGAAGCCATCACCCCCTTTGTAGTACCCTAATGCCTTCTTTTTTAACCCCAAATGAAAGCTCATATCCACCCAGTAGTCTCTTCCTCTTCCTCCCCTCCCTCAACCCTGGAGACAGGGATCCTTTCCTTACTCCTTGCTCCGTCTTTCAAATCAGACAGCTGGTGACCCTTTTGTGCCTGGCTTCTTTCACTGGGCATGGTGGTTTTTGTTTGTTTGTGACACCAGGGATTGAACTCGGGGCCTTTGCACTGAGCTACATCCCCAGCCCTTTTTATTTTTTATTTTGAGACAAGGTTTTACTAAGTCACTAAATTACCCAGGCTGGGCTCAAATTTGCAATCCTCCTGCCTCAGCCTCTCAGAGCACTGGGATTATAGATACGTGCCACCAAGCCTGGCTCATTTTTGAAGTAATCCATGCGTTCATTCCTTCTCATGGCCAAATACCACTCCGTCATAAGAGTGTGCCACGTTTTGCTTCCATTCCTCTGTTGAGGGGTTCCTGGCTGGTCTCGAGCTGTTGGCTATCATGGGTCGTGCTGCTGTGGATCACACTTATGAACACATAAGTGGTTGAGCTCCACTCGGGTTCCCGTGGATGGGCGCCTAGGGTGGAGTTGCTGAGTCACGAGGCAATTCTAGGTTTAGCTTTTGGGGTTTTGTCTTCAGCCTTTTAGCAAGCTGGAGCCCAGGAGAGGAGTCGAGGGGGTGCTTGTTTTGAGCTGGGGTAGAGCTTTCTGGAGGGGGTGTAGTGGAAATCAGCCTCCCTCACACAGGGCTCGCTGTGTGGCCAGTGTCCCCTGGCGCTGGGATCTGGGTCACCGCACTTGTGGTCAGGTCCTGCAGACTGCCCCGCCGCTCATGCACATAGTGCGTGGGGTGTTTGGGGATATTTGCTGGGGGAGGTGGCCTCCCTGGCCTGTGTGACCAGACGCTCCTGTGGAGCAGGTGCGGGTCTGCCGGTCAAAGCTGTGGAAATTGCGTTGCTGTTCTTTCCACTTGTGGTCCGTGAGCCTTGGGAGTGAACCGAGGGTGCTCCTGTCTCTGTCCCTCAAACAGCAGCTGTTTGTAACGGTGACAGCGGTCCTCGCTTTGCTTCTGCTTTTCCTCCCCTCTCTTTTCTTCTGCCATCTACCAAACTAGGGTTTTCTATGAATTTTTAAGGTTATTTCCTACAACTTTACTGAATTCATTGAATCTAACAGTTGTTCGGTGACGTCTTTAGAGTTTTCTACATATAAAATCATGTCATCTGCAAACAGATAAATTAAGTTCTTCCTTTCTTATTTAAATGTCTTTTCTTTTCTTTCTTTTCCTTTTCTTCCTTCCCTTTACTTCCCTTCACTTCCCTTCCCCATCCTTTCCTTTCCTTTCCTTTATCTCACTCCTGGGCTTAGGGAAGTTTTTTTTCAGATTTTTTCCTCTGAGTGTGAGGTTAACCATGAGCTTTCCATGTATCTGTGGGCTTCATTATGTTCCAGTACATTCCTTCTACACCAAATTTGTTGAGAGTTGATTTTATGAAGAAAGGATATGGATTTTTTTTTTTTTTGAGACAGGGTCTCCCTACACAGCCCAGGCTGGCCTCAGACTCATGGTGATCCTCCTGGCTCAGCCTCCCAAGTGCTGGGATTGCAGGTGTGAGCCACCATGCCTGGCTAGGATACTGGATTTTTCCAAATGCTTTTTCCGTTCCTATTGAGATAGTCATGTAGCTTTTCCCCTTCATTCTGTTAATGTGGTGAATCACATTTATTGATTTGTGTAGCTGAGATATCCTTTCATTCTAGGGATAAACCCCATTTGAGGATGGTGTGAATAATGCTTTTAATGGGCTCCTGAATATGATTTGTACTATTTGTAGAAGATTTTTGCAACCATGCTCCTCAGGGCTATTTGGCTTGTAATTTTCTTGTCTTGTAGTATCCTCTCTGGCTTCATACTTTGGAAGTGTGCCTTTCTCCTTAAGTGTTTTGGGAAGGGTTTAAGCAGTTTTGGTGTTAAATTCTTTAAATGCTTGGCAGAATCTGCCCATGAAGGTACCGGTGCTGGGCTTCTCTTGGTTGGAAGGTATTTGATTCCCGAACCCATGTCCTCATTTATTATTGGTCAGTTTAGATTTTCTACTTCTTCATGATTTGGTCTGGGTGGGATGTTTGTTTGTAGGAATTAGTCAGTTTCTTCTAGGTTATCCCATCGGTTGGTGCACCATTGTTCGTAGTAGGCTCTTACGGTTGTTTGGATTTCTGCCGTATCAGTTGTCGTCTCTTCTTTCATTTACGATTTTGTTCTTCTGAATCCTGTCTCTTTTTTTTCTTGGTTAGTCTAGCTAATGGTTTGTCAATTTTATCTTGTCAAAGAGTTGACTCAGTTTCATTGATCTTTTGTCTTTCGAGTCTCTATTTCATTTATTCCTGCTCTAACCTTTGTTTTCTTCTTTCTGCCACTTTTGGCTTAGTATTTTTTTTTTCTAGTTTCTAAGGGTGTAAAGTTAGTTTGTTTATTTCAGATATTTATCATTTTTCCCATAATGTGGGCATTTATTACAGTAGACATCTTTCTCAGAACTGCTTTGGCTGGGTCCCGTATGTTTTTGAGATGTTGTGCTTCTATTTGCATTTATTCCAAGGCACTTTTAATTTCTCTTGACTTCTTCTTTCAGTCACTGGTTGTTCGGCAGTATATTGTTTAATTTCCATATTTTTATAAATTTTCTGATTTTCCTCCTCTTATTTTTTCCTAGTTTTATACCATTGTGGTCGGGAAAGAACCTGGATACAATTTTAATTTTATTAAATTTATCAAGACTTGTTTTGTGGCCTGATATCAGGTCTGTCCTGGAGAATGTTCCGTGTGCCCTTGAAAAGAACGTGTAATGGACGGAATGTGCCGTGTATGCCTGTTAGGTGCATTTGATGTATAGTGCTTTAAAGTCCACTATCCTCGTCTTGGTTTTCTGTCTGGATGACCTCCTCATTGTTGCAAGAGAAGTCTTGAAGCTCCCTCCTGCTATTATATAGCTATCTATTTCTCTCTTCAGTTTTGTTAATGATTGCTTTATGTATTTAAGTGCTTCAATATTGGGTGCATATATTTTTATAATTGTCACCTCTTGGTGAATTGATTTCTTTATCATTATAGTGATCTTCTCTGTTGCTTATCATGAGTTTTGATTGAAAGTCTAGTGGGTATAAAGGAGTCTGTAATTATGCCAGGTTTGCTCTGAAGTGGATTTTTTCATGAAGCAGAGAATAATTACTTATATATATTTGGATGCATGTTCGAACTCACCAACCTGAGCTGTTTGATGGGGGAACAGAGCAAGAACATTAATAAAATTCTCACATAGAATATATTTTTTCTTCAATGAAGCCAAATTTTTGTTCTTTCCAAGGATGTTCAGTGACTCAAACCCTGCCTGTGAATATAGTGATTCTTTGTACTTAGCCCTTCTAGGAGCCATCAGCGGACGCCTCGACAGTGTTTGGTGGGCCATTCTCAAGGCCGTAGGAGCCACTATGGATCTCTTGACGATACTTTTCTGTAGGCTGCTGAAGGTAACACATGGAGAAATGTTTGCCCGGTCCTTCTAATAATCAGTCCAAACTTCAGATGCCTTGAAGTATTAAATTGATCCTTTAAGACAAGGGAAGAAATCCCCATAGTAATGTGGAAATAAGATAATCTTTTTGGCCTTACAAGGTGGAATGAAACATGCAAGTGACTGTGAAGACATAGGACGGGTCCAGGCCTTGCACTGTGCTCTAACCCGAGTGGAGAACTCGTCTGAATCAGGGCTCATCAACCACAGAAGCACAGGAGACCCACACTGACCTCGCAGGCTGCGTGGGTCTGTGTGCTTTCTCTAGAACTCCACTGGGGTTTCATTGGCCCCATCATTAGCAAGGTTCCTCCTTGCCTGAGTTATGAAGCGGCTGAGAAATAGGATGGAAGAAGGAGGCAGATCGAGATCCCCATGGCTGGTCCCTGGAGGATGTCGCTGACATCTGCTTCTTGGCTCAGACCCCCAGAATTAGACAGATTTCTCTTTCGAAGTAGCCCTGGCTGTGTTGGACCCCTGAAGGCTTCTCTTGCAGGGCAGAGTCCTTGTAAAACTGGCCGTGGTGGTGGACATGACTCCCAAGAGGAAAGGGATAAAGAGAAAGGGCCGTATGTCCCAGAGACCCCGCCATTTCCCTTGGGGGGCAGCAGCATACCCTTCCACCAAGCCAGAGCCCAGGTAGACCTCTGAGCCTTTCCTCTTCTCCCACACCCACTAGTTAGCACATTCATGTCCCCCCAGTTTATCTCAAGCCCCCCTTTTCTCTCTATGCTTACAACCTCCACATAATGATGTTTGGATCAATAGCAGATTTCATATTCCATGGTGGTCCCATAGAATTATACTGTCTAATGACACTGTAGCCATCTCAGCTCATGTGAGTACACATAAGTCAATGAAATCGCCTAACAAAGCATTTCTCGGAAACATCCCCACCATTAAGCAACGCATGATCTTTTGCAGTAGTTTCCAGCAGACCTCCTTACTTATCCTCTCAACTACCGCTCCGTCAAACTCAGGGGCTTTTGATTTTACTTAGAATGTTTCAAACCCACTTCCAGGGGGCCAAAGTTCAGCTGACTCCCCACTTCCTCTCTGACCCGTCTCTGTACTTCAGTGAGTGTACCTGCATGGGCTCCTGTTTGTCCCTCCATCACACCCATTGTCCCTGGGCCTAACTCAGTGTAGCACATGGTAGGCTCTCAACAAATATTTCCTAAGTGACTAAGCTGTTTTAGGCCCTGTCTCGTCCAGCGGGAAAGGAGCCGCTCATGGTGATTTTGTGTATTCCAGGGTTGGGAAGGAGCATCTTCCCCAAGTCTCTCCCGACCTCCTTCCGAGCCCATGATCACCAAACAGCATTCTAACTGTGATTGTCTCTTCCTGCCCATCTTCTCCAGGCCCCATTCCTGGGGGCATCGTGACTCCCGCTTCTTTGTATGCTTCCCTGGGACTCAGAACCCTGGCGTGGAGGGAGTGAGGGTGAATGCCGACAAGGCAGAAGTGCCTGTGGATTCTTAGCTTGCAGGCTGAGGCCACGGCAGGGCTCTGGTGCCCTTGTGGAGATAAAGTTCGTTTCCTCAGAGGTGTCTTCAGGAGCAAGCTTCTCTCAGAACAGCTACTTCACGGGGACACAAAACCTGTCTTGTTTTTAATTTTTAATATGGGGATCTAGATTTTTTTTCTCTTTTTTTTATGTGGGTACCGGGAGTCGACCTCAGGACCTCGTGCTTGCCAGCAAGTGTTTGTGCCGCTGAGTGATATCACCGGCCCTTTTTTTCCTTTATGTGGGCACCAGGAGTTGAACTCTGGACCTTGCGCTTGCCAGGGAGGTGCTTATGCTGCTGAGCCATCTCACCGGCCCTAGATTTTTGAACATTTTCTATTTTCCTAAAGAAAGGCTTTGTAGTTTCCCAAATCACCCCAGCCTCGGGTGTGAGTATAACCCTGGGTACTGGGATGATGTGTCCCTAAACTGTGTCACCATGGACACAAACTTCCTGTGGGACCCTCACTTCTGTGGAGAATCTTCCACTGAGTGTGGCGCTGAAGGGCAGCTGTCCTGTCCTGGCCCCCACACCACACTCAGCCCATCAGATGTGTCCCGTGGGTCTCCAAATCGGCGGGGAGCGACACACATGCTGCGGGGAGCATTCAGCATCAGCTTCTCAGCAGTGGAGAGCTGCGGGTCGGGTGACCTTGCTTGCTGACACTCTGCCTGCTCCTCCGTGGCTCCTTTGTCTTCTGTTCATGTTAAAACCCGGTCCTTCCTGTCTCTGTAGACTTTGAAAGTGTGTCCTCTCTCCCTAATAGATGTGTGTTTGCATGCATTGAATTTCTCTAGAGTCAGGTACTGTGCTTGCTACCAAGAACTCTGATGCACGAATTAATGCTCAGCGTGGAGTGGAGTCAAGAGACCCTCGGGGATGGGGTGAGAATTTATATCTGCTCCTGGAGAGGCTCTAAGATGCCATGCTTAAGAGATCGCAACAGAGAGTGGCTGAAAAAGACAAACGTTCATCTCTCTCTCCTGTAATAGTTTGAGTGCTGGGAAGGCTTTGCTATTCTCCACACTTGGCTGCTGGGTCAGAGTTCATCTCCAAGTCACAGGGAAGGAGGAAGGGGGGACTGAGAACATGACAAAGTAGTTGCATGTATCAGTGTTGCTGACATCCTGTCACTTGGTCATGTTGCCCCATTTGGCTGAAAGGCAGGCTGGTGAGCTCTCCGCTAGCTGGTCAGAAATGTCCTCCTCCAGCAGACATTGCAGCACCACGGGAAGAGAGCCTGGGTAGTTGGAGCCATTAGCAATCACAGCCACATGATGGGATAAAAAGCAGGGAAGGCCCAGTTAATATCCTTCGCTGAAAATGTAGTGGCCCGTAGCACGAAGCTAACTAAATTATTGCCGGTTATGGCCTGGAATCCAATGCTTGGCGGAACCAAGATATGGAGGGGGCAGGACCACGTCAGCATTACCATAAAACAGGGTGACAGGGACGATTTAAGGGCTGTGGGGGTGAATTGGCTATTTTGCTATGCATAATAACTAGAGAAAAGAGGACATCAGAACTCCAAACATTCAGCTGGAGGTGTAGTTCAGCTGGCAGAAATAGGAAAACAAACCTGTAAGAACAGTAACAACGAGTCCCTCTGAGCTGGATCTACAGTGCTACTTGCTCTATGGGCTTCACTAAGTCTTCCATGTAAAACAGGACACTGGTCAGGAAAGAACGGGCACTTGGACATCAGGCCAGGGGGAGCGTCTGCAGCCCTCTGGTTGGCCTTGGAACTGAAATGAGGACCCCCCACCCCTCGTCTGGTGGAAGTCTTCCAGTCTTCCTGGAGTTCGCCATTCCACCCTGTGTGTGGGAGCTTCCTGGTAAGCAACAGTGGGATAAAAGCTCCCCTCACCCCCTAGGCTGCCTTCAGACTTAGGCTCATCCCAGGAGACCTGCTGCAAAATAAAATGGTGGCAGGAGACTTACACTGCAAAAGAGCTACAGGAGTTTGCTAATTCCTATCATGAAAAGTCGTGTGTGTGTGTGTGTGTGTGTGTGTGTGTGTGCGCGTGCTGAAGGTAGGAGGTGGTGAGCCGAGGAGGAAGAACACAGCTCATGCTGGGTCCAGTTTATTAACTCCGAGCAGGTATTGTGAGTTTGAGATGTCGAAACCCTTTTCTAGGGCAGCTGTGACAAATACCACAAACTGGATTGCTTTAAACAATGGAAATTTATCTTACCATAGTTCCGGAGACTCAGAAGTCCACAGGGAAGTTGTTGGCAGGGCCATGCTACTTCTGAGGATCCTTTCTTGCTTCTGCCCAGCTTGGGGCAGCTGGCAGCACACCCTGGTGTCCAAGGCTCATAGATACATTGCTTTAGTCGCAATGTGCTTCTCCCCGTTGGTTGCGAAGTGATCTCTCTGCGTGCTCCCTGCTGGTGTTCTCCAAAATTCCCTCTTCCAATAAGGATGCCAGTCCCAGGCTCAGGTTCTCCCTAACCCAGTATGGGCTCATGTTAGCTTGCTTACATCATATTTCCAAATGAGGACACATTCATAGGCAACCAGGGACACATATTTTTAAGTGACAAAATTCAATGCGGTGTAGATGTGATGTGACGTGATGTGATGTACCAGCCTGGTCAGCCAGGAGTGGATTGAATCATTTTCTTGCTGGTCATTGTGAGCCCGGGCTCAAAAATAGCTCTCAGTAACTGAAGATGAGATGCTGGGTCTTGGCATGATACAGGCAGGGATAAAGGGTAAAGGAAGGTAGGAATGTAGAGCGGATTGTGCTGATCATCCTGTTTACCAGCTCTCTCCCAAACCACACATGTACGTACGTACACACACACACACACACACACACACACACACACACACTCTCGAGAAGGCTGGCACCACATGCCCTTCACTACGACCTTGGCACATCCTTCCGACAGGGAGGCCCCAACAGAACCGCATAGGTATTGGCCAGGTTTGTAAAACTCCCACCACAATGGTGGTTGGGAATAGACCCCCTGGGGAAACTGAGGCCAGTGGCCACTCTTAATAGTCAGAGAAAAGGAACTGGTTATCCATTAAGCATCAGGGTCAGTTTGCTAATCAGAGGTCTTTGGTGTGGCTAATTGATCATGAGGTTTTTGGAACAAAATCAAAGGGCAGCCCAAGAAGGCTATTTGATCTGCAAACTGACATCAGTACATAAACATGTCAGTAAAAGGCCCAGTCTGGGAAACAGGCTGTTGACCTAAATTACTCTGGTAGAGGCAGGAGCTCTGACAATCCCCAGCCCTGAGTCAGTTCACAGATGCAAAGTCCTTTGAATGAGGTGCAGGGCAAGTGGGGCCACAAGTGTATGGTGGGGACCTGCATCCCAGCTTTCACCACAGGACTTTTGCTGTTCACAGGTTTACTGTGCACAGAAGATGGCGAAATACTTCAGATGTGAGTCTCGGCCACTGGCTGTGACCTATGCATCCCAGTGGCCCTCAGTTTAAACGGTGAAACCTGCAAGCTTCTCTGCAGCCTGATCCCAACTCCATTTATTGGTTATTTCCCCCACTCCAGGGTCCTCAGTCAAGATAAGACCCCTATGGCTCACTGACCTCTGGAATTGAGAATGGCCCAAGGACTCAGAGAGCCTCATGGGATCCCGGCTGCAATGCAGGGGTGGTCGCATGTGTGGACCCCACCTCTTGATTCTTGTCCAAGTAACAGTTGAAAGCAAGCACACCTGGGAGCCCGCGGAGGAGGGAGTGGGCGCCAGAGTTGCCCAGAGCTGACGGTTGAGTCCTACACTGTGCTCAGCATAGCTCATCAGGGCTCTCGCTACCTCAAACCTGATAACAAGGTTTCTTTGCAATTGCAAAGCAGGAAGAAGAAAACAAATATCACTAATTATTCAGAAATAATGGCTCAGCAGTACACATTCTTGCACTCTTGGATTGTAAGTCAGCTTATTTTATAGGATTCCTTTTGACCTACTTCATTCCATAATATATCATGCAAAGGTTAGATACAGAATAGGAAAAAAAAGAGAAAGGATCATAAGAGAATATTACGAACAATTTTAAGCCAGTAAATTTGAAAATTTAGACAAATGGAAGAAATCTTTGGAAAGTATAAATTACCAAAGTTGCCTGGAGAGAAATATAAAACTGGAACATTCCTATAACTGTTAAGAAAATTGAATTTAGTTTAAAATATTCTGAGGAAGAATACAGCAGACCCAGCAAGTTTTACATTCAGATTTTATTATTCAAAGAATAGACATTATTATTCCCACACAAGATTTTTAGAGAATAGTTTTACAAAATCAACCTATCAGAAGTGTGTAATTTTGATATCAAAACAAGGACAGTTGGAGAAAAGGAAATTATAGGCTAGTCTCAAATGTTAACAGGAATGCAGAAGTCCTAAAACTATGCTAGCCAAGTACAGCACGAGGTATAGAGTAGACAATCTCTTGTGACTAAGTGGGGTTTTTTTCATAAAGCAAAAATAGAAAACGTATTAACTTATTTCTTCCACATTAACAATTTAAAGAGGAAAAAGAAAGATACGACCAGCTCGGTAGACAGAAAACTTTACTTAAATTCAATGTTCATTGATGACTGAAGTTCTTCTTATTCAAAGTCCTAAACAGATATTCAGATTCTAAAAACTGTATCAGACATCAGACCCAATGGAAAAATGCTGAAAGCATTTATTTCTTCAAGCAAAGAATGCCCACTATCATCACTGCTATTAATCTTTGTGTTGGAGGAACTAAACAGTGCAATAAGACAAGAAAAGTAAATAAAAGATATACAGATCATAAAAGGAAGGGATGAAATATCACTCTCTGTAGAATTAGACACTTGTCTTAGAAAAATGTCAAAGAATCTGGAGTCAAATTATACAAATTAAGTGGAGTTTGATAAAGTTACTAAGCCTTACTAAAGGTTATATTGATCTTACATAACCTTATGTGACCTTCCTGATATAAGATCAATAAGCAAGTTAATCGCATTTGTGTAAACCAGAAACAATCAATTTAACTCTGTACTTAAACAAATGCAATTTACAAATAGCAATGACAGTAAAAATTTATTGAGGATATATTCTGTGAAAGATACGCCAGCTCTTTATACTGGATGTTATCAAAATTTGCTGAAGTCTTTAAAATATGTAGGTCAACTAAGATGTATTGCATATTTAAGGATAGGACAAGACAAGAAAAGGGATAATCAATAATGTTGAAATAATTGTTTATTCTTGTGGAAATATGAAACTACCTATGCATCTGTCACTTGACATTCATTAATATGTGTTGGATCAAGTGCTTAAAAGTGAAGAGTAACTTTAACACTTATAAGAAGCTGGGTGTGGTGGCACAAGCCTGTAATCCCAGCACTCTGGGACGCTGAAGCAGGGTGTTATGGCTTATATCTAGGTGTCCCCTCAAAGCCTCACGTACTCATAGACAGGGCTTTGGGGAGGTGACTGGATCATGGGTGTGTGATACTGGATTAGTCCACTGATGGGTTTATAGCTGGGTGTGATGTTGGGAGGTGAAGCCTGGTAGGAAGAGGTGGGTCTCTGTGGGTATGGCTAACTGGATATATATATATATATATATATATATATATATATATATATATATATATATGTATGTATCCTGCCTTGATGGCTAGTTGCCTCCTGCCTGCCCTGCCATGGACTGTTTCTCCTCTGCCATGCCACCTTGCCTTAGAGCCAGCTGAAGGACTAAAACCTCTACGAACTGAGGTTAAATAAACCATTCCTCCTTTAACTTGTGAGTGTCAGAGATTTTGTCCCAGAAATGAGAAAGTAGCTAAGACACAGGGGATCACAAATTCCAGCCTCACCTGAACATCTTAGCCACTTAGTGAGATCCTGTTTAAAACAAAAACAAATTTAAAAAGGGTTAGGGATGTAGCTCAGTGCAAAAGCTCTGGATTTAACCCCCAGTACTGTAAAAAGACTTCTAAGAGAAGGCATAGGTAATGGTTGATACATTGTGTCAACTTGAGAACTGAGAAGTTTAGAGGACTAAGTGACTCAGCAGAGGGCCAGGGTCCTCACTTTGTAAACAACCTGAGCTTGTGCAAGAGGAGGGCACAGAGATGGTGTGGGTGGGAAGCCTGCGTACAATATAAGGGAGAAAAAGAGCCTTGCTCTCCCCGTCTTTTGCTCGTTGCTTTTGCTGTCTTCTGCCGCCCTGAACTGTTGCCCCTCCACCATGCCACCCTGCCTTGGAGCCAGCTGATTAAGGACTGAAACCTCCACAAACTGTGAGCTAAATAAACCTTTCCTTCCTTAATTTTTGGCACGGGGTATTTTGTCTCAGCAACAAGAGATAAGTAACCAACACAGCATAGAATGAATTAATAGAATTAGGACTTCGGGGAGGACCTAGTTTCCTAAACCACACCATTAACACACACCCCATAAAATAAACCATAAAGGAAAAGATTGATAAAGTTGGCAATGTTAACATCTACATACTTCTGCTTATCCAAAGACACAGGTACGTCACCATCTGGAGAAGATGCTTAATACTCTCAGAACTGATAAAGGTTTAGCACCTGGAAGACACAGAGAAATCCTGTGAATCAGAGAGAAAAGTGAGTGAACATCACAAAGGGACCTTTCATGGAGAACATGTCATGAATCTCCTATAAAATTTAAAAAAGATGTCCACTGTTATTAGTAACTGTGGAAATGCAGATTAAAGTCTGAATGAGCAATCCTCTCATGCCCCAAACATCAACAAATATGGGAGAGTCTATTGGGCTGGCCCTCCTCCACCCTAGCCCAACACTTCCATGACCTACTCTGCCTTTCTGGGCTGCGTTGCCCGGCCCATACCTGCTGCTTTGGTTGGCACAGACTCCATGGTGGAAGAGAGCTCGGAACACTTCTTGTCCTTGGCTGGGTGGCTGAGTCTCTCCACACCTAGGGCTCTTAAGGGGCAGCCTCCTCCAGGCTCTGAGTGTTGCTGGTTCCTGGCAACACCTGCCCCTCTGGTGCCTTCACCCTGAGGTGGTTCCGTGTTCCTGTGTGCAGCCCCAGAGGGATGCCAGCACCCGTGATCGCTCACAGCAATCTTAATCATAACAGGAAAGTTGAGAAAATAACTCAGCCACCCACCAACCCTAGTGCGGCTAAACAAAGCCTGATGCATTAACACACAGGACCCCTGATTGCAGAAGTGGTGCAACTATCGTGTGTATGTAGCATGGGGAACCCTTAAACATGGTCTTGGGTGGGGAAGGCCAGCCAAAGACATGGGAATGCCATGCATTTATTACGTTGGAAGCTGAGAAAATAAAACAGTGCACTGTTTAGTACCCAGGAGGGCAACAGGGAAGGGTTGACGTGGTTCAGGCTCCCGAGAGCCTCTTGGAGGTAAGGAAGGATTTTAGCCAAGGGCAGCCCTCAGGGGCTTTGAAGGAATGGGAAGTAACAACCTTCTGAAGTGATGACTATGTCAGACTGTGCATAAAATTATTATATATACACAGGATCTGCCAAAAAATGTACACACACTTCAGGAGAAGAAAAACAGTATGATGCTTTTTCAACAGACGGTATTACCCTCATATGGGGGACCCTAGAGGATGTCATATATTGCAGAAAACCCACTGCACTGCCAGCCCTTAGAGGAGAAATTGACAATGCATACGCAGCAATCGCAGTGACCAAGGTTACCCAAGCAGCAGCTGGCCGTACTAATACATGTCTGGAAGCTCACAGCCATCACTTCAAGCAGCTCTTGTCGTTCTGGAGGCCAAAGGTAATTTGTATTAATCTCACGATGTCTTGATAAATTCAGTATGAAAATATTTGTACAAGTTTTTGTTTTCCTGAAGTGTGCATACATTTTTGGGATAGACTCTGCATATATATTCCTGCAAGCATTTCTCATAATGTAAAATACAAAAGTGTATTTATTATGGACATTATTCTCTTCCAACTTTATATTTGATGCTGGAGAGCGATTTATTTGGGGTTGTATTATAATTAAACCACCCCCTCTACTGTTGGGCACAAGGTTATGCCCAGTTTTTGTTCACCAGTAACAAAGCTGGGTGGTGCTTTATCTCTTTTTGCGCCGTATTCCTGGAAGATGCCATGCTCCACCCCTCCTGCTCTTGGATGACGTCATTCTAGGCTTGTGGCCCCCTGGGTCCTGGCTGTCCTCTCCAGCCCGCGTGTCAGGTGGACAGCTTTCACCAGGAGTGGGACTGGTAACCGAGTGTGGGATGGGAAATGGGCTTTCAAACTCCAGAGGTTGCCTTTGCTTGCAGTGACCTGAGGTGGCCTGTGTGTCCTCCCAGACTAAGAGGGGCTGCAGGATTGGCCTCCCCTGGGGTACCCAGCCTAGGTCTGAGTTGTTTCCTGGGTGGCCTGAGTTCGCAGACACCTGCCCAGGACGGATACCGCTCTGTGGGAAGGTTCCTGAGCCACAGTGCCCTTCCCTTTTTGCAAGACAGTGGACGATTGCAGCAGGGACAGGGAGCTCTGGACCTGTGCCATCTGAACAGGGCTGGACTTTTCTGCTGTCTCACTTCGGAAGCCAGAGGGATGCTTTTGAGAGTTTCCATCCACCAGGCTCCGGGCACATGTTCTCCACTTGCTGTATGTCGTGTAGGTTTATTCTCTCAGTATTTCACAGCCAGAGACCAGAGGCCCAGAGAGAGGAATGAAGCTGCCGCACGTGTGGGGTTCTCTGGGGCGTGAGCTCAGCTCTGTCCTGTCCCCTGCCACTCCTGGCCACGAGTTCCCTATGTTATCGAGACACTGCCTGACCGACCACGTCAGCGAGACACCTCTCTCTGTCCACCCAGCGGAAGTTACACTCCTGTGGCTGGTTCCCACCCCAGGCAGGGTGACTCTGAGGTGGCATTTGCCTGTCTCCTTCTCAGCCTCCTTGGTGAATACCCATGGCAGCAGCTTCCCACTTCCAGGGCTGAGGTGTGGTTAAGGAGTGAGTAGGTGTGCGGCTAGATCTGAGCATGGTGTTTATTTAATCATGGGACGGGGGCAGGGTGGGAGGTCATTCGGAGAATCTGAGATTCGGAGCCCCAGAGGTGGCAGTCCTGGTGACTGGCTATGTGTCCCAGGAAGGTCTTTACTCCTTTCCAAGCCTGACTTCACCTAGGGTCATCCATAGCCCCAGTGAACTAGGTAAGGCAAAATGTGCAGGAGACCGAGTTCAGCACTTGCTTTTGGAGGTACCAAGCACAGGATAACTATTCTGCCCGCGCCCTGGTACTGCTCTGACCTGGCCTGCATGGTCAGGACACGCAGGCAGGCAGCAGAGCCTGGGGACGGTAGAAATGCTTGCTTGTCCCTCTCAGCTTCTGGATGCTGCTAATAAATTAGGGAAATGGAGAGCTACTCTGTCTTGTCATTCAGTTTCATGGCGCTACCTCTTGCTCACAAATGTCAGAGCTAAATGGGAGAAGTGTGGCACCTTCCTGCTGAATCCAAGCAATTAAATACCAATCGGCAAACATCATTAGCAGGGTCAGGTTCCCCTCAGATGGGCTTGAGTGTTACCGGGCTTCTGCCATCATTGGTTCTCAGCCACCGCCTCTCCCCATCTAATTTGGGGCAAAAAGGTAATTGGAGGTTGAACGTGGCTGGATGGGGTGTTAGGAAGGAAGATGGACACGGGAACTTTACAGCTGCCCACAGCAGGGCAAGGACCACTAGCAAAGTGGGGGCAATGCAGGGGTCCCCAGAACTGGCCAGGTGCAGCCCTGTTCACACTGTCCCCTCTCTGGCTGAGTCACAAAAACGATTAGGATTTACTGCACCTTAGGTGGTTACATTTCGGTCATGGCTTGAGGAGATTATTGCCAGTGATTTTGTTAATGCTACTGATTGTCCCCAGTGGCTCCCAGAAGATTAACCTTTTCTCCTTTGGAGCAAGTAGCCCCACAATCAGCTTCCAGTGCTGTCCACAGTCATCCCGCCATCCGCTCAGGCAGCCGCAGCCCTGGGACACGCGTGGGAGGAGGTGGGGGGTGGAGACTGCATGCTTCTTCAGGCTTCGGGCTCCCAGGAGAGCTCAGGGGACCTGTTGGTTAATATGACATCCCTGGGGAGGATACAGGCTCTGGAGGGAGGCTCCGCCAGCAGTTGCTTGCTCTGTGACCTTGGGCCAGTCACCTAGCCTCTGTGGACCACAGAAAGAGGCGTGTTTGAAGTAATAACAAAGACAGAGATGGGAACCATGTCTCCTGGGCTTTGGCTCACGCTGGTGGACTCCTGTGATCAGGTGAGTGACTGACACCTGAGCTTTCTGGGACCTCCTGGCTTGCATGATGGGACCAAGGTCCCCAGCAAAATCCAGGGGTTCAGGGGATGCCCTCCTCTTTCCCTAAAGTCTGGCCTCCATTCTGATCCCATCAGGGGTCCCCCAGTGAAGGGGGGATGGAAATAACTGGCCCTAGGGAGCCCAAGGCCTGAGTGGTGTGGAACAGTGAGATGGTTTGAGTGCCAGGAGAGTGGACAATAGGGTGTTACCTGGAGCAGGGGACACTTTGGCACTAGGACAGCTTTGTTGATTGGGGAACTTAGGGTCACCTGGTCTGACTCAAGACAGAGATGATTTGGATCTCATGGACTAAAAACAGCCCGTGAGCGTGGAGTAACAGAAGCACCAGCTCCGCAGTGGGTGACATGTGACGCCCTGTCCTGCTTCAGGTGTCAGGACGACCTCACGCACTTAGGGAAAGTGGGACAGGCGGGCACTAAGTACCAGTGCTAGGCACTCAGCCCTCCTGAGAGCCTGTGGCCTGCGTTCCCCCAAAGGGGCACTTGTTGTACAAGGTCTGGCATTTGCAGGCCCATCCTACCTGCCCCGTGACACATGGCAGCTCCAGCACGAACTGACCGTGTGACCTCGGGGCCAGCCTGGCACAGGGAGTGGAGGAGTCTGCTTGACTGCAGAGTAGGCACTCAGCTTCCCCAGTGCTCGGGCTGCAGGGAGGGCTGGGGGTCTCCTTACAACAACCTGGGCTTGGGTGCTGTGTCGAGACTGTCCCAAGAGATGCGAATTGTCCCCTCCTATCTCTGGCCACTCGTCCCCCCATTCCACTTCCTGAGACCTAGGTAGAACTGGCTAGGAACAAGCAGAGGGAAGGAGATGGATAAGAACATTTGGACTACAAATATCTGAGAACACATCCTTTGGTGGCTTAATAACAGCAATTTGTTTTTCCCCTATAATGAGCTGTCTGGAGGTTGGCAGTGGCTGGAATCCGTGTGTTGCTCAATTATTCCAGCAAAGGTCTAGGATCATCTGGCTTCCACTCTGCCTTTCTTAGTATGCAGTGTCATTTATTTATTTTTTTTCTCCTTAAGCTTGTTGCCTCATGGCCCCAAGATAGCTGCCACAGCTCCAGGCAGTACATTTGTGCATGTAGCAGAAAATGTGGCAAAGGAACAGTACCAATGAGTGCCCTTTTACATTTGACTTTGTACCGGGAAAGGAAAGGCCACCCCAGAAACTTGTGAGCATGCATCCCCTCATGGCTCTTGACATAAACTGGCCACCTGGCCACCCCTAGCTCAGGGAGCCTGGGTAATTAAGTGCCTGGATTTCCCACCTCTAGAGTGGAGTGGGCGGGAGCATGGTTTGGGACCAGGGTGGGCCATAGATCCCATTGCCCATGTGTTGACTTCTGCGATTGCTGGCTAGGTAGGCCACTTACAATTTTTTATCATAAACAAGATTTTAATGAGCCATATTTGTGATATTTTCCCAAGTTTATGATTATTCCCTTACAATAAATTCCTTTAAGTGGAATTATGAGGTCAGCAGCAGCTGCTGCCTTAAGGCTTCGAATGTTTACGGCTGGCCCGGGGCGTCCTCATTTCAGTTTACAGCAACTCGTCCTTTGGTATCTTTGGCTGTTCCCGGAATTCTCCTTCACCTCGTCCTTTAATAAAATGCCCACCCCATCGCTGCCCGACTGCATCCCCGCTGCCGACTCACCACTTTCACCGTGGAACCTGCCCTGGCTGCATCCTCACCTGGTGTCTTAGTTACTTTTCTTGTTGCTGAGATAAAATACCTGACACTCTAAGTTAAAGGAGAAAAGACTTGTTTGGCTCACAGTGTGTAGAGGTTTCAGTCCATAATCGGCTGGCTCCAAGTCAGGGTGGCATGATGCCAGGCATCACAGAGGAGGAACAGTTTATGGCAGGCTGAAGGTAGCAAAGCAAGAAAGTAAGGGACACAAGCCTCTTTCTGTCCCTTATATTGCATTCAGGTTGCTGGGATTAGGGTGGTGCCAATCCAATCAGTGGACTGATTTAGTAATCACCACCCTCAATCCTAACACCCTTAATCCTAGCATTGCACCATGAATCAATCACACACTCTAGATTCAGCCACTTCTGAAAAAGCCGCACCTTTGACCATATGAAACTTTAGGGGGACATCTAGACACAGCCGTAACACCTGGTGCTGTGGTCTGATTGTAGGTGGAGATGCTCACCCCAGGGTGATGTTGTCTGAGGTGTCCGATGGTGTCTGAGGTAGGGCCTCAGGAAGGTGATTGGGTCATGTGGGCAGAGCCTCATGGTGAGGACAGTGCCCTTCAGCCCCTGGAGGACACAAAGAATGCCCGTCCCAAGGGGAATGGATGTGGGGACACCAAGTCTTCTGGCACTTTGACCTTGGGCTTTCCACCTTTGGGACTGTGAGCAGTAACGTCTGTTGCTTAGGAACTGTCCAGACTCAGGGACTGGGTCAGAACAGCCTGGATTCCCTGCCCCTGTGGTCCCCTCTGGGCCCAGGGACTCAGTAAAGTTGGGAGGGTCTGGCTCCCTCAAAACCTCTGAGGCCCAGGACCTTCCATTTCACACTGAACAAAGATTAGAGTCACAGCAGGGCTTCTAAGATCCAACCGACCTGACTGCGTTATCCCCCTGGGATGGTTCAGCTTGATTGTGACAACTTGACTGGCTTGGGAGCCACCTAGTAGGGAAATTAGTAAGGCGTACTTCTGGGTGTGCCTGGGGGGATCGTGGAGATGTGACCTTGGGTGCTGTATCTGGTCCCTTGCCTGTTTCTGTCTGGCACCGTTCCCTTGCTCTGCTTCCTGGGTACCATGATTTAAGCATCCTTGCTCTACCACGCTCTTCCACAGTGATGCTCCTGCATTGGCGCCAACAGACCATGGACTGAAGTCCCTGAACTGAGCCAAATTGAACCTCTCCTCCTTTAAGGTGTGGGTGTTGGGTGTTGTGTCTTGGGTATGGGAAAACAGATGAATATACTCCCTGGCTTTATGGTCCCTTCCCTCTCATGATAGCTACAGTGGCCTCTTCTATGCTTTCCCAGACCCACCAGGCTGTGCCCCCCAGCCCCTTAATCCCTGCTGCCTACTCCCTGGAGTCCTCATGGTTGCTTCCTCCCACCACTGTGTGCACAAAATGAGCTACTTAACCATGTGGAAATATGAGTTTGGAGCAAAATGGAGCCTCACCTGGGTGCTGTCAGCCACAGCAAGAATGGGTGGGTTGGAAAGGAGTCAGGGTTTTGCAGCTGTCCCAGGAAGGTAGGTGGGATTCCCATTCCCATGGAACCTGGGTGTCTGGCAACCACTCTTTGTTGAGGATAAACAGGGTAGAGGCACAAAATACTAGTCCAAGGTTGTCCTTGCTTGCATCTTTCACTAGAGAGGGGCCACATGCTACTTCCAGGAGCATTTTCTCCTCTATGTACTCCAGAAAATCCATGTCTTCTCTTGTTCCCTTTCATACACTTCCATCCAGCAGATATGATGATATTTTAAAAATTCAAATAAGGTTGTTTTGCTATGTGTTGTCCATACGGTCCTCCTGGCCCTTGTATTCTGGCTACCTCTATGTTATCCTTCTTTTTCTCACTTTCTGTTTCTGTCTCTTTCTCAAGCACCCTCATTAAATACACTTTATTAGCTTATTCTTTGGGCAAATCCCCATTTGAGTTGGGTAGAGAAACAACTGGCAAGGTTCAATAAGCTACAAGTCACCAGAGCGGGAATTGGATCTCATTCCCACCAAATGCACCTTGTTCAAGCCATTGTCCAGCTCAAAGTTTTATTGTCTTTGGCATTGTACTGTTTTCTGGATTCACATTCCTTAATACTGAAGTGGCCTTTTTGTAGTTCATTTGGTAGTTGTCTAGTTCACAAGGATCTAGGGGAAGAATATTATTTTATTCTTTCTAGAGCTGGAAATATCTTTATTTCACCTGCTCTTGAAAATGATAGTTTAACTGGGTATGAAATTCTAGATTGACAATTATTTTCCCTTCAGATTTTAAAGTGCTTCTGCATTCTTTTTATGACAGTTGTAGTCCGATTGTATTGTTCCTTGTGGGATTTTTTTCTTTCTCTAGGATGTTCTATTTTTCAATTTTATGTGTGTAAATGTGAATAACAACATGCAGAATGAAAAAACATTTTGCCAGCTACTCCTCAGACAGAGGACTAATATATAGTATATATAAAGAACTCAAATAAATTAGACTCTGCAAAATAAAAGACCCAATCACAAATGCACAGTTGAAATGAATAGGCACTTCTCAGAAGAAGTACAAATGGTCAACAGACAACTGAAAAAGTGTTTGGCAATTTTGACCATTATAGAAATGCAAATCAAAGAAACAATAAGGTTCCATTTCATACTAGAAAGACTAGCTGTCATCAAAAAACAAGTGCTAGTGATGTTGTGTGGAAAAAGAAATCTTTCTATATTGTCAGTGAGAATGTAAACTAGTGCAACCACTATCAAAATCAGTAGGAGATTCCTTCGAAAACTAAAAATAGAGATTCCTTTTGATTCAGTTATGCCTCTTCTAGGTATCTTCCCAAAAGAATTAAAGACATCATATGGCAACAATACATGCTTAGCCATTTTCATAGTAACACAAGTTATAATAGCTAAATCTTGAAAGCAGCCTATACACTCATCAGGAGATGAATGGCTAAAGAAAATGTGGTGTACATATATATATACACAGTGGAGTATTACTCAGCCATAAAGGATATGTTTGAGTCATTTGTAGGAAAATGGATGTACCTTGAAACCATAATGTTAAATGAAATAAACCAGGCATAGAAGGTTAAATATGTCATGGTTTCTCATAAAATAGAAACCCAAAGAACAAATAATTTGAAGAGCGAAATAAAAGATAGATGATAGGAAACAGGGAGGTAGAGTATGTAGATATGGGAAAGGGATCTGGGAATGAGAGGAGACAGAGGGAGGGGAGGGAAAAGGGAAGAGAAAGCGAAAAGGATCAAAATGCAGTATGTATAGGTACCGATTCCCCACAATGAAGGTATATATTATTATTATTATTATTATTGCAAGCCCGTAATAATAAAATAATTAAAAAACAGACCCTACCGAAGGTTGGTGAAAGATGTTAAGCAACCAGAACACACATAAATAGCTGGTGGGAATGTGGAAAAATGTGAATTTAGTTTATTCTGCTCAGAAATGGGATGCCTCTTCAATCTGAAGACTCGTATCTTTCATCAGCTCTGGAAACTTAGTCCCTTCCTCTTTAAATATCACCTCTCTAGATTCTTATTCTGAAATGTCTGTTACTGTATTTCAATTCCAAGATTCACTTTTTTCCATACTCACACTTCTACGAAAATGGGGTGCATCTGGTGATTGGTGGTTTTTCCAATAGCTGTCAGCGGGTGGCGCCTTGAAGTGGTTTTCGCTGCCTGTTCGCAGTCACCTTGGTTGTGATCTCTGGTGGCAGAGTGTGTGACCGTAGTCCCTCAGGAGAACTCAAGGACCATTTACACACTGTGGAGGGGGAAGTGTGCACCTATAAGATTGAGGCAGTCAAAACCTATGCAGTCACTCTTAGAAGTTGGAAGAAATCCTGGGGACAGTGGTGTCAGAACGCTCACAAATGTCCCATTGGCAGCTCTCTTGGCAGCCCAAGAGGCCAAACTGTATGTGGCTTCAGCTAAAAAAGTGACATTGATGGTTAAGGAGATTTAAGACAATCTTACCAAACTTTTTTTTTTTTTTTTTTTTTTGCTGACATTTTCCTTTTTAAACATGCAAAGGAGTTTCATGAAATCCACGTAACTCTTAAAAAGCTCTTCAGCTAAGTCGACAACGAACATTCCAAGCCACAGGAAACAGAGTGGCTTGGTTTAATTTAATTGGAGTCCTCCTTTTTTTCTTAGGCTCATGAGATGTTGGTTCAACTCCAATCAATCATGTTAGATTTTATGAACTATGGTAGGTGGATTTTGAAGTTCCCTTCCCAGCTTTCTGCTTCATAACTATTTTTCTCACGTTCTGCCCTCTGTCTTTCTGGGTTATCCACTTAGTGAGGTGCTTAGATGAGGAATCTGATCTGACAAGTTCTCCACCAGTCTCCTGACTTCAGCTCCTGCCGACTTCCTCATCGTTTCTATTTCCATGTCAACCTAAGCAGCAAACCTGGGAAGCTTCTCTAAGGATTTAAATACCTTTGCTTTTGCTTTTAGTGTCTATATTTTCATTTTCAGAATTTTAATAGATTATTTCTCATTTATATCCCTTCTCACTTTATTTAATCTTTCAATTTCTATTTCTTTGTAGTGCAAGTACTATAGTCACACATTTAATTGCTGCCCTGGGAGCTGAGAACCATCTTTAAAAGCAAGCAAAACCTGGGAGTATTGGAAATGGCTCCATTTTTTTGTTTTCCTTTACATTTATTTGGGACTAGCATTGCAAGGAGGCCATGTGTTCCGTGGTAAACCATGTGCGCATCCAAGGAGGTTGAGGCAAGGAGAAGTTTTTAAAGGAGGGTTTTTAAATGAGGAGAATTTCATTAGATGCTTTGATACAATGATCCTTGGCCACAGGGATTCAGGACCAGGTTGGGGACAGCAGGAGGCTGAGCATATAGTCGTTGGGCAGAAATACTTTGGTGTGAGGTTGCGGTAGGCTCTATGTGAGCTCATGGTTCTGGTGGAGCCTTTGGTGATGGTTACTATCAGGCATTGTGCGTAAGATTCTCCCCTGACCACCTCCCAGCTTGGTCTATTTATTTGACAGGGTTTGATATGAGCTCTCTGTAGGGTTCTTGGCTGGCTGCCATGCCCCAGGCTACCCTGGCTGCTTCCATAAATGGTTTGAACGCTCGTGGCTCTGCAGTTGACAAGAGGGGAGGGTGACAGGGTGCCCAATCAAGTTGCCTCATTAGATGAAGGGACACATGTTAAAAGGGCCATGACTGAAGGAAATCAGATCCAAATGAGAATCTGTCTGTATCATACATAGCCAGGGATTAACGCTGGCTGGGCGGGTGGTGGTGGTGGTGGTTTGAACACGCAGAGCACAGTCTCCGTGAAAGGCCGGAAGCCGCTACTCAGAGCCAGCCCTGTACTGCCTGGGTTCAGAGGCAGCAAAGAAACAGATCTGGGTAATTTATGCATCTCCGTGTTACAATCTGTCCTTATGAATATGAATACCCACGAATGTGGATTGTCCTTGATAATTGCTTGCAATGTCATCTTTTTAATGAAAATTAAGTGCTTCAGCAGCACTAAGTAGGAGCTTTGCTGACACATTTAATTGCTGCCCTGGGAGCTGAGAACCATGTTTAAAAGCAAGGAAAACCTGGGAGAATTGGAAATGGCTCCATTTAGAACCGTGGGCCCCATTAACTTTAAAGAAAGAAATGTTTTCTAAGTCGCTATGCCTTTTGTACCTCCCTTTACTTTACCTCAAAGGGATGTGATGAATTAATTATTCCATGATCTGTTTTAACCCAGACTTCTCCCTGACACGTGACCTAGTCCTGGCGTTCTCTTGATCACCCAAGTTTCCTTGACGTCCATCAGACCTCGTGAGTCCAGAGACAGGAAAAGAGAGTATTGGGTGGGGTCCATCTGCTTGGCTTCCCTCAGATGGCAGATTAGACACAAGGGTCACTCAGCACAGATGGCAGGGACACAGGAGGACAGGGAACCAGGTGGCTGACTGATTGGGCAGAGGGAGTCAGAGTCCCTCTTGCTCTGTGTGCACTGATCACAAGGATTCTTTCCTGGATTGGGTTTTCCAGCTGGGCTAGGATAGTTAATTGGTGAAAAGAAATCTAGAAATAATCCTCAATGGGAAGGCTGTATATCTAGAATATTTTCCTACCCTAAGTCTAAACTAATGAGATTTTATTGTACACAAACCCAGAGATTTAGGTTGGCTTGTTTTTCTCTTTTCCTTTCTTAAACCTTTCATGATGAGAGTTTGCAAAAAATAAACTGAAAAGAGCTCTTGAGAAGTAATGGAAAGAGGAAACGTCAGTCTCCAGGGAGGGAGGCAAGGGAGGGTGTCTAGGGGATGCCTGCTCACGTGTCTAGCAGAATTGTGTCCCCATTCATCTGCTGATGTCATGACCCTCAGCACCTCCGAGCACTGACACACACAGAGGGATGCCCACGGGAGGACACAGGGAGGAGACAACTCCTGCCGGCCCGAGGAGCCCCGGGACCCTGAGGCGAGGACTCCCGCTGATAAGGCACCTCGTCACCTTCCTTAGGGTGGTGGAGCACCTGAGCTGCCAGGGGACCGGTCGCAGCATCGGGAAAGGAGCATCAGGCTGGGGTGCCCCATGGCTCCTGCTGACTGGCTCTGAGGGCAGCTTCCCATCTGGACAGAGCTGTCGTGGATTAGTTTATGTGACAGGTGACAAGTCGGTGGGAACACCTTGTCAGGTGAAGGGAGAGCAGTTGGGAGGAGCAGGGAGGTGGGGAGGGGACACCCTCATCTGGCTTTGGGCTGGGCACCTGCCCAGGGCTCGGGCTGCACCTGGGAGCAGAGGACGCTCTGGATCCGGGCCCCATTTTCTTGGAAAACATATTTTTTGGTGGATAAATATTATATTTCTATGATTTAACCCAAAGAAGCAACATACCCTATGTGGAGCACTAGTTTATCCTGTGTAGTAGATGTTGGTATTTAGCAGGTGGCGTCTCTGTACTTTTCTATATTTATATCTATGTTAAATTTTAAAGGTATTTCTTTTAATTGATAATAATGGTATATACTTATGGAGTAAACTATGATATTTTCCTCTACATCACAGAAAGTTTCAGTCAAGCTAATGAACATACCATCATCATTTTGCCAATTATTAGTTTCATGATAAGAATGTTAAAAAAATCCATTCTTTTATTAATTTTAGAATATATAATATATATTTAAGGCAATAGATCACAGAAAATTCTTCCTCTGGCCTAGCCAAAACTTTGTATTCTGGGTTTATATCTTTATTTTATTTATTTAATTTCTTTTAAATTTTAATTTTTATCAGTGCATGTTCACAGTACCTAGTGATTACTTTCCTCATGGGGAGTTGGTGCATGTACATAATACATCTCAATTCATTTTATGTCCCCATTCCCTCTCCTCTCTCCTTCTCCTTCCATCTCTTGGTCCCTTTCCCTTTTGTAAAATATCTATCTCTCTGTTTCCTATCATCTTTCATTTTGATCTTTAATTATTTATGCTTTGGTTTTCTCATATAAGGGAAGCCCTTTAATATTTAAGCTTGTGTGTCTGATTTACATTTCACTTCATACTATGGTATCAAAGTGCAGCCACACGTCCATCAGAAGATGAATAGATAAAGAAAGTGTGGCGTTGGTACATAATGGAGTACTACTCTGCCGTAAAGAGAAGTTTAGTGTTTTATCATCCACAGTTTCATTAATAAATCCCTGGTCCTCATCACTAGCTGCAAAACCATTAGCAGCAGTGAGTCCTGTTTTCTCTTTCGCCACTGCTCTGGGCCTTCCCTGGGAAGAATCCCTGGCAGTGGATCATTTCGTCCAATAACATGGGAGCGTACATCTCCAAAGGCCATGGTGTTCTCCTAAAACTTAGCCGGGGAATCCGTGTCCTCACCCGCACTTCTCCACACTCATTCTTTTGTCTCTGCAGACTTTTGGCCTACACTGGTGGTGAGCTTTTCTCTGCCTGGGAACAAGATTTTGGTTGTTGCCAAAGGTGAACTCATGGAGGGAGGAGCCAGGACCTTCACCCCCATGGTGCCCTTTGTATGTGGCATGTGATTCTCTGTACCCTGCTCCCCTGAGCCTCTGTCACTCTGCGGATGCCCAAGGATTGTTGATGAGCTGAGACTGGCCTTGCATCGGGAAGCACCACTGGTTTCACACCAGCTTAGCTGCAGATCCTCGGCACCAGCAGATATTTGTAGAAACTTGTCCGATGATGCTCACGGTGACACAGGACTCTGGGTCTGGGCGACACAGTTAAAACCCGCAGTGGGCTTTGAAAACCCTGAACACCAAACTCCCTGCGGCAGGACTCCTGCAGAGATGTGCCAGGGGCCTCAGGGTACTGGGTGGGCACATGCTGCCAGGGCGCGGGGTGCCCCTCACAGTGCCTGGCCCGCAGGGCTGCTCCCACAGCAAAGTGAAATTTCACACATGAGATGTGCAGCGTCAGGACTCAGCAGACCGTATCTTCCTGTCTATCTCCAGTGTCCCTAACTCTGTGACTGGGACTAGGACACAGTAGTCCTGACCCCTGTCATCTCCTGGGGCTCATGTCCTCCAGGGAACCAGCCAGATGCCAGTTAAACAGAGTGAGAAGCAGTCATAGGCTGTGAAACTGTTGGGGGGGGACACCCAGAGCTCCCCAAGATGCAGAGAAAGGGAGGTGGGGACAGGTACTCAGGGACCCCGCAGAGGAGGGACGTGGACACTGAGAAAGAGGGGAGAAGCCACACAGGTCCGGGCATGTGCACAGCCCCGAGGCGGACACAGATGGGGTGCATTAACAGAGCAGGACAGCTGAGGCCACCCTAAAGGAGCTCGTGCCCCCAGGCCTTGAGTGTTACCCTCCTACTGGCCTGGGTGGGGGTCTCCACTGGACCCACGGATCGAGACTGGGTCTGAACAACAGGAAAGCCCTGAACCTGGAGCCAGGATCTGCTCAGGTGGGCACAGCTGCTGGCACCCATGTGGGCTAGGTGGTCTGGAAGTCCCTGAGGGCCACTGGCTCCACCTCCAGGGCTCCTGATTGGGTAGGTTGGGGCACAGGCCTGAGATTGGCAGTTCCTCCTTGGTGCTGCTGCCCTGGGCCCACTTGAGAAGCTGACATGAGTGCCTGGGTCCCCACCCTGGGAGACGAGGCCTCGGTCAGTGGTGACGCCGCACTGGAATTCTCGAAGCTCCTCGGGGATTCCGTGTGCAGCCAGCACCGTTGATGTGGTTTCTGCTTTCACCTGGGGCAGCCCGAGGACCCGAGGGAAGGAGTAGGAGACTGACGCTGGGTCACAGGCGAGTGGACATCTGGTCTGGGTCAGGGTGTTGGGTTGGTGCTGGGCACATCTCTGTGCAGGGCCATGCCAGGGCTCTTTGCGGGCAGGACTGGGCTCAGGGTGCAGCCGGAAGGAAACCCAGTGAGGTCCTGCTTCTGCTCCAGCGCCACCTTGCCCAGCCCCTGCCAAGGAACACACATGGCACAGTCAAAGCCACCGTCCCCAGGGAGGACATGGGCAGGCCAGAGCCTGACACTCGCAGAGGCCCAAGATCCACTGTGTGGTCTGTGGCTGACCCTGACCTCCACCACCTTGACCAGGCTCTCATCCGGGGGCCTCAGTTTACTCTTTGTTACCACTGTGTTTTCCCACTGGAGAGAGCGGGTGTGCTGCCTGATATTAGGCGTTGGCACTGACCCTGCACTCTGCACCCCCAGGTTGGGGTGGGGGACGACTGGGGCCACCCACAGACCTCACAGGGGGTACAGGACAGGTCCCCCTGAGCTCTGTGCTCTGGACATACCCCAAACCAGTGGTGCTCATGCGGGACTGCTCCCGACGGACCTGGCCTGCCGGCCAAGCAGGTTCCTGCACTATTTAGCGAGCTGGTTCCTCATTAGCTCCCCAGAGGAAGGAGATAAATGGCCCCATGCCAGACTGCTGCTCTCACCGCAAGTAAATACTATAAATAAGCACCCCACACAATCCAGCCCTCAGCCAGAGTGATTTAACCCCAGGGGGCCCACACTGGGGGGTTAGGGGTGCAGCCCCCTTCACCTACCCTGTGCCTCTCAACTCTAGGCTTTCAGAGGGGATGGGAGCCTGGGCTTAAGTGATGTCCTATGAGGAGGAGGAGATGGTTTAATGAGGTTTATTTCCCCCAGTTGCAATCCATCTTGGCAAAGAGTACAGAGCCTGGCTGCTCTCTCAGCCCCTTCAATTAGGCAGTGGAGGGAGTCGTACCCTCTGCCACCTCCCTCTGTGTCACAAAGCTGGCTCTGTCTGGGATGGGGCTGTGCATCCTCAGTGTGTCAGGATAAGCTGGTCTTCCTGCGGGAGAAAGGCAGTGACCCCCAACACCAAGGCGGTCCCCTATGGTGCTTGCGGTCTTCGCCTTCTAGAAGGGATGTGGTTTCTCTTGGCTGCCCCTGCCCTTCCTCCTGCCTTCCCCAATCAGGCCACCTATAAGGCCTCTTGGAAACACGACATCCCAGAGGTCCCCAGCAAGCGAGGCACATGCTTCCCAGTCCAGCTTTGCCAATGGGTGCTGAGTTTCTCTGCTCAGCCTGGGTGCCATCTATGGGCAAGGCTGGCCCAATCATCTTTGTTCCACAGCAGCAGCAGGCAACCCAACCTGTGGCCAATGGGCTATCTGTCACTGAGATGGGGACTGTTTGTTGCTGTGCCTGAACTCAGCTTGTCCTGACTAACGGGGCAAAAGAGGTTCACGTTCACCCTCAGACAGGCGCTACCCACCACTCAGTCCCCCACAGAGGCACAGCTGGCCAGCATCTCCTGTGGCTGCCCCCACTACACTTCTGAAATGCCTCCCCAGACAATGAGGGGAGCCTGAGCAGACCAGCGTCCTTGGTCCTTATCCTTCCTGCTGATGGGTCATTGGCAAAGCATTCCAAGGTCTAGCTTTCAAGCTCCCACTGGTGCGGGATGTGGAAGCTAACAGTGGCCAAGTCCTGGAACAGAGTCCTTACTGTGACCCCAGCTGAGCCCGCGCCCAGCCCCAGGGTGAGGGCACAGTGTTTGCCTCCAAGTTGTACTTTGATGACAGTGGTGAGAGCCTGCAAGATAGCCACGCTGCTTTTACAATTCAGCACTCCATTTGGTAAATTTAATCTTATTGAGTCTATTATCAACATCTTATCCTATTCTGAAGTGTACACGACAAAACGCAAATGATAATTGGGTTAACATTGTACCATCTTAAGCAATAATAAATTAGTACTCATTTAATAACCTACTTTAAGAGTGGAAATGGCTATGTTAATATATGATAAAATATCTGGGTCTGTATATACACAACACCCTGGAAAATACATTAAAAATTAATTATAGTAAAATCGATATGATTAGCAGCACAAGTCCTTTATGCAGAGGCAGTAAATGTGCTTAAGATGTTACAGGAAAGAAAAAAGAAAGCATGTGATTAAAGAGCTGAGGAATGGTTATGGAAAACATTTAATAAATGGTCTCTCCTCAGGCAATTTAGATGACAGAGCTTTAGAATCTGATTCTCGCTCAGATGCAACCATGTAAAATGGTGGCTATCGCTTTTCTTCTTTGCAGGCTTTTGGCTTGGCCTCCGCATGCCCAGAAGAGTCCAGCCATGCTCCTGTTGGAGGCCACTGGTCGGTGTCCCTGGGGGTGGATGTGCACCTCTGTCTATCCTGTTAGTCAGGACGGGCTGGGATCAGGCACAGTGACAAACAGTCCCCAGCTCAGTGCTAGGCCACAGTGTTCTATTTCCCTTTCCATGGAGGTCACAGCATGGCTCAGAGCTCCTCAGAGTGAACCTGGGTCTCAGTCCCCTGGGGCTGTCACAGCAAGACAGCCCAGTCTGGGTGGCTTCAAAGAACAGAAATCCACTGCTTAGGGCTCCAGAGGTTGGAAGCCCAAGACCACTATGCTGATGGCTCTGAAGTCTGGATGGGACACGGCGTCTTCTCACTCTGTCCTCACGTGCGGAGTGGGACCTCTTCTATAAGGACGCAGATCATTCACAAGGGCCTCACCCTTAGGACCTAACTGTTTTCCCAAGTCACCAATATTAGTCAGTTTTCTGTGACAATAACAAAATCCCAAGATAATCAAATTATGAAGAGAACAGTTTTATTTTGGCTCAGTTTTGGAAGTTTCCATCCTTGGTAATTTGTCCCTTTAACTTTCGAGGTAGTGGACAGGCAGCACATTTTGGTGGTGGTGAGGTGGTGATGATGCAAAGCCACTCGCCCCATGGTTAGATGTAAAAGAGAAACAGGAAGAGACCAGGGTCAAGGCCATACCCCCCCAGTGACCTCACATCCTCCCACTAATCCCACCTCTTAAAGGTTCCACCACTACCAAGCTGGGGACCCAGCCCTCAACACATGGGCCTAGAAAGACATTGCTGGTTCAAACTACAATAGCATGGAAGAAATTGCACTGGAGTTAGAGTTTGCTGGCTGGTCTTTTTTTTTTTTTTTATTTTAAAGAGAAGAAAAAAACAAAACAAATCAAAAGAAGAACAAATTTTCAAAACAACATAATAGGAGGGTAACAATGGTTAATACATTACGTATTACTATCTTTAAGTTAGTTATTCAGGACACCAGACATTAGCATTCAATTGTCCAAACATTATTGGCACAAACCTTACTCTTCAATGAACTAAATAAAAATGGTAGTGTATCTATCTTAACCATCTTATATATATATATACAATTTTTTTCCCTTTCCCTTCTTTCTTTTCCCTATTCCAGTCTCTCTTTCCTTTTGACCAGTTTCTTTTTGATTCACAATATCTATTGTACATTTTGGATCTTATTTACTCTTTCAGTTTCTCATACTAGAGAGATAATACGATGCTTACACATGTGCTTCTGGTTTATTTCACTTATGAGTATTTTCTCGAGTTGCATCCATTTACCTATAAAAGTCTCCAGTTTATCCTTCTTTATGGCTGAATAGTACTCCATTGTATAAAAATACCACATCTTTCTTATCCATTCCTCAGTTGATGGGCATTTGGGTTGTTTCCAAGATCTGGCTATTACAAATTGTGCTGCTATAAACATGGGTGCACATATATCGCTGTGGTACGATGTTTTTAATTTTTCTGGGAAGATGCCCAGAAGGGGAATAGCTGGGTCAAATGGGACCTCCAACCCTAGTTTTCTGAGGAATCTCCACACTGACTTCCACAGTGGCTGTACCAGTCGACACTCCCACCAACAGTGAAGAAGGGTTCCTTTTTCCCCACAGCCCCTCCAGCATTTGTTATTAGTTGATTTCTTAATAGTAGCCATTCTTTCTGGGGTGAGATGGTATCTCAGTGTTGTTTTAATTTGCATCTCTCGAATGACTAGTGATGTTGCACATTTTTTTGTATATTTGTTTGCCATTAGTATTTCTTCATCTGAGAAATGTGTATTCATCTCAGATGCCCATTTTTGGAGTGGGTCTTTAAATTTGGGAGGTCTGATTTTTTTGAGTTCTTTATATGTTCTCGATAGTAATCCTTTGTCTGAGGAACAGCTGGCAAACATTTTTTCCCACATTGTGGGTTGTCTCTTCACTCTGTTGGTGGTTTCTCTTGCTGTGCAAAAGCTTTTTAATAAGATGAGATCCCAGTTATTGATTCTTTGGGATAGTTCCCGTGCGGTTGAGTTTTTATTCATAAAGTCTTTGCCTACACCAATGTCTCCAAGGGTTTTACCTATCCTACCTTCCAGCAGATTTAATGTTTCTGTTTTAATATTTAGATCTCTGATCCATTTTGAATTTAGTTTAGTGCATGGTGAAAGATATGGATCTAGTTTTAATCTTCGGCATGTGTAGAGCCAGTTTTTCCAGCACCATTTATTAAAGAGGCTATCTTTCTTCCAGCGAATGTGTTTGGTACCTTTGTCAAAGATAAGGTGGCTTAGTATGTCTGGGGTTGTTTCAGCATCTTCTAATCTGTTCCATTGATCTTCAGGTCTGTTTTTTTGCCAGTACCACACTGTTTTTATCACAGTAGCTTTATAGTATAACTTCAAGTCGGGGATTGTGATGCCCCCTGCCTTGCTTTTGTTGCCCAGAATTGCCTTTGCTATTCTAGGTCTCTTCTGATTCCAAATGAATTTTAGGATTGTTTTCTCTAATTCTGTGAGATATGCTGTTGGAATTTTGATTGGAATTGCATTAAATCTGTATAACAATTTTGGAAGTATGGCCATTTTCACTATATTGGTTCTTCCTATCCAGGAGCAAGGGATATCTTTCCATTTTCTGATATCCTCTTCAATCTCCTTTTTCAGAGTACTGTAGTTTTCAGTATAGAGGTCTTTTACATCCTTCATGAGGTTGATTCCTAGGTATTTCATTTTTTTGGATGTTATTGTGAAAGGTATTGTTTCCCTAATTTCTCTTTCAGTAAGTTTGTTATTTGTGTACAGGAAGGCTATTGACTTTTGAGTATTGACTTTGTATCCAGCTACACTACTGAATTTGCTTATTAAATCTAGCAGTTTTTTAGTGGAGTTTTTGGGATCTTCTGTGTAGAGTATCATGTCATCTGCAAATAATGATAATTTAACTTCTTCCTTTCCAATCATTATTCCTTTTATTTCTTTCTCTTGTCTAATCGCTCTGGCTAAAGTTTCCAGAACTATGTTGAATAAGAGTGGGGACAGTGTACATCCTTGTCTTGTTCCTGATTTTAGAGGGAAGGCTTTCAGTTTTTGGCCATTTAGTATAATATTGGCTGTTGGTTTGTCATAGATAGCTTTTACCAGATTGAGATAAAGACCCTCTATTCCAATTTTCTGTAGGGTTTTTATCATGAAAAGGTGCTGGACTTTGTCAAAAGCTTTTTCTGCATCTATTGAGATGATCATGTGATTTTTGTCTTTGGTTCTGTTAATATGCTGTATTACATTTATTGATTTACGTATGTTGAACCATCCCTGCATCCCTGGGATGAATCCAACTTGGTCATGGTGTATAATCTTCTTGATGATTTGTTGGATTCTGTTTGCCAGTATCTTATTAAGGATTTTTGCATCTATGTTCATTAGGGAGATTGGCCTGTAGTTCTCTTTCTTAGTTGGGTCCTTCTCTGGTTTTGGTATCAGGGTAATGCTTGCTTCCAGGAATGAATTTGGGAGTATTGCTTCCCTTTCAATTTCATTGAAAAGTTTGAGAAGTAGGGGCGTTAGGTCTTCTCTAAATTTCTTGTAGAATTCGGCAGTGAATCCATCAGGGCCTGGACTTTTCTTTGTTGGGAGGTTTTTAATTACATCTTCAATTTCATTGGTTGATATTGGTTTATTTAGGATTTTTAAATCTTCTTGATTCAGCTTTGGTAATTCATACGAATCTAGGAATCTGTCCATTTCTTCTGCATTTTCCATCTTATTAGAATATAAATTTTCAAAATAGGTATAGATGATCTTCTGGATTTCTGCAGGGTCTGTCGTGATATCACCCTTTTCATTTTCAATTGCATGGATTTGAGTCTTTTCTTTTCTTTTTTTAATAAGGTTGGATAAGGGTTTGTCAATCTTATTTATTCTTTCAAAGAACCAACTTTTTGCTTCATTGATTCTTTGTATTGTTTTTTTATTCTCCAATACGTTAATTTCTGCTCTGATCTTTATAATTTCCTCCCTTGTACGGGCTTTTGGCTTAACCTGCTCTTCTTTTTCTAGAAGCTCGAGGTTCACCCTTAAGTTGTTTATTTGTGCTTGCTCTATTTTCCTGATATAAGTATTTAATGCTATAAATTTCCCTCTTAGGACTGCTTTCATTGTATCCCATAAGTTCCGGTATGTTGTACTGTCATTATCATTCAGTTGTAGAAAGTGACTAATTTCTTCTTTAATTTAATCTGTGACCCATTGGTTGTTCAGGAGGATGCTGTTTAATTTCCATGTGTTTAGGGAGTTTTTGTGGGATCTTTTGCCATTGATTTCCAATTTCATTGCACTATGGTCTGATAATATGCATGGGATAATTTCAATTCCTTTGCATTTACTTAAGCAGGTTTTATGAGCTAGTATGTGGTCTATTTTGGAGAACGTCCCATGTGCAGCTGAGAAAAATGTGTATTCTGATGTTGTGGGATGGAACACTCTGTAGACATCTACTAAGTCCATTTGTTCAAAAGTTTGGTTCAGTTCTACTATTTCATTATTGATTTTCTGTCCAGTTGATCTATCTTTTTGTGACAGTGGAGTATTGAGATCTCCCAATATAATTGTATTAGTGCTTATTTGATTTTTCATGTCCTTTAGTACTTGTTTTATATAGCTGGGTGCATTGGTATTTGACGCATATATATTTATGATCGTTATCTCTTCCTCTTGGATTGTTCCCTTTACAAGGATGTAATGACCGTCTTTATCTCTCTGAATCCTTCTTGGCTTGAAGTTCACTTTGTCTGCAAAAAGAATAGCTACCCCTGCTTTTTTCTGGGTTCCTGTGGCATGGAGTATTGTTTTCCATCCTTTGACTTTCAGTCTATGAATTTCTTTTTTTTTTTTTTTGTGGGTACCGGGGGGTCGACCTCAGGACCTCGCGCACCAGCAGGCGCCCGTGCCTCTGAGCGATATCACCGGCCCCTTTTTCGTATGTGGGATCCGGGAGTCGAACTCGGGCCCTCGCGCTTGCAAGGCAGGCGCTTATGCTGCTGAGCCATCTCACCGGCCCCAGTCTATGAATTTCTTTCTGAATTAAATGTGTTTCTTGTATACAGCATATTGTTGGATCTTCCTTCTTGATCCATTTTGCCAGTCTGTGCCTTTTGATTGGTGAATTGAGACCGTTAACATTGATGGTTAAAACTGATATGTATTGACTTGTCATGATATTTTCCTGTTGTTGGTTCCCACTCTTTGTTTTTCCGCTTTCCGGCTATTTAATTATTTGCCCTGCCTGGTGGATTCCTTCTGTTGGGGTTCCTATCTCTTTCTAGAATGTCCTTCAGAACGTTTTGGAGTGCTGGTTTGGTGGTCATAAATTTTCTCAGATGTTCTTTGTCATGAAAGTATTTTATTTCTCCATCAATTTTGAAAGATAGTTTTGCAGGGTACATCAATCTGGGCTGAAAATTATTTTCCTTTAGAGCTTGCAATACATCATTCCAAGCTCTTCTTGAATTGAGGGTTTGTGCTGAAAAGTCAGCTGTGATTCTGATGGGTTTTCCTTCATAGGTGATTTGTCTCTTCTCCCTAACAGCTTTTAAGATTCTGCCCTTCTGTTGAATTTCTGGGATCTTGACTATAATATGTCTGGCTGAAGTTTTTTTTTGATCATGTCTAGTTGGTGTTCTAAAAGCTTCACTTATAGGGGTGTCAAATTCCTTTTCTCTTCCAGGAAAGTTCTCCCTGATTATGTCTTTGAACAAGGTTTTAATGTCGTTGATGCTATCTCCTGCTTTTTCATTTATTCCAATTATTCTTAAGTTGTTTATCTTTGAGTCATCTAGCAGCTGCTGAATTGATTTTTCATGGTCCCTTGCTATTTTTAAGAATTTTTCCATTTCATGATCACTAATTGCAAGCCTGTCTTCTATATCTGAGATCCTATCCTTGCATTGGCTTATTCTGCTACAAATACTTTCAATGGAATTTTTTATCTCTTGGATATCTGCTTGAATCTGCCTTATGGATTCCATTTCTTTCCTATGCTGAGCATTCATGGTTTCTATAGTTTTCTTAAGTTCATCTATTTTTTTGTCTGTATCAGCTATAGTGTCCTTAAGCATGGTCTTCATTGTAGACATTATCTCTGCAGTTATCTGTGAGATTATTTCTGTTTTAATTTTTTCCAGAACCTCATTCAGTTGCTTTGTTGTTACCACTTCAGATAGGCCAGGTGGGTGGCTTTCGGATTGTCCCACCTCGTTGCTCCCTAGGTTTGCCTTTGGTGAATTGGATGTGTGGGGTTGCATCTTGTTTAAGTGTCATCTCATTTTTTCTTTCTTTAATTCCCGGGGTGATGTTTGCAAATTACCTATAGTAGGTTACTTTATTGCTAGTGTTTAAGATCTTTAGAAGATGACTACTTCTCTGCAGTATCTTCCAAGTGGAGCTTGCTTTTAGGTTTTGAGCTTTCTGCCAGATCCTACCTCTTCAATTCGTTGGGTATGCGAAGTTGCTACCTGTTTGGCCCAGTCCTTGATTCTTTGGTACTGTGCCACTGTATTTTTTGTGTCCCTTAGTCAATCTCAATCATGAAATATCAGGAAGGAAAGATGTTTAGAACAATTATTTCACATTTGGCTATAATGTTAACTAAAGCATCAAACACAGCCTAGAAAATGACAGACTGAGCTAACCAGTTATTTACCACTTTTAGCTGTATAGAGTTGCGGTTATATAACAAAATCTAAAACACACCAGAAAAATTATATGCAGTATACAAGTCCTGTGTATGTCAATTTTTCCCTGAAGAGTTTAAATTTAAAATGAGTTAAGGAGGAAATAGAGTATTGGGAGAAGAGGAAGGAATTAGATGTAAGGTTAGAGGACCAAGAGGGATCCCACTAAAATTGGGACACTAGTGCAGAGGACAGGTGGTAGAAAGAGAAGGAAGGGATAAAAGGAAGAACAGATCACAACCACAATCACAAAGAAGTTAGAGGCGCTGTTTACACTCATATAAAAAACCAGAGAGAATAATGAAGGAAAGAGCAAATACACATACAGAAACAAAAACAAAGATAAAAACAATAAAACAGACAGATCAAAAATAAAACCCCACCAAAAAACAAAACAAAACAAAACAAAAACAAAAAAAAACCCTTCGCCAGAACAAAAAACAAATCAGTGAGAAAAAAAAAGAAAAATAAAAATAAATAAATAAAAATAAAAAAATAAAAAGAATCAGTTCCAGGTGTTGACTCTGCTGTAGGCAGGTACCCTGTGGTGAGAGAGTCCTGTTCTGTGCAGGTCCGTCCCAGTAAGCCAGGAGCGCCCTCTGGCGGGTGGTGAGCAGAGGCGCGTACTTTCAGGCAGAGACCAGTCTAGCTCGCCTCCACTCTCAGCGCCCTTTCACGATCCCTGGGCCTGAGAGGCTCAGCGCGCTGTCCGGAGCGCGGGTTCCCTGCACTGGTTCCCGCCGCTCTGGTTTTTCGCCACGCCCCCCACAATGGCGCCGGGCCAGTCGCTCTCTGGCACGGGACAGGTGTGGCTGAGAGTCCAGTCTCGTTCGCCTGCTGACCTCAGCACACTTTCGTGGGCCTGAGAGGCCCCGTGCTGTCCTGTCCGGAGCACAAGTTCCCAGAGCAGTTTTCGAGCCGCTCTGAGTTTCGCCACACCCCCCACAATGGCGCCCGGCCGGTCGCTCTCTGGCGCGGGGCAGCTGTGGCTGAGAGACACTCACCGCCGGTCAGCGCCGTTCTCCGCCGCTCCCCTGCCCCGCCGCTGTCTCAGGATCCTCCGTGGGGGCTCCCTGGGCACCAGCTGCCACCGTGTGTCCGTAGAATTGAGCCTCCGCGGCGCTGCAACTCCCGGGATAGTAGAAGGTGCGCGCGCGCGGTCTGCTCCTTCTTTCCTTCTTCTTTGTTGGAAGTCACCCGTCACTGGTGCCGGGGGTCCCAGATTGCGCTTCAGAACTTCTCTGGGTTTCGGGGAGGCATCTCCCCCCCTCCTGCACTTTCCGGGTCGCTATATTCCCATGTTCCAATGGTAACTTTTAGAGAGAGTTTCGCTGCCTGCTTCTTACTCATCCGCCATCTTGAGGTCCTCTACCTGCTGGCTGGTCTTGAAGGACCACCAGGCCTCTCTTTCACTTGCATGAAAATTCTTCTACAAAGCTGTCATTTCCAGTTCCCAGATGAGGAAACTGAGGCTCAGGAAGCAGTTGGCTGGGGTCCCCCTGCTCAGCAAGTCTCAGGAGGGCTGGACACTGTCATCCCAGCTACCAAGCACAGCACCTCTGCCCTGCCCAGGCAGGGGAGGATGGCACAGAGAGGGGAGCCCTTATCCCAGCACAAATACTGACCACGGCCAGGGGGCCTGGTGGGGCATCTGAGCCCTTGGTCCTGCATCTCTGATGACCCTCTGCTATTTGTCCGTTCTCTTATCCCAGCCTGGGCAGAGCACAGCCACAAAGCCTTTCCCAGTTCAGGCCAGGGTGTTGCAAGGGTGAGGTCTTGGCAAGCACTCCTGGGAGTGTACCCCATGGCTCAGCACGCATCCATGGTCACAGAAAGGAGGGGACAAAACTTCATTTTGTGTGCTTCCTCTTCTCTGGGCTGCCTTTGGATGCTCCTCGAATTCTCCACTTCTGATTCATGACAGGGCAGCCATCCAGGCCAACATGAAATCCACAGCTCTGGGTAAAGGAGCTTTTAGGAATAAATCCAAACAAAACTTTAAAAAAGTCACAGTTAATCACACTTTCTCTCCGGATCTGGGACCCAGACCAATGACTGATTTGCAGCCCTTTAGCACAACTTGGAATTTGCCGGATTATCCTTTGTATTTATGTAGCTCATAAGGCTTCCTGGACAGGGTAGGATGTCCCCATAAATACTTGGGCCTGCTGGCAGAGGGGCCCTTCATATTTCAACTGCGGCTGAACCTGAGGAGATGGATCCGGGTCTGCTGTGCCTCGTCCATTCCGCTGTCTCACTTAGACCCGCGTGGCAGTTGACAGAGCTGCTCGTCTCATCTGTGGTACCGTGTGATCTTTCTCTGTCTCCCCATCCTTGGGCGCTTGCTCTATCTCAGGCAGGGCTGTGTGGAGCAACTCTGTGCATGCTCGGTGGAACTCTCTGTAATGGGTGTAATTACTTCTGTGTTAAAGGTGAGGACAAAGAGGTCTAGAAATGGCCAAGTGTCCAAGGTCACTGTGATGGTGAAGCTTAATTGCCAACTTGATTGTCTTGGGAGCCACCTGGGGGGTAGGGTGTGCCTGGTAGTCATGGAGGTGTGACCTTGGGTACTATATCTGGTCCCTGGCTACTTCAGCCCTGGTGCTATTCTTCTGCTCATCTTCCCAGACGCCATGAACTAAACATCTTTGCTCCACCACACCATTCTGCCATGATGTTTCTGCTTTGGAGCCAGCTGACCATGGACTGAATCCCCAAAACCATGAGGCAAATTAAACCCTTTAAGTTGTGCATGTTTAGTGTTGTGTCCTAGTGATAAGAAGCTGACTAATGCAGTCATGGGGGGCTGAGGTGTTAACCTCAGACTTCATGACCTCAAAGTGCATGTTCTAAATCTCTAGGTCTAAGACAAAGATGGAGCCCTCTGGAGCTCAGAACGGAACCAGGCCCAGGGTTGGATGCCTCCTGGTGTCTCCTAGGGCTGACGCTGAGGTATGTGGGCTGGGCTGTGATTTGGTATGTCGTGTGTACAGTTGTGATAGAACTAAGAGGTATACTGCCCATCTCTGCCTGTGTTATAAAGCAACCTTCTTGGGATGGGGAGACAGCTTCCAGGAAGGAGATGGGGTCACTTGACCAGACAAAGAGGTCCCGGTTTTTTGAAAGAACTGAAATTGAAGAGACCAGCCTTGGGGACAGAGAGTGCACCTGTTGGGTAGTGTGGAAGGTGGGGGAGGCAGTGTGGCCCGAGGTGACGGATGGCCCTCTGAATAATGCAGGACTTGGACATTAAGAGGGGAAAGGGGAAAGATGAGGCTGGCAGGAATGCCATTATAAATAGATTGATGCAGGGGATGAAGGACAGGCATGGATAAATTCTTTATAAAAGATGTTACTTAAAAGAGGAGAAATTAAGACACAAAACATCCATTTTCCCAGCTGGCCAAAGTCAGCATTTTATAGTAACTTCCAGTTAACTCCATTTGAACAAGAGCAGGCTCAGCAGTGAGGGTTGATTTTTGCTCTCGAGCAGAGAGAGGGCTGTGAGGGGTGAAGCAGAGGCCAGGTCCTGGGACCCCTGGACCTCAGAAAAAGGCCACCAAGGTCCACATCAGCCTAACAGAGGAGCAGCTGAAACACATTCCGGTGCCAGTGGTTAGAAAATTGTGAAATCATTTGTCATATCATTTCCAAAGATGACTTCTTTTCTGTCTGGAATACTTGGTTAATCAGGACAACACTGGGTCAGTTATGTGAGGGGAAAACATGCTTACTATGAAGGAAGCTTTTGCACAGCTGTTTTTGGTACACAATTCAGCAGAACAAAATGAGGCCAAATATTTTCTGCTCTGGAGAAACATCTACGTAGATCCAAATGTGACCAAGGGCCTAACCACCACTTCCTCTTCCACATTTTATATTAATCTCTCTGTCTATTACACGTATATTTACGTACATGAGTATGCACATGTGTGTAGATTATGTGTTGATAGATATGTGGATGCATGGAGGGGGTGGATGGATGGATGCAGAGGAAGATGATAAAGGCACAGATGCACAAATAGGTAATGGGTAGGTGGAGAGGTAGATGGCAGATAGGTGCATAGATTGATGGATGGACAGATAGGTGCATGGTACAGGGATGGATCTGTAGCTTTGTTGCTAGATTGATAGATGTATAGATGCATGGATGGGGGGAGAGAGAGAGAAAGAGAGAGAGAGAGAGAGAGAGAGAGAGGGAGAGAGAGAGACAGAAAGACTCTTCTGTCTGAAATAGAACTTCCCACCAACTGGGGGCCATGAGTGGTCCTTCCTCCCTCCCAGACCAGAAAGTGACACAGTTGGTAAGTTTGTGGTGGGTACAGCCCAGCTGCTCTCTGTGTGACCTTTGTGTTGACCCCGTGGATGGTTATTGGGATGGTTCTTAATTGTCTTTGCCCCTGATGCCCCTGAGGTCCCTGACTGGGTAGTGGCTCCACGGCGCCGTGTACACCACCTGCAGGCTAAACTTCTCCCTTTACCCACAGCTTTGCTTCCCATGGTGGGAGTCACCTGTGGTCAAAATACGAAAAGGGAAGGGAAAATTCCAAACAAGCAACACCGAGTTGCAGGGTCAAATCCTGTACCAGCTTGCTCCATCCCATCCAGGTGTGAGACATCCTCTGCCCAGTGCGTCCTCCTTTCTCCTGTGCATGGTACCTGCCTGTCGTCCTGCCCTAGGGTCCAGGATGGTCATCAGCATTCAGTAGTGGCCTCGTGCCACCTTGACATACCTGCACCATGCATCTTGTATCATTTCATCGCATGGGTACTGTGTCACCCCAGGTCACTGCAAGAGGCAGGGTACAGTGCAGAGAGAGAGAGAGAGACAGAGACAGAGACGGAGACAGACTGACAGAGCGAGAACACAGTCACAGTTTTCACTACAGTCTATTATAATTGTTTTATTTTTATTAGTATTAATTGTTGATGTTTACTGAGCCTAATCTATAAATTCATCTTTGTCATGGGTGCGTATGCATAGGGAAAACAGCATGAATAGGGTTTGGTGCTCTCGGAGGTTTCCGGCATCCCCTGAGGAGCTTGAAACGTGTCCCCAGAGGGTAAGGAAGGTCGGTAGTACTTGCTCATTTATCTCACAAGCTCTGCCCTTGGAGTGGGGAAGGGGTCTGCACACAGTGTCTGGTGCCAAGCAGGTGCTTCCCGAAGCTTGTCAAACAAGTGAACAAAAGCACGAATCTACCATGAGACCACAGGTCCTCGAGCTGGTTTTCACTGTCCTTGACAGTCTGGCTCACTTATCTCAAATGCTGTCTCCTGCGCTCTCAGGTTTGGGAATCCGCCCACCCAGCATCTGTCTGTCCGTCTATGTATGTATGTATCTATCTATCTATCACCTATCTATCTATCTATCTATCTATCTATCTATCTATCTACCTACCTACCTATCTATCATCTATCTACCTATCTATCTATCCATCTATCCCATTTTATTGAAAGCATGTTCTTTATTCCACCAAATATTTGATCAGAGAATCCAGGACCTTTCATGAAAGAAAGAAAATTCCACCCATGCTGAAGGTACTCTGTTACATCTCCAGACTTGGTTTCCCTAGCTGGCTTTTGCAGACCTGGCCCTGAGGGCCACTGCAGGGACACAGCTGGAAGACAAGTCCTTGCTGTCGCCTTCCTGCTTCTGCAGCTTCCTGTGGAGAAGGTACGTCCTGGTCTTGGACTCCCTTATTGCCCTGTGAGCCATAAAGTCTGAGGTTTCCTTGGATGGGGGTCTGGGGTCACCCTCGGCCCCAACTCACCTGTGCAGGTGAGAGAACAGGCCCTGTGACCTTGGAGTTCTGTCTGCAGCCTTGGGTTCTCACCAGATTGAGGGGAGGTCCTGAGGTTGGGTGTCCCCCACGTGCTTTGCATCACATGCTCCCTCTTCTTCCCCTCTATGAATGTTTTTTTTCTTTCTTTATTTGAGACAGGGTATCACTGTGTAGTTCAGGCTGGCCTCGAACAGGCAGCAATCCTCCTGCTTCAGCCTCCCGAGTGCTGAGATGACAGGTGTGCACCATCACCCCCAGCATCTCAGGTAGTTCTTACACTGAGGTGTGGGAACCTCTGCCCTGGAACAAACATGGCTCCTGGGCCCAGCTGGAGTTTAGAGCCCTGTCTGGCTGTTTGGGGACGAGCTGTGTGGCTTTGGACCAATGCCATTGCTTGGCTGGGCCTTATGCTTTCACACATTCAGAGGAGAACGGTGAGGACACAGTGGTAGAAGATACGTTGCCGCCCTGTCTGGCACCTGGCAGAGCCCAGATGCTGCATATTCCCAGGTCAGCTCTACCCAAGGGCTTTAGACACCAGGGACCCCACAGAAGGACGTGGGGACATGTCTGGGGGCCTTGGCACTTGTGTTTGAGCAGATAGTCTCTTCTTGAAGGTAGCCGGGAGGCAGATTCATTTGGACACAGGTTCCATTAGATACTAATATTTCAGGGCCTCTATGCTAACCTGCTCCATTTATATCTCATAATTTCTCGTGCTAATGTTCTGATAGGACAGGAAATCATAGGCCTAAAGAGACGCAAGTCTCTTGGTGATGTTTGCTGGTCACACCCACTTATGCATGCAAACCCACAGGTGGAACACAAGCCTGGGCATGCTCACACACACCTGTGTACACCTGTGCACACCTGTACACAGGTAGGGAATGCACCCAGGGCACACCCATGTCCACAAACACCTGGATTGGCACACGCATACTTGTGCACAATGTACTCACACACTCGCAGCCTTTTCTGCCGAGCAGCAGTGTCCTTCCCATCCCGAGCGGTGGCTGGGTCTGTGTGCTGCGGGTGGACGGTGCCTTCTGCCTGTGTCCATGCTGAGGCCCAGAGTGCAGCGCTCGCCTTCCGGATGTTTACAAGGCAGCGGCATCTGGAGTGTGTGAGGAGACCCCTCCTATCTTCACTGGGCTCCAGGAGTGAGGCCCAGAGGTGGGGTATTATTTCACAGTTTACTGGGGAGACTTCCCCAGACAGGTTTCAGAGGGCATTGAGAATCTCAGTGGCACCCATGTTTTCTATGCTCTGAGATGAAGTTGGGGTCACCTAGGGGCAAGGTAACCCTAAAATGTAGAAGTGGCTTCAGCGGCAGTATTGGTGGGGACCCCCTGGGAACATGAGTCCTTGAAGAGTGGGGGGTGACCCATGTGAGTGGAAGCAGCTGTTGGTCATCCATTAATTCACTCATTCATTAATTCACACATCCATCCTCCATCCCATCCTCCCACCCACCCACCCATCCATCCATCCATCCATCCCTCTACTCATCCATCCATCCATCCATCCATCCATCCATCCATCCATCCCACAGTTGCTAATGAGGGGCCTGTGATAAGAAGGCAGCCTCCATGTAGTGGGCTGAATGGTCTCCCACAAGAACCACAGTCCACATTCTCATCCCCTGCACTGTGAGTGTGACCTTATTTAAAAAGTGGGTTATGGAAAATGTTATTACAGATCTAGAGAAGAGGAGATCATCCAGGATAATCCTGTTGGGCTCTAAGCCAAAGGCAATGTCTTTATAAGACAGAGGCAGAGACTAGACGTGGACAGTGAGGGGAGTCGTGCGAGGGCAGAGGCAGGGACTGGAGGGGTGGTGATGTCTATGCAGGGCACTTGGTTTGGCAAAGGAAATAGCCCTGAGGGATGCTGGCTGCCTGTGGCCTCACTTTCAGCCCCAGCCGGGGGGCTTCTAGGGGACACAGCCAGGATCCGGGCTGCCCAGGGCCTTGTCCCACATGGCACTGTTTGTCTCCACTCTGGAATGACCTTCTAGCCAGAGCAGGGGCAGCTGTGGGATGCCCTACTTCCTCCATCCAGTGTCATTCTAGGATGGGCCATAAGTCTGTTTTGTGCTGAGCATTGCATAGGCCCTGGGCTGTCACACACAAGTCTCTGGCATGCTCTGCCAAGAGTGGACACCGTGGCCAGGAAGTGTGTCATGTTCTACAGCAGCTGCCCAGGGACAATAGCCTCCTGAGGTCCTCCCTGGGCCTCCAAGGTGGGCCTGGACTCACGCTGGACAAGGCAGGGCTACGAGAATCCCCAGACCTGAGGGGCGCTCTTCTGAGTCTCCCTGCAGAGCTGTGCAGCACGCTGAGATGCCACACACTGGTGTCCTCCAGCCTGTGGGGGCCCTTCTACCCAGGGGGTCGTGTCTCCCTAGGGACCGGCTGCCCGCAGGTGTTAGCATTGTGGGGTGGGTGCAGCCTCCTCACCTGAGGCCCAGTTGGACACCTGGTTCTCCTAACCCGAGCACCCATTCTGTGCCAGCCTGTAGGTGGCCTCACAAAACAGGCTACTTTGTTAATAGCATGTCAACTTTGGGGTGATGGTGATGATTCCCATTCCTGCCTTGTAGATGCAAAAAGGTGCCTCCTCTGTCAGGCCCGGGTCACTTTGCTTCCCAGGGACAGAGTCGAGATCTGGCGTTTGCTCTTTGCCATGAGCCATGGGATCTGGTGTCTGCTCAGGGGATGGAGCAGGCTGGGAGGTGGCAGCCCTGTGCCAGGTGTGTCTGTGCTTTCTTCTGTCTCATGTCACCAAGGTCCAGCCACAGGGCTCAGAAACACCACAGCCAGGGTAGTGTAACCACAGTGCCCAGCACACATCTGGATTTTCAAATAGATGAAAAACTTTGCCACCAATCTGTAACAGTGACTTGCACTTCATCCAACCATACGGAGGTTGGAGGGTAGAATTTTACACAAAATCATTTGTTTAGTTTGGGACGATTTTGAAATCTTGCTTTAACTTAATTTGGTGAGATTTGACTCAATTAAAGGCTATTGATCTGGGGTGCCTAAAATTGCTGCCATTTGTCAATAGTGGCTTACTTATAAAATCTCATTGTTAATAAATCATGTCTCCGGCTGTTCAATATGTCATTATTACAGCCAGGATACAGTACCATTTCCCCCGCACCCTGAGGCGGAGTAATGTCATGAAAGTTGTAAACACATCTTCTAAAAATTTGTTTTTATTTGGATTTTCCATAGCTTTATCCCAGATCCCTCATTTGGGCCTTCAGAGAAAGTTCAGATGTTAGAAGAAGTTTTAGGAAATATGATCAGGCTTCTGTTTGTGGGACGACTCTGGGCTGGTAGACGCTGGGGTGGTCACGTGGCTCCACTGGACAAATGCTATCACGAGGCTGCGGTCCGGGGAACCCCGACTCCCCAGGGACCCCATCTCAGTGGAAGAGGAACAGCCACGCTGGGGATGGCGAGGACAGCACTAAGTGGGGTGGACAGTTTTGGAACAGCTTTATGGCAGAAATAATGACAATCAATTAATAAACCACCCAATGTTCATGAATCGGCTACTTCGTGCGAACTGCTCTGCAACAGCTGTGATAAATATTTGTTAGTGCATATTTTTGTGTTTGAATAAGAAGGATTACCAGGGAAGAGCTGGGGTTCCAGGGACCTGGCCATTTACCTAGAGGGGGAATTTAAGGGCCTCCCCAAGAGACCACGTGTACTCAGGAGGGGCTGCGCCATGCGACCGGGAAGGCAGGCGGGAAAGACGTGGGTGGGAGGGTGGGGTAGGAGGGTGGGAAATGGCGGTGGTGGTCACTGGTCAGCCAGGGCAGTTGGCTCTGGGATTGAAGGTAACTTCACGGGGCAGCCTGGTCCTTCTTGCACTTCTATCATGGAGTTTCAGGGTGCGTGGCTTGGGCCCCTTTGTGTCTTCCCAGGCCTTGGACTGACCAGGCCCCTCTCGGAGCTGTCGGTCCTGTTGGCACAGACCTCATCCATTCCTAGTCTCCCAAACTGCTCTGGCACTGGATGAAAAGGTCTTTGAAACATCTTTTCCTTCTGAACATTTCATCATTTGCCCCAGGAGAAACCGGCTTACCCATGCTTGCTCCCTTGTTCTTTCTTTAATGTGCTGCAGAAATGCCTTAAGGGCATCTCTACTGGAGGCCAGCCCCGGAGCCGGGGTCCTCTGCAGAGTGCTGGGAGGATGTGGAGGCCCTGTGGAGCCCCTGTCCCAAGCCCAGCCTGCAGCACATGGCCTTGTTTGTGCAGACCGCTGTCTGAGGGGGCAGCAGAGGCAGAAGCCCCTAGCGGGGTTTGTGGCAGCATCGAGAGCAGAGTGGCTGGGTGCTTGGTGAGGGGCAAGGGATGCATTTCTGCTCCTGTTTGCCCTTGGGCTGGCTCAGGGCCTCCCGGAGCAGAGGCAGAGGGGCTGCTGTGCTTGGACCTTCTCTGCGCAGAGCCCCAGCGGCTGCGGGGCGGTGGTGGTGCGTGAAGGATCTGCTCTGAGCTGTCTGCAGTGCACAGGAGTTGTCAGGGCCTGGTCTCCAGCCTTGTTCTTTTATTCATCAGCCTGCCTTTGAGAGCCTTGTAAATGACATTACCAATTTTGCATTAAGCAGGTCTGGCAAGGCTGGTCGCACTTTTGCATTTGGGACTTCATTTGAGGGCCAGATTGGCTTGCAGGCCAGTCGCTTTAGGAGGCATCTTAAGGAGATGCCAGGCTGTGACTTTTTAATCTGAAAGTCATCACGGGCCAAGTGCTGGGTGGGAGTCGATGGCTGTGCCACCCCACGCTCTGTCCTTGGCAGCTCCCTTTTGTGGGGGGAGCCAGGCCCTTGCTCCTTCCTCCTTCTCCTCTGGGACGGATGCTTCTCCATCTGGAGAACTGGGGCAGGGGACAAAGGTTTGCTTCCTCTGCCTCTGGGTGCAAGGTGCCATCAGCAGGCAGTGCCAGCCCTGGGAACCCCAGAGAGGCTGGCGGGCCCACTCTCCCTTGCTTTCTCCACTCTGCTGGTTTCAGCCCTGGCACGGAGGGCGCTTTTACAAACTCAGGCCCTACAGAGGGGAGCCAGGAGAGTGAATTATAAAAGGACACTAATCTTGTGTAGCCCTACCGAGGGACAGGCGGGGGACAGTTCCTTTGTGCCTGGTGCAGAAGGAGACAATTACTGCTTGGCTTCAGGTGCATGACGGAGCCTGGCCCTGGCTAGGTGTACGTCATGTGTTTGTTAAATGAATGCACGAGTGCCTTAGTGGGGACTTTTTATTCCTGAAATCATGAGCACAGGCTAAAACTAGATATAAAATTTGTCCTTTTCTAAATCGAAATGACATTCATGGTGTTCCCCTTCAGGTGTGTACCGTAGTGTCCATGGCCATTACTGACATCTGCACACTAAAGAGCCCTGGGATTCAGTCAGCTGCGGAAGCTTTGGGATGAGTACAGTTTGATTGCTGAGAACTTCTCAGAGCCTTTCTGCAGTCCTTGAGCTCTCAAGAGTTCAATCCAGGAACCAGATGTAGCAGTCAATGCTATTGCTCTTGTGTGTATAAAGAAGCCCTTCCTCCGTTCAAACTGAGAACCTCTGAAAATTCTGCTTCTGCTCCATGCCACGTGGTAGCCACTAGCTAATGGAGGCTTTGTAAAGTTAAATGAATTTAAACGAACTAAAAGGTAAAATTCATTCCCCAGGCACAGTGCATGCATTTCAGGCCAGTGGCTCCTGAACTGGTCAGCACGAAAGTGAATGTTGTCATCATACTAGAATGTACTGTCGACCAGCCGTGGTTGAGACAGCTGTGTGAAGACAAGAGACAGGTAGCTGGATTTGAGGGGAGACCTGTGATACCCCTAGAGCTATGGGCACTTTTCGCATAATGGAGGTGAGGATAGCAGATGTTTCCAAGTGCTTACTACGTAAAGAGGTGACCCCAGACCTTCTGTGTTGGTCTCAGTCCTTAGAAGGCGTCTCCAAAGCAAGTCCCATCTTAGCACGTGAAAGCAGAAAGGTAAAGCGCAAGGTCACACAGATGAGATGTGCAGGGAGCTCAGGGTGAGGCCTGGCACCATGCACTTAACCATAGGGAGGCTCTGCCGGTCGCCCCGCGGTGTGGTCCCTCACCAGCCTCTGTTCCCAGTGTCCCCAATCTCTGATCACCTCCAACCTGCAGGATGAGAACAAGCCCCTCTGAGGGTTCTCAGAAGGATGCACTCGGCCTCAGAAGTTCCCGAGCCGAGACTCAGCGCTGTAGCCCTGCATGCTGCCCGCCACTACGAAGGGTCTCCATCCGTTGAGCTGGATGGGGCAGTCCCATCCCCTTGCTCTGCCGTCCCCTGCGTCTTGGTCGAAGGAGGAGCTATGAGGACACCCTCATGTGTGTGTCTGTGGGGCCTGGGGCTGGCAGCATCTTCTGTAGATCACAGAGGAGAAGCCACTCTAATGCCCCTGAAGGTTTAAAAATAGCTTGAAAGGTGAAACAGACAGGACAGCAGTGCTTCTAAATTCACTGCCTTCAGCGCAACTGCACCCTGGAGACGTTGCTCCCACCGGAACAGGCTTATCTGCTCTGAGCGCATTGGGACGCAGCGCCGTGGCTCTGTTTGATCTCTTGTCCGTGGGTGTGGAGGGCGCAGAGGCCTTGGGCAGCCCAATGCTGTGTGTGTGATTGTGTGAGTATGCAGAGGTGTGTGTCTGAGAGCAGGGGTGAGGGTGAATGTGTATGCATGTGTGTGAGTCTGTGAGGGTGTAAGGGTGTGTGCACAATCTGGAGAGCGCTGTGGGGCTCAGCCTGGAGCCCCTTCCCTTGCTCCAAGTGGATCCCTTTCTGCTCTGTGGCCAGAGCCAGGTGTGACAGTGGAGAAACCACCAGAAGCCCAGCTAAAAAATGCTGGGGCTCCTCCAGGACCTGTGCTCTAACCACGGGCCTCACTGCTGGCCAACGCAACAGCCCTGCCTAGAAGGGTTTAAAGCTTTGCTGTTGCCCCACCTGGAAATTATTATTATTATTATTTTTTTAATGTGGGTACCGGGAGTCGACCTCAGGACCTCGCGCTTGCCAGCAGGTGCTTGTGCCGCTGAACAATATCACCGGCCCTTTTTTCCTTTATGGGGGTTCCGGGAGTTAAACTCAGGACCTCGTGCTTGCCAGGCAGGTGCTTATGCCGCTGAGCTATCTAACCGGTCCCCACCTGGAAATTCTTAAAACCGAACCTGTGTGTTCTAAGCCACATCGGATGGGCCCCAGGCAAGCCTGTAAGTACATCAGGTTCCTATAAAAGTGTCCCTCATTCTCGGGCTCTCCTTTTGTACCTGGCACACGTGATGCCCGCAAACCCTGATTCCACGTGTGGGAGCTCACCCAACTCAGAGCCGCTTGTGGTCAGCGTGATGTGTGCACAGCAAGGGGGCCCTGGCAGCCCCATAGAGCAGAGGTCAGCAGGGTGTGGATGGTTGGAGCTATTCAGCAGGGGAGGTGGACATCCGAGCTGCCCTTACCTGTCCTGGTAAGAGGACTGTAGGGATTCAGGTACAAGTTACAAAATGGAAATCGTGCAATTTTGGTGACTCCACACAAGTTAAATGCTCTCACATTTGCATTTGAAACCAGCAGTACACGATGTAAAGGTGGACAGTAAGATCCATGTGAACAATTTAAAATCTAAGCTTTTCTCTATGCAGAATGGCATTTTCCTGCAAACAAAAACCTCCACGACAAGACAGAGGCTGTGCAGGAAGGCAAGGGGGTACTGGTAATCTTTTTGCATGGAGCCCTGCTGATTGGTGCTGGCCACTCCTCGTCCTGCGGTTCTCTGGCTGGAATGGCAGGTGGGGGTTGTCCTCAGTGGACCTCCATAGCTCCTCTTCCCCTGACCTTTTCAATGTGCTTCTTTGCTGTCATGTGGCAGATTGTGTAAGGGTCGGTCCCTCCTGTTGCTGTCCTCTGTGTACAAATAAGCACACACATTTCCCATGCATGTGCTGCTTGGTGGATCAGTAAGGACAGATTGAGCTTCTGCTCAGCACCTGGCCACGCCTCACATGCCACAGAGAAGCTACTGAGAGAGAGAAGCCCAGGGTCTCCTCTCAGCATTTCCGTATCTATGCAATCTCCTCGCACCCCAGCCAAGGTCAGCCACAGAGCTGTTCCGGGAGCTTTTGGGCATGTTTGTGTGGATGGATAGATGATGGAATATGAATGAATGGATGGGTGCTAGATGCTAGATGAATGGATGGATGGATAGAGTGGTGGACGATGGATGAGAGATGGTGGATAGTGAATGGATGGATGGCTGAAGAATAGCTTTATGGGTAGATGGTGGATGGATGGATGGATGGATGGTGAATGGATAGAAGGACAGATGGTGAAAGGATGGTGAGTGGAAGGATAGATGGATGAATAATAGCTTTAAGAACAGATGGTGGATGGATGGATGATAATTTTATGGATAGATGGTGGATGGATGGATGGATTGATGGATGAATGGATGAATGGGGAATGGACATAAGGATAGAGAGTGGATGGATGGTGAGTGGATGAATGGATGGATGGATGAATAATAGATTTATAGATAGATGGCAGGCCCTGGAGGAGGAGAATGCAGTAGAGAGGATGCACTGCCTCTGCTCCGCAGGAGAGCTTCCTGCTAACATCCTTTTCAAGGTCTAAATCCAACCTCCTTCCAGGTTGCTCAATGAGCTGCTGGCACCTCTCCTCTTCCTCCAGCCCTGGGTCAGGTCAGCTTTAATTTCTGGTGATCCTGGAGAGAGCTCCAGAGGGGCTGGTGGGTTGCTTGGCAACCAGACACCATGGTCACTAAGCATCTGAAAGAGTGGCCTGGGTCACCGGTGGGCAGCCATCCACGCCTGGCCCCAGTGGGTGGTTTCCTGGGTGTGTCCCGATCTGCCATGGCTGTGGGCACTATGACCTATCTGCCTGCTATTTGTTCTGTCAGTGGGCTTGGACAACTGAGCTCGTTTTTCCTAGAAATCTGACATTGGCTACCAGCCTGGATTTCTGTGATAGTCTTCAAATGTGCCTAATGCGGTGGTAATCAAGGCCCTTGCCAGCTTTGCGGAGATACAGTGACCCTGGTATTTTATTCCTTGCTAACCTTCAATTTCAACTCCTGACCTTTTCCTGTGAAATATTTCAATATAAATAATGCAGTTTTGCAAACACATTGCCCTGATTACTTTGTAGGGCCCTGATTCTCCATGTGTGCAAGTCTCTGAAGTAAGTAGTAATTTGTTCCCCTTTCTGGTAATTGCTGTTTTAGAAATAGCTTCTTCAGACGTCTGCCACAAATTGGCATCGCCCTGGCTCTCCGAGAGCTTTGCCAGGAGCAGCTGCTGGATGTGGCTTCCGCAGTGCTAGCGCAGGATCCCCAAGGCAGAGGGCCCCAGGCTGTAGGGGCAGGGGACGGGCAGGCTGGGGTGCCAAGGGGTCTGTGACCCTGGAGGGTAACTCCTGAATCGGTGGCCAGGAGAACACTGATGGTGCCATTTCCCCGGCCTGTTTCTTTCTGTGCTGAGGCTTATGACACTGACAGTGGCATTGGGAGCCTGGTACAAACCCTGCTCTGCAAGTGTGTGGCTGGGCAGGAGCAAAGGTCCACCTGGAACGCTGTCCTGGGGGAGCCCGCAGACTGAGGCAAACCTTTGATTTGTCTACCACACGTGTCAGCGTTGGCCTTTGCTGAATTTCCCAAATGAAAACTACCTGTGCCCCTAACTCGCTGGGCTGGGCCACCTGCACTTTGCTACCCATTCTCCCATCTGCTGAAATCAGCTGCCAAACGTCCTCCTCGGATGGATGGTGTATGGCACTGTGCTCAGGCAGCTGCAGGATGCCAGCTCCGGAGCTGAGAGCAGGTGGCGAGAGGGTCAGAGTCCCCAAGTATAGATGACAGTGCTGTGGGATCAGCCCCTGGGCAGCTGGGATGAGCCTGGACTGAAGCCAGCAGTGAATTTGGAGAGGTGGCAAAGACCTCACCTGAGGAGGACTGGAAGCTCCGCCCTGCCGTGAGCCCTGCCCAGGGCTGCTGGGAGGAAATCTGTCCAAGGTGCGTATCTGAGCCTGCTGCTGGGCTGGAGACCTCCCTCCAAACCCTCCCTGGGACTCCGTGACAAGTCTCCTCCATGGGGAAGCAGGGGCTCCCTTATTCTTCACTCCCTTATTCTTCCCTGTACATATTCATCCCCAACTCCTTACCTGACATGTGCAGTCTGCCCTCGGTATCCAAGCCCCATGCACAACCAAGCCCCTGTGGAAGATGGCGTAGCACTGCACATGGCCTGAGCTTCCCTCTGCATGCTGCAGCTCACCTCCAGAGCACGCGTCTGCCTGACAGGATGGAAGCGCTCTGCACGTGCGTGTTGTTCCGTATCGTTCAGACACTGTGATGAGGAAGAAAGTCTCTGTGTTCAACAGGACACACAGTTTATTCCCGGTTATTTTCTATCTGCTGTAGTTGAATCTGTGAATGCACAACCCGGGCGCACCAAGGTGGCCTGCAGCTTTCGGATCTCGCAGGTGCTGACCCTCTTCCCGGTCTCCAGCCACTCCAGAAGCTGTGAGAGCAGCAGCAACAAGAGTAACCACTCTGTGCACAAAGACTTCCTTGCAAACGAAGGGCGAGGTGGCAGGGATGCTGTGCTCAGGGGCGAGTGGCTTGCCCAGCGATGACATCATCACACAGCTGGCCAGAGGCTGCATCCAGCTTCTACCCCCAGGGCCCTTGCTGCCTCAGTACTGGACATGGGCCTTCCCTCCTGGATAGCCTCCTATGGCAAACACCTGCTCATGTGAAAGGTGAGGTCAAAGTGTCCCCTCCGCCATGCAGCCCTCCTGGCTTCCCCCCGACAGCAACTATATCTCCCTTCTGGGCTCTCAAGGCACCCTGTGGCCATTCTGGCCATGCTGCTGGGGTCAGGTGATTCTTGTGTGCCCACTGGACTGGAGTCCTGTGAGGGCAGGGACTGCGTCTTGTTGGTCTCCATGTCTTCAGTACCAGCGCAGGGCCCTGAGGATTGCAGGTGCTCAGTAAACGTGCACACAGGGAATGCACAGTGAATAAACACACAGTGTCATCACTGGGCAATGAGTGTGCGGGCCATCGTTGCCTAAGTGTACAGGGCCATTTCTGCACACCCTGGCACCTGACCTGTAGGAAGACAAACGTGCAGCGTCCCTTCCCTGTGGAGCATGTGTGGCTGACATGTCCCCTAGTGATGGCTCCTCCACTGTCACAAATGGTGGAGCCTCTCGTCCCTACTGCTGGCTGTGGCCATGAAGAGGAAGGTGGCCAGGGGCTTCCAGCCTCCGGTCCAACTGGGGGCTCCATAGAGAAGGGGAGGGATGAGGGGACCCTTCCTTGTTTGGCTGCCCTGGGCATGCTCCTCATTGCACATGCGTGTGAGCGGGGCGTGCTAATCCTTGGTAGCTGCTCTGAGCCATTTGGTGATTAATTTCCGTGGAAGGTTAAGATCCAACAGGAGGGGAAAAGTCGATGACTAATCTATTAAGCTCCTGGGTAACTTAATTTACATGTTTTTAATGATTACTTCCTACCTAAGCCTTCTGAAAACTAAGTGGCCCTGAATCACAGAGCGCATTCGCTGGTAAATGAGGACCAGCTGCCAGGTGGACGCAGAACTCCCTGTCTGGTGTGACCACAGTGCCGTGGGCTTGGTCTCCTTGCTCTCTGAGCATTTCTCTTGGCGATCACCTGCGTGCCCCCATCCGCAGAAGGTGGGGACTCTTCAGGCCTGGAGGAAAATCTTGGGGGTGTCCCAGACTGCTCTGTGGGGTCACCAGACTGGACACGGTGGATGACAGACCCCGGGTGCAGATCAGCCAGGCACCTGAGACCTCCTCTGTCCGGTGGCTTGGGCAGCAGCTCCTCTGATACCAGAGAGGGAACACAAGTGAGGGGGGAGGAGGAAACAGGCAGGGCGGACTGCTGGGCTCACTGCGGACACAGCTGCGTGACCAGGACCCACATCTATGACCAGACCTCTGCAGTGGTGCTGGGTTTCATTCTTTGGAAGGAAGCCCCTGGGACAGCCCTGGGGAAACCCCTCTGCCTCTTCACCCCAGGGGCCTGCCTGGGTAGCCCCTAACTTCTCATCCCCTTCCCCTCATGCCCCACCCTCAGCAGCAGCCCCAAGTTTCCCAGGCAAGCCCTGGACCATAAGTCCATGGGAACAGCTGCATTTTGGGTGGGTTGGGTGGGGACGGCTGGAAATTGTCACCTCATCAGAAGAGATGCTGGGAAAGCAGCAGAACAGCCCTGGACCTCTCATCTCCCAGCCCCACTGGCTGCCTGTCACCTCCCACTTGGGGCAGGTCACCACCGATAAGGCGACACTTCTGGAGAGATTGTGTTTTCCGAGCTCTGAGGAGCAAGTGTCCTGTAGAGCTTCCCAGGGGGCTGTGGGAGGCAGGGCAGAGTAGACTTAGACCCTTGGTCTTCACTGGACCTTCCTGGTCCTCACTGTTGGCATCACGAGGACATGAGGAGTCCAGGCTCTGACCCACCCGAAGCCAACAGCCCAGGAAGAACAGACCGATGACATCAGTGTCTCATGACGTTGCCCACTGTGACATGGTTCTGGGCTGAGCAAACCCTGCATGCCCGCCTGGCTGCCAACCATTCTGGGCTTGAACCCAACTCTGCCACGATCTAAGGAGGAGGCTCTGAGCTTTGGTCCCTGATACTTCCCAAGTCAGAGACCACGGGGGAGGCCAAGGGCCGGGCCGGCCTGGAACCTGGACTAAGGCGAGGGTGTTGGGTCCACGTGGCCACACAGTGATGGCTCCTGTCCCTCCACGGGCCCCCTGAGAGTTCAAAGTGTGCTATGGGCCCAGGGAGTCACTGAGGAGCACACGGAAGGGCTTCCAATACTTCCCAGACACAGGAAGTGCTCAACAAGGTCATGGTCATCATTACCATTGCTACTGTGTCATCGTTCATTCAGACAGTGTCTACCAGTTCTCACCTGTGTGATGTTGTTATGGAAAGAGTGTCCCCAAGACCAGAGATTGGAGAGACCCAGGCGGGTTTCACCTGGGTGGGATCCTGGGAGCAATTTGCTGTTTGGTGTGGAACACAAGTGAGCAGTGGGTAGACCCTGAGGTTGCAATGTGACTCCTGATACAACCCAGACGTGTGGCGCTGTGCACCCCTCCACTCCAGCCTTGCTCAGCACCGAAGAGCCATGTCTGTCCTGAGTCTTCGTGCCAGTTCTGGGTGACAGCTTCCCAGATATTCCCTGTGCTGCCACTGCCTGTCCATGTCCCTGTGCTTGCCCGAGACTGTGGGCTGGTTCTGGGATGGGCCGCTAGTTAGCTCCTTCCTCCCTGAACCCCTGAGATGGCACACAGGGTGCTTGTGGGATGAATGAGGGTCCCGTCATCAGGTCAGCAAGAGTCTGTAATCCCTTGGGGCCTGTACTCAGAGCTGCGCAGCAGCAGCTAAGCACAAAGAGGGCTGCAGCGGTGCAGGCTCACGGGGCAGGATGGAAGTGTGGGGCCTGGCGCAGATGTAAGACTCTGCCAGGCAGAGAGGAAGGGGGCGCCAAGGCCAGCAGGGGCAGGTGAGCAACGGTGGCAGTGGGCTGGAGGGCTGTGCCTGGGGTGGGTCTGAGGCTGGAAGTGAGTGGAGAGAGCTGGAGTACATGCAGAGGAGCTGCCACGGAGTGGGGACCATTGATCTGAGCCTAAGAAAAGACCCTGGGGGGAAGCTCAGGCACAGGTGGGGCCCCAGGTCCTGCCTGGAGCAGGAGTAGCTCCACGCACGCGCTGACACCTGCTGGCCAGCAGTGGGGTGGGGCTGGGGTTGGCAGCTCACTGTCCCATTCTTGGTTTCTTTGTCTGTGATCTTCTGTCACCTGGCTTCGAAGACAGGGACCACAAGACAGCCTTGCCAGCTGTCATGCTCCAGGTGTTGGCCATAGATCCTGGCATGTGTTGGGGCTGCAATATGCAATTATTGCCTTGATTTTTGAATTAAACACTCTCTGTGCCAATTTAAGCAAAGCCTGTCATTGTCTCCAGTCCTCAGAGGGGGAAGGGGCTTCGTCTTCCTCCTTACCAGGGTCTCTGGTGTAAGCACCCGCAGGTGAGAGGACTCCGCTGCAGCTCCTGGGGAGTGGGCTTTCGTCTCCCACCTGCGGTCCCTGGGGGCAGCGATTCTCCCTCCATGTCTCTTTGCTGCCACCGGGCCAGCCAGGAGCCGGCAGGGTGAGCCATCCCGGCCCTGGCATCCGTCATTAGAGGAGTTTAATTAGTGCCTCTTAATCATTTATTCCAAAACGGATGGATGTTTGCCGCTAAAATCCAAACACTGGCACACTTTATAAATGACTCAGCCCTAACTGGGAGGACAGGCTTTGATAAAGTCAGCCTGGGGACAAATGGCTTATTTACTTGGACATGGCAGCGTCCTGGCTGGCGCTGGCTGGGTCCCCACTCAGAGCCAAAGGGTCTGGAGCTTGTGGAGGCACTGAAGGCTGGAGCCGCGTGGATGGGAGTGACCAGGAGGGGCACAAAGCAGGTGTGAAGGGCAAGGAGCAGGGTGGCCCAAGAGCCTGTGCTGGCCAGGCTGTGGCCACAAGGAAACAGGCTGCCCTCTTGTGCCGGAGAAAGGAAACCGAGGCCAGGCAGCATATCACAGCCTTTATGAGGAAGGCTGAGTCGGGAGAGCCCAGAGAGCATTGAATCACACACACTTGGCCGGGTGGGGTGGGCAGAATGGATTCTCCTGTTGAATGGGAGCCGCAGACCAGGACCTCATGAGATCTTTGCTTTGCTAAAGGTTCCAGGGCTCCGGGGAGTCTTCCGGAGTGGTCGCTCCTGACAGTGTCCCGCATGCCTCCTCCTTGAAAGAGGCCCTTGCCTTGCTGTGTCAGGAGAGGCTGGCTAAGCTCACGTGGGGTGAGCTGGAGCCCAGGCTGAGCGCTTGCGGTGGCCATAAACACTTCCCACCAATTTGCACCAGGAGGCAGAGCTTCCGGCAAGGGTTAACGTGTCCGTCAGTGTTGGCAAGGAACAAGCCCAGGGTGGTGAAGGCGAGGAGACCAGGAACCCGAGGTGAGAAAAAACACACACCCTTGCGGCGGGAGACCTCGCCTGGCTTGCTAATGTTCTACAGAGGGCTGCGGAGAAGCAGCCAGGGGAGCAAGTGTGTCGCCAGGCGAGCAGGGCATCCCTGGGGCAGTCTGCAAAGAGGAGGAAGGATGGTGTCCCTGGTCCTCCAGCTGATGCTTCAGAAGCCAGATCCCACCGCCCACCCCATACCGTGCCATTTCTCCAGCCCAGTCTGCTGGCGTCGTGACGGGGAGAGAGGACACGCAGGTGGCAGTGCCCATGGGTCGGTGTGGACAGCACTGTGTCTGAGACACACTCACATGGGCGAGGGACGAGGTGGGAGGAAAGACCCGGGGCCAGCGGCAGGCAGTGTCATGGTGGGTGAATCTGAATCAATGACGTGCGTGGGAGGTGAAGGCCAGAGAGAGGGCTCCTGAGTGTGGCCAGATGCTCGGATTCCAGGCTCTTGGGGCTGCTTCCTGCGCCTCTGTTTCCTCGGGAATTTTCACAAAGCACAGACATTGTTTAGGGCAAGATTGTGGGTGTGGACAAATCCCTGAACAGACACAGCAGGGTTATTTGGTCTGTAAAAGGTGGACCAAAGTGGACAAACAACAAAATCCTACAGTGTTTCCACTTTAGATAAAATATTCGACATTTGTACTATTTTGTTAATCATTTGGAATAAAGTAAACCCCTTTTTTGAGCAAAGTTCCCCTGGCTAGAATCCTAATCCTCTCTCTCTCTCCCTCTCTCTCTCTCTCCCTCTCCCCGCCCTTTTATCATTCAGTCTTTGAGGTGGACAGGGAATTTGAAGTCCTATATAAAACAATCTGAGCCCAGACTCCTTCTAGATTCCTGTGATGTATTTTCCAGTCTTTCATGGTTGACTTGCCCAACCTAATTCAACTACAATATATTTAAGAGCTTATCTTAAGCTCTTCTTTCCGAAGCAGTCCATTTGCTGTCCACAGCAGCGCCCTCTCTGCGCTCGTGTACATGGGATCCTGCCATACGTACCCACGTCACCTAGTTACCAGCACAGAGGCTTCCGGGACCAGTAGGTTTGGGAACAGAGTGGACGTCTGGCTGGTGCGTTTGTCACAAAGTGCCACAAACTGGATAATGTAAGCAACAGGGGTGCATTCTGCCATGGTTCTGGAGGCCAGGAGTCCAAACCCAAGGTGCAGGCCGTCTGGTGCAATCTGGAGCTGCTCTGCATTTCTCGTCTACCTTCTGGTGGCCTGTGGGCAGCCCTCGGCAGCCTTCAGCTTGTGGACACATCTCTGCACTCTGTCTCCTTCCACACATGCTGTCTCCCCACATCCTAAGGATGGCGGTTGTATTGGAGCTCAGGATTCCAGGCTCTGCAGCTGGCCTGGGACTTTCTGGCTGCACTGGAAGGACCTCGGCCTCGGGTTGTGCCCAGATAAGTGGCTTCAGCTGCCTGTGCTGGGGCCAGAGCAGGAGTCCAGTGCTAAAGGGAACTGGGGGGAAACAGGAAGCCAGGAGTGTGGGGGCAATTGAAGGAGTCCTCGGCCACCACGAGGGGTGTTATAGTTTATGTGTAGATATCCCCCAAAGCCTTGTGCTCAAAGATGGGGTGTTAGGAAGATGATTGGACCATGGGGCTTACAGCTGACTGGCTGTTAGGAGGGGGGGCATGGTTGGAAGAGGTGGGTCCTGGGGCATGGCCATAGGGATGCATCTCCCTTCAGCCTCCTCCATTCCCTCTCTACTTCCTGTCTGCCATGCTGTGAGCAGCTTCCCCTCTGCTGACCCCTCTGCCATGCCAGCCTGCCTGGGAGCCAGCCAAGCATGGGTTGTCTACAGACTGAGCCCAAATAAGCTTCTTGGCCTTTAAGTTGCGGGTGTCAGCTTGTCCCAGCAATGAGAATGTGACTGAGACCAGGACGTACAGAGTTGCCTCAGATCTGCCGTGGATGCAGTGGTTATCAAATGTAGAGCAGACAGAAGCCCCCCTCGCCTTTCCAGTTTAACCCCTTGCCAAACCAGGCCGAGGTGACCCCCAGCTTTCCTGGCTCCTCTGCCACCCTCTACTCTTTGCATCCCAAGCTGACTCTGAAGTGTAATGTGACAAGAGATCTGAACCCCCAGTGGCCAGTGCACACCCACGTCCCGTCAGGATTCAGCCCAGATGGCCATGGCGCCTCTAGATGCATGTGAGGAAGATGGATGGGGGCAGGGGGCTGACCTCAAAGCCCCGTCAGTGTATGGAGAGCCAAGGGTAGAGGTTGGTACCTGCACTGCTCCTTCAGGACCCCGCACGTCGGCCACGCTGGGTTCTTCCTGTCACGAACACACACCTGGCTACGTGCCAGCCATCTACAGGGGCCACTGCAACTCAAATTTATGTCTCACTGTCCTGGAGGCCGGAAGTCCAAGGTCAAGGCTGACAGACCCGACGTCTGGTGGGGGCTGCTTCTGGATCCCAGAAGAGGAAAGAGGATGTGGGCCCGCTCAGCATGGGGGCAGCCCCTCAGCCTCCTGCTGGGGACCCTCAGTGCCACAGAGCTGGGGGTGGGGATGTTGGGGGACTGGGGAACCCTGCTCTTCGTCTTGAGTGCACACTCGGTGGAGAGGAGGACAGGGCGGCCGTCTGCCTCTGTGCCTGCCACTGCACGATCTCTGCCAGTGTCAAGCACTGATCCCATGTTTTCTCATCTGCGAAATGGAGACAATGACAAGGTTTGTTCAGAGGCTCAAATATGAATTAGATATGCTGCTTAAACACTCGTACGTGTGTGCTATGGGTGTGATAATGGCTACGCAGGCTTCCGTAGCCTTGGCTGCCTATTCCACTATTACTGTGCTGTTCTTAGTAAGTGCTCAGCGATGCTTTCGGAGACCATCGACTATAAAGAGGCATGCATTAAGGCAGGAGGCGGCGGCACAGTGAGCTCGCCTCCCACACTCATGAGCGCGTGTGCACACACATGCACATACATGCCTACATACAGGCACACACAGAGGTACACATGCACACACGTGCATACAAGTGCACACAGATACATATAGGCATGGGTGCACACACACACATGCAGGTGAGCACACAGGTGCACACAGGCACGCGCATGTGCACACACAGGCTCATGCAGGTTCATGCAGGATGCACATATATGTGTCAGCACTAAAAGCAAGAAAGTCAAATCCCTGTATCCCAGAAACAACGAGGACAGTGACAGCTGGTGTTCCCCGGGCCCAGTGCCGGTGGTCAGCCTGGGGCTGGCGCGGTGTCCTCACTGTGTGGGAACTGAGTGGGGCCAGTCGAAGAAACTGCAGAAGTAATGAAAGGGATAAATTACACGCCGGGAAGCAAAGAAAATAGGCCAACTTCAAAGGAATGTGAAAATAAGTGTGTTTAAAGTATTTCTGGAGATAAAGGCAAGGAGAGCTGCCATAAAGCAAGAACATGACATTCTAAAAATCATACAGCAGGTGGATCTGAAGGGGAAGGAGGTAGAACCACAGAAATTAAACAAAATAAAGCCAAACTAAATAAAATGGAAAGGACAGGTTGACAGGCAGCGAGAATTCACGATTTCAGGGAAGCCTCCAGAAGCCAGGAGGCAGGCGCAGCGTCAGCGTGCTGAAATGGAGAGTCCCGGCAGGGAGGTGGGTGAGGCGATGTTCAAAGTCTGATGGCTGAGAATGTTCCAGACCCGATGAAAGACGTGAGACAGATGGAAAAGCTGGGCTCTGGGCAGGATAAGTAAAAACAAATTCCCCATAGACACATCGCGCTTCGTGTTGGTGACTACAATTCAAAGAGAAAAAATTTGCTGCCACCGGAGAGGGAAAAACAGGCGTTTCCAGACACCACTGGGGGTGCGGACTGAAAAGCTCTGTCTGGAAGATCATGTGGTGTAACAGACACAAATCCCTTAAAAAAAAAAATCCACCAACCCATTTACTCATCATTTGCACTCTTGGAAATATGTTCTACGAAAGTAGTTATTATTGTGTCTAAAGATGGAAATTCAGTTCAGTTTGTAATGGCCAAGAAAGAAAAAAAAAAAAAAGAGGAAGGAAAAAATTGAAATCATTTCTAAACAAATGTATGTAAACTATGGTGCTAACCACAAACTAAATGTGACCCAGGCAAAAAAAAACAGAACTATGCTTTCAAGAGTGCTTAATGGCATGGAAAGAAGGACATGAAATGTTATTAAAGAAAAAGCATCCCAAAACTGTTTGGGATGTGCTTGCTCTCTCCCTGCCTCTGTGTGTGTGTGTGTGTGTGTGTGTGTGTGTGTGTGTGTACATGCGTGCGTGTGTGATTAGAAGGATTTGACTGGCATCCTAGAGATTATCTCCGGACGGCAGGCGCTCCGTGACTTCCTTGCGCTTTTCTGCTTCGTATCCACGCATCTCCTGTCTTCTTTGCAGTTGACACGCGTAGCCACGGGTGTAATAAACACATCGGCTCCTGGGGCTGCGCTCGGGTGGGCTCACGAACAGCACACGGAGCACAGGCTTCTGACCCCAGACAGCCCGGCTCCCGTCCTGGCACAGCCCCCTGCCCCCTGGTGACGGGGACAGGTCATGCGCCCAATCTCAGCCTCAGTTGCCTCACTTGTGAGGGGGCTGCCGGTCCTGCCCACTCCCTGGGGGTTGTGGGGAGCGTTCTGGGGGACAATCTGTGTGATATGCTCGGCTCAGAGTCAGCTTGGCGGGGGCAAAAATGAACAAGTGTTGATGAAGAAGCCAGCACTGTAACTGAGCGTGCCGTGTCCCCGCCTCTGTCCTGTGGGGACGTCTGCTGCGGGGAGAAGCAGGGAGAGGCCCCGAGATGAAAGGAAGAGGTGCCTGGCTGGATCAGAGCACCAAGAAGGTGCTCAGGAAGCAGGTGCTGGAGCTGGGTGTGGAGTCCAGGTCCCGTGTGCTCCAGTGGCTCTCATCAGAGAACCCATTGGTAGGAAGCCTGGGGCAGACCATTTGCTGAAGACATAGGGGCGAGTGGGTTACTCGACAGTGTGGCAGCTGTCACGCATGAGCTCCAGGCCACACAGGGCCTTAGAGCCCTTCCAAAGCAGGAAGGGCGGTGCACACCGCCGAGGCCCTGCAGCCAGGTGGGGAGCCAGGGGAGCTGTGGAGGTTCACACCCCATCGAAGCTCAGCGGGAGCACGCGGTGTGTTGTTTTGGGAGTGCACACCGCCTTGGTGGTGCCTGGCCCTGCAGCTCAGCGTGTGGTGGGCTCTGCAATCCACGCCGTGCGTTCTTCCAGGGTGGCCATGCGCCACACAGTGGGCTGTGGCCAGGTTCGGGCAGGAAGGGCTGGGAGTCACAGAGCAACAGGAAGCGTGGGTTGAGCAAATCCAGGGCTGATGTCTCTCTCCTGCAGCAGGAAGCCCAGAGGCAAGTTGACCAGGGGTGCTGGGGCTCAGAGATGCCATGGAGGCCAAGGCTTTCTTGTTCCCAGCACGTTGGTGACTATTTTTGTCCCTTTCAGCCAGGTGACTCCCGTGGCTGCCACAAGGTGTCTGTGGTCTGGGCTGGAAGCAGGGAGGAGGTGGAGGGCTGAGGTCCACAGGCTGCCTCGGCCCCTCACAGGCAGCTAAATTGGCTGAAGTGGACCCAAGGTACCAGACCCTGTTCCCGGGCTGCTGCATAACTGATCTCACGTGGATCTCATGACAAAGCTAGGCACCTCTGGAAGGGAGATCATTGGGGCTGTGAGTGAGCCTTGAATGCTGTGTCTTCATGTAAGGGAGGCAGAGGCAGGGCTGACACAGATCGGGGAGTGATCCTGGGGACAAGCAGAGGCTGGAGAGACACAGCACGAGGAAGCCACAGCCAGCAGATGCCGGGTGAGAGGGGAGACAGGTGATGCCTGGTGGGGAGTGGCCCTCTGACACCTTGATTTGGGCCCTGAGAGACTGATTTTGGACCCCTGGGCTCCAGAGCTATGAGTGCATAAGCATGTGCCGTTTTAAGGGATCCAGGCAATGGCACTTTATTATGGCAGTCACAGGAAGTTTATATCCATCCGTCCCGGAAGCCCTGCCCGTTTACTTCCTGTGGCCCAGATCAGGTCTTGTAGTCACCCCAGCTTCTGGGGAGGCTGCCATGTGCCAGCTCTGTCCGCCAACCTGGTGCCACCTTCATGTACTTTGGGTCCTGGTAATAAGAGAGCTGGGCATTGTGGGCTGTGGATACGCAACCAGTGGCACTGGCCACACGGCTGGGGCTAAGGGACCTTCTGAGAAGAAGAGGTGACCGTGGTGTTGGCCCGCAGAGGTCTGGAGGGGTCGCTTTCCTGACTCTGTCCCAGAGTGGAGTGGATGTTAGACAGGTACTGGATGCTTTGCCAAGCCTCTGGCCTGCCTCCTTGGAAAAATGCCTTTCCCTACTGAAGATCAGGAAGGGAGGGATCCGGCCCCTTATTTTCATCCCCAGCTTTCATGGCCACTTTCAGCCCTGCCCCTCACTGACACAGCCTGCAGCTGCTTCATAAGCAGTGCTCCATCCCAGCCAATTTTAGTCTCGGAGGCTCCCTCTGTGTACTGACCCCCATGCTGCAGAACAGGCCCTGTTGACTCACTTGGTGTCCTGGAAACCAGTTCGTGATTTATTTCTCCAGTAGTGTGGGCTCCAAAGGTCCTGTAAATCTACTTGGGATTCTTACCCTGAGTAGCATGGTCAGAGTGGTCATTTCCAAAGAAGGACTCAGATCCTTTTTCTTATGGTCACTCTTTCAGTGGATCTTTGTCCACCCCGGAATTTGGAGATGGATCCCAAGGGAGAGAAAGGGAGATGAATCCCAAGAAAAAGCAATAAACATTCAGAGCTGTTAGCACTGCAGAGCTCCAGACACCAGCAGCTAATGAAGTCCAGCAGCAGAGACGAGCACCTGGTAGAGTTGACCTCTTCTGTCCACCACAGGTCAACATCACACAGAGACCAGGTGCTGGCTGTGTCAACTGTGGGTGTCCAGCATCGCCTGGTGTCATCTGGTGACATCAGACTGCTAGCAGGTGGCACTTTGCCAATTCACGATTTCCATCTGAATTGAGACAAAGAACCCTAGGCTGATTGGCATCGTAAGTACAACTTAGGGATTTGGCATTGCTGTTGCATCACACTTGGGGCTCAAATCCCACGCGGGAACAGCGTGATGAGCTACTTAGGATGACGGACAGAAGGGGAGTGCAGGCTTTAGCAGGATGGACACTGCTGCCACTCTGGAAGGCTGACTTGTCCTCCTGTGCCCAGCGTCAGAATAGTAAGTAAAGGAGGCCTGTGCTGGGACCGTGACGGGGGAGGGCTGACCCCATCCCAGGCTGTGGCAGCCGAGTGCCATACTGAGCGTGAAGGCCGAGCCAGGGTGTGCAAAGCTTCCGGGACCCCAAAGGGTCACAACAGTAAAGTGGAACCGGATGTGTCTGCTCCACAGTGGTGGCTCCCTGTCCAGATGTCAAGCCAACGATGTGGACTCCCGAGCACACTCCCTTGGGATTCTTCTCAACATTCCAGGGTGGACAACAATCCACTGAAACAGTGGCCGTAAGAAAAAGGATCTGAGTCCTTCTCCCACCTCTGGGGTGCCTGGTTCCTCTCCACTGTCCCACTTGCCATGACGGCGCCAGGGCAGGGCATAGGGAAATGTCACCTTGTCAAACAGGAGAAAGTACTGCTGGGAGCAGGGTGTTAATGAGAAGGAATGCATGAGGAAGACGACAGAGGAGCTGAGGAAGTGAGAGCCACCGAGGGCCTTGAAGCAAAGGCTGCAGTTTCTGGACATGGGGTGCATGCTGGGGGCCCTGGGCTGAGGCCTCGGTGCGATGAGCCACCCGAGCTTGCTGTGTGCTGCTAATTGACAAGGAGCCCCCATGTTTCTGGGTGCTTACATTTCTGAGGTGTAGAAGATTTACATCTCAAAGGTGCCAGAAAAAATTTATAATCACAAGTTTCTAGTGTAAAAGCTCTAAGCCAGGGAGGACAGGGCTCCTGCCCCAATTTAGTCAACCAAAGGTGACCCCAGAGCATCCTGGTCCAGAGTCACAGTCAGACACAAGTGGAGTGGGAAGCCCTCGTGTCTGTGCGGAGAGAACTAAGGCAGAGGGAGAAGGCAAAGTGGGTAGTCAGGGCTGTGATGTGGCCCTGAGGTCATGGAACATGGATGGAGGGAGGCCAAGAACCCTCCGTGCAGGTGACCCGCAGTCCCCTCCCCTACACGCCTGCAGTGACGCTGGGTGGTGGGTCGGAGAGGAAGTTATGATGCCTGATCAGGGCAAGGGGTCTTCTCCTTCTCCCCAAAACCGCACGGCAAGGAAAAGACAGAGTCCTGCCCATGGAGAGACCCTGAGGGCAGCCGGGGGCCCAGGAAGCGTGTGACAGGAACACGAGCAGCTGTACTCTGGCTGACCATGCAGGCAGACTCAGGAGGTCGTGCAGCTCCTGTGAGGGCCTGGGCTGAGCCATCAAAAGGATAGGGGGGTCCTGAAATCCTAAGGGCCTGTGCCTCTGGGTGGTGGCTGGGAGGGGATGGCTGTCCCCCTCGGTGGCATCTCAGGGCCCCCCTCTGGTTAAGGCGCTCTTTCCAGACTCATGTCCACCATCAGAGTCCATTCCATGTCCCCTTCTGTGGTCTAGAGGACACAGGGGGCTTCTGGGGACCTCGGAGTGCTGAGGAACGGGGACTTTGACCTGTATGTGGGTCCCTTGGGCCCTGGCCTCCATGACAACAGCACCCTCGGTCTGTCGCTGACTGCTGCTGGCCACATGGTCCACATGGGCAGAGGCCATTGGCAGGCCGAGCTTGTGGCACATTTTGGCAACAATGCTCCCTCAAAATCCACTCACCTCCTGTCTGTCTCTGTAAGGAAAGCAGCACCGAGACCTCTTCTGGTCGCCTTCTCCAGAGCCAGGTGCCTCTTCCGGTCTGTGGCTTTCATGCATGACTGTGTGGATGTGCCTCTGATTGGGTCCCTAGAGCTGCTGTAACGACGGTTATGGATCACGAGACTTGAAACGAGGGAGGTGGACCCACTCACGGTTCTGAAGCTGGACGTTCCAGACCCCCGTGTTGGCTGTGCTCCCCCAAAGGCTCTAGAGACCTGTTCCTTGCTTCACCCCGGCTTCTGGCAGTCTCCCTCCCATCTCCGCCCATCTGCACACGGCCGCCTTCCTTCTGTGTATAAGGACAACTCGCACACTGCACCTAGGCTCCACCCCGAATCACTGTGACCCAACCTTAACCTGATTACAACCCCAAAGATCCTCCTTCTACATAAGGTCACACTCACAAGTTCCAGGAGGACACTCATGGGGACACTATTTAACCCTGTACACCCCCCTCCCATTTCATGGGGGCCCCCAAGCCCTCAGGAACTACAGGCTTGGACAGGACGGCCACTCCGTGATCAACCTGATGACACTCCATGCTATTTGCATTGGGGAGCAGGTGGCTTTTCCTTCTCAGGTCCAGGTTTGTGGACTTTTAATGAGCATAGCTTGAGGTCTCAGCTCGTGGGATTCTCTTAACCATGTTCAGTTCTTTTCTCCACCTGCTGCTATGTCACCAGTCCTCACCTGAGCAGCAGCTCTTTGTGTTCTCTCCATGCGTTCTGTCTCTGCACCAGCTCCCTCCCCTTGGAAGGACGTCAGACACACCGGGCTAGAGTCAGCCCTAGGGAACCCATTTTTACCTTAGTCACCCCTCGAAGATGCCGTGTCCAAACACAGGCGTGTTCTGAGGTCCTGGGCTCAGGAGCCACATGAATGTTGGAGAGAGACACTGCAGCGCATGACACTTGTCCTCTGGAGCCCGATGTGCCCTCTTCCCCAGCACCCAGCCCTCTGAGGCTTGCAGGGAGAGTCGTTAGACACATGACGAATGTTTAAGATGCAAAACACTCAGGTGATGGCCAGGGCCACACTTTGTGGGCTCAGAGCAGCAGCACCCTGGCCCCAAAGCTAAGCACTCCAGGGAGGGACACAGTGCACAGGGCAGGGGAGCGAATCAGCCCCGGGACAGCATCTGGCCATATGCTGACCACACTGGATGCGCCTAAGGCTGTTGGGGAGGGGATGAGGGGTCTTAGCAAGAGCTCGTTCCCAGAGGCCGAAGCTCTTCTCTCAGGGCTGGGGTGAATGATGATCCTTGGTGTCAGTGGATGACACAATTCTCTCACCAGGGAAAGCCGGACACTCCCCTCGTCGCACGTCCTGGGAAGGCAGGTTGTCTTGAATTCCACCCCTGGGCGTCCTAATGCCATCAGTGGCCATGGTGAGATAGCAACTTCCAGCCATGTCTGATGGCAGCCTGGGTGCTGTCCCTGTACTGTCAGGGTCCCATCATCCTTCCCGGCCCCTCTTCCTTCCCAGCGAAGATGGAAGGATGGAGGCAGGGAGGGCCATGTTCCTGCAGCCCAGGCTTCTGCCTGAAATATTTAAACACCCAGCTCCACTGGCCCAAGTGCAATCACATGTGAAATTATGAAGGATTTCTGATGTCTGGGTTCTGCTCAGCCCCGTGGGAGATGGATGGGTTTCAGTGACGCACGAGGCAGCCCACTGCTAATGACGACCGCCCAGAGCACGCTCTGTAACCAGCCAACAGCTTCATCAGTGGAAGAGGCCAGAGCTCCATCAAGGCACCTGGGGGGAAACTGAGTCACCAGGGAGTGCAGGGCTGTCCTTGAGACAGGTGTGCTGGACACAGCGCCACGCCCTGCCGAGTCAGGCTGATGCTCAGCTTCCGAGCCCTATTGGAGATGAGGCTTTTCCACTGCCCCTTCATCAAACCTCTCTGTTCCTCTTGTGCTGCGGTGCCTTGACGCTGGACTCCCTGCAAAGCCCTGCCCTGTGCTATGGATCCCAGGGAAGGGGCCACCTCCTCCAAGCCTCTGAGTGGTGCTGCTCCCCACGAAGATGTCCATGCCTTCATCTCCTGGGCCTCAGCCACCTGCCTGGGTCCTGCGCACACTTGGAGGGGGGCACCAGGCTCCCAAATGCAGGCGTCACCCCGGTGTTTGTGTGTTCAAGACCTCAAGTGTTCTTGCCTCTCCTGCAAGTGTGACAGATTCTGTGCCTGTTGTATAATGGGAGCAGCATGATTTTCCTGTTGCTTGTGTGACACATTAGCACGACATCATGCTTGACACAACATAGGTTCCCTATCTGCACATCTGGAGGTCAGAAGTCTGAGGTGGGTTAGCACAATGGCACGGAGAGGGCTGGTTCTCTCCGGCCGCTGGAGGGGAGGAAGCATTTCTGTGCCTTTTCTAGAAACTTCCATACCCCTGGGTTCATGGCCCCAATGATTTTAACTTCTGCTGTTGTCATCTGTGATCCTCCTCCCTCTCCGCAGAGGACCTCTGTGGTGATTAGGGTGAGTGCCAACTTGATTGGCTTGGGATCTGCCCAGAGGATGAGTAGTGCACATTTCTGGGTGTGTCTGGGTGATCACAGAGGTGTGACCTTGGGTATCATAGCTGGCCCTGGCCCCTTCGTCTCTGGCACAGTTGTCCTGCTATGCTTCCTAGCCACCATGAACTAAGCAGTTTTGTTTGTCCATGTCCTTCTGACATGATGCTCCTGCCGTGGAGTCAGCAGACCATGGACTGAATTCCCTGAAACTGTGAGTCAAATTCAACCTCTCCTCTTTAAAGTGTGGGTGTCAGATGTCCTGTCCCAGGGACTGGAAAGCTGAGACAAGCCCTGTGATGGTACTGGGCTCATTGGGATAATCAAAGATCCCATCTCCAAGCCCTTAACTTGATCACAACTAAAAGATCCCTTTTGTCACATAAGGTCACATGTTCACAGGTTCTGGGCATGAAGAATGGGTATCTTTGGGAGCTCATATTCTGCATATACAGGGACTACCTGGGCTGGGCTGTTCCATAGGAACAATTGAAAGATACGAAGCAGCCCTTCTTCCTTGGGCTTATAGTTTTGTGTTACACATTTCTCTTGGCCTCCCATGGAACCTCCTGCCACTTGGATCTAGCTGCATGTCCTAGACTTTACACTGGTGTGACTGAAGATCTGAATTCTCCATTTTACTTCCCCTGAATGAAGAGCAGTGTGAGCAGACATAGCTATGGAGGCGGGCAGCTTTGTGGTGGGTGGCACTGAGCTCCTGACTCTGGGACCTCCTGCACCCCAGGGTGCCTGGGATGGGTCTGTGCCCTGAGCCCACTCTCTGGGCACTGCTGGGCAGCAGCCTCCTTCTTCTTCCCTTTGTTTCTGTGCTGGGTGGCTTCCTTGACATTTTCCTGGGATTCTTTCCTGGCGTGAGAAATATGAAATCAATAACTCCTGAGTCGGCCAAAACCACTGTTTAAACAAATCTCTGCTCATCTCCTGCCTGAGTTAGAGTAGCTCTCCTGGTGTCCGCCCCCACTCTGGGCGATCTCCATGCAGGCCTAGCTCGGCTTCTCATCCTTGGTCTGTCCCCATCTTCACATGTGTCCATTTCTGTCACGTGTGTGCCATGTTTGCAAAGACTGGCCTGTCTGATTCTTAATGAGCCTTTTCCTGCAGGAACATCACTAGCCCCATTTTTCCAGTGGAGAAACTGAGGCACGGAGAGTTTAAGTGACCTGCCTGAGGCCCCACAGCACCAGGTGACAGAGCCAGGGTCTGAAGACAGGCTGTGTGACGCAGCTGTGCTTGGGCTTCCCTGCCACCTCCTGCCCCTGCTGGGTTTCCCTGGGGCCCCGAGTTCCTGGGTTGGGACCCTGGCCCACCCACGCGTCTGTGCCTGGAGCCTCCCGCCTCCTCCTTCCACGGGGCGAGATTTCTCGGCACTGGTTCTGGAGCTGACACTCCAGATGGGACAGGACGGCCATGCACTTGTCTCCTCCCAGCCTGTAGAGCTCAACGGCCTGGGGCAGTGCTGTTCTCCATGTTGGTCTAACCTGGGCCTGCGTCTTTTCTTTCCTTCATTTCTGCAATCTTTTTTTTTTCTTTTGTACTAAGGATCGAACCCAAGGCTTTCGCACTGAACTACATCCCCTGCCATTGGTTGATTATTTTGAGACAAGTTCTCCCTAAGTTGCAAAGTTGCCCAGGCTGGGCTTGAATGTGCCATCCTCCTGCCTCAGCCTCCCACAGTGCTGGACTCTCGGGAGGAGAGCAGCTAGATTTTAAGTCTCCTTTCCCACAGCATCTGCCTGGCATGTGTCCTTGGCAGCCATGGTCCTCCCTTCTGAATCCTCTGTTGTGCTTCACGAACCCTCCCCTCCGTTTTGCGTGGCTGCTGTTCCAACAGTAATTCCCAGGCATGTTCTCAGGCCACCTGGTGTCCTCCTGGGTCTCTCTGGGGACAGCTGATTCCCAGCGACAGAGGTGCAGGGTGGGAGTCTTTCCATCACTGCCTTCTCGGTCCTTGGGGTAGTAGAGGGCTGCATCCACAGCAGGCCTGGGACACCGTGTCCTGCCCCCTGCACATGCAGCTGTGTCCTGGGCCTCAGAAATCGAAAGCTAGGATCAGTATTAAAGTGACTAATGGACCAAAGTCCCTGAGACCATCTGGGGCTGCCTGGTTAGAACCCAGGTTCAGGGCCCGGGCTTTTGCAGAGCCCTCTCTTGGCCTTGATGGGAACTGGAAATGAGGGAATGTGGGAGGGGGAGAGGAAGTGGAGAGCATTGGCCAGGTGACCAGGCCCTGCCTGCCGGGCCTGACCCTGATCCTTGAAGCTGAACTACCTGCCCATTCTTGGTGTGAGCAGAATCCAGGGGCTTTTTTTTCTTGCAGTACTAGAGACTGAAACCAGGGCCTTCACGTGGAACTACAGCCCCAGCAGTTTTTATTTTGAGACAGGATCTCTCTCTGCATTGCTAAATTGTCCAGGCTGAGCTCAAATTTGCAATCCTCCTGCCTCAGCCTCTTGGAGTGCTGGGATTACAGGTGTGTACCATCACCATGCCCGGCTGACTTTTGCAGTTTTAAATCCTGACTCCCTTGCCTGTCAGCCTGATGGAGAGACACAGTTAAAAGCAAAAAAAAAAAAAAAAAAATGGTTCTACGCATGTCCTTAAGCCTATACACTCAAAGACTATTTTAGCTGGCCCTGCTAAAAACAGCACAGCCCACCTGTCAGCCGAGGGCTACACTTGCTAAAAAATAGTTGCTGAGCCACAGCTAATGCCACAGTGACCTGCCAAGGTCAAAACTGGCAGAGTTGGGCCGGTGAGATGGCTCAGCGGCCTAAGCGCCTGCCCGGCAAGCGCCAGGGCCCGAGTTCGACTCCCGGAACCCACATACGAAAAAGGGGCCGGTGATATCGCTCAGCGGCACGGGCGCCTGCTGGCGCTCGAGGTCCTGAGGTCGACCCCCCGGTACCCACAAAAAAAAAAAAAAAAAAAAAACTGGCAGAGCTGAGTGTGCTCAGGGCCAAGGCCCTGCGTGGCCCCCCTGAGCAGCCTGTGTAGGACGACACCTGGAGAGGGGAGGTTGCTGCCACATCCCAGCCACCTGCTCTGACCCCCGACCCCTGACAGCCATCGTTCTCTGTTCTGAGTTCTATCCTTAGCTGCTCATGTGTTCCTGGGAAGGGAACAGGTGTTGGAACCCCAGTTGGGGAATGCAGCTGTGCCCTTGCCCACCCCATCCCCATTTGAGAGATAGGCAAAGAGCAAAGCCTCAGAGAGGACACACAAGCTGCCTTGGTGTGGACAAGCCAGTGGGGGAGAGGACTGAGGTCCTCCTTGGCGGATGTGTTAGTCCCCCCAGAGCCCAGGGTCACCCCACAGAGAGCACTGACCAGTGCAGGGGTCAGGATCCGCCCCGTGGCAGCATCATCAGCACCCACTGGTCTCCTGTGTGGGGCACAGTCATGACCCCCAGACATCCACACCCCAATGCCTGGGACCTGCTAATGTGAGCTCCCAGTGGCGAAGGTCAGGGGATTAAGGGAGGGTCCCAGACGGGTCACCAAGGTCCTGTGAGAAGGACGCAGGAGGTCAGAGTCAGCGGAGTTGTGAGGATGGAGGCTGAGGTCACACCCTAGGGGCAGACACACAGGCAAAGCGACTCCAGCCCCGCTGAGCCGTTAGGACCTCGACCTCCAGACCTGTGCTGTCCTAAGCCTCAGTGCTTGCAGTGATGCGCTGCCCAACAAAGGGGCACCCGGTGCAGAGTCCTGTCCACTGAGTCGAACCTCTCACTGAGGGGGCAGGTGGAGGGGAGGAGAGGCCTGGTACTGGCAGGGGCCAATCTACACCCATGAGACATGCGGATGGCTGGAGCTGGTGGCGTGGGGTTCACGTCCTGCCTCCCTGGGGTGGACAGAGGGCCCTCGTTGGTTGGGAACCAGGATGCTGGTCCCTGACCAAGACCAAGGAGGCTTAGCTGGGCTTGGTTCCCTGCCCTGTGTCCCTGCCTGATCCGCAGCTGCACCCAGTGCTCAAACTTTCCCTGTTCTGCCTGCCCACACCGAGCAGGTCTGGAGAAGTTACTTGATGTTTCTGAGCCAGTTGCTTTACCTGTGAGGTGTTGCTCCTGCAGCTTACCTGCTGCAGGGATTTGGTGACAGGACGGAGGCCATGTGCTAGGCAAGGTGTCCACAGCTAGGGAATGCCATACCTCATTTTAGGTTTTAGCCATTTACTTAGACAGCTCTGCCCTCCTATACCCTATCGAAGGCAAGTCCAGATTCACAGATCACCTCTACAGTCACCTCCAGGAAAGCTGTCCGATGTCCCCAGGGCAGATTAGGGTCCTTCCTGAGTCCTTGAGTGGATGGACACCCACAGGGGTCTCCTGAGGTTCCATACCTTCAGCACCAGGGAGCATCAGCCCTGGGGGGACATGAGTGAAAGGGTTCCTTTCCCCTTGAGAAGCATAGATTACAGGAGGAGAGACACAGGAAGAAACTGAGGCAGTGGGAGGGGCTGAGGCCCAACAAGCAACACCCAGAGAAGAGGAAGCAGCAGTCAGGCACTGGTCTATGTGTGACCTGCTCACTTCCTCAAGGTGACACAGCAACACCATAAGAATCTAGTCAATTGTCTCACTAAGTTGAAAAATGAAATCTTGGACAAAAGGAGGAAGGTAGACAAGTGTTTATTGGAAGTACAAGAAGACAGAAAGCTCTCACTTGGGGGGCGCCCAAGAGGGTCCCTGGGGAGCTCTCTATTCCGAGTCTTTTATGGATGAGTGGAGTGTGGGAATTTGCTGTGTCCACTGGTCCTCTAACAAGGCGGGCTCCGTGGGTTTAAAATAACCAGTTAGGCTCAGGCTTTTTAATGCAGAGTTTGAAAGAAAGCCAGTTACTCCAAATCCAGCTCAGATGTAGGGAGAGGTCCCTTACTTTGTGCCTGCTTTCTGGGTCAGTGTCCTAACTCCCTTCACCTATCCCAACTTCGGTCATTTCCCCATGTTTACCTTTGCATTCCTGAGCCTGGCAATCTGTAGGGATTGAAAAAACTCACCCTGGTGCACATGCTCTTAAGCTCTGTTCTGTGCTTGCTAGCTACTTAGGAACTACATAGCTAACCTGTCTCTTACAAAGGTAGGAAAGCAGACTGAAAGCCAGAGAACTGTCCAGAGATGGCACCTGGCTTTTGGCCAGGATGTCTTCTGTGCTCTCTCAGGGGAACGCAAGCCAGTTAGGAATTATAGAAAGTCCTTCCTCTTTGCCATTCTACCTTCCAACATTATTAGGAAAAAAATTCCCTCGGAACCTCCTATTCATCCTTTAGGACCCAACTCAAGTTGCCCCTTCCCTCCACCTCTCTGCATTTTGCAATCCTACTCATCAGCACTGACATGCCTGCCTTCCCCCTTACCCAAGAGCTCCTAGGGAACTGGTAGACACTGGATGGTTTATCTTGAATCCCTGAGCCATTCTGGTCTTGGGACACAGTAGTTGCTTAATCAGTGCCAGTGAACGGACGTTGCTTTGTGCTTTGCCCCTCTCTTCCTGTGGCTTCTGCTGATTGGATTTCTAGAAGCCCCAGTGCTGTCCCTCCTGCCCCTGGCCATGGCCACCCTGTGTGCTCCTGGGGTGTGGGCTCGGCCTCTCTGCAGCCAGCGCCCGGCCTCCCTCGCCTGTGCCAGTGCAGACTGAGGCCCGGAGCTCAAGGCGGGGATTGATTTTCGGCTCTGTGATTTAGGGTGCAATTGATTTCTAAGGTAGAGGCTTTGCACTTAATGAAGTGAGGGCCGCCGGGCTCCATCCGAGACAGGATTACGTGCAAGGACAATTACCCTTCTGGTGACAGCTTCTCTCTTTTTAAAATATATATAATGCAATGAAAATAACTCAGCCGGCAAGGTGTGGTGAGCTGTGGGTGGGTGCTGATGGGCGGGATTTTTGCCGCCCTCCTGCCCTTGGGGGAAGGCAGTGGTCAAACCCTTGTGTGGTTATTATTCTTCTTTCTCTAAACTGGGAAGGACAGTGCAGGGGTGACTCTTAGAAGGAAAAAGGATGCGATGTTTATGTCAGCAGGAGGAAGTTTAAGATCTGCTCTGGTTAAGTCTAAGACAGCTCACACAGGCTGAGATGCACCCCGGCTCTGCAGGGTTTCCTGGAGTTGGGGAGATGAGCGGCTTCCCCTGGGACCCTGGGTCTGTAGGCAGCCGCCCTCCCTGCAGGCTCACCCTGCTGTCCTCAGCCGCTGGTCCTGGGGTCTCTGGACCTTCGTGTGGCACATGGTTTAAATGAATAATATTGCAATTCTGTCTCTAGGAACATGGAGGGGAAAGCTGTGAGAAGTGTCATCTCCAATCTGCAGAAGGGCTCATGTCCTTTGGACATGATCTTAGGTGACCAATCTTCCCTGTGACCTCGTTTGCTGAGGTTCATCCAGGATTCAGCATGGAAAGTCCCACATTCCAGGGAAATTCTTGGTTCCAGGCAAATCAGGACAAGGGGTGACCCTCATTCAGGACATATGAAAGAGAGAGAGAGAGGAAGAGAGAGGGGGGAGAGGGAGAGGCTCTGATTCCATGAGGAAGCAGCAGAAAGCAGTCCCCCTTCACTCTTACCTAAAATGCACACACAGAGCAGGCTAGCACCCCCTGAACAGCATCCCATGGTGTAGAGGGCTCGGGTTTTGTAGGGCTGTGTGGTTTAGAGAGCAAGACGGGTGTGTGCCACCAAGGTCAGCCAGAGAGGTGGGTGGGAGCATCACGAGATGCACTTGAAGTGTCCACTCAGCACCGGCATGAGGCTCCTGGGCACTGGTGACCATATTGGCAATGGGGACAGGAGCACCGAACCCAGACTCTTGCTCTAGTGGCTGTCACCGACATCTCCTGGGATTTGGAGGCCTCTCTTTGGAACCAGGTCCTGAGCTGCCCCCATATTGCCCTGTCTGACCTCAAGGAGGTCAGGAACACGTGTGACCTCCTCCTGTTCCTGTTGCTTGGTGCGCAGCTGTCACTGTTGTTGGAGGACCATGATCTCAAGGCCACACCAGCGTGGCCCCAGACGTGCTAGAGATGGGCCTGTAGGGCACTGCCCAAATTCTTCAGTACAAATCAGCGACTCTGGTGCAGGGAGCCCAGAGGAATCGAAGGTGCGACTTCAGCCCTAAGTGTGCTTTCATTAGCTAACGCTGGTTGGGAGAACCAGCCACAGGACAGGCAAGTTAAGAAACCACAGGGCAAAAGCGTTCAGGCTGCCAACCCCTCGTGCTTCTTACAGACGAGGGGACAGACGGTAGAGGACTCCTTGGCCATCTGACACCTAGGCTTATTCTCCTTACGCAGCCCTTGGCCATGGGGGCTGAACCCCATCCTGTGGCCATCGGGACAGTGGGTGGGCTTTTGGAGTGGGGCGAGGTCTCAGCATGAGGCTGTGGGTGTGTTGGGCTGGGAAAGTGCGTTTCTGATGGGCAGATGTGGTCACAGGGCCAGGTGTCCCACACTCTGGACACAGGGTGGGGTTTGCTCTTGGCCTTTGGTGGGCTGGCTTTGTATCTCGGGCCGTTTCCGCATTGGTTGTTGGTGACCGGGCTCTCTGTCCCTTCTCCTAGGGGAACTCCAGGGAACACTGCAGTTTGCACTGGATATACGGGCTCTGCTGCCACCCACTTCCTCACAGTGCGAGTCCCTGGGACAAAAGGGCCTGGGTATGGCTGAGAACACCGGAGGAGCTGCTCCAATCGGAGCCCTAATTAATGTTTGTTTTATGATGTTCCAGGGAATGATCGCTCAATAAGATAATGCAAATGGAATTTTTAAAAAGCATATGTTCAATTTAAACAGTGGCACAAACACGATCGCTGCAAAGTAGCCTGCTAGAAGATGTTATTGTAAGGAGCACTATCCCTCTTCGTGCAATCTGTGTCTGGGAATCGTTTCATTAATTGTAAATAGATGTGATAGGGTGCCTGGCTCCACACTGCCTGAAAGAACTTGGGGTCAGAAAAGAGGACCCTTCAGATGGAGGTGCTGCTTCAACATGCTGTCCTGGGGAAGGCTCAGGGCCCCCACCCACCCTGAAGCCCCGTGCACTTTCTCAGGAAGCAGGGCCTGGCCCGCTGCAGATGGGGACTCCCTGGTGCAACTTGAGATGTCAGGCTCTTTGGCTGAGTGGGGACCAGAGCATTGCACGAGGGGCAGCTCTGTGCAGGTCTTTGTTGTGGGAGAAGAGAGCTGGTTCTCCGTGAGGTTTTGGAGAATGTAGTACTCAAGTTACCAGTTGCTGCTGTAACCAATACTGAGAATTTAGTCATCTAAAACAATGCAAATCGATTACCTTACCGTTTTGGAGGTCAGAAGTCCACAGCGGGTCTCACGGAGCTGAAGTCGAGGCATTGTGAGGCTGGCTTCTTCTGGAGGCTCCAGGGGAGGATCCGTCTCCTCTTCTCCCCCACGTGCTCCAGGCTGCCTGTGATACTTGCCTCTGGCTTCTTCCTCCATCTTTAAAGCCAGCAATGGCTGCTCACACCACCCTTTCTGTGGTTCTGACTCTCCTTCGCTCTTCTGCCGTCATGGCCCCTGTGATCACCTGGGCCCACCACAAAGCCCAGGAGCGATTCCCTCTCTCAAGGTCAGGTAATCAGTGGGCACTGTTCCATCTACAACCTAGGCCCTTTTGCCTTGGGACCCGATACAGTCTCAGGTTGAAACAATATCTGCGGGGTTGTTATTCCACCTCAAGTGGGGAAGATGTTCTACTTTAGAACATACGAATGTGTGTCTATATTGCTTGCTTTTAATTATGTTTTAATTTTTAAAAAGGGAGATGAGGAGGAACTGGAACCTGAGTACCAAGCTTTGTCCCTTCCAGGTGGCCAGCTCACTGCTCACACCTGGGCAAGAATGAAGCCCCTTGTCCTTGTCACTACAGGTGTCACCCTGAAGAAAACAGAACAAGGAATGTTGTAACATGAAACATGGTCATGCACAGACATTTTCAGACTGGTTGTAAATGGCCACACAATGCTGTCCAAGTGGGGTGTATTCTAGAGACGGGGCCACTCCACCTCTGTTCCACTGCTCTTGTGACTTGCTTTTGAAACACAGATCCAGGAACTGCCCTTTGATAAGTTTTGACAAAAGCCCATGGAAACTCCTATCAAGATAGAAAGCATGGCCAGCACCTTACACATCACCTCTTGTTCTTTCCTCCCCGTGTCTCCAGGCACACAGTGGGGTTGCTAGGTAGCTTCCCTACTCTGTGACAAAATACCTGAGAACTTCAACTTGATGGAGAAAAAGATTATTTTGGCTCAGGGTTTCAGGGGGTTCAGTCCATGGCCAGCTGGCCATTGCTTCTTCTCTGTGTCAAGGTAGATATATCACAGCAGATGGAGTTGGGAGAGGAAAGGTGCTCACCTCATGGTGGGCAGGAAGCAGAGAGAGAGAAGGAGCCAGAAAGCAAGGGGCTGAGATATAGACCCTCTAAGGCCACATGTTCTGATCTACTCCCTTCAACTAGATCCCACATCCTAAATTTCCATTATCTCCCAATAACACCATCAAATTATGCACCCATCAATGGATGAATCCCCTGCTGAGGTCAAAGTCCTGATGATCCAATCGCTTGCCAAAATCCCATCACTTGCAACCTTCCAAGTTCAAGCACATGAACTTTGGGGGGCATTTTAGATTCAAATAATAATTTTAAGATCAGAGATTTATTTCAGATGTTCCTGAGCTTCATGGAACCAGAACCATCCAGCCTATGCCTCAGGGTCCTTGGCCCTGGCTGCCCATCATCACACCTTGAGATCCATCCGTGTTGTTGGCATAGCAACAGTATCAAGTCCCTCCCTTTTTTTTTTTTTTTTTTTTTTTTTTGTGGGTACCGGGGGGACGACCTCAGGACCTCGCGCACCAACAGGCACCCGTGCCGCTGAGCGATATCACCGGCCCCTTTTTCGTATGTGGGTTCCGGGAGTCGAACTCGGGCCTTCGCGCTTGCAAGGCAGGCGCTTAAGCCGCTGAGCCGTCTCACCGGCCCAAGTCCCTCCCTTTTGCAGCCCATGAGTTCTCCATGGTTTGGGGCTGTGTCCACTTTTGATTTGTTATGAATGAAGATGCTGCCAACATTCTTCTTTTGTTTTGTTTCTGAAAGCCGGAAAATTTGCCTCATTCCCTGTTATTTATACATGAGCTCCCTGGCTTGTGAAAGGGGCCACCAGCACAGGGTCTGCCCCCTTGCCACTGTGCTGAGGGGAGCCTTGTGCCAGGACATGCAGTCCTGGCTGCAGAGCAGGCCTGTGTCTGATGCTCTGTCCTGCTGCCTATGGCTTCCTGTGTCCTGCTGGGGTGAGGGGGCAGCTACTGGGTAACCATCTGCAGGGCAGACGGAGGTGTCACAGACTCCAGCACCCTGCTCCAACCACCTGCACCCCTTTCTGTCTCCTTCCCTTAGCTCCGGGGCACACACCGGTGTTTGTTTATGTATTTATGAGCCCTCAAATTGCCGCTTCTGGCACGCTATTTACTTAACAATATAACAGTAATTGTGGGATAATTGTGCTGCAATGAAGGAACAGTCAGGGTCTGTGCCGTAAGTGGATAATAAAAACCAGGGTTTATGGGTTCTGCTATGGGGAGATTTATAGCCTTAATATTGCATTATGTAACTAATTGTTTCCAGTTCCAAACGGCCCGGGGTTTGCATCAAGACCCTCAGCCAGGGGATGGTGATTGGGAAATTGGAAGAAAGAGCAATTTGTGGGCTTCTCGGTTTCTCTCCCCACAGCCAAGATCTGTGAGTTCAGACCTTCTCCTTCATCTTGGAGATGAAGAGGAAGCCAAGGAGAGCTCCTGCCGCGTCTTCTTGCTCCTCTGGATGCTGCATCCATTAATAATAGACCACAGGGCAACCAGAGGGCTTTCTGATGGTGGTTGAGGAGCAGACCCGCTGGGATGCTGACTTCCTCCAGACCCCAGTGGACTCTGTGGTTCTGCAAGGAGCCGCGTGTCCTTAAAGGACTTCCGGTGATGGGTCATCCATTCCCGGCTGCTTTCAGATGTCAGCACTGGAAGGAGCTCAAGGCTTGTGTGCCTTCCCCTTAGTCACACTGAAAGCAGGAAATATTCCAGATGGAGGGCATGGGGCAGGCCTGCTGCCTGCCAGGAGCTGGGTACAGGGCCAGTTAAGGCCAGTTGACACCTCTGTCCTCTCTAGGGTCCCCATCCTGTGGTCAACTCATGCTTCTCCTGGGGTGCGCTCACTGACTTCAAGGCTGAGGTGGGGAAAACGTGGGGCTAATCTGGAGTAAAGCAGTGCCCAGGGAATTATGGTCTGTGCACAAGGCACAAGAATGGTATGTGTGTGTGTGTGTGTGTGTGTTTCTGTGGGTGCATGTGTGCTGCCGCAGCCAAGCCAAATCTGGGACAATCTGGGCATCTAACTAAGTACCAACACTAATGGATTATAAGCCAATGAATAAAATAAAATCAGGGAGTTTATACTGAAATAAATATGGAGATGAGTGAATAAACAAACTGGGGAGGACAGAAAGCTCTTCTGGCACTGGAGTCCCACCTAAAAGAGAGGAAAATGTTTAGGGAGTCATTAGTGGGTGCCAACGCTGGAATGAGAGCTTGACATTTGTGGTGGATTAACTAATGGGCAACTTGGAATGCCCAGATGAACTAAGTTAGTGTGGTACTGGGTGTGGAAGACCTACCTGAGGATTGTTGCCAGAATGGCATGAAAAGGGAACAGGAGGGGAAGATTGCATGCTGCTGATTCCTGGAGAAGCTTGCTGCAGCTGCTTTTCCTGATACAAACTTGGGTGTTCTCATCATCGGAGGAGGAGCTCCAGTCCTTGCCGCAGATGGCTGCTGTTCTCTTTGGGGAGCTCTGGTCTTCCCCTCGAGTGTTGCTTCCTGGCTCCCTCATCCTGCTGGCACAGATCCTTCATACTGCCGGCGCGGACTTTCTAGCTTCCACCACTGACCTTTGGGCCTTCCCAGTGCAGATCCTTGTTACAGACTTGCATGAGACATTGCTGTGGGCTCTAGGCCTCTAGCTGGACTAGTGTGGGACATTGCCATGGGACCCAGGCCCTTGGTTGAATTCTTTGGGTCTTTAGCATGCAGGCAGATCTCTTGTAATCTTCTGCATTTGATGTTTTGGATGAATATCATAAAATAATCCTAAAAATTTTGTGCCCTTTATTAAATCTATTCCCTTAAACCACTGAGTACAACAACAGTGAACAGGGTATTGATATAGGAGTATTTCTCCACAAATTATTTATTAATTATGAAAGCAAAATGAGTAGTATTACAGTGCAGAGAACTGGGGGACAGAAGCCTAGCTGGGAGATCCCATGTTGGTCCAGCTTTGGACAGAATGAGCCCCAATACAGGACCCTGAGGAGGTGACATGTTGCCCCAAAGACAGGGAAATCAAGGAGATGCATGGTCCTGCATCAGATGCTGGGGTGTGTGGGGCAAGATGAGGGGAAAGGGGCTGAGACTGTCATTGTGTATTGGATCACTGTGTCGTTTCAGTGTCGGATTTGCTGATCTTAATCGCTGAGCTAGGGCTCCGCAGGAGAATGTTTTTATGTTTAGGAACTGGAAGAGGGAGGGGCAATGACGAGACCAATGGCGCAAACTGTGAGCAAATAGTGCATCTGCAGGGCTTTTGCGAGGTCCTTGTCTCATCCGTGCGACTTTCCTGCAGGGTTGACATCAGGGTCACTTCAAAGGCTTGGACAGAGGAAGCTTCAAGTGAGTTTCTGTATGTGTGGCTGGCTCAAGAGGAATGTGCCCGAGGCCCCTGGGCTGGGAAGAGTGAGAAACCTGTGGGTTAGATCTGATCCACGTGCAATAGATGCCTGGCTGTGGTGAGCAAAATGTGCCCAGGTGGATGAGCCAACCCTGCATCAGAGCAAGAGTGTGCCCAGCCTCTGGGAGCATCCGGCAGCCCAGGCAGGCGTTCTGGGGAAGGTGGCCTTGGAAATTGCCCAAGAACAAAGCCTCCCGCCTGGAAGTTAAGTGAAACAAATTGGACACACAAGCTTAAACACTGCTTAAACATGGTTTCTCTTGTAGGTATGAGAAACCCAGAATATAAATAAAAAGCAAAATAGAAGGCAGATAACAGGAAATAGGGAGACAGATCCTTTGCAAATGGGAAGGGAATCAAGAGTGTGAGGGAAGGGAGCAGGGAGGGAAGGGGAAAGGAAACAAAGAAGAATTAAGATGCGTTCTGTACGTGTACCAACTCCCCACGGTGACAGTGATCATTACACACTGCAAACTTGGACTAATAAAAAATAAAAATGAGAAAGAAAAAGAACAAGATGCCCAGGTACCACCAGCTGAGTCTTTGGACAGCTGGCAGCCTCCTCAAGGGCTCAGGCTGCTTGTTGTTAAATTCTAAGCTGCCCTCTGGCAGCAACTCTCCTTCCAATTTCCCTTCCTGCACTGGGGGAAGCAGGAGGCATTGGGGTCCCTCCAAGAATCCTTGGCAGCAGGCAGGTGGCAGAGATTCGTGCCATGTCCTGGATGTTAGTGGACCTCTGTGGAGTGGCTCTCCCAGAGTCTATGCACCCCTGTGGCTGTGGGGAGCAACAAATTGTTCCATTTGCATTTCTTTTTCTTGCTCACCTCTTCTTCCCTTTTAATTACTCCCTAAATTAGCAGCCTGGCAACCTCAAAATGTCACCAAAAGTAGAGACTGGAGAGGCTGCTGGGGAGGGTGGGAGGAGAACAGGTTTGGTAGGGAGGTAGAAGCCTGGGCAGAGGTTGGCAGAGCAGGGAGGCAGCACTGGGTCAGGGGAGGGAAATGCCAGGGACAAATCTCAGTGGCCTTGTCAGCAAGAACAGAGCCATTGCTGCTTCCCTGGGAGCCTGGAGGGGACACTAATGTCAGAGAAAAGACAGAGGGGAGCTGGTGATAGGTTGGAGAGAGGAGGAGTCTCTGCCTCAACTTCCCTGCACCATGGCCATCAGGGATGCACAGTGGGGCATGCTGGGTGCTCAATTCATGCCTTTGGCCCTGAGCACCCTGGACAGTCATGTTTCCTTGTTTCTTCTCCAAGGAGCACAGTAGCCTTCATGCTGGGCAGCGCCTGCACAGTGTGCTGATACCCTGCTGGGCTGCTGGCCTTGGGATCCTCCTGTAGGATGGGCGATCTGATCTGGGGAGGTGGCTGGAACAGAGTCCTGGGCCTGAGTGAGATTCAGCCCCAACACCACTGACTGGCAAAGTCTGTGCACCTGGCATGGGATGGACATGATGCCCACCGCGTTGGTTGGGGACTGCAGAAAGTGTGTTACAGAACGACATTCAGCACAAGGAGTGGGCTCGTGTGACCGTGCAGGCTAGGAGGTCCCAGGATCTGCAGGCAGCAAGCTGGAGTCCGGGAGCAGATGGTGTGGTTGCAGTTGGAAAGCTGGCAACCTGGGGACCAGGAAGAGCTGATGTTTCAGGTCAAGTTCAAAGACAGAAGTGCTGCTGGCGCAGGAGGAGTTACTGCCCTCTCAGAGGAGGGTTGTCTTCTTTGTTCTATTGAGGCCTTGGACGGATAGAGTGAGGACCACCCACATCACAGAGGACCATCTGCTTTACTGATTCAAATGCTGGCCTCATCCAGAACTGCCCTTACAGAACCACTCAGATTCGTGAATGGTCACAAGTCCTAGCCCTCTGTGGCCCAGTCAAGTTGAAACCTTGTGTTAACCACCGTGTCCATTACTTAAATTCATCCCGGCAACTCTGCCCGTGTGCTGCCAGGGTCCTCCACCTGCAGAAGTAGGGACTCAGACTGGGAGGAAACCTGCCAAGGACTCCCAAAGGTGGCAGGGCTCGGTTAGAACCTGGATCACCAGCTCCACATCAGCTGACAGGCTGAGGTTTTGGGTTTGTAGTTGGGGCCAAGCTGCTTTGCCCAGCACTCTGGTACACTTCCCAGTTGAACAAATTCTGCCTCTGGTGATGGGCTTTCTAGAAACTGTGAGAGTTTCTGCTGCTGTAGTAACAGTTACCTCGATCTTAGCGACTTGACTGAGCGTTGGCACCTTGCAGTCTGAGGTCAGACATCCTGCCCGGGGCTCAGTGGGTCTCACCAGCAGTGTAGCAGGGTGAGCTCCTTCCTGAGGCCCTGGGGAGTCTTGCTTTTCCCTGGGGCTAAAGGCTCGGGACTTCCAGGACCCATGGCTCCTCCCTCTATCTGCAAAGCCAGGGATGGCAGGTGGAGCCCTTCATGGGTCCAGACCCCATTTAAAGACTGTGATTTCCCTGGGGCACCTGGCTAGTCCAAGACAACGTCCCCGTTCAAGGTCACCTGATGAGCAGCTTTAACTTCACCGGCAGCCCGAGGTCCCCTTGCTGTTTAAGGTCCCACATGCATCACTGGCAGGGATCAGCAGGTAGGTATATTGGGGGGGCATTCTTCTGTGGGAGTCATTCCCTCAGTGGCTGAGAGCTTCTGGGCTCTGCCTGCAGTGGAGGGGACGGGGAGGGGGGTGTCCCAGGGTGGCCATGTTCCTCAAGCCGAGGTCACAGCTGCAGAGCCCTGAAAGAGCTGACGGGAGCATGGAGAGCTGGGAGGAGCCCTCAGGATGGGGGGTGAGCACTGAGAGAGGGAGGAGCTGCGACAGCAGCTGGAGCACTCGTGCCCTGGTGTCTGGTAGCTTGGCAGGGCTGAAGAACCTGAGCAACCCACAGGCTGGGGTCGCCCCTGGCCCTTGTGAGCCCCCTGCTCAGAAGCAAGAACTGCACCTCGCATTGTGGTCTGTGGGCATGGAGGGAACAGAGGACTGTTCAGGCTCATCTGCCTGCCCATGCAAGGCTGGGACCTGTGGGGCAGAGAAAGGAGGGCATGGGGGGACAGTTGATCTGGCAGCAATATCCCTGGGAACACCTGTGTGATGATACAGCTAGGCCTTTTTTCCTAAAGCAGAGTGGACAGGCGCCCCTGGCTCCTCCACACTGGCCTGAGGTGCCCATGCAGGCACAGGCTTTTGGGGGGATCAGGGCTGGACTTTGACTCTACACTGGGTCGAGCTGTGGGGCACAGCTGGCTGACTTCCAGCTGGATGTCTGCATCTGCCTTGGTTCCATCCCAATCTCATTTTCAGGATTTAATGCTGATTACGAGTGAGGGATGGCAGAAAGGAGAGAATATTTTTCTTTGCAGCAGGAGGCTAAAGCTTCCAGCAACTCCCCCTTGGAGCCTCACCTTTTGTGTTGGGGAACTGTGGCTGCCAAAGCCAAACCTCTGGCTGGCAAGAGCCTTGTCCTAGCTTCTCCATCTGTGGATTTTTGCTGGGTTGCTCCCCCAAAGCAAGGGCCAGCAAATGGATTCTCAGCACCAAGTGTAAGAAGCTGCATCCTGGATACAGGGCTCACAGCCTCCTTGCCCCTCTCCTCTCCTCTTCCTTCTCCTTCTCCTTCCCCTCCTCTGCCTCCTCCTCTTCCTCTTCCTTTCCTCCTCCTCTTCTTCTTCCTTTCATCCTCCTCCTCCTCCTCCTCTTCCTTTCCTGCTCCTCCTCGCTGGCTGGCTGCCCTCACTATAAGACACTCCCCGTGTGTGTCCTGTAAGTGAGCTAATCCCCGGGCTGACACCCATCCGCCCGTCCTCTCCATCTACCCCTCAGTGATGCTGGGAAGGGAAGAAGAACTGGGAGTCTGGTCTGGATGGAGCCTGGGCCTGGGCCTGCTGTGGGCCTACTCTGGGTGCTGGAGCCACGTTGTTGGTCTCCATGGTCCTCCCGCCTGGAAAAGCTCCCTCAGGCAGCCACAGTGCCCACCACACCGGGCTCAAAGCGAGCTCCTTTCCTCGCCAAGCAGGAGGTGGATGTGGCTGTCTGTGGGAGCCGCCTTTTCTGAGTGTCACGGTGCCATTTAGAGGTCAGGCTGCTCTCTCCCTGGGATGCCCCGTGCTTGAGTTCAGCAATGTGCTCTGGAAAGTGTAACTTGGCCACCAGCCTGCAAGCGCCATGGTGTGCTGTCTCCTGCCACAAGGAGAGTGGACCGAGGACAGCGGACAGCAGGCAGCAGGCAGCAGGCAGTGTCTGCCCAGCAGTGGGTGCTCTGTGAGCATAGGCTGAATAAGTGAAGTGTGAGGGAATGAATGACCCCGCTGCTGAGCATTATTATTGTTGAAGTCCTACTATGCAGTGGGCAAAGGTCCACACAGGGGAGACTGCAGTAACTCCACGGTGAGTCACTGTTAGTGACCGCAGCCCCTGCCCTCCTGAAGCTTCCCTGGGGCAGAGGACATTAATTACACAGCCTAACAAATCTGTGATGCAGGGTGGGCGGGAGTGAATCCTTCAGCTTCTGGAGAGAAAGAAAGTAAGTCCGGGAGAACTCAATGGAAGCTGCTATTTCCTGCCTTTAGGGATTTACATCTGAGCGTCTGGATTTACGATGATGCTTCGTAACAGGCAGCAGTGGTCGGCGGTATGATGGGAGGTCGGGAGTGTTTGGAGCTTCTGGAGGGAGGGTCTGGAAAGGGGGTTTGAGCCGTGAGCGAAGAGAAAGTCAGTTATATATCCACCCTTGAATCTGCCTGGTAATTACTTGGCTGGCCATTGTCCTCTGCCTGGTACAAGGACTCTAGGTCCATCTCCTCCTCCTTGCTGCTTTGACCTGTCTTATAGCTTGGGAACATCTAGCAGACAGTGCAAGATGGCACCCAGCCTTCGGAGAGCAGGTCGGAGGAACACCAGAAGGCTCCGGAAGCTCTTTCTGACAACTGCTCCTAACTCCTGGCTGAAGCCTCCTCAATGTCTCCATCTCCTTGGGGCCAGAATGTCCTCAGGAGTGCTCAATTCTTGAAACCTTCTCTTTTAAATGACCCAGTCATAGGCAGCCGGAATGCTGGAATGTCCTGGCGACTCTTATAGTCCTTTGATTAATTGGACGGTCTTAACCGTTCTGCATCTCAGCTGACTTGCAGAGAGTAAGGCTGAGAATTTAACAGGAGAGGAAAATGGAATCGGACTAATTTCTTTCCTCAAGAGCTGGGAAGTGGAAATCATTTTTTATCACTGCAGCTATTAACTCTGTTTTTTCAACACGGAGGAGCATAATAAACCTTACATAAAAATGAACAAGACGATCAGGTAAACAGAGTTCAGGGCACAGGAGCTGGTGGGGTGGAGGCTGGGGTGGATGACAGGTGGGAGGAGGACACTGTTCCTCGTCTCCACCCCACAGCACTGGAGCCCGGTGTCCCAGCTCCAGTGTCTCGCTTAGCCAGCACTCTGTCCTCAGTGAGCACTGTCACCTGGGAGGGGACCTGAAATATTTTCCAGAAGCATCCCTTGCACAGTTATATGGAGACACATCACATGTACACACACTTGTGCACACACGCACTCACACACACACACACACACACACAAACACACACACATACTCCAAATGCTTTTCTGCCACAAAGCTAAGCAATGGGGTCAGAAGTCCTGCAGTGCAGACCCCTTCTAGGTGCGTCCCTCTAGGACTGAGGCAGAGGATCGCCTTGCAGTTCATATCTTCCTATCCAGCTGAGCCCTTGGAACCGCACACGCCACCCCTCTGTCCAGGTTCCCCCACCTTGGCTGGCAGCAGAGGAGACTCCAGCACCGGGGTCACAGGCTCTCTACTCTCCCCATGGGCCCTGCATTCCTCCCTAAGGTCCCCAGATCTGATGCCCGAGGGCAAGGCAGTTTGCCCTGCAGCCCTCTTGTTTCCAGAGAGAATGGGAGCACAGAGCTCAGCCTGGATCCAATCTGGGCCCAAGCTGCTTGCTGCACGTATTATGCAGGATGTCCACATGAACTGGAATTTCGGGTCAGTGACAAACGGTGTAAGTGTACCCCATGCAATATTTGGGACATATTTATCCTAAAACATTATCTGTCATCTGTCTGTAATTCAAATTTAACTGGAATTTCTGTACTGCTGTCAGCTAAATCTGCCAAGCCTCTGCCCATGGGACCTTGGGTGGGTTTCTTAACGTTTCTGTGCCTCAGTTTTTTCATATTTTCAGGGAAGAATAATATAGGATTGGCTTCCTGGTGCCAATGTGAAGAGTAGTGTGACGTCTGCTGGCTCATTGCTCCATCAACAACCTGCCTGGTCACTTCCTTGGGGCCAGCCTTGAGCCAGGCTGCGGTGGGGAAGGACAGTGATGGTCCCCACTTAGGTTTTTTCTACCTTATGATCACGGCAAGGCCAGACTTGTTAGGGGATCTTTTCCCAGGATAGCGGTGTGTAGTAGGTTCCTCTGTTAGATGCCTAGCAGTGGTTAAGCCCTGCGGTCACCAGGGAATAGCAGATGCCACAGGGTGCCATGCTGCTAAGCCAGGATGCTGGGAGTCAGATGTGTTCAATGCACTTTGATTTAGTATATTTTCAACTTAGATGGACTGTCAGTCAAAGAGCATCTGAACTGAATGTTGCAGATGTGGGGTCTGCCTCTGTCACTGGGTCAGTGCTTCCAAGGAGGGGCCTCTGCCAATGGCTGGCCAGCCATCTGTTGGCTGGGATTGGCCACCTACAGTGAGCTTTGGCAGTGCTCGGGTGACCTGGGGGAGCCCTGGTAACCAGGAAAGGGGTGGAGTCTTTACTTCCTTCAAGGAAGCGGGGTTGCTTGTTTTTCAGCAGTGTCCAGCCTCAAACCAGTCCTGGGTCCCCTGGCACCTGACCCCCTTTCAGCCCGTGAGTGTGGGCCACCAGGACCCGGCTGAGCCCCAGCTCAGGGCAGCCAGGCTGGCTCAGGGCAGTCAGAGGGCAGGTCCAGCTCAGGGGAAGCTGTGGACCTGGACTGACTGACTGTAGTTTTTGGGGTGTGTGAGCCACCTTTGGGGGCCGCAAGCCCTTTGTGAATCTGGTGGTATCTAAGCCTCCTCCCTTGGAAGAAGGACCACACAGCACAGAATTGCATCCAGTATCAGGGGTTCCCCAGATCCTCAGAGGCACCCAGCCATGGAACCCTTGATGTTAGTTGAACTTGGGAAGCCAAACTGGAGGAGGAGCTGAGTGTGAGAGCAGGGTTAGGAAAAGTTTTCAATTAGCAATAATCGCGCCTCGGATAAACCTCATTGGCTACAATACTGCCACTGCGCAAAGCTAGAGCAGGGTTAGGAATGGACATAAGGTGGTAGCATCATGGGGATGGGGCAGTGGCTGTGCACAGCTTTCCGTTGTCATCGGTGGCCAGGCCCACTGTGGGCTGGGTGGCCTGTCTTTGTGTCTGCTGACAGTGTCCCACCTCCGTCTTCAGGACGACGCTGTACACGTCACGGGTGAAGGTCAAAGGCAGAGGGGCAAGCAGTTCATCTCCATGCCTGGTTTCCTCAGTCGGAGAGGCTGGACCAGCCCGGGAAAGCCTGTGTGTTCCTGCACCGCCTTCAAAATGCCTCTCGTCCTCGTTCCGCGATAATGAACTCCGGGGACCTGGGACTTATTGCTGTCAATTGTGTACAATCCCAAGTAGAAGGTCCCCCACTCAGAAGCCCTCTACAGGCTCTCAGAGGGACAGAAGCAGATTAAAGAGAAACGTGGCTCGTTTAGCCCTTGCCTTTGTTTGACATGTTGCTATATTAATGTCAAGAAGTGTACTTTCCGCAAGTCCCTCTACAACTCAGCTTCAGGAATTACATTACTGGCAGAGAGATTGGAGCTTCAAGATTTGCCACTGAAAAAATAATCTCGGAGTTTTGATTTGAATTGTAAAAATCTGAATGAAAAATTGCCTGATAACTGTCTGATGGGAAATACATTGTCTCGTAATATCACTTTCATTGATTCTTTCTCATGGTTGTATTAAAATTGAAAAGCTAACAATAACTGCAGACGGGGGCTGAGAGTGCAGCCCAGGAGGGAGCTGCAGGCAGTGTGGGGGTGAAGGCAGATGCCTGCGGAGAGGTGGGCAGGGCACCGGGGAGGCTGCAGGGCATGGTGCCCCTCACTTGGAGCAGCCGGCCGCCCCACTTTGCAGAAGGGGTCCTGATGCTAAACTGCCACGGCACTGTCCCGCCTTCTCTGCATGGGGTAAACAGTGCTCGGCTGACCTTGAGTGTGGAAGCACCGAGTGTCAGCTCTGCTGATGGAAGGAAGGAGCAGGGAGCAGGCACCCAGCTGCTGCAGGAGGTGCTGGTGACGCTGGGAACCTGCGCCAGGCAGGCGATCTCCCCAGTGCTGTCTGCTCACATGGAATCCCAAGCCCTGTGTTCTAATGCTGTTGTTTGGAGGTTGAATGTCCTCCAAAGGGTTGGTCCTCAACTTGGTGCTATTGGGTGGTTGTGGAACCCTGGCCTGGTGGGGCACAGGTCCTTGGGAGAGGTCCCCCACTGCCAGTCCTGTGTGTATGCCTCCCTGGAAGCAGGGTGTTTGGGCTTGTTTGTTACGTGGCACTTGATAGCTAGTGCAGTCACTGCTAAGAACTGAAAGCCAAGTGCAGGTCAAACCTGCAGGGGACAGGGGGACATGAGGATGGCTTTAGGGTAGGGGGCCTCTGAGTGAGCTGGAGGAGGCGTGGGCAGGACGACAAGAAGAGGATTCCATGCTACATGACTGGAAGGAGCTGGTGTGTGAACAGGGACTCCAGCAGAGGTGTGAGTTTCTGGGGAATGAGAACAAATCTGAAAATCCGCAAGGAGGGCTAAGGATGTAGCTCAGTGGAAGAGTATTTGCCTAAGGGGGGAGGGGGGAGGGAGAGAGAAGAGAGAGGTGAACATCAGAGATTCTGAAACAAAGAACCATTTGGGGACAGAGCGGGACGAGGTGGTCTGTGCTTACCTCTCCTCTGTTTGTGCTCCACTGTGGCCCCAGCAGCTCTACTCATCTCCTCGAGAAGATGCTGGAGCTGGGAAGGTCGGGTCTACACTGGCCGTGTAGTTAGCCGATGTCTGTGCTCAAGCTGGGATTTGGATTTTCACCTCTCCTGTCTCTGCACCAAAATCACGTCAGTCGGAATCACTCAGCCCTCTCTGGCAGGGGCCTTCCTGGCTCCGCCCCTGGACCTCTCCCGGGCTCTTCTCCCTGGGCCTGGGACCGGTCTTTTCATTGTCCTCATCCTGATCATTTCAGATACCATCAAGTGAAGGTGGCCAAGGTTGGTGTTTATTTTGGGGGCTATTTCAGAAGAAAGAAGAGCAGGGATGGGTAACTGGAGTCCAGCAAGATCAGTGATCTCCCAATTAGTAAGCGATATGCCACCAGCTCTTGTCTGAACCCACTTCTGTGACCACGCACAGTAACTCAATTCTGCACGCATCGTTATATGCCTACCAGGTGACAGTGCCCCACTCATGCTCCAAGGTGAGTGGCACTGTGTCATCTGCTCTGATTGAACCTGTGTGTCCCAAGCATGCTTGGTCTCCAGACACCCCAGGCTCCACTGTCCCCTTTCGCTTGCTCCCTGCCCATGCCTTTACCCCTCTTTAGTTCAGAATTCCTTTGTCCCTCCCTGCCCCGTATCCGGGTTCTGTTTCCAGGCCCAGCAGGGCAGGGTGGGGGGCTGTTTCTTCTCTGTTCCCTCCTCTCCTTCTCCTGATTTGTGTTAATGAGAATTTCCCTCTCCTTTCTGCTCACACCCTGCCTCCTCCCTTCTCTCTCTCTCTCTCCACCCTCCCTCCTCTCTGTCAATGAGAGAAGCGAGCAGACAGTGGAATCTACAACCCAAGACACCAGGAGTGAGTGAGGGGTGTTGAGATCCAGCCTGGGCTCAGAGCTGCAGAGCCAAGGCTGCCCCCTCCCCCTGTTCTGACCCAGCCCAGGGTGGGGACACCCCCCCATCTGTAAAACAAACCCATGTCCGGCCTATCTTGTGCAGCATTCCACTGTGACACACCGAAAACCTGGTTCCTTATAAAACGGTTTGCTCCTGCTGGAGATTAGAATGGTAATTATCTTGCAAATGACTGTAACTGTCTTTCATAACTGCAGCAATGTCTGAGATGTGAGTAACTGCGGTCTGCAGGATAATGGGCTTAATAAACGATATCTTCAGCACATTGTCAGGGAACAGAGTGCATTAGTTTGGGATGGGACCATACCGTAATTTCGGCGAGATAGCTTCCATTCTTCTCCCCAGCCGTGGGTTTTTCCCAATAGCATGTGCTCACCATTTTTTTCTTAAGAGGACATTTTTCTTTAGGATAATTTGCAAATTGTTAATCTGTTTTTATTATTGCTCGGGTTTTCCTCCTTAGAAGTTTGGTTTTTCTTGCTGCTAGTGGGAAGATTCTGGCTCACTCAGCACCCACAAGGGAAAGAACCTCACTGGCCCAAGAGGGTGAATGGGATGGGTAGTGACAGCTATAGTTGCAGACAGGCTCTTGGCAGGCACCATGGTGACAGCATTACAGTGGGAGTGTGGGATGGGGGAGACTGAAGGTCCCCGCTCCTGCCTCAGCAGGCAAGGCAGCTTTATCACCTGATGTATTAGCCACCTCTCTGACCACTGGGACACAACATGAGGTACCTGCAACTTAAAGGAGGAGGGGTTTAATTTGGCTCATGGTTTCAGGGGATTCAGTCCATGGTCAGCTGGCTCCAAGGCAGAAACATCATGGTGGAATGGTGGGGAGGTGAAATGATGCTTAGTTCATGGTGGCCTGGAAGCAGAGCAGGGGGACAGCACCAGAGAGGAAGATGCCAAGGACCAGATGTGGTACTCAAGGTCACACCTCCATGGCCCAGCCAGAGACACTCAGAATTGTGCTTTAATTATCCCCTAGGCAGCTCCTAAGCCACTCAAGTTGATGAAGTCAAGCTGAACCATCATACCTGATTTGCTTCAAGCTGGAGCCAAAGATCCTTCCAGATGAAGAGGTTGTGAGGTCCAACCAACTCAGGTATCAAATGGGTCTGGTCCACAGCTTGGACGAAATGACCCAGGATCTGCTGTGTGTGGTGGGGACTGTGGGGTAGAAAGAGACTGAGGGACAGGCACCTGTTTGGGCTATCAGGACCCAGGGCTACCTGAGTTTGAGGGTCTCCTGCCCACTTTGGCTAAGGTTCAGTCAGTGTCCCCAGGGGCTAATAGGACACAGAGGGGCCTGGAAGACCCCAGCATGTGACCATCTTTCTCTATGACTTCAGTGTTCAGGTGGCAAATGCAGTTCTTATTCTGTGGTGTCTCTCTCTGTCCTTACCTGCTGGAGGGGTGGACAGGGACACCTAGGCTCAGTGGCTGAGAGTTGGGACTGGGTAGATCTGGCTGAATCCAGTGTGGACCAGCTCTCAGTACTGAACCAAGTGGTGATCCTGCAGCCTCTTCCTCCTGTTGGCTTCAGTGCCATGTGTTGATGCTGCCTGAAGAGATCACAAGAAAGTGGCCATGGCTGTGTGTCTGGTGGGATGCCTGTGAGCTGCTGTGGCCACTGGGACTTTGCCTGGTCCAACATGTGGCTGTGGTGTGCGAGAGCATTCAGATTATGTTACAACCAAGATGGGGGAAAGGGATGGAGCAATTGCCAGGAAATCCAGGGGACAGGAAGAGTTCCAAAGCTCAGATTCCTCAAAAAGTCAGCATTACCATATGACCCAGCGATTCCACTCCTGGGTGTGGACCTAAAAGGATTGGAGTGGGGACTTAGGTTCATGTGTACACATCTTCGCCTCAGTATTATTCACAAAAGTCAAGCAAGCAGTGGAAGCCACCAATTGTCTGTAATGAATAAATGAATGAACACCACGTGGCCTGTCTCCATGATGGAGTATCACTCAGCCATGAAGAGAGAAGAGCTGGTCCATGCTGCGATGGGGATGAGTCTTGCAAACATTACGGTGGGTGACAGAGGTCGGACAAAAGGACCACATATGGCTGAGCTGGTGTGTATCAATCATCCAGAATTGTAGGTTGTAGTAGGGAGTGGCTGCAGCATGGCTGCTGGGTTGCCTTTGCTTTTGGGGATGATGGGAATGCATGGGAACAAAGTAGAGGCAGTGGTTGCATGACACTGAATGCACTAAACACCACTGAACTGTATGTTTGAAACAAGGCTCCACGTTAATTTGGTGCTATAGGAAGTTTACCTTAATTTCAAGATATAAAATAAGAAAAGCACCCATGCAGGGTAGGCGGGAAGACACCTGTCCATTTCTGGCTCTGGGGCTGGCTCTCAGGCAAACCTCAAATCTGCCAGGGACGCCGATGAAGATGCTGGCCAGATTCTAATTCTAGAGTGGTGTGTTGCGAAGGACATGGTCATTTCCCAGTCATTTCCCACGCTTTGTTTTCTGTGCTGACTGGGAGCAGAGGACAGAGCATCGGGAAGGTGGGGCTGAGCTCTGGAGAGGGTAAGAGACTGTCAAGGCGAGTGAGTGTCCAGTCAGAGTTCTAATCCGGAGACACTGGTGCCGCCTGCGGTCCAGATGATGAGTATCTAACTGGGGAGGATGCCGGAGCAGGACGGAGCAGTGCTGGGGACTCCCTTGCAGTACCTCTGCTATCCCTCCATAACCTTTTCCAGGCATGAGGATTTGCACTGGTTCGTTTCTTTTGCTAAATTCCAGAGCTTAAGGTTTTCCTTTGGTGAAAGCTATTCGGTCTGGCAATGCTTTGATGTCTTTTGAATCCTTTGTGGCCCCAAATCAAATAGAAGCTTTTTACATCCACACTTGAAACATCCTTGTTCCCATTTCCTTTCACTTAAAGGATTTCTCCCCCGTGTGATTATCACAAATCACTTCTGAATGGCCCTTTACCATTCAGAGGCTGGGCATTCATTAAAAAGGCAGACACATACATACCCATTTACATGCGGCCGTTTTTAAACACTAGGCGTATGTCCACGGATATTTATATATATGTATACAGTATTCGCTGGCACAGACGTTGTCTACCACTTCCATTAATGAAATTATCCTTACAGAATTATCGTCCCTAAACAGTTGCCTTTCCAGCACCCTATGACTCATTGCAATTTCTGCAATTTTCCATCACAATGACTACGGGCAATTACTCAGGCTCGGTAATTCAATGCCCAGCTTCGTGTCTACGGAGAGCTCTAGAAGAAGATGCATTTTTTTTTTTTTAATAGCAAGAAGAATGTTAATGGATGTCAATAGGTTTCAGGAGAGAGAGAGCCAGCACCCGGGAGAAGCAGCCATGTGGATCCCTATCAGTCCTGGCAACATTTGCAAGAAAAGCATTCTTGACTTCTCTGTTGCTTGAACAGCAATTACTAAAACATTCTACTTGGGAAGAATGCATTAATTAGATACTTTCGAGAGATTTTTCAGGTTTATCAACCCAAATGTCTGTATAAGCTCCTCAGAGAGAGCATGTGAAATGCTTATGGAGCATGAATCTTAGATTTAGTGCAAACACCAGCTTTCTGCAGTTCTGCAGCCTGGCCTCAGCCTCGGCCCTGGTGCTGGGATAGGGAGCCCTTTCCTGACAGATGCCAAACTGGACAGGGTGAGGGCTGCTGTTTACCCAAAGTGTCTCTCTTTGAAGGCCTTGTTGCTGTAGTTATGTTTGCAGGCCCATGTATTAAAGGCTTGGTCTTCAGCTGCTGGTGTTACTGGGAGGTGGTGGGAGTTTTAGGAGGTGGGTTTTAGTGGGAGGAAGTGAGGCCATTGGGAGTGGGACCTTGAGGTGGATACCTCCACCTCCTTCCTGTCTCTCTCTTTGCTTCCTGGTCTCTATGAGGCAAGCATCTTCCTCACCATATGCTTCTACCAGGATGCACTGTGCTACCACACAAAGCCACAGGGCCAACTGACCATGGACTGAACCCTCTGAAACTGTGAGCCAGGATAAACCTTTCCTCCTTATAACTTCATTATCCCAGATATGTGTTACAGTGAATAAAAGCCGACTCACACATAGGCTACAAGGAGAGCAGAAGTTACTGGTTGGTATTGGTGATAACCATCAGTCTAGGTCCCAGCCTTTCCTGTCACGGGAGTCCCTGGTGTGTGAACTTGGGACAGTTTCCTAATCTCTCTGTGTATCAACTTCTTTGTTTGTTAAATGGAGTGACACAGTACCCCGCACCTTAAAATGTGGCTTTGAGGATTAAATGATATCGAATCTGTAAAGTCTGCATAAACTCCAGGCTGGGGTCACAGTGTTTTGCAGGGTCAAATGCTGTTATTATCATGTCTGTTAGCAGAATGCAGGCTATGGGAGAACAGGAAGTGTGTCTGTCCCACCCACTGCAACATTCCCAGGCTCAGAGAGGAGGATGATACCAATTAAACCTTCACCAGTTTTGTTGATGGACCGATTATTATTATTATCCTCATTGTCACTGGCCCTGTCCTGTTACTCCTGGTCTGATGGGGGAGCAAGAGGAGGGCTGTAGGTGAAACACAGGTGAGGGGGAGGATGCCAGAAGTAGGGACCCCCATTAGCCTGTAGGAGGGGCTCCCAGGGGTGCTGCTCAGCCATGCTGTGAAGTGACATGCTGTGCTAGGTCAGGTTCACAAATTCTCATCACATACTCTGCACTCTTGTTAAACCCTGCTTCTCATGTTAAACACAGTCAGTCTCCTGACCTCCTCCTTCTCATTTAGGAAGGTGGCTTCCTGTAACAGTGGGAGGAATAATGGCCAGGGCCTCTCACCACACTGGTGGCATTAGGTCACCCTGTCCAACCCTTCTGCAGAGGAGACTCACAGCCTCCAGCCATGCCCCCCAGCCCATCACTCTAGCTGGGAAAACCTTCTTCATGCCGTGTCCTGAGGACACTGAATGTCTTATTTCTTCTTGCCCCATCTTCTTGAATCTGCACCCTCGTTTAGAGTTGCAACCACCACATCTGTGGAATAGAGTTCTGGCCCACAGAGAATCCCCACTCGAGCCAGATGGTCACTTCTGGAGGGAGGAGAGCACATTGCAGCGCATTGCAAACCAGGATCACTGTGCAATGTGCTGCCTAAGCAGACTGCACAGGAAATGGCGTGGGCCCACGAGTCAGCAGCTTCTCCCCAGGGCCTGGGAAGCAGAACGGAGATAATGGAAGTGGACGAGTGGGTGGGCTGAGGCCCTGGCACAGACTCCCAGGCTGGCCCTTGGGTGAGCACTGCAGCCCGAGAGCCCAGTAGTGCGTAGAAGTGGGACAGGTGAAGGGGATGCGTCAGTCTGAGGCCTCCCAGTAGTCCTGGCCTCTCTTCAGGCTGTGGTATAGATCAAAGGACCGTGCTCTAGGACAGGATATCAGTCCTGATCTTGGACCTGCCGAGGTGCCCCAGAGTGGACAGGAGCCACCATCCCCACCAGAGGCTGACTTGGGCCTGGGCTATTAGTTTGCTGTGGCTGTTTTGCAAAGCACCAGAAACTGGCTGGCACAAACAGTCATCTATTGCTCACAGCTCTGGAGGTCAGATGTCCAGGGTCAGTGTGGCCAGGGCTGGTTCCTCCTGAGGCTGGGAGGAAGATGGAGCTGCAGCCCTGCTTCTGTCAGTGGCTGGCAAACCTCGTTGTCCTTGGGTTGTAAACACAGTGCCCGATCGCTGCCTCTGTCTGTGCAGTGCTCTCCATGTGTCAGGTCTCTCTCTGCCCCAACTTCCCCTTTCTATAGATACCAGGATTAGCGCTCTGCTCCAGTATGACAGCTTAACGAATTACATTTGCAGGGACTCCATTTCCAAACAAGGTCATATTTGGGGGTCCTGGGGGTTAACTCCCATGTAGAAATTGGGCTGGGGGACACAGTCCAACCCATACTACTGGCTGAGTCCTTCTGTAGAATTCGTGAGGTGAGACAGAGTAGGGCAAGGGGTTGGGTCTTGGTGGTTCTGGTCCTCAGTTCCTCTTCATGGTGCCCCATGAAGCCCACTTGCTAAGACAGGAGTCATGAGCTAAGGAACAACAATTTGAGTTTCCCTGCATATCTTGACCCCTCTGTGCCTCAGTTTCCTTGATGGTAAAGCAGGGAATGGACACAGCCCCTGCCTTTGAGGATTGTTGTGAGGAAGAAGCAAGGTTGAGACGAGATTGGCCGGGTGCAATAGATGCTCTGAGGCTACCACAGGGCCTGCTAGAAAGCAAAGCCAGAATCGTGGTGCCCTGAGTGAGCTTGAACCGTGAACTGGAGAAAAGCAATGGATCAGGGTGCTGTTACGGGGCAGGGTGGGAGAAGCTGTTGGTCTCCAGACCTAATTCACATCCCCAGCCCTGGGGCTTTCCCAGGGGCAAATGGAAGGATTCAAAGCAGCACACCCCTCAGACCTTAAGCACTGTTAGTCTGCCTAGGCCAGTGGGCAGCCCCTGGGGACCATGCCTTCTTGGAGCTGCTGTGAGACCCACAGTCCTCCTCCTGGATGCCCGCGTGTGGAGGTAAGGCTGTGCTCTAACATCCTGGCTTCCCTCTGCCGGCTGTCACTTGAGATCCTGCACATCTGCTATTCAACATTCTGTCCAGGTGCAAGGGTGTGGGGGCCAGCAGAGGCTGGAGGGTGGAGCCAGGCTTATGCAGGCCTCTACTGATGCCCAGGTTGTCAGTGAAGCTGCCTCAGAGCTCTTGTCAGGCCTTGGCATCTATGAGGGTCCCCATCCCTCCTTCCTGCCTAGTTGTACCCAGATCCCTTGGAGCCAGGATCATTTGCAGAATGGCTAAGTCCTTCTGCAGGACGTGTGCGTCTGTGACTGTGCTGTGGCTCGTGAGGATGCAGGAGCACAAGGCAACGTGGGAACCCGGGCTGTCTGCAGAGAAAGAGGTCAGGGCGCCGGACGTCCCCCAGTGAGCTGAAGAGGACGTGCGACATGGTGCAAACCAGCAACACAGGAGCAGGAAAGTGAAAGAAAGCGGATGCTTCACCCAGGGACAGAGGGGCAGCCAGGTGACACAGGGGAGAGGGAGAGGGACAGGGAATGCAGTGGAGCCAGACGGGCTGCCTCTGTCTGCACGTGGCGTGCGCAGTTGAGCAGTCAGAACTGGTTCTTTCTGTGCATGTTTTCGACTGCGGCCAAGGTCACACGGATGCTAGATGGTCGAGGAGGGATTTGAACTTAGGATGGTTTGACTCCAAAGCCCATCCCCTCAGCCATTGTGTGACGTGAGCTCCAGGGGCGAAGTTTTCAGACAGAAATGCCTCTGCAGTGGAGATGCATTTTCAGTTGTGGCTGTGATCAAGGAGAGTCCTACTTCAGACGGCCTTGCTGGCGAGAGGGACAGCGAGGGCCAGGGCAGAGGCCTCTCACAGCTGGACACTGTTTGGTGCCAGACCCAGGAAAGGAGACTTCCCCAGTGACGAGAGGCAGCACTCACGTTGTGTAGGAACCCTGTCTGCTGTGCAGAATAATGCCCCCTTGGGTACCAGGGGCCCTCAAGGCATAGCTGTTCCCAGCTCACGTCCCTCTGGCTGGACTTAGGGCTGCTTCAGAGCCCTGGACTCACCCGATGCCATCCCCAGCATCCCGAGGGCTGGTCAGGCGCCTGCAGAGGCTGTCTCCCTCCAGAGGCTGCAACCCTGTAGGTCTGATACTGTAAGTTTGGGGAAGCACCTGGGAAAATATTGTCTAAAGCTCCCCAGTTGATTCAGATAATGGAGCCAGACTTTGGAACTCTGCTCCAGTTCCCCAAGCTTCTCAGTCACAGTGGGAAAAGCTGGACATCAGGCCTGAGGGCGCAGGGTCCACCACTCACCTGATGAAGTCCCATGTGATCGAGTCCGTGCCTCGTCCCTCCCCACATCTTCATGATGGACCTGCCCTGGCCCAGGCATGGCACTAGGTATCGCTGATGCAGTCAAACCACACTTTCTCTTGCCAGGCAGTTGGGGCCCAGTGAGACAACCCGGGGGATACAGCAGTGTCACAAAAGCTCTGTAACCTGGGGTACCACTCATTACTTGAGATGCTGGGATACCTACAGCATTGTGAATACCTTAGATACCCAGGTGGGTGCCACCCAAAGCAGTAGACACATGAGATGTTGGGACACCACTCAGCATTGTAGATACTGAGATGCTGGGATAGGGCTCAGCACTGCAGATTCCCGAGGTGCTGGGATACCACTCAGTCTTGCAGGTACCTGATGTGGTGAAATGCTACTACCATCTGTACCATTGGTGAGATGCTGGGACACTTCTCACCATTATATATGTGAGATGCTGGGATAGATACCCGAGAGAGGTAATAGATACCTGAGATGCTGCCATATTGCTCTGCACTGTAGAGAACTCAGATGATAGGATTGCTGAGACACTGCTCAGGATTGAAGATCCATGGAATACTCGGGTCCTGCTGAATTTGTAGATGCCAGATGCTGGGATAGCACGCAGCATTATGCATTCCTGAGATGGCGGGATAGCGCTCAGCATTGTAGATACCCGAGATGCTGGAGGTACTCCTTAGTGTTATAGATCTCCTAGATATCAGGATATTGATTTTAATAATTCACACCTAAGATACTATGATACTGTTCAACATTATAGATACCTAGGTGTGAGATACTTCAGATGCCAGGGTATGCTTAGCAATGTGCAGTGCTAGGAAATGGCTCAGCATTATACATTCTTAAGATCCTGAGATTCTGCTCTGCATTTAGATACCTCAGATGCTGGGCATGTTGGGAGACTGCTCAGCACTTTAGACATCTGATATACCAGGGTCCCACTAAGCCTAATAGAAACCTGAGATGCTGGGATGGTGCTCAGCATTGTAAGTACTGGAGATGCTGGGATCCCATTAAGCATTGAAAATAGCTGGCGCTGGGGTAGTGTTCTGCATGATAGGTACCTGAGCTGCTGGAATAGTGTTCAACATTGTAGAGCCTCGGTATGCTGAGATAGTGCTCAGCTTTGTAGATATCAGTGAAGCTGGGATAGCATCTAACAGTGTAGATGCATGAGATGCTGGGATACTGCTCAGCATTGTAAGTACCTGAGAGGCTAGGGTACTCACCAGCATTGTGGATGCCTTAGTTGCTGGGATACTGCTGAATGTTGTAGATACATAAGATGCTGTTCAACATTATAGCTTCCTGAGACTGTGGGATACTGCTGAGCAGTATTCATAGCTGAGAAGCTGGGATACTTCTCTGCATTTTAGATACATGGGATGCTGGGATAGTGCTTATTATTGTACCTACATGAGATTCTGAGATACCACTCATCATTACAGATACCTGAGAAGTTGTGTTGTTGCTCGGCATTGTACACACCTGGTGTGCTGTGATATTGTTCAGCATTACAGATACCTGGTGTGTGTTTGTACTTTCAGCATTATGGATAGGTGTGATGCTGTGTATGCTAAGCATATTAGATATCTGAGATGCTGGTAGTACTGCTTTGCAATATAGATAGCAGAAATGTTGCGTTATGCTAAGTATTACAGATACCTGTGACCGTGGGATACTGCTCAGCATGTAAGATACCTGAAATGATGTGATACTGTTAAGCATTTTAGATACCTGAGATGCTAAAGTACCACTCAGCATGACTGATACCCATGACACTGGGATACGCTAAGCATTGTAGATACTTGACATGCTGGGGTAGTGTTCAGCATTGTAGATACCTGAGATGCTGGGAGTACTGTTTTAGCATCATGGACACCCAAGATGTAGGGCATGGTTAGCACTACAGATATGTGAGACACCGGGTACCACTCAGCAAGATGGGTACCTGAGGATCCTGGGTACTGCTCAGCATTGTAGATACCTGAGATGCTGGGACTACTGCTGAGCATTACAGATACCCGAGATGTGGGGTTATGCTCAGCATTACCCACACTTAGATGCTGTGGTCCTCCTCAGCATGGTAGGCACCTGAGAAGAAGGATGCACTGCTGAGCATCCTGTATGCCTGGATGCTGTGGGTACTACTCAGTGCTTGGGAAGCAGGAACTCTTGGGTGGAGGACAGAAGGCTCCTCCCACTCTCCTGAACGACGATCCTTTTGCATGGAGCCTAGCCTCAGTATCTTGAACTCCATCTAACCCTGTCTAATGTCTGGCAGTGCGGAGATGGAAGGTTGTAGTGCCGTGGCCTTACCACCTGGTAGCTGGCCGATTGGCTGTGTGGGCCTTGACCCTGACAGGCTGCATCGCCCATGGCTCATCTTTAGCTGCCAGTCAGAGCAGGGCAGAATCTGTGATCTTGAACATCCTGTCTCAGCAGAGTGACAGGGTTTGGTGCAGGCTTGCAGACAGTGCTGAAGTGCACGTTCAGAATACTGAGCAACGGGGTCCTGGGGAGGCACGCGCAGGATGTCAGACTGACAGCAGGCTAGTTTTGCCTTGGTCCAGCAGGGGCAAGAAAAGAGCTGTGGATGATAGGACAAGAGATCCAGATGCAGGAAGCTGCATGACCTTTGGTGGATTAAATCCCTTCTGAAAGATAAGGGAGTTTCTAAGGTCCATTCTAGCTTTTAAGGTCAATGCTGAAAACAGTGACCTTGGCATTACAAGGCAGATGATACCTGCCTTGCCCTAGGGACCATTTCTAGGAGGAAGCCTCACAGTAGTTCAGTTCAACAAGAAGGTCTTACTGGGTCACATAGGTGGCAAAAGGAGAGCTAATTTCAAGTAGAACAACAGATGGCCAACAGCTTCGGAGGAGAGGGGACAGTGCAATAGCAGACTGGTGGAGCACACAGGCCCACACTGTCTCAGTCATGGCCTGACTCTCTGGTCTCCATGTTCCCTGCATGATGTCTCAGAGCTGTGCTTCTGCCACCCTGAGCAGACCCTGGTACCCTGAATGGCGGAAGGCTTTTAGGCTTCCATGCCTTGGTAGATTGTGTAGACAGCTCCAGTTCATAGCTTCCCTGTAACCAGGCACTTTTGAAATGTGATGTTGTACCTCCTACCATTGGCAGTTGAAGCCTTTGAACCTGGGCTGGACTTGTGGCTTGTTTTGGCTGAAAGTGGCTGGTAGAAAGTGGCATGCCACTCTTGAGACTGGGCCTCAAGTGCCTTGCTGGTTTTTGCTCTCCCTCTGAGAGAACAAGTGTGTATAGCTGGAGCTGAGAGTCAAGTCATCCCCATCATCACGGCCCACAGCCAACCAGCACCTGCAGCAGAGCCACCTGCTGACCTGCAGCCTGCTGCAGCGGGATGAAGGAGTCCGGCAAAACCAGAAGAACCACCCTGCTGAGCCCAGCCTATGCATCCAGCCTATGCTGCAGAGTCATGAGTTTAGAAAATGGCTGTAAAAAGCCAAATCTGGGGCAGCTTATTCTGCAGCAGTAGATCATCGATGCATATTTTCGTGCGCACACCAGCTCCATGATTCAGGCAATGTGTGCTATGGCAGTCAGTAGCAGTGTTGGCCAGGACCTGTGCCCCTCTTCTTCCTGGGTACAGGGAAGACCATCATCCTACTCCCTTGTAATTAGATGCAGCCGTCTGAGTTGCTCTAACAGGGGACTGGGATATGTGTTACTTCTGAGGCAGGGAAATTTCTATGTACTCTCCACCTCTTTCTGCTCTCTCTGTGGCCACTGGGAAGCTCCATGTTTAGAGGTTTAGATGACCAAGCCTCACAAAATAAAACAGCTACAGTCAAAGGGCAGTGCATTTGCAGGAGTGGAAGGCAATCTTTTGTTGGGTAAAGATTCCAGGATTCACATCATGCTATCAATACTGAGGTACCTGACTCACTTCTAGCCTCTCCTGAGTATACTCAGGACCAGAAGTTATAACACTGTTTTAAAGTTTAGCCTTCAATTTTTTTTTGTGGGTACTGGGGGTCGACTTCAGGGCCTCGTGCACCAGCAGGTGCCTGTGCCACTGAGTGATATCACTAGCCCTTTTTTTTTTGTATGTGGGTTCCAGGAGTCGAACTCAGGGCCTCACGCTTGCCAGGCAGGCGCTTACACCGCTGAGCCATCTCACTGGCCCCTAGCCTTCAATTTTTAATCAGTAGAAGCCCCCAGACTCATGACTTGTAAGAGGAGTCTACCCCAGGCACATGTCTGCAAGAACAGTGCTCCTGGCTGCTTGGTTCCCAGAGTGGATCTGTCCCACTGTCCTTCTGGGTGGGCCATAGATGAAGTAGATAGGGCTCTGTGTGTGTGCACTTTTCTACATCCTGTTGGCCTTGCTCACATGTTGGCTGAGTTCTGAATGTTCACAGCTTCTCTCTGCTTTCTCCAATTTCTGTGGATGTAGTGAAGGTCGACCAAATATCTACACTTGCAATAACACACACATGACCACTTGTCCCTGGTGGAGCTGACCTTCCCTGAGGCAGGAGCAGGTGCTCCTTGACTGCCGATGGGGCCACATCCTGATAAACTCATCTAAGGTGAAATTAGCATAAGACAAAGATGCCTTCAGTGCCCCTCACCTGCCCAACATCCTCACTTAGCCACAGCCCCCTGTGGAGAGGGAGGTCTCCCTTGCAATCACAGGGCTGAGTGGCAGCCATGGCTCATGGGGATGCCTGCGCCACAAGAGGACTGTACTGCATGCTGCTGGCCTGGGGAAAGGTCTTCACTCAAACCCACAGTATGATGTCTGCTGAATGTGTGTCCCTAGTGGCCAAATAGATCTGAGTGTCACACACCTTCCTTACAAAGTCTCATTCTCCAGATAGAAGCAAAGCTCTGATGTGTTCCTGGCCTGCTCTCCCACCTGTCCTGCCCCATGCTGTCCTCTCCAGCCAACTTCTCACCTCCATGGCTCTGCTTGAAGGCCATTCTCTAAGTTAAACCTTGCTTTGACCCTGGTGGATTCCGGTCCTCCCACTCATTACTCCTCTGTGTCCTGGTCTTCCCTACAGAGCCCCATGACAATGGCACTAACAGTTATTATGGAAATCTGTTTGACTGGATACTGTAGTTGTACTTGGTAGCTCAGTGCAGAAAGAAATGGCATATCATTAATTAATTCATCCACTCATTCATTTGATTAAGACTGATTGAGATCTGCACTCTTGACAGGTGTCATGCACTGTGATGGGTGTTGGGGTCACAGACAGGGTCCTTCCTCTCATGGGGCTGGGAGTTTAGACTGGAGGAGGGGAAGGCGGTAGGCAAATCAGCCCTTGCTGAGAAGAAGGAGAATGTTGGAGCCTGCGGCACCACCTGGCAGAGGCAGGGTTGGGGAAGGGCTCTGTCTTGGTAGTGCTGGAATCCTGCACACTGACTGGAATGGGTGGGTACCAGAGTTTTTATGCAGAATGGATGTTTGGGCATGGGGTAGGCACAGTTTTTACTTGGAACACCCAGGCCAGGACTGCAGCAAAACTGGGTCAGGCATCCCCTCAACACCTCTCCCCTGAGGTCCATGGCATCTCAGGATGCTCCCAGCATGGCTTGCTCCCTTCTCCACTCAGTGGCTGCATTTCACAGCCTGGAACAACTTTTGCAGAGATACCGATGTGAGAAATGAGGCTGAGTGTGAGGATCCATTTGAACCACCCTGGAATTCCTTCCTCTGGGGTTCCGTGGATCAGGTATGGAGTGGCTACACCTGCAGATGTGAGTGTTGAGACGATCTGAGCAGAAGGACTTCTTTAACTACTGAGAAGACTGTGGCTGAAAGTGTAGCTAGAATGGAAGTGAAGTGAGGGGCTAAATCCCAGGGGAAGCTGGTCCCCACCTGCATGTGCAGCTGCGGCACCACCTTGCATGACTGTATTAGTTAGGGTTCTCTGAAGGAGCAGAATCATGGATCATCTGCATGCATTATGCAAGGGTTTTATTAGGGAAGTTATGGGATCAGAGGCAGAAGAGTTCACAGTGGCTGTCTGTCCGTGCCCTCGAGAGCCAGAGATCTGGTAGCTGTCACTCAGTCCAAGAGGTAGGGAGCCACAAAACAAGAGATGCGGTGCCAGCCTGAGACTGAGGCCTGGGAGGTGTCTGGAGAGTCACTGGTGTGAGTCCACACTGAAAGGCCGAAGAAGCCAGAGTCTGATGTCCACAGGCCAGGGCAGTGCTCCAGAGAATGGCCCTGCCCCAGAGAATGGGGTTTCTCAAATGAACCTGACTTCCTCCTTCTTCCCTTTCATTCCCTCCGGGCTGCAAGCCAATTTCATGGAGCCATCCACAAGCGGGGCGGGTCTTCCCCTCTCAGCCTGCAAGCCCATGTGCAGACAAACCTGGAAGTGTGCTTTACTAACCTGCTAGGCGTTTCTTAACCCAGTCAAGTCGATAATCACCATCAACAGGCATGGGGACAGGAAGCAACTTTCTGCATACACGGGTCTCCTGCACTGCACCACTCAGTCTTTGGAAAGAGAGGACGCAGACTGTTTATCTTTGCATCTCTGGGCTCCAGCACAGTATAGAGAGCAACCGACTGTGCAGGACTCTGGCAAATGAAGGGGATAGTGGTTGCTGGAAATCGTCGTTTCTGAAACTCACCACTAACTTCTGTGTGTTATACTACCCATGTTTCCCCAATCTGGAGACCACCGCTGGGTTTCCCAGCTTTCTACAAAGTGATGTAGTGCCGGGGTGCCTCCTGGCTTCTGCTCCAGGGGCCTCACCGTATGCTCACTGCCCTTCCTGGAGCCCCCTGCTCCACACTTCCATCCCAGAGAAGGGGTTGCTGCAGCACAGGTGGGAGGCAGAGCCCGCTCGCTCCAGTTCTGGCTCTGACCCTCTACCTGTAACTCCAGGCACATCATTCCCAGGAGATGGGACAGATGAGGCATCCGAGATCCTCAGCTGAGGTCCCTAGGCCAGACCATTACTTCAGGTTTTGGTGACACTGAGTGGTTCACTTAGCACTGTCTGTCTGCCCATCTGTCTCAAGGGGCAGGACATGGAGAAAGCTCCCATGGGCACTTCTGATGTCACCATTGATTTATCTTTTGGTGTCATAAAAGTTAGGGAGTACATTGGTCAGCTTGTATCACTGTGGCTAAGTACCAGAGGAAAGGTTTACTCAGGCTCAGAGTTTCAGAGGCTTCAGTCCGTGGTCCCTGGGCCCCATAGTTTTGGGCCTGTGGCAACATAGCTCATCATGGTGGGAGGGCACAGCAGTGGAACTGCTCATGTCATGGTGGCTGAGAAGCAAAGACAGGAAGAGGAGGGGTTGCATTCCAACCTCTTCCAGGTCACACCCCCAGTGACCTCACTTCCTATCATCAGGCCCCACCTCCTACCACTGCCTCCCCAAAGTGCCGCAGATTGGGGACCAAGCCAAACTATGACAGGAGGTGAAGGGGCATGAACACCAGTGGGTGGAGGCTGGGGATGCTGCTAAGCACTCTGCAGTGCACAGGGTGCCCCCCACGAAGAATGGTCCAGCCTGGAAGTCAGAGACTGAGAGCCCTGGGCAGAGCTCTTGGCAAGTGCTTTGGCAGTGTTAGGTATCCTGGGAGCACCTCACGGTTCTGACCTGGAGAGAGCACTGCAGACAGTCCAGTCACCTCTGTCCTGAGGCAGCTGTGTGACCTGGCACAAGTCACCTCCCTTTCTGCATGTCACCTGTCCTAGGACTAGACTGGCAGCACACAGAATCCTAGCTTTGGTAGTAGGTTCTGCTGAGATGCAGGGACATGGAAAGCCTCACGAAGTGCTAACACTTACCAATATCAAGATCACTGATCAATCTCTTCTCCAAAGGAGTGCAAAACTGTAATAACAGCTTCCGGCTTGGAACTTGACCTTTCCTTGTCAAAGACAGTCCCAGCTGAAACCACATGGCTTGTGCGTGGACACTTCTGGGTAAGACCACATGTGTGACTGGAAGCTGTGTTTTGCAGAACTGTGATTGATGAGAGGCCCTGAGAACTGGGATCTGCCCAGTGCTTCCTCCTCCACAGCATCGTCAGCCCTGACATCGCTGCCTACAGAAGGTCTGCCCTCGCACATGAATTCCATCCCGATGCTACCGCCTTCTGATATGTTGCTCCTTTATGACATTATGACACCAGGCTTCTTGTGTCCCAGGGCAGCCTGTCTCCAGGATGCTTGGTGGTTTTGGGGGTTGTTTGCCACCTTTCTGTAAAGTTGGATTCAAGTATGAGAACCCTGGAGGAGTGGAGATTAGACCTGGTGTTGGGACAAGAGTGTCACCAGGCACAGAAACATGGGAGCACTGGGGGATGGGCAGGATGGGTCTTACAGGAGTCCCCACATCACAGCTAAGGACTCCACTGGCCAGTGCAGGTACCAGGATTTCTGCAGGGAGGGTCTGATGGACACACAGGGAGCTGAGATACGGCGGGAAAGACTTGGAGTTCCGTGGAATTCAGCTGGGTTGAGTTGAGAAGGAAACGAACAGCCAACTGGGAGGCAGTGGAGGGGACCAGGTCCAGAAGTCTCTCTGAGGTTGAGGGACAATGAGATTCAGGAAAGGAAAGAGGTTGTAGCCGAAGAGTGGATGTTTTCCATCATTCAGAGAGGTCCCCACCAAAGTCTGGGTGGGTCTACAGAGAGGTGATTGAAGTGGGGTGTGGTCCCTAGGGCCATGATGCGGTGGGTGGGTCCCTGGAGCATGATAGGGTCTGCAGGGTGTGATGGGCACGAGGTGTGGCCCCTGTGGTGGGACAGTGTTTGTGGGGAGTTGCGGGGTGGGGAGGGATGGTGTTCCTGGGGGTGAAGGGTGGTGTCCCGTGCAGTGATGGGGTGGACTGTGGGTGTTGCCTCTTAGTCCTGGGTGTCTCAGGGTAAACAGAGGTGGTCTGGGGGCTTAGAAGCTTGAACAGGGTCTTCATTTGTAGGGGACAACTCCCCAGAGAGACCCCAAAGTGCTGGTGGAGTGTTATGCACAGTGCGCAACCAGCTGTGTAACACCTTGGACAGAGTTTTTGGGACAGACAGAGCTGCCTGGCAACCAGCACTATCACCAACCTGGTCCTGGGGTGACAGACTCAGGATGTCCCCCACTGGCCATCTCCTCCCTCTGCAGCTCCTGCATTCAGGAGTGGGGGCTGTGCTCTGGGTGCCCCAGGGTGAGAAAGGAAGCGGGGTGGGGACTGCACAGCCTGCGCGCTGTCAGGATGCCTCTCTTCTCCTCCAGAGCATGGTGGGTGGGAACATGGCTCTCCTGCCAAAGCTGAGTGTCTCCCTGTCCCATGGGAAAGGACCACACTCCTCAGCACTTCACTGGAGACTCATGTGGAGTCTGTGCACTGTCTCGTGGGCTCCCCTGGGAGACTTGGGGAGAGGACTGAGGTGAGGCTGAGGGGATAGAGACACTGAGCCTGGAGGTCCCCATCAAGCAGCCCTAACCCACATGCTGCCACGCTGTGGTGGCCCCTTCTCCTCCTGCACTGTCAGCCCTTCCAGAAAATTCCCCAGCAGCACGTGAGCCCATCTCTTTTTCTTCATGTGGATAAGGCTTGCTCTTGGGCACTGGGACAGGGCTTGGGAGGGCCCACTAGAGACTAAGTAAAGGGGGACCTGAGAGGCCACACGTGATGCCAGTGGCCCCTCACTGGGGACAGAGGGCTGGGGACTGAGGAGTGTCCCCATCTTGTCAAAGCTCTCACTCCCTGGTGACTGCATTTGAGGACAGGGCTCTGGGAAGGGGGTGAAGGTTCCCTGAGCTCCTAAGAATGGACCCTTACCCTGTAAGACTAGTGTCCTTCTAAGAGGAGATGGAGATGCCAGAGCCAGTGTGAGGACGTGGGGACAGAGCAGCAGACCCGGGAGTCCAGCCTCCACCGACACTGACCACTTGGGATGCTAGGCTTGGACTTCCGGTCTCCAGACTGAACGCGTAATGGTGAGATGTTTGAATGCCCAGCTGATGTGATTCTGCTCTGGGTCACCGCTGCTTGACACCTCCAGTGGGACCAGGTCACAAAAGCCAGCTCGATAATTAAGAATATAAATAAATAAAAGATAGGCAATAAGACACAGGAAGCTAGATCTTTCACAAAGGAGATCCAGAGATGCAGAGATCGGGAAGGGAGGAGAGGGGATGGGGGCGGAAGGAACTAAGGTGTGTTAAGTACCCGCACCTAACCCTAAGACGAATGTCAACGTGCGTACTGTAAATGTGTGGTTAAAAGAGAAAAAGTCGGTTGGGCTTCCGCGTCTTCTGCTGCAGTCGCCAGGGTTGTGCGGGTTTTGCTTGTTTGGGGCTCTGTCTTGGGCTCCTTCCTGGGCCCCTTGTCCTGGAGCTGGTCCAGGCAGCACTGGGATGGAGATGGATTTTCAGGGCCTGCTGAGCCTGGCGTGATGCACGAAGCGGCTCCTCTGTGGCCAGCATTGAGTTACTCTGCCGGTTCAGAGAGAAGCCATGGGGGCCAGCAGGGGTGTGGTAAAGTGGCAGGTGCAGGGGATGGTGGCTTGGGGGGCAGGAGAGGCCCCCAGTCCCTCGCTGGCCCTGGAAGCCAGCTGAGCTCTCACTCCTGGTGATTTATTCGGATTCCAACTTCACCCAGGCAGGAGCTAGGAGCCCAGACGCCCGCACACAGGCCGCTGAGCAGCTGAGCTCCTCACCGCTGGCCGCGGGAGGAGATGGTGTTTATGTTCCCTGCCACCTGGGCTCTCTGGCTGCTTGCGCGATGGCGCGTTGGCAGTGCCTACTCCGGAGCCTTTCACGGCTGCAGAGCTGGGGTGTGCTCTGTGGGGTGATCACTGAATCGTTTTTTGTGCATTCAGGTTTTAAAATATTCACCTATTATTAGGTAGCTAGGTTCTCATCCAGATGTGAAGGACAGTCAGTGCACAGCTGTGCAGTTCATGTCCTGTGGGGGAGGTGCAGACAGTGAGCTCCTAGACATGGAAGACGGCAGGAGAAAAATAAAGCGGGGTGCCATGGTTTTGGTGCTGGGGAGGAGAAGTCAGGGAGGGGTTCCCGGGGAGGGAAGATGGGCCCAGTCCTGACCATCATGAAGGGATTGGCCTAGTGAGGACTGGCTGGATGCGAGGACATTGCCTGTGGGAGGTGCTGCAGTGCAAAGGCCCTGTGGCAGGGCTAAGCACAGTGTTGTCCTAAGGAAGCCTGGCATGGATCCCAGGGCAATTGGGGCCAGCCCTGTGGGCCCTGTGCATCAGCTGAAGAGTTTGGGAGTTCAGGACAAGGGGAAGCTGTGAACAGAGTCAATCGGATAGGACAGGAGAGCTGACCTATGCTTGCAAAGGTTCTTTGGGCTGCTTGGGGACGGGGCGGGCCAGGGAGAAGGCAGAAGTCCTGAGCCCACCTTTCTCCTGGTGTGGACCTCAGCACTGCCCTCCATCTCCTGCCCTGCACTGGCCTCTGCCATGGCCCTGGTCTCTCTAGGGTCTCCTTTCCACAAAGCAGCCAGGTCTCAAACCCTTTAGTGGCTTCCATCTCATTCAGAAAAAGGGATGGTGTTGCTGGGATGGATAGGATGGATGCCTGTCCTGTCCCTCGCTTCCCACCCCACGGTCATCTCGACCTCCCTCAGGCCTTTGGTCAGCTGCACCTTCCTGCTGCCCTTGACCCAAATCCAGCACTCACAAGTGGGACTCATGGCTGAGCTGGGTGGGGTGGGAGGGGACACCTGCCAAGCGAAGACACCAAGCTGGGGGTTCTGGCTGAGGCCACCTGGGTGGGCGGGATGCCTGCAGAAGGTGAGCCAGGGCTCTGAGGGATGTGGAGGGTGGGGTCCGGCTTCATGACCTGGCCCAGTTCTTGTTGAGCCTGGATGTTACAGGACGGTGCATGGTGGGTCCAGGGGAGCATCAGGAGCCAACTCGAGTTTGGCCAAGTAGAGGGTCTTCGTCACCTGCATCTTCACTGTTCATGGCTGGTCTCCATTCTGGGCCAGGGGCTAATGGCAGAGTCCTGACTTTTTGTGTTTTGGTAGGGGAGGGTGCAGAGGGAAGTGCCAGACTTGGGGAGAAGCAGAGAGACCCCGATGGACTTTGGTGCCCTCATGAGATAGGCCAAGAGTCCTCTGGTTGACTCCTGGGTTTTCCCTGAGCAGCGGAGGGAGAGCATGGTGAGGGAGGCTTAGTGAGATTTGAAACTTCAACGCGGGGACCCAAGCAGCACTGGGAGGAGAGGGCTGGGTTCAGTCTGTGGCTCTACAGGGTACAGGGGGCTGAGGGGCCTGCGTGTTGCTTCAGATCAGAGTCCTGGGCGAGGGAACATGCCGTCCAGCCAGGCAGGGAGGTCTGGCCTGAGCCCACAGCACCTCCACCTTTAGGCAAAGCAGCCAAGAAAGGAAAGAATGGCTTCTCTTGTGCCCCAGGCTCCACCTTGGTGAAGCCAACTTTCTCAGGGCCTCCTGCAGCCTGGATTGTGGAGGACTGGGATGCAGTGGTCATGAAAGCCGACTCACCACGCCCGGCTGGGGAGGGGACCAGGCGCGTGGTGGTGGTGGTGGTGCTGTCTATTCCACACTGGCCAAGGACCCCAGGGACACATAGGGTGAGGTGCATCGTCCTTCTCCATGCACGGCCAGCAATGCCCGGACCTCACAAGGAGGGGTCTGGAAGCTGAGTTGTCGCCCTTTGGAGCACTGAGCTAACAACCACACAACTCCAGCGTGCGTCCCATGCATCCAGGCCTGTTTGCTCCTGGTCCTCTGCAGGGAGAGTCTCCTTGCTTTAAGCCATGCCAAAGGCTGCTTCTCTACCACAAATCCTGTGCCAGGCCCGCCCTGAGTGACTCCCGAAGGGTGAGGCCGATGAAGCTTCTGGCCCGTTTCCTAGGAAACATAATCAGCTCCCCTGCCCCTCCACTATCGTTCAGTTTTCTCCTTGTGGGCTGGTAGTTTCACTGTGATTCCACCCCAGTCCTTCTGACCTCTTTCCAATTTACTCGCTGGATTTTCTTATTTCCTCTCCACTCTGCCTCTGATGCACGAGGCTGTTTTATCACCAGGAGATTTTAATCTCCATGCAGAGACTTTCCGTGGTTTCCCATTTTCTGTGCTTCCTTTGAGTTTCAGCCAGCGCCTGTGTGAGGCGCTTGGATGCCACTGGCTGTTTGCTGAATTATTCACGGTGCTTCTCTATTATTCCCTTTGTGTTTGTTCATGTGGTTTCTTGCCCAAGGTGTGACTTACATGGGAAACTGATAGCCTACTGTGTGTTGAGTACAGATGAATTTGTGAGGAATGTGACTCGGCACCAGGAGAAGTTCGCTGTCAGCGGGGCCGCAGAACACGCGCAGGATCTAATATCACAATGCGAACACCACTGCCAACAAACCAGCGGGGTGCTGTGAAGGAAGATTCCCTGCACGAGTGTAGATGACAGCAAGCACACGGAGACGGGGAATTCTCAATGCTGATGGAGAATTCGACAGTTTTTACGAATTCATTCAGTCAACAAATACTTGCTAGACATTGTTCTCTGTACTAGGAATATGGCAAGGGAAGCACCCATCCACCCATCTGCCTCTGTCATCCGTCCCTCCACCCATCTACCATCCATCCATTCACTATTCATTCACCCTTTCATATGTCTGCTTATCCATCTGCCCACCATTAATCCATCCATTCTCTCATCTGTCCACCCATTCACCTATCCATGTATCCATCCATCCACTCATCCATCTATCCATTTATTAGTCCATTAACTCATCCATCTACCCATCTATCCACCATCCATCCACATTTCTAGTATCCATCTAGCCATCCATCCATCCATTCATCCTTTCATCTATCCATCTATTATCTTCTATGCATCCATCCACTCATCCATCCACCATTCATCCATCCACTCATCCATTCATACATTCATCTATCCATCCATCCATTCACAATTCTCTTAACCCTAGGCATTCTGTCATATATCCATTCTGAACCATGGATACAACAGTAAACAAAATAGTCTCTACTCTCATGGAGCCTTCATGTTGGTGGGCAACACAGGTGAGATTAGCTTACAAGAAAATAGAGGATGCTGTCCGAAGGATGTGAGACCTGCCCCGAAATAACCAAGATAAGTTTAATTGGTGATAACTTCTATGGAAAATAAATCAGAATGATGGTTCAGGGGCAGCTAACGGGAAAAAGGGGCTTTTGTCCCCCCCCCCAATAAAAGGACCATCTAGCTCCTGGGCAGCTAAGTGGCTCAATCCCTGCACTCCCAGAAGCTAACAGTGCCCTCTAGTGGGTGTGTGGGAAGGAAGAGCCACATCAGCCCCTCCCTGGGGTGGACATGTGGGGCTGAGCTGTGCTGTCTGTCACTCCCAAGCAGGGGATAACCAGCTGGTGCTTTCAGTCCTGCAGGACAAAGCCAGTGTGACTCACAGTGCTGGCCAGCTATCAGCCGGGCTGAGAGACAGGGCTGAGCGCGGCTCCACTTTCCCTTTCTCGGCTGCACAAATCAATAAAGGATTAGACCCGGCTCTTGTCATTGACATTGATTGATTTCAGAATTTCAAAGGATGTTAATTTTAAGATGGCAGCATTTGGGGACATTTCATTATCTCCCATTAGGACATGGAGAGCACCAAGTATTTTAATCTGGGGGACTGAATTATTTAGGGTCTGGCATTGACATGCCTAATGAAATATGCTTCCTCCTTCTTTAGGCGGGGTTCCATATCTGGTTATGGAAATTATTCATTAACAGAGATAGAGAGAGTGCCCTTATATTAGGGCCATTAAAGTGTTCTATTACTGATGATCTATAAAGGGAAACAACATGGATCAGACTTTACCAGGCACACTGGAACATTTGGAATGTCATTAATTTTAATGATCTGGTCCAAAATTGCAGAGCCATTAACATAAAACTTCAAGTTTGGGGGAGGGGGGAGAAAAGGAAATGCATTCTGAATGATTGCTGACGAGTGGGAAATATTTAAATCATGTTAAATTGACCTTACAGTTTTGTTTAATAATCTCATCAGACATGGATTATTTTAGCTTATTTTGGGGTATCCCAGCCTGGCCATGCCTCTTTCCTCCTTCCAAGGGTCAGAAGCCTCCACTCAGCTTTTCTTTATCCTACCATCCTTGGTGGTTCTTTGACAATGCTTAGACGGATGGGTTGGAATACCAGCTTGTGGGATGGGTTCATTAGGACAGAGTGGAGGGTTTCACAAAGCTCCTGCTAAGCCGTGGCTCACCCCTGTGACTCTGAGCTTTGAGATGCCATTGGCTTGATGGTATGTATTAGTGGCACATGGCTTCTCTTTGTTCCTGGGGCTTCTGGCTCTGTGGTCACCTGGCTGGAGTAGAGGGGCAGGAGTGTGGGGAGCATTGCGAAGACCTTCAAGAAGTAGAGAATTCACAGCTGAATTCACCAGGTGGTAACCCAGTGGATGGAAACTCGTTTCCAGGACAGAAGGGCTGGCAGTTGGAAGAGCCTTTGCCTCTGTGGTCAATGTCACAGTGAGCCTGGCTGCCAGGGTGGGAGGGAGCAGACAGCAGGTATCGAAGTCTATGGGTGTCTGTCACCCACCTGCCGTGTGACCCAGGGCAGGCGGCTTTGTGTCTAAGCCTGGTGTTTACTCCTTTCTCTATCTTTAGGACTTAGCTTAAATGTCACCTGCTTAGAAAGAGCTTCTAGGACCATCGTTCCCACACAGGGAGGGCCTGTGCCTGGCTCTTCTCTACTTTCCACCCTTGGTGTTTCCTTGACAATACTCAGAAGCATCTGAAATCATTGCTTATTACTTGTTTATTGTCTTCCCCTCTTGAAGGCAAGTTCTGTGTGCACAAGGACTTTGTATTTTTTTTCCCTGTTTTCTGATACCTGGTATTTATAACCATGCCAGGCCATAGTGGCTGTGTAGGTGAAGGAATGGATAGAAATGCACCCACGCCTTGCTCCTGTACTGTGGGAACCTGGAAGCCATCTCTACGAGGCTTCCTGGAAATTTGGACAAGGAGCATTTCCAATTGGTCTACAGCACACACGGTAATAAGATAATGCTAGTAGCCTATATTTACACAACGCAGTATTCTTTTCACTTACATGTGTATTGCACTCTTCTCTGGTCACCATGGCAACCCTACCACAGTAGCCTGAAAATTCCCACCTATATAGAAATTGGAGCTAAGGAGTGGAGAAGTTAAGAGACTTAGCTAAAGCCACAGTGCACACTGATGGTGTGATAAGCCTTACATTTCAAGTGTGTTGACATCTAATCCAGTTCCCTTTGCAGCCCAACCCCACGGCTTCTCTCATACTTCGACTTTTCTGTACATTTAAAATGAAGTACCAGTAAAAAGTTAAAAACCCTTTGTTTTGGGTTCAGCACACAGTGGCCGGTGGAGTTTGGGGTAATGTGGGCTGGGTGTGTAGGACAAAGCCCAGCCTACATACGTCTATCAGGGCTCCCCAGCACTAGCCTGGACTCTGTGCTCTCTGTCCACAAGGTGGACGTATGAGGAGCCCAGTGGGCTTGGACCACTCAGGAACTGGAAACTGGTCAGTGCGAGACACTGCGAGGTGACTGAGGACATGCAAGCCTACACCGTAAGAACAAGCCCAGGGATGTGAGGCACTGGAGGGAGAAGCATCTGGGACCACTCGTTGTTTGGACTCTCAGCTTCAAAACTGTGAGCCAGGGGCCGGTGAGATGGCTCAGCGGCGTAAGCGCCTGCCCAGTAAGTGCAAGGGCCTGAGTTCAACTCCCGGAACCCACATACGAATAAAGGGCAAGGGCGCCTGCTGGCACACAAGGTCCTGAGTTCGATCCCCGGCACCCACAGAAAAAAAAAAAAAAAAACGTGAGCCAAGAAAACTTCTTTTCTTTGTAGAGAACCCAGCATCCAGTATTTTGTCAGAGCAACAGGAAACAGACAAACGCGTGGACTCAGGTGGAGTGCAATGAGCTCCGGACTCAGCTGAGTGCACGATTAAACCTAGCACGTGGTAAGGCTGGGTAAGCACCGTCCTTTGAAGCCTATGCCCTGAGATTCTACAGAGGAAAAGCAAAACTCTGAGTCTGAGAATCAGGAAGACTTTTGGAAGCAACCCTTGCTGTTGCACAGAGCAAAAGCAGTGGTCACAGCTCAGCCGTGAGGAGGGGTGGTCCTGGGGAAGCCGAGGTCCAGGGCAGCCCCCTGCCTCCCCATCCCAGCTGAGGCACCATCTCTGCAGCTTCCTTCCACGATCCTTCGAATAAAAAGTGAAAAAATTGTTTTGCGAGATCCTGGTCATTATTTACTATCATTGTGACAAGACGAACCAGTCAATGAGATTTAGAACGAGGTTTAAAAGGAAGCAGTGGAGAGTGGCTAATTAAAAAATGGTGCACATCGCATTTGGTAATTGACATGAAGAGCTATTTACATGAGGAAAATCAGCAATTTTCAATTAGCATGAAATAAGAAATGGCTGATGTCGATTAATATTATATAATTATGCTGGCACAGTTGGGGCACGTAGGAGGCCTCCTCCAGCCTGGTCAGGTTGGACCACCCTGCACCCTACCAGAGTCACCAAGCCAAGAAAGACCTGGCCAAACTCTGGGGGGTCCAAGCACTTAGAACCAGGAACTGTGTGTGCATGTGCACACATGGAGGTAGGTGTGCCTGCTTGGGCATGTGTGTCTCTGTGTGGGGTGTGCTCAGGTGTGTTCACGTGTGTACATATGGGTGTATGGGTGCTGATGTGCCTCTGTGCATCTGTGTGTGGGCGTGCACACATATGAGTACGAGCGTGTTTACACATGTGTGGGTGTGCACAAGTGTGTTCATGCATTTGGCATCAGTATGTATGCATGTGTATACCTGTGTGCATACATGTGTGGATGTGAGCATGTGTTCACTTGTGTACACATTGATGTGTGCATGCATGTGTCTCTGTGTGTGTGCGTGTGTGGGTGTGTTCATATGAGTGTGTGGATATATGTCTGTGTGTCCATATGTGTGTGTGCAGGTGTGTTCGTGTGTGTATATTCATTGGAGCATGCTCTTGCATGTATCTCTGTGTGCACGTGTGGGTGTGTTTAATGCATACATATAGGTGTGTCCAAACGCATGTGTCTCAGTGTGTACATGTGTGTGGGTGTATGCAAGAGCATATGTATAGATGTGTAGGACTTTGCACACATGGGTGTGCACACATCTCTGCACACACACGGGGGTGTGGTGTGTACAGGTTTGCGTATGTGTGCAGGAGGATATGTGGGGAGATGAAACCTGCCATCTGGTAAGGAGAGTGCCGATTTCTTGCCCGCAATCCCCCAGGATCTGAGCCCTGGCTTCTGGGGTCCTGGCCAGAGCCCTTGAGAATGGGAGGGGCCATGTGGGGTGCTGGGGTGCCCAGCTGGGTGCCTGCAACCCAGACAGCCAACTGCCCTTGTCCAGACCCCTCCTCCCCTGGAAGGGGCAGAGTCCGGAGGGGAAGAAGCAGGGAACCAGGTGCTCACCCTCTCCGGGGAGAGATGCCGGGCAGGCAGGAGACTCATCGGCCTGTCAGGGGCTTGCTCCCTGTGACTGGCGGAGGAGAAACGATTGAACTGAGGTGTCTGGCGTGCCCCTGGTCCCTGCCCAGTTGTCTGTGGCTAAATGAAGCTCAGAGTGATATGTTTCCTACCAGAGAGGCACTGACTGTTGTCATTACTGCCAGACTCAATCACGCTACTCCCCTGAGCCCTGAGCCAGCCGAGGACTCCACAAGGACTGGGCCTCCTGCCACCCGCTCCCAAGTGTGTGGCCTGCAGGACCCCGGCCTCCTCATCCCAGCCTGGCCAGCCCATCTCTGTCTGGCCTGAGGAGGGACAGGGGTCTGAGACCCCAGACGGACCAACCCCTTCCAACCCCGGATGCAGGTAGAGGTGACAAAGAGTCAGCCACAGCGACCCTGCATGGAGGAGGCATCCCGAATTCTTCCTGCCCAGGGTGGGCACCCATACTTCTTTCTGCTGACTGCCCCACTCCTCCAGGGCAGCTGACCATTTGCAGGTGGCTCTGGTCAAGGGTAGGCCGCGTCACCTCAGGTGCCTGATTCCTGCAGATTCAAGATATGAGCAGAAGCCACTGTCAAGGCTTCTACAGGGAGAGGAAGTCAGTTGCAGGCTCTGGACCCCAAGGCTTTGGGTAAATATCAGTTTCACAGACTCTGTCCACTCATCGGACTCCCAAACATGAGCATACTTGACCCTGTGCCCCTTTCCAGAGCCACAGGAGCACTGGGAAGTGGCTCTTATCAATGCTGGAATTGAATTGTGCTTAATTCCAAGATCTGGGATTCTTTTCTGTCTTTTCCAGGTTGCTTGTCCTGTCCTGCCATCCTAGCAGATAACAGCTCTGGGACCTGGCTCTGTGGCCAGTGGCCTTGGGCATTCCCTGGGGATCCCTGGGGATGAGCAGCTGTGGAGACAGGGACAGGCACACTGTGAGGAGGCGGGCTGTGGCCGTGGGGACCTGAGGTCCCCCTGAGCAGAGTGTCTGCAGGTGGATGGGGGGTGGGGCGGGGCGGGGAGTACCCAGGCCCTGCCAAGCTGGCTTCCTTCACTGAGACCAGGGCTCCAGGTGTGCCCGGCTGGGCCTCTACAGGAACAAGCTGTGCGTGTCCCACGGCTCCAGGGCTCTGGCTTGCCAGGCAAGTTGCCTGAAATCAGTGCTGCTCACAATAAGGGGCTTTTATTTATTTTTGGGAGGAATACTGACATTTCCTAAAATAGTGGTCTTTCATTTGATTGGCAGTAAATTTAGGGGCTGTTCAACCCGATTTGTGCCCAGTGGGTGGCAGCTGGGGACAGAGCTCTTTGTGCTCCTGCCTGTGTGCTGGGTGGGTCCTTCTCCACAAGCATTTTGGTCCCAGGTCCCCCTTGTGGGCCAGGGGACAGCGAGGACTTCATGCTCCTGCCTCGTGGAAAAGGCGCCACATCATCTTCCTGTCAGACCGAGATTCGCGACTGCACACACTGCTTTTCCAGGCTGCAGCTCATTTTAATTTCCTTTTCTTTGAAAAGAAATACTCTTCACTCATTTCTCCACCTTTTTGGCAAGATATGAGTCACAGATGAAAGCTGCATTGTGAAAAGAAGGGTAAAAAAAAAAAAAAGAAAAGAAAAAGGGAAAAAAACCCAATAAAACCCAACATTTCCTGTTTTGAGGCAAAGTAAGGGAGAATGTAAAAATATCTCAAATAACAGATAATGGAGAAATACTTTCTCCAGAGAGATTTTCTGTAAGTCTGAAAGGCAGTGGAAATAACTAGAAAGTTCTTAGGAAAGAGCTAAGGAAATACTGAAGACAAGGTTGTCGTCTATCAAAAGTTTACACTCAACGTTTTGTTGTCCTTGCTAAGTGGCTTTAGCATACTTGAAGGGACTGACCAGGCTTGCCCTTCCAATTGCTGCTTATAAGCCTCATGCGTTCATAGGAGGGGCTCTGGGGAGGTGACTGGATCATGGGGGCGTGATGCTCATCAGTGGATTAGTGCACTGAGGAGTTTAGAGATAAACGTGATGTTGGGAGCCTGATTGGAGGAGGTGGGGCACTGGGGGCGTGGCCTGGAAGGTTGTATATATCCCTCCTCCTCCCTCCATTGCTCTCTGCTTCCTGCCACCATGCCATGGACTGCTTCTCCTCCACCATGCCCCTCTGCTATGCCATCCTGCTTGGAGACAGCCGACTATGGACTGAAACCTCCACAAACTGGGAGCTGAAATAAAACTTTCTTCCTTAGAGGTGTGGGTATCGGGTATTGCGTCCCAGCAACAAGAAAGTAACAAAGACATGCATCCTGTTTTCAGAGGATGCCAGATGCCCATGTTATGTGCAGAAGGACTACCAGGTGAAAGGGCACTGCCTCCTCCGTACTCTTAAAGGACCTCCCTGGGGAACCTGTGGATTCTCCATGACACACTGCCCCGTCCTGCAGGGAGACCTGAGAGAACGTGGGAGGTAGGAGGCTGCATTAACCAGACACTGCTCTTTAAGAAGCTCTCTTATTAACTAAATTGGGATTGTGTGGCTTGATGGCTCCTCTCCCATGGCTCCATTAAGTCCTCTGAAGAACCAGTGCCCCACCAGAAGGGCTGGTCCATCGATTGATCTATGTGTCTGTGGTGAAGGGCTTGGGGGGGCTCTCACAGTGAGGTCACAGCAGAGCAATGACAGATGGCCCGACATGGTCATTGGAAGTGCTTCCTCTTCAAGCCTTGGGGGATGGGGACTGGTCACCAAAGGCCCATCTGGGGGGGACCATGGGGCAGGCCAGGCCAACTGACTTAGGGCACGTGCCTTTCCTTAGGGGTGTGGATTTGCTGCTACGAACTCCCAAGTGGCTGTGGCTGGTGGATGACCAAAGCCCTTTGGCTACAGAGTTCTGGTGAACACAGAGCAAGCAGAAGGACCAGGTGCGAACTTCAGGCTGGAGAGGGGCCCACAGCCTGTGCACATCGGTGCCCAAATGCCCATGTCCTTGTCTGCTTCCTCCTCTCATCTCCCAGAGCATCGGCAGCCTCAATTCCAAGTCATCCAAAGCCAGGGCAGTGGCACTGCACGGGGACCACCAGGACTGTAACCCCTCTTCCTAAGAGTTGTCATGTGGTGTCATAGGAAGAGGGACAGGATGTTCGGGCAGGCCTGGAGGGTTCAGAAGTAAGGGAAGTGGAGCAGCACCATGGGACTTCTCAGAGCCCAGCAAGCTTTGTAATCCGAGAGTAGGACGGGGTAGAGCTCACCTGCCAAGATCGCTGCCCAGGTCCGTGTTTGTGTGGGTAGAATTGTATCCCTCGACATATGTGGAGTCCTTCCGCCAGCCCCTGTGTGGACTTGACAGAGTAAATTTCTGCAATGAAAACTGTTTGTGCTTCTGTTTCAGCCTCCCAAGGAGCTGTCCAAATCAGGAGTCTTGATTTCTCCCCACGCCCCTCTCTCCGCCGTCTTCTCCCCTGCAGTACGGCCACCCTTTGCCCAGCTCCTGAAATCTGCGAGTCAACAGTTCCTCCTCTCCAGCATCCAGCTCACCAGGTCCAACTCACACAGACGCTGCATCCGTCCCCAGCGTCCCATTTGGCCCCATCATCTCTCATTGGAAGCAGCCTCGGGCCAGTCTCCGGGTTCTCCTCCAGCCTCCCCCACACTGGGTCTCAGTACCTGGGCTGGAGCCCTCAGCACAGGCCCCCCTGGGGTCTCCCTACGCTGTCCCTCAGGAGCTCCGCCCCTCCCACTCCCAATGCCTAGGCATACTAGCTGTCCTTCTTTTTTATGGTCCATCTGTAAGAAACCTTGAAAAAGCCTAGTCATTCTGCATGCATGGGTTAGAATGAAATCAGCTGGCCCTTGCTGCACCCCGTCTGTCCTTATGGCCCAGTTCCTGGGGCTGTGGACACCCCCAGTGGCCCCCTAGAATGTTGCTTCTACAATGACCTTGGTATTTTTTAAATACGCACTTCGCCTGCTTTTTCTTTTTAATTTCAGTTGCTTCTCCATGGATTCTCCACTGGGAGGACGAGGATTCAACTCTCTATGCTTTGCTCCTTCACCCTGCAAAACAACTGGAAACACACACACACACACACACACACACACACACACGCACACGCACACACACTCCTGGCCCCTCCTCCCAGTAGCATAATTTGTGGTTAGATCAATATTCCACATTTGCATAATTATGTAATTATTATTCACAGCTGAGCCGCAAAGTAGTTCTATGATTACATTTCCTTTCCTGATCAACTTTGTGTTTTCTCTGGAATGAATAACTACGAGGACTCTCATTTGCTCGGGCAGCATGCACCTATCCTTAATGCGTCCCTAGACTATCAATCAGACTTCTAAAGTTACTTGCATTTTGGTAAAAAATCTCAAGTCATCCCCAGTTCCATTTTTATTTTTCTGGGCAACATCACGCCCGTCTTCTCCTTCCTCCTCCACTGGGCTCTGATGTCTCTCTAGATCGGCTGTGTAGCTGTCACCTGGCACCGCCCTCCCTGTCTCCAGCCTCTCTGTGTCCCCTCATAGTTCACACTGATTGTGATGGGATATGAATGCTTCGAGAACTCTCAGCTCTGAATCCCTTCCATTCCACGCTCACACTCAATTCATGGCTTAGTAGAATCTAGAGGTGGAGACTGGAGATTTTCCTTCTGAACTTTGAAGGTCTTTTCCCCTAATCCTGGGAAATCCAGGGCCATTTTAATTCCGCGTGTTTGTGGCACCTTCTTGCACTCTGAGAGCTCTTTGGATCATCTCTTAATCCTCACCTTTCTGCAGCCCTGTTGCTCTGTGTCCTAGATGGGATCCTTTCAATTGATCTTTTTGGGGACTCTCCACTGGCCCTGTCACTTAGACACTGAAGTCCTTCCTTTCTGGAATGTTTTATTACCTTCGGCTTCCTGTGTGCCCTTTCTGGAACTCCTGTCAATACATTAGACTGCTCAGACTGGTCCTTTAATTCTCTTTCCTCTGTTTTCTACCTCTTCATGCTTCTACTTTCTAGGAAATGGCTTCAACTTTAATTTCTTATCCTTCTTTACAAATTTTAAATTTGACTAGCATAGTTTTAATTTCTCAAAGCACTTCCTCATTCTCTGGATGTGTTGATTTTTAAGAAGAACACTCTGTTCTTCTCTAGGGAGACGATACATTCCCCACATCTCGCTGGCATCAATTTTACATACGCCAAACTCTCTCTCGCTTCCTGCGTTATTTCTATCTCCCACAAGTTCCTTGCTCGGATTTGCTTGTTTTTGTTTCTGACTTTTATGTGATCGGCCTTTCTAAAATATTTGTGTGGTTCTATTTAGGAGTGAGGTACAAAACAAAAGTAGAAACCTGCGATAAATACACTCCACCATTCCCCGGACGATCGGCGTGTGAAGTGGGGCTGCTTCCAAGCGAGTCCCTGGGGGCTGAAAAGGCCAGCGGTGCTGGTGGGTCTGCAGCCTTCCCGGGACGGGGCTGGTGTCCAGTTAAGGACTTGATCTCCAGCCTTCAGGGAGCAAAGGAGGAGACGGAGCCGGCCCACCTAGTCCAGCAAGCAAACTTAGCTACTTTTAGGTCAGTCTTTTATCCCTGTTCCCAGGTGCCTAGCCCTGCCTAGTGTGTGAACCTCTGTCTTAGCCATCATGGGGAAAGGACAGACCCTTGGTTCTACAGGGTTAGGGCTGAGGTGCTCTGGTGCCAAACCGTCCCTATGTTTTCAGCTCTAGTTTCTAGTTTCACCTGCCCTGGAAACAACCAGGGTCTCAGAGCATTTCTGGAGTCTTTGAAGCATTTCTGGAGTCCTGCTTCTTCCGAATCGTCCTGCCCTTGCAGGGTTTGATTTCAGCCAAGTTCATTCCTACTTGGTCATCTGCTCCCAAAATATCTCAGCACATCCCTCTATCCTCACTACACTTCTCTGTCCTTCTGTGTTTACCCTTCTTTCACTCCTTCAGTGGAGTAGGAAGGGGTCCTGGGAGGGAGCAGAGATGAATGCTCATGTCCCATCCATCATGTTTAGCTGGAGCCGCTGCACTGGTCTTCAGACATTCTTTGCACAGTGTTGGGTCCTCACCAGCATCCTAGCACAGGTGGCCCTGCTGCTTGCAATGCTCAAGTCCTCACTCTTTGAATGTTTATCATTTTTTCCATCAGTCAGTTCTTAGTTCCATTGCTGTAACAAAATACTCAAGACCAGGTAGTTTATAAAGAAAAAAGGTTAATTTAGCTCCTGATTCTGGAGGCTGGAAAGCCTGAGAGCAAGGCCAGCAACTGGTGAGGGGCTTCTCGCTGGACCATAGGAATGTGCCCTCACGGAGGGGATCATGAGGCGGGACAGAGCTAATGTGCCAGCTCATTTCCCCTTCCCATTGTAAAGTCACCAATGTCATCATGGGGCACCACCCTCAGGATGTCATCTAACCTAATCACCAACCAAAGGAGGTGCAAATACTATCACAGATGACTTTGGGGTTAAGTTTCCAACCCGTGAACTTTGGGGACACGGTCAAGCTATAGCACCGTCCTTCAGGTTAGCGGTGGTGTCCTTAAAGAAGGCCACAGATGCCAGCTGGTCCTAAGGGGGTGGGGCAGACCTCCTCCTTCAGGACGCAAAGGCAGCAAACCGGTGAAACCTGAAAACAAGCAAGCAAGCGAGCACCCTGTCTCTGGAAATTGTCCTCAAGGCACAAAGCAAATGAAGCAACATTTGTTCAAGAAAATTGCTCCCTCGGACTAATGATATTCGCTGATTATGATGTAAGTGGCTATGGAGGACCAGCGCTTAGCTGATATACAAGTAATCAGCCTGGGTCCCCGATAGAGAAGTTCCTGGAGATGGGTCCGATGGGCAAGCTGGCCCGAGGCATTGATCTGGGATTGGAGGTGGGAAGGTGCCGGGAGTGAGGGCCGTGACTTCCCCTCCCTGAGTTATTGGTGGAGCTGGGCCCAGGCTCCCATGGCAGTGGGCGTCTGGTGGCCAGGAGGGGAGCAGGTGCCGTGGGCGGCCAAGCCTCCCCAATGAGCCCTCATCCCGCCAGCTCGCGCCAGGCAGGGAGTGGATTGCAGTGATTTATGCTGCACTCAAGTGGCTCTTCCTTTCTAAAATGGTGAGGAGAACTAATTAACCTGCGGTAATTAGAGAAATGCTTAGATTTCCTTTCTGTGTGCTGAGCCTGTGAACAGCCCCTCCACGCAGCTGTTCTGGTTCCCACTGCTGGTTCCGAGCAGGCCCAACTCCCCCCTCAAGTGTTTGGATCACGTGTGGGGGTCACCGTCCCTTCCGAGGGACACTCTGTGCTGGGGGCCATCTGCACGAAGGCATCGAGTGCATGTCGTGAGGCCATGCCACCCTCTTCTACAGGCTGAGTAGTGACTCCCCCACTTTCCTCCCTGGGAATCTTAGCCCTGTGTACGCAGAGGGCATCCATGTTTGGAGACAGGGTTGTTAATGTGGTCATGGAGTTGAGGTCACTTGGGTGGTCATGGGGGCGTCCTTAGAAGAAGAGAAGATCAGGACACACACAGGCACACAGGAAAGTGACACAAAGACACAGGCCAAAGGAGGCCACCCCGAGCCAAGAAAAGAGACCTCCAGAGGGGCTCATGATACCTTGAAGCGGGGTTTCTGGCCTCCGAGACTGTGAGAAAATACTTTCTTGTTCCAGCCAATATGGTATTCGCTAAGGCAGCTGAGCGGACTGATACAGACACGCTGCCTGCCAGAGAGGGGATGGACGTGGTCATTTCCCTGACGGATGGTGAAGCCTGTGGTCCCTGTCACCAGACACACGTGTTTCCCAGCCCACGTCCTGACGCGATGCTGCATCGCCAAGCTGGAACACTCACGACAGAATCTCGCCTTTTGTTTACAGTTGCGGTCCTGTTGTTATTGAAGGAACGCGTCTGTGACAAATGCCCCAGCAAGGTGCCGCTGCAGCTAAAGTGCCCGCTTTTCTTCTCACCCCAAAACACCTATCTGAGGCTCTGGATCAAGAGTTCAGGGGATTTTGTGGTGGGTCCCATCTCTCAGCACAGAGTCACTCCGTCTCAGGGCGTCAGGGAGAGGTCTGCAAGGTCCCAGGCGTCCCGGGCTCTGTGAGCCCTTTATAAAGGTCGTGTTGGCCATTTAGGGGTTGGCACTGTCCGTACCACTGCATGGTGACTTCACACCACAGGGCAGGTCCCAGGTTCAGTGTTTGCTTTGCATCTTGTTCAGCTCATAGAAGAGGATTTAACATCCCTCCCACCCCCCACTGCTTCAAGAACACAGAAGATGAAAAGTACTGGGAGGCTTAGGGCCCCATGGCTTGAGCCCTCTGGGTCATTGTCCCAGTCACTTGGGGGACCCTGGAGCTGACACAAGTCCCCTGATTCCACTTGGCTCAGCTAAGCAAGAGCCAGTGCTCCTTGGAGAATTTAAAGTCAACTTGTATTTACTGATTTTCCCAGTAATAAATTTTATGTTGTCCTGTTTAAATTGATGGCTCCATAAAAATAATGGATGGATGGTTAAAAATGAGTCCATTGTTAAAAAAGAAAGTAAAGACAACGATAATGACGAATTAATTGGTGGCCCATCAAACTCAAAATAAAAAGACCCCAGCTAATTTATCACACCTAGAGCACAGAAATACATCTCTCCTACCCAGGCAGGCTATTCGGTTTCAGCCAACCCAACGGCACCATCAGTCACCTTTGCGATGTTAATTTGAATTTTATTGGTTTTATAGTTTTGCTGGTATTTGAATTGTAAATTTATTTTGTTTCTATAGTTGTGTAAGAGCTGTAAGTATAAGCAGTTTATACCTAACTTTGTATTTATGCTTGTTTAAGTGACATCATTATAAAAATAATTTGAGTTTAATGGCTCGAGTTGTCTAAGTGGTATAATATCATTCTGGTATCTAAACTGAATCCCAAGAGAAATAAATATATAAAAATAAATGTAAAACTAGGTGTTATGGCTTGTATCTAGATTCTGTGCAAAGGCTCATGCACTCATAGGTGGGGCTTTTCAGAGCTGGCTGGATCTAGGGTGTGTGATACTGGGATTAAGGGTGTGTGGTATTAAATTACTCCACTGATTGCTTTGGCAAGTTCTGAGTGTGAGTGATGGGAAGGCCCATTCTGGGTGTGGGTGACACCACCCAAAATGCTGGTAGACTGGACAGCATAAAAGGGAAAGGGAGGCTCCCTGCTCGCTTCTTGTTGTTCGCTGTCTTCTTGCCCCGCCATGGACTCTTTCTCCTCTGCGATGCCCCTCTGCCATGCCACCCTGTCTTGGAGTCAGCTACCTGTGTACTGAAACCTCACCAAACTGTGGGCTGAAATAAACCTTTCCTGCTGTAGTTTTGGGTGTTAGGTATTTATCTCAGCAATGAGAAAAGTAACCAAGACACTAGGTATCTACTTATTTATTTATTTTATATGATATATGTTTGTGTATATATATATAATACTTATATATACCTATTCATGTGTGTGCATATACAGAGTATTTACATATACACATTCATGTGTGTACTATATACACATTCTTATTATGCATGAATATCTAGGTGTGTGTATGCACATGGTATCTACGCTATATTTAAGAGATCTTTCTCCTCCTTATCCATTTTGGCCAAGTACACATTTAGAATAAATGGGGGTACACATTTAGAATAAGACAGATCTGGATTCTATTGCTCACCAGGTGTTTGTTGGTTTATTTTGATGACTCTGGGCCTCAGTTTCCTCAAATATTAAATAAGAATAAAATAAATAATAAACTACACTGGGACTAACATACCTACCTCATAGCATTGTCATGAGGAAAGGATAAAGTAATGCACAAGGTGAACCCCAATAAACATGAACTGAGTCTACAGTGAGCTCAGAAAGGTGACCCTAAAAGCCAAGGGCAGCCTAGTGGCCCCTGGACAGCCACTCTGGAGCCAGGGGACCACCGAGCTGCAGGCTGGAGACACCTGGAGTTTAGAGTCCCAGAGGCTGAACCCAGAGGATTCTGGGGGCCCAGAGGGGCTGCCTGAGGGTGCACAGGTGGCTGTGGGTGGCGACAGTGGCTCCCTGGGGCTCCAAGGCTGGCATCGTGGGGCTGGGGTGCCTAGAGGAGCCTTTAGCACCCTGGCCTCTGCTATCTCCCCTCCTTGGCTGCTCCCTGCGGGGCGGGAGAGTGGGGCAGAAAGCCATCCTGCTTTCAAATCCTGCCTGGCTCTAGCTCCTGAGCGTGTCCCTTGTGTGCACCAACCTCTGATTTGTTTTTGGGTTAAAACGTCCCTATCAGAATATCCTTGTGCAGAGCATTGCAGGATGCCGAGGAGTGTCCTGCAGGGTCCCTGGGAACCTCTCAGGGCTCCCTTCTCTCCTAGCCCAGTCCTAGGTCCCCAGGTCCCACTTGGTGCCGGGAGAGGCCTCCCATCTCATTCCTGTCCCTTGGGTCATCCAGACCCTCGGAAGACAGCTGTCCAGCCAGAGTTCCTGGGAATGGGAGACTCTGCGGTCTTCACACCACAGAGCCAGGTAGGAGCCCTGGGCTGACAGAGGCTGCTTCTGACCCTGTCCCTGCAGGCGTGAGCTCCTGAGTGCTGCAGGCCGATCTGCGCAGGCTGTGGCTTTGGACTTGGTGGAAGATGTCACCCCCACCACCTAGTGTAGACTGAGCTTGCCAGGTGCTGGTGAGGAGGCGGGAGGACTTTCCGCTGGTGCTTGGTCCCAGCTCGGGACAGCCACCCCTCCTGCCCCAGCCCCTGTCTTACCTTGGCCGGGAGTGACCTCCTTCCCCACCCTTTTCTCTCCTTCGCAGACACCCTGGAGGAGCGGGAATTGAGGCCAGCAGACTATTGATCCTCTCTCTGAGATGCCTGCCCTTGACCGGCTATTCTTGGCTCGCTTTCATCCTGGGAAGCTTCCCCTGCCAGGCGGCCGCTTTGACACATCACCTGAGTGTGCTCGGGGACAGAACTCACTTTCACATCAGCCGGAGCAAAGAACAATTTGGAGGCTGAGGCAGGGGAGGGGGGCAGCTTGGTGCAGAGATGGGGGCCAAATCTACCCATGCTTTTTCCCACCAACCTTAGCGCCTTCCCGTGAGCTCCAGCATCCACGATGCACAGACTTCACAACTGGTCCTGCATGGCCATCACCAAGGCCGTCCTGCTTAGAGTCCTGTCCTCCATGGTGCCCATGCCTGCTCTGCTAGGTTGTAGTCTGGCCCAGCTCGCCCAAGGGAAATGCATTCGCCCCCTGCTTTTCCTCGACTCGAATGATCGTACTGCAATTTCCATCTTCTGGGAAAATGCTAGGGGAAGAGAGAAGAGGTGGGAAACGAGAGCACTTGGTAATTAATTGAAAACGGGGAAGCCGAGCTCCGCTCAGATGGTAATTGGATTTTAACCCCTTGGGACTTGTTTTAAATGCAGATACCAATGTATACGTTATCTTTCCACCCAATGCATCTCCCCGTCTGATCTAGCCACGGCTGGAACCCAGATAGAAAACTCCCGAAAGTGTGGCGACTTGATCAAAAATGAGCCGGAACCCTGAGGGACAGACAGCATTTGCCGTGTTAGATGGGCACTGATGAGGGACAGCCATTCTGGGTCACAGCGAGCTCCCGTGTGTTAAAAGCTTTGCCCCAAGGTGACACCGGGAGCTGGAGGAACCTTTAGAAGACAGAGCCTCTCTGAGTCTTTAGGTCCCTGGGGCGGGCGTGCGCTGGATGGGTGTCATGGGGTCCGGCCTCTCCTTCTGTCTGTTTTTCTCCATGGTTTTTCTCTGCACACCCTGCTTCCTCACAGCGAGCAAAGCAGTGGGGCCGGCTAATGATGGACCAGAGCCCCCACAACTGCCCCCAGATAGGTCTTTCATCTTTATCAGTTCACTGTCTCAGGTATGAATGACCACCACAGGAAGCTGACCGTCACAGCCAGAACATGAGGGGAGAACTGGCCCTCAATATCCATGGGGTCTGGGTCCAGGTACCCAAGTCCAAGAAGACTCGAGTCCTTCACGTACTATGGCATGGTGTTTGCGTAGACACTGTGCGTCTCTTCCCACAAGCTTTAAATCTCCTTAGATTGCTTGTAACATCCAGCACACTGTAAGTGCTGTGTAAATAGTTGTCATACTGTCGCTGTCTCAGGAATAGTGGCAAGAAATAAAGTCTGTACGTGTTCCGCTCAGGTGCCATTCTTTGAAGAAGCTATTTTGAATCTGAGGTTGGTTGAATCCATGGCCACAGGACCTGTGGGTGGGGAGGGCTGGCTGTATTTCATGAGTTTCCCAGTGACTGGGGACATGGCCGTTGCCCTCTTTCAGGACACCTGAGTGTTGCCAAGGGGAATGGGTGGGACCCAGACGCCCACCCTCCCGGCTGTCTTCCAGGTTGGGCTGTCCAGGGGCCTCCACGTGGTAAGCACACGCATCCCTCCAGGCCCTCACTTACGGACAGCTCAGAGAAGTGTGCGGGGGCATTTTCCCGCCTTACTCCTCAGGCGCGAGGGCCTGGCAGGGGCTGGGCTGTGTCCGTACACAGCCTCTCCTCTCTGGGCTCGGGGGCCTCTCGGGAGTGGACGTGCTGGAGCAGAGCAGGGCTGAGCTTCCGCTCAGGAGAGCCTTGTTATTCTCCCTGCTCTGTGTGTGTGGAAATCAATGTGCGTAGGAAAGTGGGGGGCGGGGTTTGTGTGGGCTGTTAACTACCATCACCCAGGAGGCTGCTCCTTGCAGGGCTGGGCCTGTGGTTCAGCAGATAGATGTTTTGGGAGAGATCGTTAGGGGAGGGGACTGCAGGACCTGCCTTCTAGGATATCCTCCAGTAACCTGCAATACTCTGGATGCTCTGTCCCACTCTGGACTCTGCCCTTATAGCCAGCTCATCGCTGTTCATGACCTAATGGCTCTCCCACTGGTTTTGGTGGGTGAGTTATATGTTCTCAAGCAACATGCATTGGCCAATTTCCTTTCAGCTCGGATCCCTTCCTGCCCTTCCTAGATCAGCCCTGAGCTACGGGGGATGCAGCCTGCAGACTGCGCTTCCCACCCTGCCTGGTGCTCTGGCTGCCAGAGGTCCAGTGAGAGATGCTGTTGGGAGATGGGAGCAGGAAGTGGGGGTGCCTAGCTGTTTCTGCACCTCTGTGCTCCAGCAGGGCTGCCTCTGCCCTTTAATCACAACTGTCTTCCCACAGTGGCTCACCCCAGGCTGGCTTCTTTTCCCTGGCTGCATTTTCTGCTCTGCTAACACTGTTCTGGTTATTTTCTTGTAGGGAAATGAGTTCTCTCTGTCCAAAGACCTGGTATGAGTTTAGTTTTCCTGGTCCCACCCTGACCAGTCCAGATGTTTGTTCCTCAGAGACAAGGACCTGGCTTCATGCTTCCTGATCTCACCCACCACCTGCAACCATCTGCAACGGGAAGAAATAAAACCGTGTCATTTTAGGCATTTTGGTTTGCAGGCTTCTGGAGGAAAGCAGGGAGGGGCTGACACCCAGCCAACAATTTTAGGAAATCAGGAGCGCTGTCCTGCTCTCTGCAGTGACCTAGCTCAGGCAACCTCCGTGGAGGACCAGCTGCCAAACTGTCACCTCAGCCATCTATTTCCCTGGACTCTCGCCCCTCTGTGACCGTGTGTGGATGTGGGTGGCCGGAAGTTGTCACCGGCGTCTCAGCCTGGGAGAGGTGCCCTCCTGGCCCTCGCTGTCCACTGCACAGGTGCTTGAGTTGCTCCTGCCCAGGCTGCCTTCACCACTCGCTGGCCAGGCTCCACTTCACACATACAGAGAAAAGATGGGACTGCGCTGCTTCTAATAGGCCTCATTTATTTCAGTAACCTAGATCCAATTTTTAAAAACCCAGGAGAATCTAGAAAATAGAAACAAATGTAGAGAAGATCAACATTGCCCATCCTCTCTAAACCCAGAAACAACAAAGCCAGTGGTGCTTTCGCCGTTGATTTCTAGCATGCATCTGTTTGTAAAATCTGTTTATACAAAATTGGAGGATTCTGTAAATTTAGTTTAATATTTAGCTTTTTGGAAACCAAGTATTAAATGTAAAGCTTATTGGCTTAAGGTACATATTTGTCATCATGGGGCAAAGATAGCCTTCCATTTTCAGTTTACTAAGAGTCTTACCAGGAATGAATGTTGAATTTTATCGTGTACTTGTAGCAGCTATGAAAGTGAACAGATGGATTTTTAAACTTGACCTATTGATAGAATATTTATTACTCGATGCGCCTCTATAACTCTTCCTAGGGAAAAACCCATGGGTGATGCTGCCACTCATGCTGTACACATTTGGTGAGAGATGGAGGTTGACGGAAGGACGATTTTTGAATAACTTAAATGTGGAAACTTTTGTCCTTTGCTTCTTCCAAAAGTTAAAGTCCTTTGGAAGCTCAGGCTGGTGAATAGGATGAGTGTGTTTGCCAAATAATACGTGTGATTTCAAAAATAAGACCCAAAGGCAGCTGTTCTCTGTCCTTAGGCTGTACCCTCTGACCTTGGTGACTTTACCCCAGAGTATCTTTAAATTCTGACCCAGAGAGCCCTTGCTAGGTGGCTGGGAAAGCAGGTGCATTTGAGCCCTCTGCCATCACAGGCAAGGGTGCGGGGACTCCACGCAACACTGGGAGCCTCTAGCCTGGGGCTTTCTTGGGTCCTTGTCAAAACCCAGAAGCAAGGATGTGCTGGGAGGAAGTGGCCTTAGATTCCCGCAATCTGTGAGTGTCTGAGGAGCCTGTAGGTGGCCAGAAGGGTCCCCTGGGGGAAGGCACGTAGGGGAATTTGCTACTGTTTGACTCTGTTCTTGGATTGCATATACTGGGAACTGGTGAGGTGTCAACCACATGATGCTGGTTTTGTAGGCATGAGGAAGGCAAGAGTCAGGTGCCTTTCACTGAGATTTCACAGGGAAGTCTGGGAGGACAGGAAGTTTGTCACGAGTTGCAGTCTTTGCAAGTTGCCCCTGGCTGGGGAGTGCAAGGAGCTGTGAGAGTGGCACTGAACCTGCGGTGGAGACCCCAGAAGTCATGGGTAGCCCATGGGCAGGGCTTGTCACGGAAACTGTGGGCAGTGTGCAGTCCAGCCTGAGACAGTGGCCATGAAAACTGCAGCCAGCAAGGCCATGGGGCGGGGCTGCCCGAACCTTTGGGGATCCACATTCTGCTATGACACTGGACCTAGAGCTTTAGGATTCAGTGTTTGCCCTGCTGGGTTTCACTCGTGCTTTGACTAATCCCTCCTTGCTGTTTTCCTATTCATTCCTTTCAGAGTGGGAGTGTTTGTCCAGTGTTTGCCTTGGTACAATTTGTTGGAAGTGTGCAACTCTCTGTCTGTATTTCCAAGAGCTCGCAGTGAGTTTGCCCTGAGTATGGGAGGAGAGGTTAGACCTGGACTTTTGAGCAGTGCTGGGGCAGACTCTTGGGATGGAATGGACGCATTTTGCATTGTGAGATGGATGTGAAACTTTTGCTATGGCTGTGGGTAGTGTCCCTGAGACATCCCTGTGGTAAAGCCCTCTTCCTGAGGTGATGCCGTTGGCAGGTACTGTGCGCCTTTAGGAGTTGGGGCCTGGTGGAATGGCCTGAGGGTGGACCCTTGAAGAGGACTGTTGAGACTCTGGCCTCTTCCTCTTCTCTTCTTTGCTTCTTAGCTATAGAATGAGCAGTGTACCTTTCTGTGAATGTCCCCAAATTGCCATCTGGCACCCCCAGCAGAAGTGCAAAGCAACGGGGCCACAGATCTTGTCATGGAACCCCTACAGCTGTGATGAAGAAGACCCTTTCTCTCAGAGGCTAATTATCCCAGGTATTTCATTACAGTGACAGAGAGCTGGAAAGTGCAGCACTCTGTCCCCAAAGGCACACGATAATGGCGTTCGGAGGTGGGACCCGTAGGAATGCTGGGTTATGCGGACCGTCTTCGTGACGGACTGACGCACTCATGCACGTGTGGGTTGACAAGTGATGGCAAGCGTAACTTTGTTGTAAGGCTGCTCTCTCTGCTTTCTCGCTCCGTCTTGCCACGAGATGCCCTCCACCATGTTAGGGTGCCCCAAGAAGGTTGAGCGGATGCAGCTCTGTGCGCTTAGGGTTTCTGGCCTCCAGAACCATGAGCCAAGGGGACCTCTGCTCTTTATAAGCTTTCTGTGAGGCTGTCATGTTCAGTCACAACGACAAAAGATGGATTACGATGGACATCAAGGTGAGAGAGTAGGGACCACACAAGGTGAGAGAGTAGGGCCACGGACCGTGGCCGCCCAAGGCCACGGTCACAATTTGGGGAGCCCTGTGCCCATTGCAGAGGGACACTTTCATGATAGTCAGGGTCAGGCCTTTCCTTCCCGTGGGAATCAGGACTTAGGAAAGAGCTCAGGAGCCACGGATGTTGGTGCTGCCCTCCCATCACTCCTCCACATGTCCCTGTCCCATGTGTCCTCGTGATGTGCCTTCTGGGCCTGAATATCCCCCAGGTGGGAGCCTGCTGAGAACAAGACCCAGATGGACCCTGTTTGTGTTCCAGGTCTCGGGATGGCAACCAGGCCCTCCCCCCAGGTCCGAGCAGACACAACAGGCACTGGCCCGATGGATGGATGAACAGATGGGCATACTCAGGAGACAGCTCTGGCTCCACGGGGGCCTGAATCTTGTGGGGTTTTAGGGCTCCAGTTTCAGTCCCTGCCAAGCATGCAGCCCTCAGAAGAGCCAGTGAACATTTTGGGGGAGAAGGAGTGAGTGGGGGGCCTGTGAGACCAGCTGGCACCAGGAGGGGGCACCAACCTTAGAGGGAGGGGGAGGAGATATGTGTGCAGCAGAAGCAGGGTGGACTTCTGGCTGCCAGGACCCGGTTGCCCACTTTCTGTACTTTACAGAGTAGCAGGGAGACCTTGGGCTCTGGACCCAGATAGGTGGGACAGTGTCCTGCTGCACGATGTCCCATACCTTCCCGAACCTCTGCTCACTCACCAGGGGAACGCGGACATGAGAAGAAATGTCTTCCTGGCTGTTGTGTGCATCACACAGGGGATGTGGGGAAGAGAAAAGTCAGCCAGAAATGGCACCGGCCCCATCCAAACGTGCTAGGCAGTGTGCTTCCTCTTTGGCAAACCCCTCGTGGCAGACACCCGTGTTTAAATTGTGCTCCTTTGAGCCAGGGATCTGGACCATGAGGGACACTGAGGGCTGAGGACCCCTGGTTCCAGAGGAGCAGGGTGTGGGGAAGACTGTGCCTTGCCCAAAGCGACACATGTTGTCACCTGGCTTGTGTTTACAGTAGGGCTTAGTCAGGCACCATGCAGGGGACACACTAGGAACCTTAAGAGACCATGCAGGTGCACCATTGCCTCTCTCCCCGGCAGGTGGTGCTCTCTGGATCCCTCTTGCTGCAGGGCAGCTGTGGCTGGGATCTCAGGTGCCCACAGTGCCTGCCCCTGTCTGGCACAGGCTCTTAGCCTGCCCAGTGCCACCTTAGGGAACACAGTGGGCACTGGACCCCAGGCTCTGAAGTCATCAGCTTTCTTGCACAGCTGGCACAGAGGTTAGCCCACAGTGCCCAGCACCCGCGTGATGGGCAGCTCCCAGGGCTCTGGGTTTCTGGCACGACGCTGCTCCCCCTGGGGCAGGGAAGGGAGTCACTGCTCCAACCTGTTCTGTGTGGGGAGGAAGGTGAACCCGACCGTACTCAGGGTCCTTGTACCTCTGATGCTCCAGGTCTCCCTAGGGTGAACCCAGCGAACCACACCTTATAAATCCTTTCTCTTTGGGTACGGGGAAAGGGATGTGCTTCTCAGCCACAGCGTCCCACAAGGGCACGGGGATTCTGCAGGTACAGTGAAGGCCCCCAGCTGGTTTATTTTGAGTGAATCAAAACGAGGATTGTCCAGGTTGGCCTCAGCTGAATCACTGGCAAGTCCTTACAAAAGGGGCTGGGGTCTGCTATCATGTTAGAGTCTCCTGGCCTTGAAGACAAAGGCTGCCATGCTGAGGGGCATGTGAGGGGCCTGTGAGGTAGGGGACTGGGGGTGGCCTCCAGCCTCCAGCCAGCGAGCAGCCAGTCCTTCTGCCCCGCCACCACACAGAGACATCCTGCCCACAGCTGCAGAGGGCCTGCAAGCAGATTCTTCTGTCCATGATCCCCCAGATGGAAACACAGTCCCCCGACACCTCCCTCACAGCACCCAAGGCTCTGCACATGGGCCATGGGGAAGCCAGTGACCCACAGAAACTGTTCCAGAGCAAGGGTGCATCGCTCTAAGCCCCTAACTTGGGGTCATTGATTTTACAGCGATAGGAAGCAGACCCAGCCCTCAGCCCTGGGACAAAGTGCTTTGCTTTCTCCAGCTCATTCCTGCCTGGGTCTTTCTTCGCCAGGCCCATCCTGTGCCCAGCAGGTATCCGTCAGTCTCCTCTGGGTGCCAGGCCTGTCTGGGGGCAAAGCTGCTGTGAAGCTCCACGTGGGCGATGATCCCCGGGAGGCGGACGGTGACCCTGTGGGAGTTCCTGAGCCCGCATGAAATCCCGCAGGCCTCTGGTTTCCAGTGCGCATTTCCTGTTGGCCAGTGTCATGACCGTGGTGCAGCTATGCACCTTAGCTTTACCTGAACACACACACTTCCCACGCTTTCCCGAACACATACTTCACACTTGTGCCAAAACTCACACTCTTCACACTCATTCCTGAACACAACTATTTCACATGGGTGTCTGAACACACCCGCTTTACAAGGGCGGCTGAGCGTGCATGCTGCACTTCACACACGTGCCTGAGTGCACGCTTCACATGGATGCCTCTTCTTTCCTCGTTCGGTACTTTTTCAAGTGTATTTAATTCTATTTATGATCTCACCACCAGCAGTACATAAATTAAAGGATGGATGGATGGACGAGGGAATGGATGCGCATTTATAGTCTGCCAAGCTAGCTTTGAGACCTCCTAATGCAAGGATATAATTTTTTAGCCTAATAAATGTAAAGCAGCCTCCCCTCGCGCAAACGCTGCCTCAGCAGTCAGGGCTCAGCAAACGGCACATCCATCTCTAGGGGGACGGTGCCAAGGATAATATTTTGGCAGGTTATCTCTGCACAGTTACTCAGTACAACACTGTCAGTCAGAGGTCAGCATATGAAGCAGGGATTTATAAAGTGAACTTGGAATCGGAGCCTGGGACAGTCTAGCTCATGTCACAGATCTGTCTCTTGGCTTTGACAGATTCTGATCGGTGGTTGACTCGGAGCCCAACACGATGTCTGGGCAGCAGGCTGCCTACCCAGGGTAGCGGCAGCTGTCTGTCAGTGCATGTCAGCCCTCAGAGATGCCGCTGCGATGGCAGAGCAGGGGTCATGGAGAGAGGCCAAAGGAGGCTCTTCCAGATGCAGCTTGGAGACGATGGAGGGGGGCCAGAGAGGGACATGGGTGCATGTGTGCCACATCCAGGAGTGAAGTGAAGATTTCTCTCTTTTATGTGCAATTAAAATATGCACATACACATTTACTTGTGCATTTGTGTACATCTGTGTAGGAGGGCACCACCCCCTGCATATGTACTTCTGTGCTGTGTGCATTCTTCAGTGTATGTGTGTATAGTTGTGCATAAGTATGTGAATTATGAGTGTGTATGTGCACAAATATGTTTGCATTTGCACATATCTACACAGTGGTGTACATACTTGTGTATGTGTGTACAGAGCGTGTCTATGCACATGCATGGGTGTGTGCATTGCATGCGTGTGTGTGGATTTGTGTGTATATGCAAGTGCACACGCATACATGTGTGGACATGTTTATATGCATGTGTGTGCTCACTCACGTTTACATATGTGTATGTGTGTGACTTGGTCACCAGTTAGAATACCGGTCTTTAAGGGGAGGAGGTATCTCAGTGTCTCTGAATGTCTCATTCAATCTGATCATAAATCCTCCATGGTTAGCTGCCAATACGCTAAATATAGAAGATATAGAAATTCGTGCCATTTTTCTGGAATTCTGTTTTGTGTGTGAGAATCCAGCTATAACCCCTTCTTTCCTTTTGCATTCCTGTGCGAGGCATCCTGCTGTTTTCTCCCCTGCCTTGGCTGCTTGAGGCAGAGCAGGATAAAGGGTATTTACTTAGAAAGACAGAGGGGTATAAGCCCAGAGTAATTTTCCAAATGGGCTAATGACAACGCTGCCTTCCGGAAGAAGCCAGCCCAGGAGTCTGCCTGCGTTGCTTGTGTCCCAGGCCCTTTAGAGGCAGAAGAGAGTGTGACCGTCTTGAAGATGCCTGCAGTGGTCGCTGCCCTGAGCTGCTCTTGTGGTGGAGTCAACCCCATGCTGTCAGTACGCGTGAGAGCAGGGGAGGCCGAGGCCTGCTGGGTCTGGTTCTGCCTGCAGCAGATCCTCCCTGGGTTTTGCTCCCCTATGTGTGACGGGCCTTGAAGCGTGGTGTAAAGATGTGGAAATAAACAGAAACCCCCAAGGAGGACCGCGGAGCCCTTTCCTGCATTTTCTGCAGTGAGGCCATCCCCACCCTCAACCTATTTGGCAGAGGCAGCAGGGGGATGGGAGGCTTCTTGTGGGGAGGGGGCTCCAAGCGAGCCCTGGCCAAAGCTGTTGTCTCCGGGGGACTGGAGGAGGCTGCTGGAAGCAGGAATTAGATGGGATTGGGCAGTGGAGCATATTTGGCTTTCTGTGGTCGGTCCTGAGTTGGAAGCAGCAGGAGCAAAAACTCTGGAAGCCTAACCCTCACCCTAAGCCTAACCCTCAACCTCACCCTAACCCTAACCCTAACCCTCACCCTCACCCTAAGCCCTGGCCCTGGGGTTGGTTGTGGCAGGGATCATTATTTGGCTTCCTGGATTCTTGTTAGGGAGAATGGATCTGGCTTCTAGCAAGTCTGACAGCAGGGTGACCCCAAGGCTGGATGCTGGGGTTGAAGACGTGTTTCCTGGGGGGGTCTGCTGCAGGCTGGGTTTGCTTTTATGTGAGCTCCGCCCTTGGTCATTTGCATATTTAGTCTCTGGAAGGTAATCAAGCCATGTCTTTCTTGGAAGTGCAACCTCCAAGCATGGCATAAGACAGCAGCGCTTGAGACTTAGCTGGGAAAGGGCCTGGCCAAGGCCCTGCAACTGTCAGAGCCGGTGTGAAGGAAGGAGCCCTGGCCGGGGCACGGAACGGAGGCTGAACGTAATCACCCAGCACAATCAGAGAGCTGAAGAGAGGACAGGCCTGTTGGCCTTGGAGGGCTGACGAGATAAACAGCTGCCGGCTCTGCTGGGGACCTGTTGGCAGGAATGTCACAGCCCAGGCTGCAGGGGAGATTGAGGCCCCAGATTGGGCTGGAAAATCTCATTAAGAAGGTAACAGGGGCCAGAGGCGCAGACTTCCTGATCCAAAGGAAGGCCAAGACTGGCAGCAAGAAATGAGTCTGTTCTGTTCTCTCTGTTCTGCTCTCATCTGTGGAAACAAAAACATTTAAATTAAGACCAACTATGCCTGCTCCTCCTTTCTTGCCACTGGGGGCAGAGCTCTGGATGGATCTGGAAAGCAGCAGATGTAATGTGGAAATCTGCCTGAAAGTGCATCTTTGGACACAGTGCATTTCTCCAGAGCTTTGGAACAAACACCTCCTCTGGCTGCCCTGGCCATCACCAAAGATGTCCTGCCCCGTCCGGAGGAGAACTGCGCTCAGCCAAGAGGAGTGACCTGGCCCTTCCGTACCTCGGTCTCCTTGCTCACTGCGGGGCTGGCCTCCCTGGACACTGGGGTGCTGTTTGGGAGCTTTGATGCAGGGTTCAACCTTAGGAAGTTGTGCTATGCTAGAAAATCCCATGGACATTTGGAGTTGGTCTTGGAGGCCCCAAGGTCCCTGCTCCTGTGTGGACAGAGGTAATTGCAGAGGACAACCCGTAGTGCAGAGACAGAGCTCAGCCAGCCTCAGGGCCCACCTCCTGGCCTTCCTAAGCTCAGCCAAGTCTACTTCTTCCATCACATGAACCTGAAACGTGACTTTTATAAATGGGTTGAGAGGCCACTTAAAATAAGTTTGTGTTCCCAACTGTATCCTTGTCGTTAAATACTCAGTCTGGTGTGGGCAGATGTGGTCACTCCGCATTTCCCGTGTGGCAGAGGCACAGGGAGGGCACTGAAGTGCACCAGGCTGGGGGGCACATCCAGGACAGGAAGTTAAAATGGCCTCTTCCTGCTGACCCTCTTTGTCCTGAGGGCTTATATCGTGAAGCATTGCACCAATGGGCCCAGAAATACCTTTGCAGGTATTTCTCCCCACTCCTCCACCTGGGGACTGGAGCAAGGACCTAAGCAGAGGGATCTTGACCCAACTTGGACCACTGGGGGTCTTGACACATGCAGAGGAACCTGTCTTCATCCGGGCTGTGATCAGGCTGTGATGAGTCTTGGGCCCAGGGCCTTTGTTCGGGGACAGTGACTGAGCACCTGCTCTGTGCCACTGAATGCGGGGTGCCGGGTACATTACGAGCAAGTGCACTCAGCTCTCAGCCCCATAGGAGCACACAGTCCACCACCTACCATTGGCAATGGACCCTGACACTGGGCATTAGAAAGTGTGAGGGGCACGGAGTGGGTGACAGGGCAGCTGCAGCATCCTGCAGAGTTGGCAGGGAGAAGGTGCGACAGCCAAGCGCCAAAGGCAATGGGAGGGGAACCGAGGGAAGATGTTCCCTTGGAGTGGATGTCTGGGTTGCAAGAGCTGTGCATATGGGGACAGACCTGAGGCACTCACAGGGCAGGAAGGATGGCCCAGAGCAAGTGGGCTTGGCATGGAGCCCCCACAGAGCCTCCTGGTTGTCAGGACCTTTGTTGTCCTTCTGGACCTCGCAGCAACGAGCTGCAGGCTCTAATCCCAGGGGAGGGGGGACCTCACCCAGATGGCATAAGACAACTCTGGCTCATGTATGAGATCCCTGGGGTGCAAGAGTAGAGGTAGGATGATGGCACAGCTCCCAAGGGGGCCTGGGAGTGGTGGGTAATGGGGGCTCCAAACAGGGTTGGGGAGACAATGGGATTCTGGGGACGAGGAGTAGGGAGAGGCAATAGGTTTTCCTGAAGGTTGGATGAGGGTAGCCTTAGGGATTTGGCATTGGGACTGGAAGGCCGAGCTGCCACACCTGAGGTGAAAAGTGTGGACAGGGACAGTGGGGCTGCTGGTGGCCACACGTCTGCTGGTGTCTGATCACATCTGGGTGCTCGTGCTGAGGCGGAGATGGGTACACATGTCTGGGCATCAGGAGAGTCATGCTGAGGTGGAAGTGCTGGCAGTGTTGGCAGGTACTTGGTGCTTCAAGCCAGGGGCTGGGCCAGCTCCCCAAGGACTGACAGCAGAGAGGGACAAGGCTGGGAAACTCCAATGGGAGGAGGAGCAGCTGCCCAAGGAGGATGAGGAGTGGCAAGATGGTAGGAGAGACCCCCAGGGTGCAAAGCTGGGGAGAAGGAAGTGTTTGCAGGCCGAGGGAGGGACCCGTGTGGCACAATGCTGGCAAGCCATGGGCTGAGGGACCACTGGCTGGGTGGGGCACAGACAGCAGTGAACTCGAGGGCCTGGGTGTTGTCCCCAGAGCTCCTCCGTGACATCCAGGACAGCCCTGGCTTTGGAAGCTGGCAGCCTCCCTTCCTTCCTCGCTCCTGCCATGGTGTCTGCGGGGGACTTTCTGGAGCTCCTTTTGTGCCTTGGGAGCTATAAACTGCTAAGTGTCATCCTGGGACCACTGGACACTTCGTGCCACCCTGTAGATGGAGCTTGGGGGACAGTGAGGGAAACAATCGGGGGAGGAAATCAGACCGGAAACCTGTCTACCCCCGTCCACCCTGTGGGCCCGTGGAGCAAGCTTTTTACTCGAGCTCATTTGAGATAGTGCTGTCACTCGCTGCAAGTGTTTTGTTCAAGAAGAATCTGTCAAGCAGTGCAACAGCAGGGCATAGGGGCTGATTTTGAAATTCAGCATTGTTATTTCCTCAATCTCTACAGACCTGTCGGGATCTCTTGTGACCCACCTGTGACCTTGGTTGAAACAGCCAAACAGGCAGGAAGGGGTGGAAAGTGATTCCAGAAGGTGTGCCGGGATGGAAATGTGCTCTTGAACAGATGATTGGAGCAGAAACAACTGTTATTATTGGGCTTATGTTAGCACTGCCTTTCGTATTTTAAATAAGCCCTTGGGAGGAGACCTTCAGAACCTGAAATTGCTTAATAGGAGGTGTGCTCTGCAGGTCCTGGAGGGCCGTGGGAGGGGGCTGGTGAGTCACAAAAGGCTCCTCGTGCTCACACTCCTGCTCCTGGCTCAGGATGTGGCCAACACAAACAGCAGTGTCTCCTCTGGGAGCGTGGGGCAGCTGCAGCTCTCCGCGGTCTTTTGTAGACACAGGAACAAGGACAGGAGGGACACAGAGAAGCCAGAGCTGTGTCCGTGCCAGGTGTGCCTGGTGGGTTCTGTGGCTGTGCTGTGAGAGGAGGATTTTCTAAGTCCCCAGGGTACGGGCTTGGGGTCGGGAGCGGGAGTGCAGGAGGCAGGACACGTGCTTCTGTGACTCGCTCATGACCACTGTCCCCTCCTACTCGCCCTTCCTTAGCTCGCATCTGCAGCGGCACCCATTCACCTCAGCTCATTTTTCTCTCTTACCCACTGCACAGCGGCTCCCTTCCACCCCTGTCTCCACTCACCGCCACCTGCTTGGGTCTGCATAACACCCAGCACACAGTAGATGGCTCAGAAATGCCCGTGGACCCCTGAGGGGTTGTTCAAAGGAGAAGTCGCCACCATCGGGTCTTTCCCCCAGCGGTCATCGCTGTGCAGACACTGGTGCAGGCTGCTGTGTAGACGCCTGTGTGAGCTCCTACAGATGCCTGCACTAACTGGGGTCACACGAAGCCCACAGCCACATCTGCAGCAGCTTCCTGGCTGGGGTGCGCAGAGGCTCAGGTCCCTAGCCCAGAGGGAGACGCTGTGCCCCGCTGCTGTTCCGTGTCCTCACTCGTGACCAGTTGTCTTCTTCACGATGGTCAGCTCCATGATTCCCCTGTGTACGGAGGGGACAGGCTTTGATCTCTGAGACAGCTTGGGGCTGCTGCCTTTCTTGTGTCAGGGTCCAGATGGCAGCAAACGCTGTTCATGGCGTCGTGACAGCACCTGGTATGAGAGCACAGGGTACCAAACATGCCACAAATAAGTACCGCCTGCAGCAAATGCCCCCAATGACCAAGCAGGAGCGAAAGTCAGGAGTGGAACATCTGTCATCAGCCCTTCCCTTGCGTTGCCGCTCGAGCCTGGCCGGTGCATGCACAGGGAGGCGGCATGGCCCGGGCTCTCAAAGCGGCTGGGGCCAGAGGCGTCACTGTTGGCTTCCTCACTCCTCTGCTTTTTGAATTTCATGAATGTGACATTTCATACCCGGAGGAAATCGATATTCTGATCGACAAATAGATGCGAATGTTGCATTCGTCCTACAATATGTTACACCAACATGGCAGGCACTTTCTGTCCCCAGCAGGGCAGGAGGGGATGTTTGAACACATTTTGCTCAAATAGAAATGTGAAAGGAACAGGGTGCAGAAAGGGCAGGAGGAAGTGGAACATAAACATTTGATTATGGAAATGGAACAAGGGCGCTGAGGTCTGCATGGGGCTCCCGCCTTTGTCGGAGACAGAGGGATCCCGGCAATGGCAGGCAGTGTTCACGGATCGCCCTGTCAGGTGTGAGCTGGGATGTGACCTTCAGGCCAACAGATTTTCCAGAATTGTCCTGTGCTGGACTTTTGTCTGGGTGTGGAGGTGAGAGAAAGGCAGGGGAGACATTGCAGCTGCCCTACAAAAGACTGGCCCTTGTATTAGCACAGTGTGTTACCATAGCTAAGTACCCAAAGCTGGGATTTTATAAAGAAAAGATTTATTTCCCTCACACTTTCGGCAGCTAAAAGTCTATGATTGGGCGGCCCCATCCACTGGAACTCTGGTGAGTCACCTTACAGCCTGGCCACATCTGAACGTGGCAGCCATGCATAAACAGAAATGATTGTGTGCAGAGGGTCCAAGCACGTGAGGTGATCGTATGTATAACAGCCTGCTGTTGTGAGAACGCATATCCTGAGATGAGTCTTGATTCCTTCTGAGGGCAGTGCCCTGCTGCATGCCCACCTTTCATCTGGCCCAGGTCTTGAAGGGTCCACCACCTCAAGACAGCCACAGTGGGACCAAGCGTCCAGCACAGCAGGCTCTGGGGGACACACTCCAACCATATTCAAACCATGCAGGCTTCATGTTTGGAGGTGCTAGTCAGGTTTCTGTTGCTACAACAGAACACCAGAGATCATCAAGGTAGAGAGAAGAAGTTTCTTTTGACTCATGGTTTCAGAGGGTTCAGTTGATGGTCACTTGGCCCTATTGCTCTGGGGCTGGACTGAGCAGCACATTACGGTGTGAGTGGGTGGTGGAGGAAGCTGCTCTAATTCATGGTGGCCAGAATTATGGATCACGGAGGAAGGGGAAGAGATGGGTTTTGGGTCCCAGAATCCCCTTCAAAGGCACGCCCCCATCACCTAACTACCTCCAGGAGACCCTACTCCTTAAACCTCTACCTCAGCAAGTCAGTGGGAGAACCAAGTTCACACCTAGGTCTCACTTTCTCTAAACCAGGCTGCTGCACGTCAGATGAAATTTGGAGCTCCTCAGAGCACTCTGTGAGGTTCTGTGGGCTCCCTGCACATTTGATTTGCACAGTCACTGATCTTTTGTCTCCCAGTGTTTGAAATAACTCACCCCCTACCCCAAGCAGTCCAGCATTATTTTCCTTCTTTCTTCCCATGCACATAAGGAGACGAATAGGGGCAGCCTTGGTCCTCGTCAGGATGCCCCGTATCTTTATCTCCATGCTGTCTTTGCCTGAAGCCTGACGCATGGGCTCCCAGAGCCTGGCCGTAAGGCAGGGACCCCAGGATTCCTGCTCCCGTTCCTTTCTCTGGATGATGACCTCTGGAAAGGGCTCCTGCCAGCCCCGTGTGCCATCTGAGCCCCTCAGACCAGTTGCTTAACATGGGGCCACCAGCACTGTCTCTCACAGAGCTGGAGCTCACAGCCTGGCCATGCTGTGCGACCCCAGGCATGGATGTTCTGCAGGTTACACTGGGAGCTCTGCTTGGCCCCTGTTCTTGCTCTAAGGAGGAAGTGCTGAAGAGGAAGGCACATCTAGAGGATGACAAGGAGTCTCTGCTGGGCCCTGAACTTTCTCCTGGGCACATCTGTGCCCTTCTTTACCAAATCCAGGATCAGTGAGAACACTGCTTGGCTGTTTAGCTGGACTCCCCCCACCCCGATACCTGATCACTCTCCACATCTGATTGGGCTCCTCGCCCTCCACTCTGCCCAGGGGAGGCTTGATCACCTTGGGCGCCCTTCAGCAGGTGTTCCCTTGGGTAGGTTTCATGTAACTCTCCTTGCCCCAGGTGTTTCCCCTTGGTGATTCTCCACCCTCCGGCCCCAGTGTGCTCCTGGGCCAGAAATCCCACTTGCTGAGTTCAGGGTGGGGCCCAGTGTCTCTGCTCATTGCAAAGCCCCATTGGCCTTGTCCTCGTACCTATGGACATGGCCCTAAATGGAGTCTGACTGAGCTTTAACAGATGTCACTGAAGACTCTTTAATGGGAGGGGAGGCTGAGCCAGAGCGGATGTGTCTCAGCTGGGGAGTCCCAGGTCTCCCCAGTGCAAGAGCAGTGCTGCAGGAGAGACCAAGTCTTCCCACATCTCGCAGGGAGGGGCAGCCAGATGCCACTTAGACCCGGCACAAACCAGCATGGTGTTTGGGGAAGTCGCGCACCTTCTCTGAGGCTTGCTTTCTGTGTTGTGTAATGGGCATTATTACGGCATACACTTTAGATAGCTATTGTAAAAACAGAGTAAGAGCTGGATGTGGTGGCATAGGCCTGTACTCTGGGAGGCTGAGGCAGTCGGATTGCAAGTTCGAACTTAGTGACTTAGTGAAAACCTATCTCAGAATAAAAAGTAAAAAAGGGGTGGGGATACAGCTCAATGTGAAGGCCCCAGGTTCAATCCCCAGTACCTCCTTCCCACAAAAGGAGTAAGACAAAGCAGTGGATATTAGTGAACACCTACCCCTAAGTGGGCAGCGTTGGCTGTGATGGGGGTACAGGTGCATGAGGTTACTATCAAAAAGATATCTCCTCTTTCCAGTGCCAGTCTGGGGTCTGCTGAATTTGCCACATTTATTAACTAAATCTCTAGTTTTCAAACATTTTTAAAGATTAGACTTAGTACGGCTTGTTCTTTAAATTGCAAACGGACCTGAGGTTAAAATATAGATTGTGGTGGAGACTTCTGCTTTCACCTTGATGACTCAAAGGAGCTGGATACTCTAGAGATCATGACTTTTAAGAACCCATTGGATAGCCGAGGTTGCAAAATGAAGGGTGGGAGAGACTAAACACCAGAAGGTGCTGAGCTTCTCACAGGAGAGAGGAGGCTGTGGCCACCCTCTTCCCTGAGAGGTTGCAAGGCGTGGAGGTGTCTCACCTGGAGGGATCGAGGGGTCAAGGTGATACTGCTGGGACCTGACCACTTTCCATGGCCGAGTGCGGTCAGGGCAGTTAGAGTTCACCAGTTCCTTCACAGTGAGGCACTCGCTCACCCTCCCATTCAGTCCTCCTCACAGTCTTCACCGAGATTGCTTGGAGACCGTTCCTGAGGCACATGGGACCCTTCCCCACACTCAGGAAGCTGCCTGTGAAGATGGTGGGCCACACTGAGGCCCTGGGGACCATCCATCTGGAGCCCCCTGGGCGCCTTTCAGCTGCCAATGTCTTGGGCATGGGAAGCTGTGCAAACAGAAGTGTTCCTGCGGATTCTGGGTGGAGAGAGGTCTCCCTATATGCTAAAGGCCTTCAGTGGGACTGGGGGGTACAGAGAGAACCCCACTGCACCCCAAAGAGCTGGCACCAGCTGCCACAGCAGAGAAAGCTCTGACAAGCGGGAGGATCGAAAGTTCAATCCTAGCCTGGGCAAATTAGGCTACAAATTACAGAGACCCCTGGAGTCCTTCCTGTGCTTGAAGCCAGAGTCCTACAGAGGAAAGACCTGATCTCCTTCTGAAATATTTTCAGCCAGCAGCAAACCAAATGAAACTAGAGCTACGACAAACCCCAGATCCATCTGAGCTGCAGATTTGACTTCCACTTCTGTGACGGCCTGACATGAGAGGGATACACCCGTCACTGATATAAATGTTGTTTACTTCAGTCACTAATGTTGATTCAGACAAAATCTTAACAAATGGGAGATTTCAAGATAGACAAGAAAGCAATAAAATGTGACCTCTGCGAAGAGAAGAAATAGTCAATACAAGCAAACCTATAAAGGAAGGAGGTGCTGGATGAATAGATGAGAACTTCAAAAGAGTTATAATAAAGGATAGTTAAGAATATAGAATAAAAACTAGGGAACAAATAATAATCAAAAGTGACATTTCTCAGGGATGTATGTGATAATAACTAGAACAACACAGTGGAGACATTCACCAATGATGTTAAAATTAGTCAATTTTTGAGGTGGAACAGGATATTTGTGTAGACTCAAAGCATCTCCTCTGAAAGGTTTGCTGATTACTACAGTGGTTTTACATGATCATGGGTTCTGTTCTCCCTCCAAGAGGCAAAGCTCAATTCCATTCCTTTTGAATATGCACTTGATTTAGTGACTCACTTCTGAAGAACAAAGCGTGAGAAGGGAAAATGTGTTAGCTTTCTACTGGAGGAAATTGGCAGACACTGTTTTAATGTCGTGACCAGGGTTAGCGTTACTGGTTATGAGTACCCTGGTGTGAGGAGATGAGGGCACTTCCTCTCTGCAGTGTGCTCCTGCAAATCCCACAGACCCTGTCTCATGAACAACATCAGACAAATCCAAACAGAGGGCCACTGTAGTTTGGATCTTTAATGTCCTCCAAATGTCCCTATGTTAAAGGTTCCACCCCCAGGGTGACACTATTGGGAGGTGATGTCACTTTAAGAGGTGGGGCCTAACCAGGGCTCTTTGGGTCATTGGGAAAATGCCTTTGGGAAGGGGGGATTGTGGGACCTCAACTCCTTCTTCTTTTTTGCTTTTGATTCCTGCCCGTGAGGTGAGCAGCTCTCCTTTATCACATGGTCCTAGCATGATGTACTGCCTGGGTATAGACCAAAGAAATGGGTCTGGACTATCCTTCAAAACTGTGAGCCAGAACAAACCTTTCCTCTTTACAAGCTGGCTATCTGAGATATTTGTTATAGTGATGGAACTCTGACTAACACAGGGGCATTCTACAAAATAACTGACTAATGATCTTGAAAAATATCAAGATCACCAAAGACAAAGAAAGACTATGACACTGTTACAAATTGAAGGAGACCAAGGGGACACACATTTAAGTGCAGTGTGTTATGCAAGATTGAATTCTAGATCAGAAAAAGGACACTAGTAGAAAAAAAATTAAAATGCAAGGGACTTCATAATCTCAAAAATCTACTGTTTGGTTAATAGTATCATGTCAATATTAGTTTATTGCTTTTGAGAAATGTAACCAAGATGTAAGATTTTAACCAAGGAATGGTGGTGGGATTTTCTTTTTCTGAAAATGATTGGTGGTCCCTTAGTCTGTTCAGGCTATTATGACAAAACACCATAGACTGGGGTGATTACAAACAACAGTTATTTATTTATCACAGTTCTGGAGGCTCCTGATTTCTAAATCAAAGTGTTAGCAGACTGGGCATCTGGGTGACCCACTTCACAGCCCATTAATGAGCATCTTCTCAGCTCTAAAGAATGAGATCTGGGCAGTTGTAGCAAAATGGATGGAGATGGAAGACATGATGGCAAGTGAAGCCAGACACATAGAGAGAAAGACCACATGTTCTCTCTCTTATGGAGAAGTTGGCAAAAAACATTGACCTGATTATAGAAACAGGATTTGATCAGTGCATGCTGTATGCACACAATGAAATATGCTGAACCCTGTTAATATGGACAATTAATAGATGTTAATCAGAAATAAAGTAAACAAAGGTAAATGAATAAATATAATCATTGATCACTAAACTGGATATAAAGACAAAACTCTTCCATATGCTGTATGCAAGAAACATAGATAAAATGTAAGATATAAACATGCTGACATTGAAAAGGTTCAACTGATAGACTATGCAAATCCTCAAGCCTGCAAGGTGTTAATATCAGAAAGAGTAGACTTCAGAAAAACAGTACCCCTAGAGAGAAGAGTGTACAAAACACGATGATAAAAGGAAAAGTTCGTGAAGAACACAGAATAGCTCTAAATACACAAGCAACTAATAACAGAGGTCCAAAATACATGAACCCAAACTGACAGGACCCTGTGGAGAAGTAGAGAAATCCACAGTGATAGAGCTAACACCAGTTTTTTGGCAACTGATAGAAGAAGTAGGCAACAAAAACTAACAAACACATACAAGATGTAAACAATAGTGTCGAGCAACATAACCTTGTTGATATTTACAGAAAACCACTAACAACTCCAGAATGCACATTCTTTCAAGCTCACATGAAACATTCATTAAGAGAGAGGCACAGGATACATCTCAATACATCTCAAGGAATTGAAATAACAAATATCTGTAATAACATTAAGTCAATATAATATCAAAAGGATGAAACATAAAATATTCAAATATGAAAAAACACCTCTAGATGACCCATGGGTCAAAGAGGAGATCACAAGTAAAATTAGAAAAATATTTTGAATTGCAAACAATGAGAACACAAAACATCACACTTTTTTGGATATAGCTAAAATAGTACTTAAAGAAAAATTTACAGATTTAAAAATACTTATAATAGAAAGAACAAGAAGTTTAAAGTCAAGGATCTAAGCTTCCACCTTAAGAACAGAGACAATGAAGAACAAAGAAAACCCAAAGCAAATAGAAAAAAAAAAAAAGTAAGAATGTAAATCAATGACATAGAAAAATATAACAAGATAAAATGTAGAAGAATAAAAAAATCAAAACTTGGTTATATGAAAAATAAGTCAATAAATATCTACATGAGTGGCCAAGGAATAAAGGAGAAAACACAAATTATTTGTGTAAGAATGTGCAAGGGGACATCACGACAGATCTTACAGGTGTTAAATATATAAGGATGCAGTTGAGACAACTTCATGCCAATAAAATTCTCACTTTGAGAACTCAAGTGAGGTGGAGAAGTTAATTGAAAATACAACTTTAAATACTCTGATGTCTATTATATAAATTAAATTTGTATTCAAACACTTTTTCTTTTTTTTGTGGATACTGGGGGTCGACCTCAGGGCCTCACACGCCAGCAGGTGCTCAAACACTTTTCTTTAATAAATCTCCACACTGGGATGTCTTTGAATGTGAATTATATCATACATTTATTGGAAGAAAGAATAGCAATCCTACTTTTTTTTTGGAAAATAAAGGAGGTGAGAACACTCCTAATTTTATTAGTTTTTAAACCTAAATAGATTTATTCCAGGATTGCAAGGTTAGGTTAAAATTCAAAAACCAGTTGATATAATTTACTACATTAACAGAATGGAGTAGACAATCAATATGAACATTTCAATAGATTCAGAAAAAAAGAATTTGACAAAATTTAGTGTCTATCCATAACCACAATTCTACATGAGTTAGGAATAGAAAGGGACTTTCTCACCCTGATAAATGATCTACACACACACACACAACAACAACAACAACAACAACAAACATTATATTAGAATTCTCCCCTCTAAAGGAATGAAGCAAGATTGTCTAATCTTACTATTTCTTTTGATTTTATATACACAGTATTACCATTATAATAATGAATGAAAATAAATAAAATGGATAAATATGTGAAATATAAAAGTGAAAGCTGTTACTTAAAGATGACAGAATTGGTTACTTAAAATTCCTATGTAATCAAATAACCCATTAGAAGTAACAAGTGAATTTACAAGTTTGTGGGACACAAAGTCAATATATACAATCGATGGTGTTTCTGTAGACCAGCAATGGAAAACTGAACTGAGCATTAGTCAAGTTTCCATCGCTGGGACAAAATGCCCCGAGACAATCAACTTAAAAGGAGGGAAGGTTTATTTGTGTTCATGGTTTCAGAAGTTTCAGTTCATGCTTGTTTGGGGACTGGACAGCACAGTACAGAATGGGAGGAAAGTGGAGAGAGATGTCCCCCTCCAATGACCTGTCTTTCACTAGGCAACCCCCCTTAAATATTCCAGAAGCTTCCAATAGTGGCACAGTCTGGGACCAAGCCTTCAGCACATGGGCTTTGGGGGCCAATAACCATGACAGAGTATGAAATTTCCTTTCATTTAGAGTAGCATGAAAACTCAATATCTAGGGGAAAAGTCTAATAATACTAGAATTCCAAGATTTCTACACTGAAATTTATAAAACATTGCTGAGATAGTAGCTCAGTGGAAAGATAGAGTATATTCAGAGACTAGAATATTTGATGTTGTTATGAAGTCCCTTCTTTTCAAGTTGATCTACAAATTCAATATAATCCCTATCAAAATCCTAGCAGGTTATTTTGAAGAAATTGAACGAATACTAAAATTCATGTGGAAATGTAAAGGATCTAGAGAGGGCAAATGATCTTGAAATAAAGAAAAAAGTTGGAAAACTTACGCTATATGACTTAAATCTTACCATAAACCTTAAGTACTTAAGATTGCATGATACTGATGTTAAGGATAGAAAGAAGAGAAGAACTGAACAGAATTCAGAGCATAAAAATAGGTCCTCACACAGTCAATTGGTTTTCAACCAAGTCGTTAGGTCCATCGATTAAGGGAAAATTCTTCCAACAAATGGCCCTGAAACAGCTAGCTATTTTTATGGAGAAAATGAGATCAAACCCATATCTCATTCTATTTTCTAAGTTAATTTGAAGTAGATCATAGAACTACCTATGAAGTCTGGAGTCATAAAGCTCTTGGAAGGAAGCTTAGCATAGTACGCAATTTTAAGGTAGGCAAAAATTTCTTATAGGATATTTGTAGGAGAAAAAAATTACTGACATGATGGAACTCATCAAAGATTTTAAAATCTTCTCATCAGTACACACTACGAAATGATTGAGTACACAAGCCATACTTTTGAAAATATTTTAATATATACATATCTGAATAAGAACTCATACTTAGAATATATAAAGAATACTCTGGAAATCAGTAAAAGACAAAGAACTCAATTAAAAGTGAGTGAAAACCCTAATACTTGACTGAAGAAGATACATGCGGAACTGTGAAAGATGGAGGCATCACAGAGAGGACAGTGACATGTTGAAGCCGCCCACCTGCTCCTATAGAAGCACCTGAAGCTTCTTGTTTTGGGTGGGGTGGTAGTATCTGATTTTTAACTTGACTGCTTTGTCATTACTTGCAGCCCAAAGCACAAGCTGATCAACATCACTGGTGATTAGGAAAATCCAAGAGGAGATGACAATGACAAAACACTGCACAGATGCTAGCAGGATGAAAGTCAGAATATCAGCTGGCAGCAAGTATTTGGAGTGCAGAGAGTCCCCAGCTTGACTTAGGATTTGCTGGACTTATAATGGTGGGAAAGCAGCATGGATTCAGTAGAAACCTTGCTTTGAGTTGGTTGACGTCTTCCCAGTGCAGTCTTCTGGCCATGTTTGAAACCGGAGTGAATGTGGAGGGTGCTTGAGCCGCTTGTCTTGCCCATCCATGTCCTTGGCTCTTCCTCTTTGCCAGAGGAAGGTGACCTTGAAATTGGGAACTTGCATTGGGCTCTTTCCCACGCTCCTCCTGTCTTCTGCATGACCCCTGCCCACACAGGTCCACACTCTGCCAAGCTCAGAGTCCCATGTCAGCAAGGGGCCCCTGGTCCCTCCTGCCATCCCTCCTCGTCCTCCTTTCCTCCTTCCTAACAGGACCTCAGTCCTGTCACTCAGGCTCCAAGAGGGTCTCCTCTTTATCCCCTTGTCCTCTAAGCCAACCAATTAGTTCCAAGCTCCATAGATTCTGACGCAATTTCTCTCCATGTCGGCCTCCGCTCTTCACTTCCTCGGTCACACACAGTCCTCCCGCACTGTCTCCTTGGACACTCTACTGATCTCCTGTCCACAGCTGCTGTTTTAAGTCCCCAGATCCAGCCTTTGAGGTGCAGCTCTACCTCAATCATGCTACATGAATCAGGTGACAACAGCACACAGTAGCACTTCCGCAGAGGAGGACGCCTCCGAGCTCCACTCTGACCTTTAAGCTGCCTTGTCCTTTAAGTGACTGGAGCTGGCATTCAGAAGCACGTGCCCTGGACCAGGCCTGCCACACAACCCCGTATTTCTCTGCATCTCTACAGATGAGAATCAAGTTGCAGGAACCCAGGGGACCTGGTTGAGTAGCAAGTGGCAGGGTGAGCCTCGGTCCTGGGGTCTGTCCCCCAGCTACACACATTCCCTGCACCAAGTCTGGCCTCCCACCTCCTTCCTTCCGATGCTGGACTTGTCCTCCTCCCCTTACCCACCTGCCCGGTCTTAGCCACTCTTCAAGGGTGAACTTAATTTCCTGTCCATCTCTGGAACCTCGGTTAACCTCTCCAGAAGGACTGGCCCTTCCTGTGACCTGTAAGATTGGCGAGCAGAAAGTCTGGGCTTGACTCTCTTTTTAACTTGCTCTCTCGCGGGCAGGCTCCCGAGGCGCTCGCGGTGTCTCTGGTGTCCCTGACAGCTGCATGTGGCCTAGCAGAGCGTCTGGATGTGGGGAAGCAGACCACACTGGGGACCCCTGATGCGGGAGAGGCAGCTGCAGAGCCTGAGAAGTACAGAAGGGAGAAGTGCTTTGCCCTGGGCGGAGATGAGGTTTGTTGGCTGCATATTCCTAGCACCAGGGGCTCCTGGGGGGGATCAGACCAGAGTGAGCATAATGAAAAGCGACCAGCCAGCAAATCAGATGATGCTGTGACAGCCGGCACCTGGGGCTCCAGCCAGGCTCCTCCGGAGCCAGGAAGAGCCCGCGTGGATGAGTCCTGTGGTCAAGGAGCTGCTGGGGCTCTTGGGCAAGGAGCAAGCAGCCACCTCGAGGGCAGGGCGGCCCCAGCCTGGATTCCCCTGCCCGGCAACTTGTCTGCGCTGGCACCTGGTACTGCTTGATAAGTACCGGCAGCCTCGATTTTCACCGCTGTTCTTCCTTCTACCTGTTGCTAGTGCTATGGCATCAATGAGCCTCCAGACAGAGCCTGAGAACGTCCCAGAGTGTGTGGGGAGTGAGAGGACCCCTGCTGGGGCAGGAAGGATGGGGAAGGTCCTGCCAGGGAGGCAGAGGGGTCCTGCAGGACTAAATGCGTGCGAAGCTGCAGTAGGTGGTGGCAGGTGGGGGGGACGCAGGATGAAGGTTGCCCAGGCAGGATCCCGGAAGCCTTGGAAACCTTGGATTCTTGAGGCACACGTCCCCTTTTGGCATCTGAGAACCAGAGGTCTCCAGTGACCCCAGCAATTCCAGTCCATTCAGTTTTGTTCCATCTGCAGGCTGGTGTGTACTGTGTCCCTGATGCATCCCAGGCTGGGCAGGTCAAACACAGGTGGACCAGCAGACCCTCAACTGAGGGGCTTGCAGGCAGGGAGGAAGAGACAAGGCCAATGATGTCCTGGGGTAGGGTGGGGTGCTGAGGCAGAGGGAGACTTGGGCCTGGGCAGTGCAGCACATGTGGGCAGCCCTTAGGCCAAACTGCAGGGCCTGCAAGTTTCTGGGGGCCCCCCTAGCTCATGATCACGAACTAGGGGGCTTCAGGCATCAAATGTAACCTCCCACTCTTCTGGAGGCCAGAGTCTGCAATCAAGGTGTCCGTGGGGCCCCACTCCCTCTCAAGGCTCTAGGGGCGACTGTCCTGCCTCTGCCAGGTCCTGGGGGCTCCCGGTACTTTGTGGCTGGTGGCCACCTCCCTCCAGCCTCCATTTCCATGTCATCTTCTCCTCTGACCAGAGGTGCCAAATCTCTCTCCGTCTGTTTCTTTGAGGGACACTCACACTAGATTTGCGCCGCCCTAATTCAGAGGGATCTCTTGTCGAAACCCTCGACTTACTACATGTGTATGCTCTAAATAAAATCACATCCCAGATTCCACTATGAGGGCTTGAGCACATCTCTCTGGGTGCTGTCACTCAACCCATTCAGAGAGTGTGGCAGTTGGTGGTTCGGGACAGCTTCCTGCATGGGGAGGTCTCCTAAAGCATCAAAGTCAAGGGCTGTCACCCCAGTGAAGACAAGAGAGGACAGCCCAGGTGGGGCACAGAGACGCCAACGACCAAGGCAGGAGGTCACAAGGAAAGAGGCTAAGTGGGGGGCAAGGGAGGTAAGTTCGTTAAAGGAAATGGAGGAAAATAACAAGGTCCCTTGAATATATTGCAGAATTTCGGGATTAGGGCAAAATCCTTACATCACTGGGGAGCTATAGAAGGTATAAGGGGAAGGTGAGCTCAATTTTGAGACAAAAAGGGAAAGGGGGATCTGACCACTGAGCAGCTCCTCTAAGGGAAGGAGCAGCGAAGGGCACTTCCCCCCTCCCACTCCTTGCCCTGCCTTGGGTAGACACCCACATGCACACAGATCCCCCGGCAGGGGTGACAGCTGCTGTGGTTGGCTCTGTAGCACCTCCTTCCCCAGGTTGAGGCCAGACCAAGGCCGAGCTGATTGAGATTCCAGGCACGGGGTGTGGCAGCTCCGGCTGTGGGTGCGAGGAGTTAATGCCTCTTTTTAGTATGCCTGCTGCTTCCTTGCTGCCTGCTATTGAACTACTCATCTATAACATTGGTGGGCCTGTTAAGAGGGGAATACAATTTCATAGCTACAGATAAGAGATTAAACAGATGAATCTCAAGTCTGTGAAATAGACTGGGGCGGAGGAGAGCCATTTCCAAATGATGATCTTGCTGGCTTGGGGCTGTAGGCTTATTGAATTGCAGCCTGGCTCCTGACCACAGTGGGCACTAATTCTGAGTGATGGGGCTGCCCACAGTCTATCGTCAATTGCTGGAGTCCAGAGTGCAGGCTCCATTGATGAGCAATGTGGGTGCTGCTCAGAGCAGTGGGAAGGCCCCCATGTTTGCCTCCCAGTTCTGAGTGCGCAGACTGCTCCAGCCAGATGTGAGGTTATGGGCTTTGCTGGGTACCCTTAACGCAGTGAAGGATGGCAGCTAACGGCACAAAATAAAATCACCTGCTCACACAATGGCTCCTCGAAGGAACTTTTATGAGGGCTTTGATCCTTGTTAGCAGCCCACGCTCCCAGCCAGATGCTGCCTGAGCAGGAGGGGTTTGCATCAAATGCTTGAGAAAGACTACTCCTCTCTGGGGTGCTCGTGGTGGCCTCTCTTGCCAGGCAGCTGGTCTCTGTCTCCTCCCGCCGGTGTTGGCTTCCTGCAGGCCTCTTGCTCTTTCCTTTATCCCTCACAGTATCTCTCATGGAACTACCTACCTAACACCCAGCAGGGGCAGGTGCTCTTATCTCATCCTGAGAATTCTCAGATGGACACTCAGGGCTTCTTCTATTTCCATCCATAAAGCCAAAATATTTCAGAGATAGGAAGTTTGCAGGGTTGGCTGCATTGTTCTGAGAAATTTCCTAACCAGCCTCTGGAGCAGTTGATGTTATGCATGGAAAGAGTTCAGCACCATGGAACAAACTCAAGTCCTCCACAGACAGTAGCTACCATCACTGCCACCATCATCATTGTCACCACCACCATTATCCCTATCACCATCACCATGATCACTGTCACCATCACATTGTTATCACCATGACCACCACCATCATTACCACCATCATCGCCATTACCACAGCCATCATCAAATGCCACCACCATCATTATCGCCCTATCATCACCGTCACCACCATCATTGCTGCCACTACCACCATTGTTATCACCATGACCACCATCATCATCATTGTCACTACCACCATCATCACTGTTACCACAGCATCATTATCTCTATTGCCACCATCACCGGCATCAGTATCACCACCATCACCACCAACACCACCACCACCACTGTCAACATCACCACTATCATTGTCAACAGCAGCATCACTGTCACCATCATCACCATCACCATCAGCATCATTACCACCAGAACCATCATCATCACAACCACTATCATCAGTATCACCACCACTGTAGTCATCATCACTACCCTAATCACCATCATCACCACCATCATAACCATCATCACTATCACCATCATCACCACCATCACCATCATAACCATCATCACCACCATCATCATCATAACCATCATCACCATCACCACCATCATCACCATCATCATCATAGCCACCATCACCACCATCACCACCATCATCACCATCACCATCACCACCATCACCATCACCATCACTGTCATCATTCTCATCATCATCTTTGATGATCTGGCCTAACCCCCCATGGTCTAGATTAGAGTGTTTAGAAGTTCTTAGAAACATTTTCCCCCAAATTTTTGAAAGCAACACACACACACACACACACACACACGACAGAGAAACTGGGTGAAGAAAAGTCATTAAAGAAAGAGGGAAGCACGGGAGGTACGAAAGCAGTGCATACCTGGAGACCTTGGAAAATGAGTGAGAAGTGGAACTGAGTAGACACTAGTGCCCTGAGACCCGAGACAGCAAGGACACTGATCCTGCTTTGATTCAAGTGGCAGCCTTCATCTGGCACCTTTTAACAAGTGACAGCCCAGGGCTTTTGAAGACGTTGTCACGTTCACATTGTAGATCCAATGGTGACTATCATCAATTGGAGGTGACATCACTTCTTGTCTTTGAGGCTGAATTAAGCTGGTGAAAAGCCTGCCTTGGTTCCTCCCATAAGATGCAACCTTAACAGTTTCAACTCTACAACTGAGACCAGGCACAGCAACATGGTGTCACAGGAGGCAGGTGCTGGGGGCCTCTCCTGACACCTTGGTGTCTCCGTGGAGCCCCCAGAGCTGAGCTCAGTAGCTAATGTGCTTGCACAGGTTCAAAGGAGCAGGGAGGCTGGGCTGCACAGGTGGGACTTTGTGATAGGAAGATGGCTCTGTGACCCTGTCACCCAACTCCAGCACACATAAGAGAGGATGAGGACCTAAAAAGAGTTTAATCAGGGAGGAGGGTCCTTGGCTGCCACCTGCTTAAGGTAGAGTGAGTTCTTCGCATGTGAGAAAGGGGAACAAGGCCTCTCACATCAGTGTCTGGGAGCTGCATCAGCGGCCTAGTGAGAGGTGAGAAGCTGGGAGGACCTGGGCCAGCACTGGAACTGCCTCTCCCTGGCGGGGCACGAAGTTGACCACACAGAAGGGCAGGGCGTCAGGTTGTACAGTGGCTCCAAACTTGTGTCCCCTGAGCGTAGGGTTGTCATGGAAAACAGGCAGCAGGAGTGGTTGCCTGCCTGCAGCCCCAATCCCCAAGCTGTGAGGAGCTGACCAGGAGCCACAAGAGGGGTCAGGCCAGACCTGGGCCTGCTACTGTCACTAACAATCCCCATGTGCCTGCAGCACAGTCCGGCAAAAGGTGATCTTTTACAAGCTCCTAGCAATCCTCAGGTCACATGCCTGTGACATCTGGGAGGCAGGGAAGTGCAGTGAGGTCCATGCTTTGGTGGCCAGCGGCACTGCCTGCTACAGACAGAAAGCCCCAGCTCATCCCACAGCCATGGGGAGGGTATCTAGGAGACATAACCCAGAAAAATAATCCTTTCATGAGAGAAAGAGCCAGTGCTGAGTGCCAGCAAGTGGAGCTTCCTGGCCACCTTGCAGCAACTCCGAGCAAGTGAAGTTTGATCCTTCACGGCCACCGTCTTTAATCCCTCAACCAGCCCAAGGGAGGGAGAAGGGGCAAAGCAGTGGCTCCTAAGCAGTCATAGACTTGTTTCTCACTGCCTTCTGCTCAGCTGAGTCCATCACCTGGCCTGAATTTGGGGAGGAGGAGAAGTGTCAAACTGGATGAGAAACTGAACATTTTGATTTAGACTAGTTTGAACTTCTGGGTACCTGGAGTGTGTGTACTCTTAGGGCCAAGTACAGTTGCCAGGTAGTGCCCTGCACAAATGTCTGTGAATGAGTAGATGCTGACATCTCAAGCTCACGTGCCAAGGCCTCAGTCCCCACAAGGGGGCTGCATCAGCTCAGACAGAGAGGGACACCCTTGGTCTCCTTCAGCCGTCCAGAGGCCACCGCTTAGAAATCTGCATAAAAGCATCACATACGCGATGGTGGCCCTGACTACTCAGCACCCGAAAGTGCCGAGCCCATCCCCAGCACAGGGGAAGGGCGTGGAGGGAGGAAGCAAGTTTCCATCTGGGTTGAGTCTCACTGAATCAGCCATGGGCCGAAGCAATCACGGTGTCCACTGCACAAGGAAAAGAGGGGTGAGTGCAGATCAGCTGAATGAATGGTGGTCGGTGCGATGGGGACCTTGTTCTGTGGCTGCAGGCGTCCCTGGGTCCCACCATGATCAGACCAGGAGTACGTGGCTCCAAGACTGGAAGCCAGCCCAGACTGTGGCACCCACTGGCTGTGTCAGTTGGGGGAAGCCACCCCTCTTCTGTGGGCCTTGGTCCTGCTGTGTATGATGAAGAGGTAGGACTGACGCTGACATTGTGTCCCACAGCCATGGTGGTGCTGGGTGCTCCCTCTGCAGCTCACTTGACCCCAGAACCATGTGGAAGGGCAGATGGTGCTGTCTACCCTGCTGTATGGGTGAGAGTAAGAGGTTGGTAGAGACCAAGACGTGCCCAAGTCCCTCAGCTGGTTGGCAGAGCCCTTGGGCCTGAGTCTAGCCCTCCTCCACAACCTTGGGGACAGCACTGTGCCTGGCCTGCTGTTGACTTGGCCCGTTCTACCCACAGAGGTGGGAGGTGAGCTCCTAGCTGGGGAAGCAAGGGTTTTGTGTTGTGAACACTGGGCCCATAGGGGACTGGAGCCACTGGCAGCCTTGGGGACCCAGCCCTGCCACTCACCCCTTTTCTATGGACTTGGCTTCCACTTGATCTGCCCCAAGGGATGCCTGCTGCAAGCAAAGACCTCTCCATCAAAGCAGAACTTGCCATGGAGTGGAAGTGATTTCCAGTGGAGGCTTGGATTCAGCTTCCCAGGCTTTGTGCTGCCACTGGTTGCCTGGGGCAGTGAGGAAGGAGGAAGCTGCAGGCTCTGCCTCAGTTGGTCCTGGAGCTCTCGCCTTACAATCTGCTGGCTTCTCTCCAGTAGGATCATGGAACCTTCCACAGCATGGAGCCCTGCCACCTGCATCGAGGACACAGCCAATAGGGCCCTCACCCCTTGGACATACAGGTCATCACCCTCCTTCTCTGCAGTCGCATTTGCCCTGGGAGGGCAGCTGCAAAGGCTAGAGTCTTGCAGTGTGATTGGAAAGTGGTGGTTATGTCTCCAGCCCCGTCCGAGAAGGTAGCCCAGCATGCTGGCTATACAACACTAATACTCACTGGATTCCAAAGATTTTGTACCAAAAAGGTGCGGCTCACACTGTATGTCCATGGCGCAGCCCAATGGCCTGGGTGCTAGCTTGTGCTCTTAAGGACTGGTGCTTGATGAGACTTTGGGTGGCACTAAGCAGTAGGAGACTGGCCGCTGACCTCTAGGATGGACCTTCCCCTCTCCTGAGGGCATAGGGGGTGGCGATGATGGGAAGCGCTCTGCAGAGTGGCCTGGAGGTACTGATCACCTGCTGGACCAGGGTCTCTGTCACTTCAGGGCCTGCACGTCCTAACCCTGTTCTGTGGACAGGAAATGAGCTCGCTCTGAGGGACCCTGATGTGAACAGGGCTCGGGCTCTGGAGAGGTCAGGGAGATGTGAGCCCAGCAGCCTGGCTCCATGCCTGGAAGCTGGGGTTCCCCACATCAGTGGGAGGAGGAGAAGGATCCACATGACCATCTGCTGCAGGTGGCACCTCGAGGGGCAGAGGAGTGGAGGGCCTCAGGCAGCTGACACTGCTGCAACCATCCTGAAAAGCTGCTGTGTAGCTTTGGGCAAGACACTGCCTCTTTGCTTCCTGTGGGGTAAAGGGAAGCCTTGGGTCCTGGGGACACTGAAGGATGGAGAGTGGGCAAACAGCCTGGAACGTGGCCTTGGTTACCTCTCATTGGGCTGATCCTAACCTGGCGAGGGCAGTTTGAAACTCCACCTTCACTGTGCCAACCCGTCTAGTTCCTTCCTTCATGCACCACCAGCCACAGCTGCACACACTCCCCTGGGAGTTGCAGGTTCCAGGACCCTGGCCAGCCCTGAAGAAGCTGGAGAAGCAGCTCCTTGGGTGTGGAGTCAGCACTGGAGGGTGGCACGGGGCCTCAGGACTCTGGAGCTGCGGTGCACGATGGGAATGTGCAGCAGCTCTGGAGCCAGCAGGCCGAGTGTGTGTGAGTGTGCAGGAGGAGGAGGAGGAGCTGATGGGTGAGGTGAGGACAGGGGCACCACTGCAGGACAGAGACACGGCCAACTCCAGACTTGGCCCCATCCTTGCCAGGGAATCGGATCAAACCATGTACAGGAGCAGGTTGACAGGAGGCTCCAGGCTCTTCTCTGAGACTCAGCTCTGCTGCTGGGACAGCCCCAGCCTCTTCTCTTCTGATGGCCAGGCCTCTGCATTCCAAAAAATATTTCTTGATATCTCTGCACAGAACTGGGAAAACTGGTAGACAAGACAGAGAGGGGCCCTGACCTCAAGCACTTCCATGTCTGTGGGACGATGATAAGAAGCATGACCATGGCACTGTAGTCGAAGTGGGACTGAGAAGGGCATTGGCCAGGAGCTGCAGAACTGAGGCTCTAGAATATCTAGAGGAGAGTGAGCACCTGTTAGCATCCAAAAGGAAAGTAAATCATTCTAGACCTGTCATCAAACAGAGGGACTTAATGTAGGAACTGGCTACATAGGCACTGGAAACACTGATGGTACAAAAAGAGGAAGCAAAGGTGACCACAAATGTCTGGCTTCCAGGAACTGCTGCTACCCAAGGCTGGAGGAGGATGAAGGAAGTGATGTGATTCTGTGCCGTGGATGTAGCCACCACTGGACCTGTGGCAGGACACCCAGGGAGCCAGCTGGCACAGGAATCTGGAGCCTGGTCCCTCACATCATATTGGTAGATGGATGAAGACAGAACATTGAGTGTGGGGCTAAGAAGAAGGCTTAAAAGTGGCTCTGCATGAAACAAAGGTCAAGGAGGGACCTCTCCCAAGCTACAAATGCTGAACCAGTTTTTATTGATATTGATGTGCCTTTGGGGTGGCTTATGGGGCTGATGGAGGTGAAGAGGGACAGAATGTTCCCCCCAGGTGCAATGGATGGGTGCTGAAGAAACAGCTCCCAAGAAGTGGATTTGAGCTGAGGTGTGCAGGAGAGGTAGCCCACAGGACTTTGGGCTGAGGACTTGCCCTTGGCTGAGGTCACCACTGTGGTCAGCCGCCTCTTGATCCAATTCTACCAGTGCCTGGTTCTGCCCAGCCAGTTGCTTCCCAGGGTTCTGGCCAGGAGCTCCTTTCCATGGCTTCTGGAAGATTGTATAACAGCCTTCCTTGTCTGGATTATGAAAGTTGCACCCTGTGCTCATGTCCTAGGGCTGCCACATAATGGGTGGCTTGAACAGATAGAAATGTTTCCATCCACAGCCATAGATGCAGGGGGTTCAAATCAAGGTGTCAGCAGGCTGTACACCCTGCAAGGCTTGAGTAAAATCTCAGCCTCTGGTGGCAGCTGGCATTCCTGCATGTGGCTTCATTATAGGTACCTCACTGTAATCACTGCCTCTGTTCTCATGTGGTCTCTTCCCTGTTCTCTGTATCTCTTCTCTGCTTCTCATAAGGACATCAGTAATATTGCATTAAGGACTCACCCTAACACACTATTGCATCTGTCTCAGTCCATTTGCTATGGCTATAACAGAATTCCACAGACTAGGTAATTTATAAACAATAGAAGTTTATTTAGTCCATGGTTGTATTAAAGAAAGGGGACCAAAGCAAGACTGAAATCCAGCAGGGTAAATATTAAATCCTATAGTTCTGTGTTCAGCAACTAAGACAGGTGGTGGTGAGATGTGAGCTCCAAAAGGCCTGGGTGGCCCCAATCCAATGACTTTGTTAGTTGTAGCTCACATGACCTCTTTCTTAGTTTAGCTCCCTCACTGCCTGCCATTTTCTTCAGCAAGATGTTCTACATTCTTGGCTCTTTCAACTTCCTAGGGTGTCACCCTCATAACTTTACACACTGCCTTCTTGGCCACACTGCCTGGCTTCCCAGGCCTTCCTCTGAAATCTTGGTGGAGGCCTCTATGACCCCATACCTCTTGTATTCTGCATGCACGTGAAGGCAGAATCAGTTGGATGATGCCACCATCTGTTGCTTGCTCTAGCAGTAGCCAGGCCCCTTTGTATCATGCCTGCAGAGGCCTCTGAGTGCCTGGATGGATAAGTACTGTGAAACAAATACCACGGAACAAATTTCTTATGCAGTCCTTTTTGAGCAGGGGACCTAGAAGCTCTCTTTTCAAATAAAAGCTTTATAGTTTTGCACTCTTGAACCCACAAAGAGGTTGGGGTTGTGTTGATTCTTGAGGTTTCTTTAAGCCATTTTTTTATTACCTTGATGTAAAGTACTTGGTTTCTTTCAAATGCTAACTTTTAAAAGCAACCACACTCCCCCTGTCCCCAACTTTGCTGGCTCTTCTTTTCTGATGAAATTGCAAACTTTTTACATCTGCTTTTTTGCTTTTGATTTTCACTGTAGATCTGACTAAAAGAAGCCAGAAATATCCATGCTACAGTGCAAATATTGATCTGCTTTGAAATTTCCTCCACCAGATTAATTAGTTCACTGCCCTTAACCTAAGTGTCCTGCAAAGTCTCAGGACATGGGCAAACTGAAGACAAATTTTCTGCCAGGGTGCAGCACACATGGCTTCTAGTCAAACTGCCAATGGAGTCCTTGTTCCAAATGGAAACCTACTGAGCTTGGCTTTTACCTTCAGCATTTGGTTTTTCTGAGCTAGAACCAGATTCTCCCATCAATCCATTCTTACTCTGATTATATTCTGGTGTTCCAAGGCTTCTCTAGCTGGCATCTCCAAATCTTTCCAAATTCTTCCTGCAAACCAGTTCCAAAAGATTTTGAACCATATGGTCAGGTATAGTCACAGCAATGACCCCACTTCTGGTAACAAAAATCTGTGTTAGCTACTTTCTCCTCTGTTGCTAGGATAAAATACTTGACATCCACACCTTAAAGGAAGAAAGGTTTATTTTGGCTCACGTTTTTTTGAGGATTCAATGCATGGTCAGCTGGCTCCAAAATAGCATGGCAGAAGGGCATGGAGGAGAAAGACTGATTACTCCATGGCATCCAGGAAATAGAGACAGAGAGAGGACCAGAGGTCAAGAATACACCCTTCCAAGTCGTGCTCCCAGTGCTCCACCTCTTCTGACCGGGCCCCACCTCCCAACACCAGATTCAGCTATGAACTCATCCAGGGATAAATCCACTGATGAGTATAGCACCCAATGATCCAATCACCTTCCAAACACATGAGACTTTTGGGGACATTTTGGATCTGAACCACAACAGTGTTTCTGGAGGATGTTAAGTCCAATATCAATGTGCCAGCACCTGGGGAGGGCCTTTATGTCACGCCATGCCATGGCAGAGGGTGTCACATGAAGAGAAAAAGCGAGCATGCTCGTCTGGGTCTTTCTTCTTGTGAAGGCCCTGATTCCATCAAAGGGACCCCATCTTTATGGTCTCATCTAAACCTAATCACCCCCCCAAAGGTCCTCTCTACAAATACCATCAATGTATGGATTTGAAGACTGAGTTTCCAACATGGGAATCTTGGGGAACATGCTCCAACCACAGCTTCATCTTAACCAATTACACCTGCAATAATCCCCTTCCCAAATAGGGTCACATTCTGATGTTCCAGGAAGATCATGAAGTTTCAGGGCAGCATCATCCAGCCAGGTTGTGTGCGACGGTCTTCTTCCACTCACCCATGAGAATATCTTGTGTTTTCTCCCATCAAGGACCCAATTTCACACACCGGGTAATTTTAATGACAAGGGGAATTTTTGGACTCTTGGTTTTGGAAGGCCAAGGTAGAGGTACGGTTGGGCACTGTAGGGAGCCTTCTTGGTGGCAGAGTCCTGAGGCAGAGGAGTGCATGCCATGGAGGGAGATAGGGAGCATGTGTGTGTGTGTGTGTATGTGTGTGTGTGTCTGTGCATGTCTGTGTCTGTGTGTGTTTCTGTCCTGAGGCAGAGGAGTGCATGCCATGGAGAGAGATAGGAGCGTGTGTGTGTGTGTGTGTGTATATATGCATGTGTGTGTCTGTGCATGTCTGTGTCTGTGTGTGTTTCTGACTGGTCTCTCTCCTTCTTATGAAGTCACCAAGATTCAACCAAGAGCACCCTTCCTATGGCTTGATTAAACTCAAATCACTTCCCTAAGGCCCCACCTCAAAGTTTTTGCCTTGTTAATAACTCACTAAGGGGGTGAAATTCCAACACATGAACTTTTGGGAGATGCACTCAAACCATGTGCAAACTGGAGCACACCTCATGATTTTGTACCCCACTTCTGCCCCCACCTGCTGTCACACATGAATCTCATGGGTGCTGGACCCCAGCTTGTCCCCCTGGGGGTGCTGAGGGCCATAGAGAGCAAGGCCTGGGAGCCTTTCAGTGTCCCCCAGCAAGCTTGCAGGGAAGGCAGGGTCATGGCTTGCAGTTGTTCCCTGGGTCCGTCCTTTCTTGTTTCCTTTGCTTAAACACACACAAACACACACAAGTCCATGCATACACCCATGCACAATCACCTACCAGCCCCTACAAATGAAACTTTCCTCATTTTCCTTTATCTTGGCACCAAGAAGTGAATTTTGGGGGTAGAAGTCTGAGCCCACCCAGATATGGGTGCTCTAGGCCTTCACTTTGCTTCCCCCATAGCACCTTCTACATGGCTGCTGTCTGCGTAACTGTTCCAGGAAAGAAGCTTCAGACCGCAATGGGAGGAGGCCCCGTGACCAGCTTAACCAAATGCCCAGCCCTGTTGGAGCCATGCTTTTACTATTTAAATAGTGCGATTACGAACATCTCTGGAATTTGGCTTTTTGATTCTTATTTAATTCTTGTAAGGATTACATTTAAAATTAAATAGTGCATTTTCACTTTCTTTAAATAAATGATCTCTCCAATAACCTGACATTTTCCTAAGAATTTAGAACTGAAGATTGATCGTAATATGCAGGACACTGGTGTTTGCCTACCCGTTTTCCCTGGGACAGTGAAATCCCTGTCCTGGGCCAGCTTTCCCCCTGAGGTGTCCACAGCCTCACCCCTGGCCTGGGGATGGTACGAGAAGGGCCTAAGTCAATAAGTAAGCCCTGAAATGATTTGTGTTAGTGAGGACTGGGCCCGGTGTTTCTATGTGAATTGCTGATAGAAAGAAACTTCTCTTTCTGGAGGTTTGAGGTGGGAAGCCTGGCATTGCTGGCAGCCATTCTGCCACCGTCAAGTACAGTCTGCCAGGTACAAGATAGATGCAGGGTAGGGATGTGAAAGGGAGGAGGGAAGGAGGCAGAGGGAGAAGTGAGAAGTTGGGATAAGGAGAGGAGAAGGGAAGGCAGTGGAGAGAAGAAACACAGAGACCCTGGGCCCTGTGCCGTGGACAGTTCAGGCCTGTTATCCAGCACTCTTCCTTGCTTAAGTCAGTCTGGGCTGGTGCCCTTTGCTTGCAAGGCTGACTGCGTCCACACTCCCACGTTTACGGACCTTGGAGGAGCGTGGAGCAGAAGCATCTGTGCGTCTCAGTGGAACAGGCAGAGGCAGGTCTGTGTCTGAGGCTCCCCAAGATCTGTTGCACCCAGGGCCCCCAGCACATTCAGCTCCGGGTCTACTGCAGCCCGGGGTCCAGCAGCCAGGTCAGGATCTGCTCTGCTTGGCCTCCTCCACTTCCTCCAGCTGCTCTTCCCACCTCTGCAAAGTGAGGGCATGGCTTCCACTCCGCAAGTCACCCAGCCATTCTAGGGAAGGGAAAGAGATGCTACCTCCTCAGCTTCCAGCCTGGCCTAGGGCTGCTGGCTTTCACCTCTCTTCAAACACAGGACTCTGTGTGGGATTTATTTGAGGGGAGGGAGAACCCACAAAAATAAACAGTTGCATTTTAAAATCAAGCAGCTGGTGTCACTGACTTGGGACTCCCCATGCTCCCTTGGCTCTGTGTGCTATGACCATGGCCATTTTCTGTCTTCCTGGTCCTCCTAAATGCTGAGGCCCAAGGAGGGGCACAGCAGTGGACTCTGTCTTCACTCAGTAGGGAAGTTGAGATCTTCCCAGGTCCTATCTCAGCTCTTGGACAGGTGCTGGGGGACATGGTGGCAGCAGGTGGACAACTTGGGTTTGGATAATACAAGGATTTCCTTGTGCAGAGTGTAAGTGGGACAATGTTATTGTTTAGATTTAAAATGTTCCCCAAAAATCTGTGTCTAGAGGTGGGGCCTGGTTGGGAGGGATGGTGACTGGAAAGGGTGCGTTCTTGCCACCAGCTCTTTCCTTCACTTATTCCACTTCCTGGTCACCATGATGTGAGCAGCCTTCCTCTGCCAGGCCCTTCTGTCTTACCTTTTCTGTGTTGGAGCCAGCTGACCATGGACTGAACCCACTGGAAACCAGGAGCCAATTAAACCTCTCCTCTTCTAAGTGATGGGTGTTGGGTATTTGTCCTAGTGATGGGAAAGTGGCCAACGCCATAGGCTTCCCAGACACATCCTGGGCTGGAATCCTCGGGGCTGTTGTTCCAGTCATTGTTTCACACCACCTGATGCCCACTCCTCTGCCCTCCTGGCATCTCTGTCCAGGCCCTATGTGCATCTCTCCCTCTGCAGAGCCCTGGTATTGGGAGGGACATTGAACCCAGCTGGTGGGAGGGATTTTGGTTTAAGACACAGTAACTGCATTAAGGCCACCTCCTCACGGGCCCACTGCTGACCCATGAAGGACATGGCTTAGACAGTTCCCCAGTCCTTGGTTAGAAGGACAACTTTGAAAGTCATGCTGCAGACAGAAAGAAATATGTCCCATGACCCTCAGGCATTGGTACCAAGTGTCATCTGGCTTGGTATAGCACCCTTGCCCTTGATTTGCAGCTAATGAATTTGGGCAAGATATATGGGGCTGACCGAAACCCTCATTTGGGGAGAGCTCCTTATCTCTCTCACAGTGGCTTTACATTAATTTCCTCACTGCCTTCTCCCAATGACTCTGCAAATTAAGCAGAGAGAAGGTGCCATGGTCCTATTCACAGAGGAGGAATCAAGGACCCAGGCAGGTCCTATTCACAGAGGAGGAATCAAGGACCCAGGCAGGTCCTATTCACAGAGGAGGAATCAAGGACCCAGGAAGGTTATAAGATCCCCTCGTTCACCCTGCGATTAAAGGACAGATCGACGCGTCTGGTCCGGTCTCTCTGCTCCTAGCCTTTGCTCCTTTCACTAGACCCAGTTTGGATTGAGCGGCTTAGTGAAATTTGAAGCACAAGATTTTTACCCATGGGTCCTTTTGCAACATTAAGAACCAGGGCCGTCGCTGCTTGATTTACTGACTAAAAGCAGAATAGTTAATTAAACACAAAGACAGCCAGCTTTGGTAGCAAAGAAAAGAATCCTACGTCTATTGTTCTTTTGCTGAATGGTGAGAAAATGCTGAGCCATCTGTCTAAGACGGTAACCTCAAGCGAAAATTTATTGTGCTTTGGTTATTGGTTCAAAAGCACAAAACCTAGTGGCTTCTGATACAGGTGCAGAAGGAATGGATAATGAGAGACCCACAACGTCGTTGTTTATATGAGTTAATTTCCTTAGTCCTTCGGAAAAACAAAACCAAGAAAAATTCTGAGTATGTTTCCCATGAATACCAAAACAAGATTAATTCCAACATCTAAAGACTCTCAGTAAAGAAGAAGCAGGAGGATTCAACCGTCAGGGAATAACCGAGCAAAAGCATTAGAAGTTGGAAACCAGACATGTGGATGCAGCAGCCACGAGACAGTGGGATTCCCCGGGGGACCAGGGCTGTTTGAGCTTCAGTGGCAGCATACTCTTCCTGTTCGGAGTGCAGAAAACCGAGTAATTACCTCCCCACTGAAAGCTGGCAGCCAGCAAGGAGAGGAGCCAGGGTCACGGCCAGAGCACCTGGCTCTGTGCAGCCCCACGTGGGAGGGAAGAGGCTGCGTGGGGCCGACGTGTGAGCTGCCAGGGCCCACAAGACCTTGCGAGCTTTCCTCAAATTGCGCTGCTCCTCCCTGGCGGTGCTGGTTGTGTCTGTCCCCGGAAAGGCACATGGAAGTCTCACCTCTGGCACCTGCGATGTGACCTTATTTGGAAATAGGGTCTCTGCAGATGGGATCAGGAAAGAAGAGGTCATTCAGGTGAGCCCTGGTCCAGTAGGACAGATGTCCTTGTGAGAAAGGACAGAGACACTCGTAGGAAAGGTGGCCTTGTGACAACAGAGAGAGACTAGAGGGGCGCTGCGACCTGTGAGGGAGCGACTGGGGCCCCAGAAGCTGCAAGGTATGGAAAGGATGCTTCCAGGGGCCTTGCAGCGCAGGGTTGTCTGGACCCCAGGACCTTCAGAAGTAGGAGATGATGGACTTCTGCTGCTCAAACCACCAGGTCCTGGTACTTGGCTACAACATCTTCAGCCCAACTAGAGGCTCCTCGGACACCGTGCCCTCTCTGTTCTCTTCCCAGCTTTCTCCCTTCCTTCCTTACTGTGTGCCCACCGCCCCCAACAGGCTCTGTGAGTACCTCCTTCCTGACGTTGCCAGTGCGGTGCCCAAAGTAGGCACTTAGGAAGTACTTCCTTGCTGAGTGGATGAATCATACCCGGTTGGGCTCCAGAAACGCTCCTGGGAACAGTGCACATCTCTGCAGGGACAAGGGACATTTCCTTCTAAGACTTGGATTGCAAAAGTGTGGCTTTTCAGAAGCCTCCCCAGGCCTCCTCTGGGAAGAGTGGGCATCATTACAACCTTGTGGCCTCTGCTTTTTAACACAGCTGGAGGAGGAAGATGGAAACCAGCTTACGTGGGAAGTGTCCTGACCTGGAACCCGTGTTCCCACTCTCCCTCTGTGAATCATCCTTCATCATTCAGCACATACCCAGACGCCTTCCCCAGGAGCCCACCAGTGGCAAAGGAAGCACACCTGAGGCAGAGAGGCAGGAAGCAGGGCTTCCTGGGCACGTGACAGTCCTGTCACACGAGCCTCAGTCTCAGAAGCGCCTGTGGTGGTTGGAATACTCACTGTCAACGTCATGAACTTATTCATACTTTTATCTTTGATCTTGTATTTTCAAGTGAAATTGGACAGAATGAAGAACACTGCCACACTGCACAAACAAAGGAAATACTTAGGATATTCCTAAAGGCCACTGCTCCTTGCCACTGTCTTGCACACAGCACTTGTGATGACCATTGGGGCCACACACCCACGAAGCTGGACGATCTGTCCTACAGTGTGCATGAGCTAGGAAACATGGCTGGGGTGCCTCTGGTGACCCTGCCTGTGGGCCACATGCTCTTTCCTTTGCATTTAAGCCTGGCCTTGGACAACATAAAGAAAAAGGGTAAAATGTGCGCTAATGACTGACTTTTCTTTATTTAGAAAGTCATCCAATAGAAGCTAGAAAGCCCCATGGCAGGTCAGGAGAGGCAGGAAGGGAAACGCCCTGTGGTTTACGCTTCACATGACTCTTGCTTGCTGCTTTTGCACGGAAGCCTAAAGCTTTCATTTGTCTTTGGCAGAACATGTAGCCAGCCTTGGTAGGAGGCAGGAGGTTCTTGGTGCTGTGAAAGAGAAACAAATGAAGACCCCAGGGTGTCAGAGACAGCAAGGATGTCTGGGGAGGAAACTGAGGAAGGCTTCCTAGAGGACGTGGCTGTGAGCAGTCCCTATCCACAGCCACAGAGAGCACAGGACGTGGCTGTGTCCTCCTCCTCATGTTCACCTGGACGCAGGAGCAAGGCCAAGCTCCGTCATCCTGGGCACCCGCAGCTTTGAGTGACACACGGGCAGGGGAGAGTATTGGTCACTCCTGGAGGTCAGCTATTGTCTGAGTGGCCAGGAGGTGGGGGACACTAAGCCGCCAGCCTTCATGTCTCAGAGACCAACCCTGAGCCCCACCTCCATGCCCATCCTCCCTGAACGCCACCACTGAGGTGGGGGAGAAGGACGCAATGCATCATGGGTCTGACTATCTCCCAGAAGATGGAGGGTGGAATGGGCAATGTCTTCATGGAAGATTCCATTCCAGCTTTGGTGATCCAACAGGACCATCAAGAGCCCGTAACTTTCATGGGTGTGTGGAAATAAACATAGCTATTGGGCGCTAGCTGCATGCATATTTTAACTCCAGCTGATATTTGCTCCTGAGGGCCCACACCTCTTGGTGATCCTGCAGGAAAGAAGCCCACACTCCGATTCACACAGGAGACTCTGGAGGCGCAGAGAATGTGTGGGAGTTGCTCCTGGTCACACGGTTGGTCAGATATGGAATTAGGATCCAAATGGGCCTTGGAGGGCCCTGAGGCCTGGGCTCACTGATCTGCTACTTGGTGCCAGAAATGAGGGGCTCCTGGTCCAAGGAGATGCCCATGAGCTTTGAGGGGCTGCCAGTGAGGCGTGTTGGGCACTCCTGCCTCCTGCCCTTTGTGGTGAGAGACGGATGTGTATCAGACCTACCTGAGCCTCTGCCAGCCCCTCACCCCCACAGGGAGAGGATGGAGGGGACCCAGGGAGCCCAGCAAGGTCTTGCATCATCACATCTGCACACAGGGGAGGTGCAGCCTGCACCCTGGAACAGGGAGCCACACCTAAGCTGGGAGGCCCTTTAACTCCCAAATGAGGGTCCCCAGCTCCATCAGACACAAAAGCCATCTGTCCTCCTTGAGCTGCTTGTGGCCTGTGCAACCCAACCCAATCCTCTCCCTTTCTGGTGAGACTCCTACCTCTGCTGGCTCTATGGAAAGCTCAGACCCTCCTGTCTCTCTGGCATTGGCCCCGGGCTGCATCTGCTCTGGTCTCCACCACTCATGGGCTCAAGGGTCCTGGGCACAGAGCCACTTACACCCATACCCAGCTCCCTCTCTCCCATTGGGCTCCTGCTCTAATTCATTTGTGTTTGCACAAAATGGCTATCAAGAAGTGTGGGTTGGGGGTGTTCTAGAGCTTCTGGAGCCTGGGTGGGGGATGACGGCTTGGGGGAGATGGGAGAGTCTTAGATATGGGAGGAGCCTATGGGGTAGCAGTCTTCCCAGCCCTTGCAGGGGGACCAGCCAGTCCTGCCTGGGTCTCCTCTGGGAGTGCAAGGGCAGAGCCTGGCCCTGGAGCACCCAAGTGTGGGAGGGTGGGAGCACTGGAGAGCAGAGTGGAGGAGGTCCTGGCATCTCTACAGGCCTCTGCCCTAGGCAGAGGCTGGGCCTGGGAGTCCAGGGATGCAGGCTCTGGGTGGCATCCTCCCTAGGGGCTTAAATGCATCTCTGAGCAATAGGTGACAGGGTGTCCCTAAACTGCAGGAGAGGGAATGGCTAAGTGTCCTTTTTGGAGGCCACCAAGTCTTACTTCTAAAACCCACCATTGGTATTTGTATAACTGAGTTTCCTTGGTTCCTTGGATAGCATTTGCAAAATAATCTTCTGCAATGGGTTGGTTATGGGGTCCTTCTTATTCCTTTTCTTTATCTCAGGGAGACTGAGTCTGTTGGACTGAATGCTTGTTGAAGTCCTGCCCCCAAGGGGATGGTATTTGGAGGTGGGGCTGCTGGCACCTCCATCATGGACTTCCCAGCTTCCTGTGGGAAGAAATGCCTGTCCTGTAGGCTCCCAGTCTGGGCCAGTTTGTAGCTGGAACTGACAAAGACCAAGACTCAAAGAGGTCAAGTGTGCTGCCTGGGGTCACAGCTGTTTGGTGGGGACACAGCAGTGGCCGTAAGGACGCAGCTGAGCTGAGGATACAGCCGTGAGCACAGTGCAGAGAGTCCTGGGACAGACAGCCCATAAAAACCTGAGGAGCCATCAATATGTGCAAGTAGAAAACAGACTGAAGTAGAGTATATTGGAAAAAGCATCCACTAGAAAAACAAGATTAGTCATTAGTGGGAGAGAGAGCCGAGAACATTAATATAGAACAGAAAGTTATTTGCTGTGACAGCCCCAAACCACCAGTGTCCTCTGCAGTATTTTCCAGTTTGGTACAATTTGTAAAGTTATTCCTTTTCTCCCCCTCCCTCCCTCCCTTGACTCCCTTTCCTTTTCTGCATCTGTGGTTTATGCAAACCCAGGGAGAGCTGTATTTTCTCTTTTCCTGGCCATTTGGTCTGGGGAGCATGTCTACTGTTCTTTCACATTCATTTGTCTTCCTCACTCTTTAAGAAGAGACCTCATGCCCAGCTCCAGCAGTCAAAAATGATAAAGATCCAGTAAAAAGGTTTGTAGAGAGAAACATTGCAAACATAAAATAGCCCCTTTTCTCACTGTCCCCAAACCTGAGATCGTAATCCAAATCCTGAAACCATAGTATTTGGTGGGGCTGGAGGGAAGAGTTAGGAGACAGGAGGTGTTGGGAGTTCTGGGTTTTCTCAGAGCACTTTGGGCTCAGGATGCCAGGGCATGGAATCCTGCCCCTCGTCCCTGCTGTTCACCTTGGGTAACCCCTTCAACTTCCTGAGTCCTGGTAGGCGATTGCCGGTCTGTAAAATGGGGATGCATTGCTTGTATCTCAGAGCTGGGATAGGCACGAAGGAAAATGATGCACTTGTCTCCAAAAAGCACCGGAGGAGGCTTTAGTGAGGTTCTTTCTTGGGAAGGACCTGGGGCCACCTATTTGGGGTTGAGCCATGGCACAGTGGACTCCCCCTCAACCTTATTTCCTCATGGGGCTGCATGGATTCAGCTTGACATGACCACAGCCATCTTGAGTCTTGACCATGATGCCCTACAGTAACCCTGGTGGGGTTTTTTTCCTGGATAGTTTCCCAGCAAACTGTAGTAGACAAAACCACAGGGGGCTACATGGAGCTTTACAACCAGACCCCAGCACCAGGGCTGTGCCTGATTCTTCCGTAGAGACCTTCAAAGAAACCAGGCACATTCCAAGATGAAGTAACTTTGGTTCTAAGCTATAAAGACAGCCCTCCTTCTGACCCAAGTTGCAGGGATACCACTGGTCTTGCAGCTACCCAGGGCCGTGCTTCTGTGAAAGCCCCCGGTCAATGGCGCTACGTGCAGTCCCGGACCAGTCTGTCTCAGGACACCGTGGGACTGGACTTCTCGCACCAAGGCTGGTTGTTCTGGAACACAGGCTCTTCCAGTGCCCTGGATGTTTCTCAAATCAAATCCGTATCTTACTGAGATTTCACAGAACAGAACAAGCCCTGTTCACCTTCCCCTTTCACACACCGCCACACCTAGGTATGAAGACCGTCTTCTGCCGCCCGCATAAAACTATGGCTCAACCATGGTTCCTCTGGCACCTTCCTCTTTGGCATCGTCTGCCAGACAGATGGCTTGGACCCTAACGAAAGAGGTGCTGAAGAATCAGCTCGTGGTCAGCTCTTCGTGTCCCCATGCACCGACCAGAGGGAAATTAAGCCGCTCCTTTTCCCCATCCCCCCAGCACGTATCTCAGGGCCCGACACTGCTCGTAATCATAACACCTTAACCTGATCGAAGAGGATAAACACATTAGTTTGCATGAAATTATGTTTCTTAATGAAATAATAATAGGGTTACAATTCTTAACTTAACAAGCAAAGAAATACAGAGAATAAAGTAAGGGCAAGCAAACGCGGTATAATTAGTGGGTCTTCGAGCCCTGAGCCTGAGAATGCATTGTGCCTGATTGCAGGAAAGGGAAGGCCAATCCTGGGCTGGGCTGGCTCTCGGCTGCTGGGAGTTCACATGTGGCAGAGAAGAGCAGAAGCCGAAATTAAAAGCTCTGGGATGACAGCGACTTGTTTCCATGCCAACTGGCACCATCATACCGAGATTCTGATTCCTAGAGAGTCCTCAACATGTCCTCTTAGGTAGGACACCCCCAGCCCGCCCCCAGCTGTCCATCGATGGTTCCATCAAACTCACCCTGGAATGTCAGTGGCTGCCTTCCCGGATGCATTTTAGAACTCAGCAGAATTCATCTTGACTGGAGCTCCTTCTCCTGTGCCCTCAGGACCCTGCCAGCCACAGTCCTGTGACCCAACCCACAGGCATATTCCCACCTCCAGGTCTCCCCGCTTTCCCCAAGGAAAGGTCCTGTCTTTCCCGTGGCTTCTGGGAGGGGACACGCGTTGTTAGTCATGGGAGGGCTGGCCCACTGGTGCAGGCTGGCACTGCAGAAAGAGCATCCATGTCACTCAGGGTGCGGCTGGTCCTCACACATCAAGTGACCCAGAGACAGAGGTCAACCATATGGACAGTCAGTCAGGTCCATATAACGAAGACCGGGTAGGAACTGGCAGTCATACTCCAAGCCTTTGTTATATACCCTCACGGGACAGCCACACGTCCTGACTGTGGGGGGACCATCACATGTGGAACCTCCCAGACCCTGCCCTCCACATGGCTTCCCCTTGTTGATTTAAATTGTGTCCTCTCCCTGTAATAAGCCATCACCATGGGCACAAGAGCTTTCCGTGGGTGCCGAGTCCTTCGGAATAATTCTAACACGAGTGGGTTTGGACGCCCTGAGTGCGCAGTTGGTGTCATAAGTAGGGGAGATCTTCTGGAAGATCACGCCTTTAACCCCGCAGTCTAGTGAACCCTGGGCCACCGTCAGTGTTTTCCGAAGTGGTGTTTCCCCCCTCCAGAGCTGAGCTTGGGCTCTGTCTCTGCCACCTCGTTGTTTGGTCTTTGGCCGGTGGAGCATGTGTTTGATGTGGCTAAGGCCCGCATATTTCCATGCAAAGAAACAAAAGCCACTGTCTTTAATGCAAAGCCACCCAATTGTTTGATCTGAGCAAAGCTCCCAGCTGGGCCACCAGTGGGTCTTTAGGTGACAGCTAAGGGCTCAGAGCATGGCCAAGTTTGAAGAATGGCCCCACTAAATGTCATGGAGGTATGGGCGACAGAGACGGAAACCCTCACTGTTTACGGCTCCACCGAGGGATGCTGCTTATGGCCCGCTGCTGAGGGTCACTACCGACTTCCTCCTAGAGGACCAGGAAGGACATCGAGGATTCACTGAACAAATTTGACTAGGAAGGGAGGGGCTGACCCGGGGTTTTTTTAAATCTACCTCCCTTTTCCCCTGATGTGTACCAAGGGCCTAATAAGTGTTCACCAAACCCACGAACATGCTGATCTCTGTGGAGTGCAGGGGGCATTGGTTGTGGGTTATTTTAGGGAAGAGAGAGAAGGAGCAGCAGGAGGACAGCAAGCAGGGGAGAGGGTCATTTGTAAAGCACATCTCACCTGAGCTCCTGAAGGGGACGCTTGCTGCTCCAATGACTGGAAGAGCCAAGCTGCATGGAATTTAGACGCAGATTCTCCTTGGTTGTAAAGCCCTTCAACCACCCACCAGGATCCCATGGAGACCCTTGGGCTCAGGGAGGCCCTGCAGGTGACTTTCCCAACTGCTGTCCGCACTACTGCCCGCCTGAGGCTTAGCCAAAGCACGGAGCCGGTCTGAATTGACTTGCGATCCAGGTCCTGGCTGTGGTGCATGAGCGACCAGGTGTTCTGTGAATCGCACCTGGTGGGGACTCCTGTGCCTCGCAGTTTCATAGTGATGCAGGTGAGAACCCCCTTCCAGCTCAAACGAGCTGCTATGGAATCCTGCCCCTCCTCCCTGCTGTTCACCTTGGGTATCACCTTCAACTGCCTGAGCCCTGGTGAGCGATCACTGGTCTATGAAACAGGGAGGTGTCATCTGCATCTCAGAGTGGGGATAAACATGAAGGCAAATGATGCGCTTGACTCAGCAATGACTTCCAGTTTCAAATCAGAGAATGGAGAGGATACCGCTATTAGCCAAGGAGTGCTGTGGGATGTGATCGTGGAACCCACCTTCAGGAGGACTAATATAGCCAGGAAAGACTGTCAGTACAGCACGCGGGAAAGAAATCAGCCTTAAATAGCTTTCTCCCCAAAACAAGCTCCATTTTGCTGGTGTGGGTCAGTGGTGGTTCTAGCTTTTATTTGCTATTAACCTAAGCAGGAGAATTCAAATAAAGTTGCTGTCAGGAGCATATTTCTTTCTAAATCCAGAGCATAATAAAAAGCAATGAGTGATCTGGATGTCAAAAGAGTAATCGAAAATTCTACTTGCAGCAAATACAAATAGTATTTGCTGTTAAAAGGACAATATATTCCAGAAGGAGAGAAAATTCACCGGCTCACCAGCTCCATAACTTTCAGTTGACTCCCAGTTGTGTTTTGGGGCTTGAATCAGAAAAGAAATTCAACCTTAATATTTTTCTCCCAGAAATTTTTCAAAAAAGGATCTTCTTTTAAGGAGGTAAAAGCTATTTAATAGCTTGAAACAAAAACAGTTTTGGTTTTCGAAGATCGGGTTATGTATCATTTACTGGTGGTTTGAACTCATCGCAATCCACAAATACCCAACTCAAACTGGCTCAGGAAAAGGGGGAAGTTTTGACTCATGTTCTTGGGAGATGTGGGGGTAGTGGATGTCTACACCTGTGTTTTCCCTAGCCCAGTGGAAGAGGACAGGGCTCTCCAAAGGGTCAGATAGGGGACCCTCTGTCCCTGCTGATTCATGCGGCTAGCCCTGAGCCGATCACTGTGGCCAAGGGAGGAAACCACTCTCAATGACCAGCAAAGATCATGGGACCACTTCTACAAGGCAGTGGTAGGTGGTGGTGCTTTGTAGTGACAACTCTCCTTGGGGTGACAGAGAGCAAAGTGTCTGGAGTTACGCCACCTCTATCCACAGAGCCTTCCCACGCTGGTTTCCATGAGCAGCCTCCACAGAGCACACCGGAGTGAAAAAAGTGTATGCAGGGGATGAGGGTGTGCAGGGAGGACAAGTGGGTGCAGCCCTGGGGGACACCAGGGGTAGACATGGAATCTCTGCTTCAGCACCCTTGCTTGGATTTCTGAAACAAACAAACGAAAAACCCAATGAACAAACAAACAAATATTCTCTAGGGTCTTTGTATCCAGGGAGTTGTTGACTGAGGACACAAGAGTCCTTGAGTGCGTTGGGTTTCTTTGCCGACTCCTTGCATTCACACACTTCCTGAATCCTAGGTCAATCTGGAAATTGAGAGACTTGAGTATGCTCAGGTATCTCAGAGAGCCTTCTGTGGAAGCCCCAATTCAGTCACACCACTCAAAAGATAAATGTGGAAATCAGCCATCGGTTGCAAGCTATCCCACTATTTTCCAAGACTCATTCTGATTTGGGAATTAATGAACCAACATTGCCAACCCATGGAAATTCTTTCCAAGAACAGCATCTGGTATAAGGTGAGAGATGCGCTTCTTCTTGATCGTTGGGCAGACTGTAGAAAGCTCTTCACATTTAGTATGCAGGTCTGCTCTCCATCTTCCTTCTAATAAATTGATGCAACATCTTGTGCAGCTAAATCATGAGGGGGGGACCAAGCTCCTGAGGCCAGTTATAAATGCACAAAAATAATATAGAATTAGGTGCATAAAATATAAGCCAATTTCTTCATCTATACTAATGGATTTTAAACAGAAAAAATAACTGAGAATAAGCACCAGGCACATTAGAAATTAAAATTAGCTTGCAAAGCTCCCCAGTTCACGCAAGAAGGTCGGTACGCAGTAATTCAAGGGAACAATTCCTGGGAATAAAATCGCCCATGTTTTTACATTAACTGACAGGCTCCACATTGCCTGGCGGAGGCTTCATGATGTGTCTGTTGCTGTTCCCTCTTGCCAGATCCCAGGCCTACACTTGAACTTGTGTTCATGTTTTAAACTCGAACACATTAGTCATCCTAGCTCTTGCACAATTGTCCGATTCTGAAGGCTGTCCTTACTGACTATAGATTACTAAGTGTTTTTCAGCTATCTACAATGAGTTGTTCCCAATGTATGTTTAAATAACATTTCCCCTCTGGTTATAAAAGCAATGCATGGTCATTGCTGAAAATATGGAAACAGAAATATCTAAGAAACAAAAAGAAATTACTGATAGCCAGCCACTTAGAGTTAAGCACAGCTGATATTTTTTCCTTCTATTTTATAGGTTCATATATATGTATTACAAAACTGGAATAACTGCATGTATAATTCTGCATCCTGCTTCTTGGTTTTCTTCCTTAGCATTATACTGTGAATATCTCGCACTTTCATTAAATATTCTTCAAACTATCATTTTAATGGGTGTATATGTATAGTACTTCCTCATGCAGATTGCCATAATTTGTAAAATCATTCATCAGTGTCCCTCATAAATAATACCACCATAAACACCTTCCTATGCAAATATCTGTTCATACATGCAACATATCTTCATCATGTGCGTCCATTCTGAATGTGGTTCTGTGGAAACCACTGGAGAAACAGCAGAGAGATGACGGCCATGATTTCTTCATTCAATAATTTTTTTCATTGCTGCCTTGGGACAGACACTTCTACGAGGAATTACTTTTTAAAACCTCCTAACGCAAATCACCAAATTGCTTTTCACAAAGGCGATGCCAATTTACAAACCCCCAGTGCCCAAATAACTGTAGGTAGTTTTCACTGCATGCTTACCTGTGCTGGCTACTGTCCTGATCACACTTGTATGATCTCAGCCCTGGATGAGGTAGTGCTATCATGATTCTTATTCTATGGGTAAGAAATGGAGAGACTCAGAGAATTGGGGCTCACACAATTTGGGAAGGGGGTGGCAAGATTCACATCCAGCAGCCAGCGCCTGACTGCTGTGCTGTAAGTTATCTTCACTGAATCCTGGCTGATTTGAGAAGAGTATCTTACTGTTAGTAAAACTATCAGTGAAAGTGTGCACTTCTAGATTTATCAGCTCTTCAGAGTGAGCAGCTGATGTCGACCTGATTTTCTCCGCCCGCTGCTGCAGCTCCTTGGTACTCCAACCATCTGTCCAGCTGTGCTTGCTCAGGAAGCAGGTGTGGATTTTTATATGGACAGGATACTGGTATGGGACTTACAATGTGTCAGGCACACTAAACTAAGCCGGACATGAAGATATGCATAAGGTAATGCTTTATAAATATAAAACTGCGCAAGGTTACAGTTGAGGATATTTTTCTGTCTAGTCAGTGTGCTTTGAGAGTATATATTTTAAGTTTAATTTTGAAATTTCTTATGTACTGTGTTAGGGGTTAAGTGTTGAGAGTCTTTTGCTAGTAAGCAATCTCCACGTCACTGGCCTCCTCCCATCATCAAGGACAAAGTGAAGCTCTTCCTGGCCAAGGTCTGCCCACCCACCTCCTCTCCAAGCTGTGGAACACATCTTCCTGGGCCGCCACTCAGCCCCCACCATCTTTCCTCCATCTTCACCTCTTCCTCTCCAGAGGCCCCGCCACTTCCCCACAAACATGCTCAAGCATTTTCCATTGTCAAAACCTCTCCTGGATCACATTTCCTACTTGGGATCACATTTTTTTCTCTCCCCTTTGTTAACTTGAACTTCTCAAAAGGAAGCAACATTCATGATTTCAACACCCTGGCCTCCCATTAACTTCCTGGGCTGCTGTCCACTTCTCTGTACTCTGGTGAACCACTCTTCAGAGGGTGGCAAAGAGCTTCCCGTGGCCACATGAAGTGGGTCTTGGGATCTCTTCCTCCGTGGGTCTTTCTGCTTCAGTGGACAGCACCTGTCTCTCCCCTGTCCTGAACTCTCCTTCTCCAACTCCACGCCTTCTGTGTTGGCCTTGTGCTCTGACTCTACCTTCTTTGTTCAACTCGTCTCATGGTTTCCCTCCCAAGCCTCCAATCCCACTGGGCCCTAGGGTTTGGTCCTTGGTAACTACCTTCCCACAGTACATCTATCTCCCTGGAGATCTCATTTCCTCCTGTGGCTCCTTCTGATGATTCTGTACACCATCTGCAGGTGCTATTTGAGACTCATCTGTGTTCAAATTATAACCATCTGGATGTCCCCGGCTCTTCTACAAATCTCCTTTTTCTGTATTCTCCATCTTGGTGGTAGGCACCACCATCCCCTATGCATTTCTTAAACTGGTGAAAGCCAAGGGCATTGATTTAAGACCTTTCTTTTTTCCTAACATACAGGTTGAGCACCATAAAATTTCCCTTGAGTACTATTTTAGCAAAGCCTCACATATTTTTTTTTTTTTTGTGGGTACCGGGGGTCGAACTCAGCACCTTGCGCACCAGCAGGCGCCTGTGCTGCTGAGCGATATCACCAGCCCTTTTTTGTATGTGGGTACCGGGAGTCAAACTCAGGACCTCGCGCTTGCCAGGCAGGTGCTTATGCCGCTGAGCTATCTCACCGGCCCAGCCTCACATATTTTGATATGTTCCTTCAATTCAAAAATATTTTCTGACTCCTATGTTTTTCATTTCTTCTTTGAAGAACCAACATGTTATTCACAGGCATGTTATTCAGTTTGCAAACACTTGAGAATTTTCCAGTATTTCTGCTGTTTATCATTTAATTCTGTTTTGATCAGAGAACATACATTATCTAAGTTTAATCAAATCTCAAAGTTATTAAGACTGGATTTATTGCCCAGAGCACTATTTCTCTTGACGAATGCTCCTTGTACACTTGCGAAGACTGTCTCTGCTGTTTTGGATTGAGTGTTTTATAAATGTCAATTAGGTCAATTGTTTCATAGTGTTTTTCAGATCTATTTCCTTAGTGTTTTCTAGCCATGGCATCTATAAATTATTGACAGGGGGAGGCTGACATTTCTCGCTGTAAATATAGATTTGTGTCTGTCTCCTCGCAGTTCTAACGGTTTTTGCTTCGTGTATTCTAAAGCTCTGTTATGAGGTTCAGAGGCATTTATATTTCCCCCATGAGTTAACCTCTTTATCATTATGAAATGACCTTCATTATCTTTTATTATATTCTTTTATTATATTTATTCTTTGATTATATTCTTTATTCTGAAATAAACTTTGATATAAATACAACCACTCTGCCCTTATTTTTCTTCGTATTAACATGATGTACGCATATATACATGTGGTCCCTTTCCCTTAACCTGACTGTGTCTTTATATTAATGTCTACTTCTTGATAGCACCATATAGTTAGATATCGCTTTTTTATCTGATCTAAAAATCTCTACCTTTTAGTTGAGTACATTTAAAACATTTCATTTTATATGACTGTCTGTGTGATTAGGTAGGGAGCTGTCATTTTGCTATGTGTCCATTTGTCCTTTTCTCCCTTTGTTTTACCTTATCTGGCTTTTTTATGGATCAATATTTCACATGATCCCTTTAAATCCACTTTATCGAATTACTATCTTTAACTTGTTTTTTGTTATTGTAATGATGAATTTTTGCTTTATAGTATACACCTTTAATTTATCATGACCTGTATGCAAGAAATTTCATTATACTCTGTGTGGTATAAAAACTACACATACAATTCCATGATGGTACACAAAACTTACAATAGTATATTCTCCTTTCTTCCCTCCTGGCTTTATGCTGCTCTTGTCAGACATTTTACTTTTTACATGTTATAAACTCTGCAGTAAATTATTATTGTTTAAAACACCAGTTACAGTATAAAAAGATTAAAATTATAAGAAAGAAATTTACATATTTACCTATATACTTATCATTTCCTGCACCCTTAATTCCTTATGTAACTGTAGATTTCCATCTGAAATCATTATCCTTTTTCCTAAAGGATACCCTTAAAAATTTCTTGTAGAGCAAGAATGGTAATGGTAATGGATTCTTACCAAAGAACGGTAATGGATTCTTACCAAAGAACGGTAATGGATTTTTATCAGCAAATGGTAGTGGATTCTTTCAGCTTTTGTATGTCTGCAAATACTTTTATTTTGCTTTCATTTATGAAAGATTTTTGACAGATATTTTTGTTTCAGTGATTTAAAGATGTTATTCTCCTGTCTTTTCATTCTCATTGTTTCCAACAGAAAATCTGCAGTCATCCATGTCTGTTTTCTCTGTACATATGTATACTTTTTCTAGTGGTGCTTTTAGGATTTTTCTCTTATCACTGGTTTTGAACAATTAAGTTTTGATGTTTTTGGTGCTATTTCTGTTCATGTACTTGGGGTTGTTGAGCGTTTTGGATCTATGTGTTTGTTGCATGCAGTCTGGAAAGTTTTCAGCCATTATTTTATTTTATTTTATTTTATTTGTACATGTTTGTGGTACTTCATTAATACATTCATTGCAGGTAGTTGGTACATGTACATGACACATCTTATTTCTCTCTACAACCCCGCCCTCCCCATTTCTTATGGCCTCTTCAAATAGTAATTTACAACAGACAATTTACTCTCCAGTCATAGTAATTTACAACATCCATGTCTGCCATTTTGAACACATTTGTTAACTGTGGTGTGATTTTGATGTATTTTCTTCTCAATGTGGTTGTGTATTCCTTTTCATTTGCTCTGATTGGATGCCTGACACTATGGGATTTAACCTTGTTGGTTGTCTGATATTTTTGTATTTGTGCACATATTATTAAGCTTTGTTCTAGGATACAGTTAAGTTCCTTGGGAACAGTGTGATCATTTAAGATCTTGTGGTTAAGATTTGATTGGTGGAACCAGAGCAATGCTCTGTCTAGGGCTAATGATTTCCCACTATGAGGACAAAACATTCCTAACTCCTCTACCCAGTGGACCGTGGACTTTGCAATTTTCCTGTTTGTGGGAGCAGGCAGTATTGCTACATGAACAGGAGGCATAGTTAGTGCTTTTTAGAGTTGCTCTAACCCTGGTCTCAGAGACTGTGCTTGTATGATGAGGAGGTAGTTCCCTTGTACTGTGTGGAGATCAGTACTCAGCCGGACACTTGGGGCCCTCTTTAGCTCCTGGGCTCTCTGTGCTGCTCTTATCTCACTGGTGCTCTGCCTTTCCGATGGGCTCTGTGCAGATCTCCCTGCATCCCTCTAAACCCAGGTCATCTGCTAGGTTCTGCACTGCACCAAGCTGGCCCAGCCACAGGGCTGCCCAACATTACCTCACATCACTTTGGGACCAGCATCCTTCCTAGCTCAGTGTCCTTGTCTTGAATACCAAGATGTCCTTGGTCCACTTTGTGGTTGTGTCAGTAGGAAGCTAATTCTTGTCTACTGTTTTACCCTCCCAAATAAACCTCATCATTTTTTAAAACCAATATCCTTGTAACTGCTTTGTACCCCAACTTAGGCTGCGATGGCTTAAAGACGGGGTCCTTGCCTTGCTCACAGAGTATGAACTGCAATGAGCAACAGCTCCGAATTTCAGCTGCCTGAGCCCACATTTCATTTCTGCCACTCACTCTTTATGACCTGGAGAAAGTCACTTAATTTCTCTGTGCCTCAGTTTCTTCAGTAAAATGAGGAGAGTAGGAATCTAACAGCTGGAGTTATTTTGAGGATCCAGTGATACATGCAAAGTGCTCAGAGCAGCTGGCACATAGCTTCCAATAAAAGCAACTATTGATTGAATAATAGTACTTACTGCTCTTTGAATTTTACATGCTGGTTTCCACATGTAGAAAGTGGCATTGTTTGTGCTAAAAAATATTGGGATGAAGAAATGAACTTGATGCTCCCTGGGTGCTGATCATTCGGCCTGTGTCCCATGCATGGTCACAGGTGAAATCCTCCAGCACCAGTGCAGCTGTTTCCTGTCCACCATCCAGAGTCATGTGACAGGCACACTGAGGTCTCCACTCTCCACACAAGAGGTTGGAGTTGTGCAGATGTTGTTTGTTGGGCCTGGGTTGAGAATATTCAGCATCACTCCATTCCAGAGGGGGGAAATTGTCTGTGGGCAATGCAGGGCACAATGTTTGCAGAAAGAAGCTGTGAGCGGATAATGCCAACAGGAGGGTAGGTCTTTTTAGCACTCTCTTGATTAAGCTGTTGGATGAGAATTGGTACCAGACCCCTGCATTTGGTATGATTGTTTCATACTCATTCCAGAGTGACAGCAGCTGGGAAATTTCAATGAATAAGAGATTTTGGGAATTCAGAGGATGATATGTGTTCAGAGAGAGATTATTTTATGAGGTTATCTTTGAAAACATGTCACCAAAGTCAAAGATTCCAATGCATGACCTATTTCAGGATCTTCGTCGCTTCATTTTCCTAGTGGGTATGTTTTGACAGTGCACTGAAGGCATATGTGTGAAGACTCCTTTCTGGTATGTCTTAGGCATGTAATTTTTGATTATGGAGCACCACTGTCTACACTATAGGTTTCCATTTAGGATTACTATGGTTTCCGTATGTGTGGATGATCCCTTCCTCAGCTAACATTTTCTCCTAGCTGAGTCTTGAATCCGGAGCCTCATCTTCAAATGTGCCTCCAGGTAATTATGGGAGGAGCTAGCATTGCTTAAATTAATAAGAGTGTGGAAAGTACATTGGACAGGACCATGTTGGGACCCTGGGTCTAGAGATCGTTCCTTGGAGAAGAGGACAAATGGCAGCACCCAATGAAGTGGGTGCTGGATTTATACCCTCATCAGATTGGGCATCAGAGCTTTTTCTTTAAGGCCATTTGGGCCTGACTTTTACGGGTTTTTAAAGTACAGCCATGACGTGAGAACATGAGCCACATGAACACGGCCAAATCTGTATCTGCACATTTACAGGGACCAAAGTGGAGGCATTCACAGCCCACGACAGCAGATAAAATGGGTCACTGAGTGGACAAATGGGTGCTTCTTGCATCTTAAGTACAAATTGTAAGTAATTAGCTTCATGTTCAAAAATGTTTTCCATGTAAACCTGACTGATGTCTTCACTCAGAATATCTTGTGTCTAGAAATAAAGGCATCAAAGGAAGCTCACTTTCTGGCCTCAGACCAGCATGAGAAGTGAATCCTGATCTCAGAGTTCAGGGACAGAAGGGAAGCCTCAGTTGACTCTCAGTGGAGGTATGGACTGATTTTGCTTTTTATATTTTATGCTTTTATTGGTCACAGAGCTAATAGCTAATGGCATTGTTAGTATAACATTTTTTGTTATTCATGTGTTAGGAATTCTGCTGTCAAATAGCCCTGTGATTTGTACAATGCCCACATATATTGAGACAAATGTTGTCCCTTCAGGAGCAAATGTTTTTAAAAGTTAGGTTGTGTGGATATTACGGTTATCTTTGATTATGTGAGTGGTAACTGTTTCCCGTGCATATTAATGATACCCAAACTCTTCGTGTAAGAATAGTGAGTGAATTAACCATGTTCAGTGGGTGACGCTTCTTGGATGGCATAACACATCAGGAAAGGCACAAAGGTGAGATGCACGCAGCAGAGGAAAGGCTGTTGTGACAGTGGGTTTCTTGGTCAGGAAGAGGGTCTTTTATAATCTATGGGGACTCTGGGGGAGAACTGCTTCATGAACCAACAGGTGAAGTTCCCATGGATATTTTAACCTGAGATTTGGCTTCTTAACGTCTCTGTTTTCTCACGTGTGGAATAGGCACATCAGTAATAGATACAGCAGAAGGAGGCTACACAGATGAACACATGTATGGCTGTAATCTGCTTTCCCTTTATCCCTTTGAGCCCAGCAAACCTCTGCTCTTCCTCTGACCCAGCACGAGGTTTGGTAGTAGTTGCTCCTTTCTGGGGAGCAGCTCTTCCTGGGCTGTGGCTGGGATCAGCCAGAGTCGAGCTTTATCGAAGATTTGGGAGCACAGATTGGACCCAGCAATCTCATGTGGGTTCTCTTTGGTGACACCCAACTCCTTGTCCTCCTTTTCCTCCCATCTCTTGTGTCTTCTTATGTGCTCTGAGAAAGTCCTAGGACTTCCACTCAAGGGAGACTGAGGACCTTTCAGAGTATCATCATTCTCAGGGGACAGGTCACCCATCAGGCCCAGAGAGAACTTCTCTATCTGCAACTAAGATTCATTCTTCCCACAGGTGTTCTCTGAGCACCTGCCAGATGCCAGCACCATCCTGAGAGCTGGAGACACAGCAAGAACAGGTGACACACCCTGCTCCCTGGCTCCTTCATTCTGGTTGGGGGAGACACACAATACACAGTGCTCAGAGTCAAAAAAGAAAATGTCCAATGAGTGGTAGCAGGGCGACTGCTCGGTTTGTGTAGACATCTCGGTCACATGGTGCCTGGGATTTTGGGGACCACCTGTGTGGGAGTCAGCCCAGCCCTGCTGCTGGGCATTAACCTTCTTTGCTAACAGGATCACTGTGACCCCTGAAGCTTACACATTCTCACATCCAAACATCAGTATGAAAACCCATTCTCTAGTTAAAATTCCTACTTAGTTGTTTAAACATTGGGCTAATTACGTGATCACTGAGATGATTGGCTTTGAGAATTTGTACCTAATTGTGCTACTAAGCAGGTGCCCCTCAGCATGACACAGCAGGGATGGTCCCTGCCCTTCCAGGGGTCACCACGCAGTACCCCAATGACGGTCACGCAGTGATGTGTGCATGTAGGACTGAGAACCAGCACCTGGCCCTCAGTCTTTGATGTACTGGCTCTGAGACCTGGGACAAATAATTCAGAGACTCAGTTCCTGATTTGTCAAATGACTATGACCTTTCATGTGGCACTTTTGTGGGAACCAATGAACAACTGAGGGATGGAAAATGTGGCATGGGGAGGAGAATGTCAGCCTTCGCGGAGAAGATGCATCCTCTTCTCCGAACCCTGTGAGTGTCACCTGATGTGACCAAAGAGACTTTGGAGATGGGATTAAGCCAAAGATCTGCAGATGGGGAGATCATCCTGGGTCCAATCCGATCACACAAGAAGGAGATTGAGGAGGGAGGTGGAGGAGTAGGGTGTGATTGCTGGCGCCTTCCCTGACCCAAGGGCTGCAGGTGTTCCGTAGAAGTTGGCCAAGCCCGGGCTACGCTCATCTCTTAGACCCTCCTGGTGGAACACAATCTGACCAATCACATACTTTTATAGCCCAGGGACACCCATGCTGGACTCTGCTCACGAGAAGTGGAAGATAACAAATGTGTGTTATTTTAAGTCACGATGAGCTACAGCAGCCATGGTACACGCAGACAGCCCGAAGGCCATGACCAGCCCCTGCTTGTTTCTGTCCCACCCAAGAGTTGAGAATGGCGACTGTTAGCCACTGATTTGATGGAAGGATGCTAACCTCAACCCCGACAAAGCAAGACGTCATTCCGGAAATAAGGATTTCACTCTCGTTATCAGCAGACTTGTACTTTTAAAAAAGTACTTAACTATTATAATAGCCATCCAGAAAAAGTGCAGAAACTTTTTTTTTTCTCTCTCTCTTGGTTTGTAGGTAAAGCGTAGGAGGAATGAGGTGGGTCAGGAAAGACACGGAGCCATGGGCGTCCTTGGAGGGAGGCGCCCAACACCGGGGATGCGGAGAACAGCTGGTTTCTATGGTGATTCTGGGAGGGCAGAAGGGGGTCTCCCTACACACGGAACAGGATGGGGTGTTCTACATGGCAGGGCTGGCGTCCACAAAAGTTTGGAGGTGGGAACCGTAGGGCCTGATCTCGGAGGATCAAACTCCACTCCGGAAAACAAGGAAGAGGCAGATTGCGAAGGAGCTGCAGCTGGAGCTTCCACAGAGCCTCCGCTCTGGGGTGGTGCGGATTCCCCTGGTTCATTCGGATACCTCCTGCACCAAATGGGGTCAGAAAACACACTGTCCGTGAAGACAACAGACACCAAAGCTCTCCGCGGCCATCCTGCTGAGAACAGCTCCTGCTGCACCTGCTGGAGAGAAGGCAGTGGCACAAGGTCCCATGGGGACTCTAGGCTTCGCTGGGGTGTGGCTCTGTCTCCCCAGCCCAGTCCCTGCCGGAGCCTCAGCCCTCTCTCGCTCGCTGGGGTCCCTCTCCCACCTCCTGATCCTGCGTCTGCGGGATGGTGGCTGTGTTCCCACGGCACTTCCCTGGGCTGCTGCACTCTGATCCGTGGAGGCTCAAGACATTAGCGGGGCCCGGCTCAGGAACAGCAGCAGACGTGGACTGCACGTGGCACAGCACACAGACGAGCTGGGCATGGCCACGTCACCCCTGGTGAAACCACTTCTGTGACTCCTTCACTCCCGAATGGCTGTGTGCTTCTTATTTCTTTTAGGATGGAGTTCTGGTGTTTATTTTCAATGAACAGGCGCATGGGCCCTGGGTGAGCTTGCCCCTGGCTCCAGTCTGCAGGACTCTGTGGGTCTCTCCCTGTCCTTTCTCCCCAGCCCAAGGTTTGTGCAGCTGAGGACAACCTGTTCCCAGCCCTGGTCTTGGGACCGCTCTGTGAGTCAGCACCAGCTCAGCACCAAGTAGGGAAATGGGGCCGTTCCGCTCAGCCCTGCACACAAGCCTAGGAGTTGGGACTCACAAGTCGAGATCCACAGGTCACCTATGCATGAATGCTGTTGCTGGGTGCAAATGTGTCCCCAAAGATCACGTGCTGGAAATGCGCTCAGTGATTGGTTGTGAGTTTTTAGTGTAGCTCAAAGGTGCTTCTCCTCCCTTAGCCCAGGGAGCCTGGAGCCGTCCAGCGATGTGGGGTCTCTCCCTTCCTAGCCCATCTCTCCAGCAGGGTGATCCAGCTGTTTTGCTTGTATAGGATGCATGTTTTAGGAATCATGGGAACTAAAACCAAAACAGAACTGGGTGTGGTGGTGTCTGTTATCCTAGCACTCTGAGAGGCTGAGGCAGGAGGATTGCAAGTCTGAGTCCAGCCTAGTTTAGCTATTTTTTTCACTGCTGGCACAGAATATCTGACACCCACAGCTCTAGGGTCATTGTCTTCCTTTTGTCCCTAAAGAACAAGCTAGGGTGACTCTAGCTTTTAAATGAGTCTCCCCAGTGTTGCCATCTGGCTAGCAGCTCCTCCTAGAAACCTTCTTCTCCTCCTGAGGCACGGTTCACGTAAAGGACATTCGATCACAGAAACCTTTCAAATTGCACAGCGGACATAACCTTGGTAAGACTTCAACCTGCTGTCAGCTGTGCTCAGTCACGTCCTGGGTCCTTGAGGAAGGTGTCACCACGGGTGTGTGTCCAGGTCCTGGTGAGCATCTCTCTTTAGCTGTTAGCTGCTTCAAGACCAGGTAGCTGCTTTCCTCTCCTTAAATACTACTTCTGTTGCATGCCTTTCTAGGATTATGAATGTACTGCCGAGCTAGTTGTAAAAAATAGTTTTGAGTTCCTTCAAATAATAAAATCCCCCGCCTAGAAAAGACCAGCACCCCTGTTTTGCTTACTGTATTCCATTCTTTTTGCCCCCATTTTTATGAAGCTGCAGGCTGCTCCAATGGGAACACTCCACCCCCAGCTTCACTGTTAGAAATGGAATCTGTGGTGCAACAGTGCTGGGTGGTGACTGGGCCAGGCGGGTTCTGCTTTCCACAGTGGATTCAGATTGTTGGTCACTGCACAAATGGTTTGTTACAAAAGGGACTTAGGTCCTCCTTGTGCCTTACTCTTGCCCTTCTGCCTTCTGCCACTGGATGAGACCACATGAAGCCCCTTGACCTCGGCCTTCCCAGCTTCTAGAGCTGTCAGAAATCCATCTCTGCTCCTGATCATTCCTCAACCCCCAGGAACCTGTGACAGCAGCAAGAGCTGATGGGGACACAGGCACAGCACACAGTGACTCGGTACCCCTTCTCAGTGGTACGGTATCAAAAAATCTCCCTGGGTCATTAAAACTAAAAATAAAGACGAATAACTGGGTCAGATGGGATTTCTCATTTTAGTTTTCTGAGGACTCTCCATACTGATTTCCATAGCCGTTGTACTAGTTTACATTCACGCCAGCAATGGAGAAGGTTTATTTTTCACCGAAACCTCACTAGCATTTGTTACTCTTTGACTTCTCAAAAACAACCATTCGTGCTGGGGTAAGATGGAATCTTAGTGTTGTTTTAACTTGCAATTCTCTAATGGCCAGAGATGTTGAGCATTTTTGCATATGTTCAGAAGAGCTAAACACAGCATATTACAGGGATACACACACACCAATGTGTATAGTAGCACAATTCATAACTAAGCCCTGGAAGCAGCATGTATGCCCACCAATAGGTGAATGGATAGAGAAAATGTGATGTCTATACATAATGGAATACTACTTGGCTATGAAGAAGGATACCTCTGAGACATTTGTAGGAAAATGGATGCACCTGGAAAATATAATGTTGAGTGAAATAAATCAGATACACAAGCTTAAATACCATATGGTATCTCTCATTCGAGTAAGGCAAATTACAAACAAAGAGAAAAATAAGGAGTGGATAGAAGGAAATAAGGGACCAGATCCTTGCAAAAGAGAAGGGGTTCAGGAGACCTAGGACAAGGAAAGAGAGGGAAAGGAAGGGGAAGTAAGATTTCAGATTTGCCATGTACCGATACCGAGTACCCACAATGCAGGTGGACATTAGAACTGTACATCATAAACATGAGCTAAGCACAATAATAACCACCAGAATGAAAATAAAGAAAGGGAACTTAGAGATGGAGGGAGGTGGATGGGAAGGGAAGAGGGTTAAAAAAGAAACAACCTGTGTTATGTGCATGTGCCCCTCCCCAAGATGACTGTAAACTTCATGTGCAGCGAACAGGTACTAATAGAATAAAAATTAAAAAAAAAAATACAGGCCATTCTATGCCCTAGGGTCTAATCAGATTTGCTGTGCCCTGGACAGAGGGAAATTCTGGGCTCTCTGGGCGGAGGTTAGAATCCTTCCAAATCCAGAAGCAAGCCCTACATCCAGAGGGTCTGCACAGCTGCAGGAGTGAGGGCGGGAGGGGTGTCCACTTCAGTGCAGAACGCCAGGCTGTCACAGAGACACATCCCTCCCCTGCAGGCCCCTCCAGTGCTGGACCGGTCCTTGGACGGCCTTCTCCTTCTAGAGCTATTTGTCATGGGTCGTGGGGCAGGGTCACCTGTGCCCCCAGACCACACGCCTTCACCAGCTGCTGTGTCCAGGAGAGTGTGACCCTCCTTGTGGACTTGCATATCCGAGGTCATGAGTCTTGGTCTGCAGTGACTGGGACAGAACATTTAGCTCCATTTCCTTACTGGATGCAGTTTGGTTCAGGGACAGAGGACATGAACTGATTGTAAAATGAGCACTCAGCACAATGGGCTCTTGGCCCTGGACCCGGTCGGACAGCACAGGCTTTTCCATTGCGCCCTGGGCGTCTCTGGAGCACAGTCATCAGTTTCATTGTGTGAACGCTGTTCTTTCTTCTCTCTTCCCATCCAGCAGCAGTGACCGCAGAAGCACTCTTCCAGGGCGTGCATCATGAAACAGAAAACAAGGGTTGATTTTTCCATTTATACTTTTAACTCACTGACTTGGCTGAGTCCCCCACCAGCATATTTAAAGATAGACCAAGGGCCATCTCATCAGTTGCCTATGCCCTGGGAGAGGGGGTCCATTATGGGTTGTATCTAGATGTCCTCCCAAAGCCTCATGTGCTTATAGATGGGGTTTTATCAGAGCTGGCTGGGTCTAGGGTGTATGATAACTAAATGGGTTTAGCATAGATCTGGTTGTGGATAATGGAAGCCCCACCCTGTGTGTGGGTAGCGCCAGTCAATAGGCTTATAGCCTGGATAGAATACAAAGGGAGAAAGGGAAGGCAGGCTGCTGCTACTTCCTGTCTGCTCTGCCATGGACTGTTTCTCCTCTGTGCTGCCCCTCTGCCATGCCACCCTGCCCTGAAACCTCTAAAAACTGTGCGTTGAAATAAATCTTTCCTCCTTTAACTTATGGGTGTTGAGCGTTTTGTCCCAGCAACAAGAACAGTAACTAAGACAGGATCAATAAGAATATTTTCAAGGAAGGGAAGGGGAGTTTACTATGGGACGTATGACCTTGGTGTTTGGGGGCCAGTAATTACCAGCCTTCCTCTCTTGGTTCCCTGCATTGGATTATATATAAACCCTTTGAGGCTGCAACAATCAGGACTCATAGATTGCTTCCTATTTTCAGTGGGCATTGGCCACCTCCATCTGTTGGCAGGTCATTGGGACATGGAAACTCCTCAAGACAACAAGCGGGGCATGGAGGCTTCCCCAGATCAAACAGAAACTCCCAGATATGGGACTGGCATACAGCAGCGCTCGTCCATGGGGTACAAGCCAGGCTTAATCCCAAAATCAGTCTCCATTGCACCTGCAATGTCCTACATGCCAGCTGAAGTCCTCCATTATAGTTTATAAGTCCTGACCCGGCCTACGTGAATCCCAGCTTCTGGACCCAGACATCCAGTCCTTCCCAAGTCAAACACAAAGTGCCTGTTGGGCTCCAGCATTGTGTAAGATCCTGGGAATGCCATTTAGAAGTTTACAGGTGAGAAGAAGAATAAACATAGACCTTAGAGGAAAAGAAAGCCTTAGCTTCCATGTGCAGTCGTTGTACTAGGTAAGTGAGAAGCACAAATTAATCTACTTAGAAGCGATTTATAATATACACATCTTATTGCTAATAGTAATAGCACTGCTAACAGTGCAGCAAAAGTATTAGGAGTAGCATAGCATTAATGATAGCATCATAATATAATTAGTAATAGTATATATAGTATGAATATAAGCAATAGTATTCACTGTAATGTTCGGGCCAAGGAAATATGCTGTAGTATTTGCTGGCTCTATAATGTAGTTCCTTGGTCCAAATTCCTGCTTTTGCCACTTATTGGATGAGGGATTTAACCTCGGGATGCCTCTATGTCCTCTTCTGTCAAAGGATTAATGACTGTCCTCCTCTGACCCAAGTCGATATGAGCATTAACTTAGGTCGAGTGATTACAGCACTTGGAATGGAGCCTGCCGGGTATGGAGAGCTGAATGCATCGTAGCTTTTACTGCTGTTTTGTTGCACGGTGATCACAAGACCCAGGAGCACGCAGAGGTCCTCACACAGTGCTCCTGTTTCTGTGGGTTTGGGGGGTGGGGGTGAATGCTCTGTGTCCCCTTGACCGGGCTGTGGGAGGCCCCGGGTGTTTCTGGGAGTGTTGGTTTGGGAGTTTCTGGATGAAATGAGCACTTGACTCAGCAGACCGGAAGAGCACCCAGTGTGGCAGGCTCTGGGTAACTGTCGAGGGCCTTCTGCACCTGGATGCTGAGCTGGGCATCGGTCTTTTGCCCTCAGCCTTGAGCTCACACTGCCTGGTTCTCAGGACTTCAGACTCAGCCTGGAGCTCCCCAGCAGCCTTCGTGGGCTCCAGGCTGTGTTTGGCCGATGGTGAGACTTCTCAGCCCCTGTGATCATGTGGCCAATTCCTCATTCTATCCACGCACACGTCTGTGATTGGTTCTGTTTCTCTGGAGAACTCTAACACCAGGAGCCTGGAATGCACTGGGCTGGGCTTCTTGTCGGCCAGGCTTGGCGGGTTGCTGGCCTTGGTGCTGTGGCTGGGCTGGTCTCCAAACCTTCTCGTCCCCTTCTTGGGGACAGCAGGCAAACTGGAGAAGGACAGGGGGCAGAGCCAACCGTACAACGCTTCCAGATCAACGAACATCCTATTGGGCAAAGCCTGTCACAAGGCCAAGCGGAGACATTGAATCGTGCCACCCCCAGTGACAGGAGAGGGCACTGCAGGTATGGCCAAGGGCGTGGACCTGCATGGTGCAGTCTCCCAGGACAGTGCAGGGTTCTGTCCATGCTCTGACCTAAATTCTCTTAGCTCTTAAGTGAGCTGTGGCCAAGGACGCACTGTGAGCTCCCAACATCATGGGAAGGTGACCTTGTCACACGGCCAGACTTTTTTATATGAGGCTGAAATTTTTAACACCCTGAACAAGTTTGTATTGTATCTTCTGCCCCTAAGTGCTTCCTGTTTTCCCAGGGGGGACAGGCAAGGAGCTGGGGGCGCCACGAAGGTTGTGACATCATCCGGAGACATCTTATCTAAATCCTCCGAACAGATGTTCGTGAAAGGTGAAACTGAGACATAAGCCTCTTAGAAGTATTGTCAAAGCTATCATAATCTCTCTCAACATATTTAACCAGCACACACTCCTCGTGGGTGGCCCGGCATGGAGCATGTTATCAACCCTCGCCAGATGCCACTCTGGACCGCCCAAGCGCAGGTGACTTTGAAACAGAGAAAGGAATCTTTTGTGAGGAGGAGAATGGCAGCGTGCTGAAGCACTGAATGTTTGGAAGAAAATGTACTATCTGTCTGGACAAATCTTATCTGGGCTTTTTTTTTTTTTTTTTTTCCTTATAAAGGAAAGCTAGGATCATTCAATCCCCTGTTGGGTTTGGAAAGAATCCGGGGCATCGTATTCTGCGTGTGCACCCTCTGCCTTCCCAGCAGAGGGCACACACGCGCGTGTCCTGTGAAGTGCGTGGCCGTCCTGTCCCTGAACTAGCCAGGAAATGAAGCCCTGAGATGTCCAGGACCTCTGTGAGGTCCCTGAGGTGTGTCAGTGCGGATTGGCCCCCAAAAGACTTGTTTCTGATGGATCTATCTTTGAGAGGCCACAGCAACAATGTGGACAGTCAGGTCGGCTTGAGTGGGGGACAGGCTCTCTAGCCCAGTAAGACTGCGTCTCCCCTAGGTAGACTCGGTCAGTCCCTGGTGGGCTACCCATGGTAGTGATGGGCACGGGGTACTTGGTGGCTACTTCCAGGACCCCTGGCACCAAATTCCATGCCAAGGACATGGTGTAGGACGCCCGTATTCATGTTTCTGCCTGAGAAAAATTCTCAGAAAATGTGGGGAGCGGAGGGCACAATGAAGGGGCAGGGAGAGAAAGAGGGGAAGGAGGAAGCAGACTTAACTTTTCCCAAAAAATGTCAGAAACCGACACACCAAGGCCACAAAGGTCAACACCCCTGAGCTCCTGTGTTCTCATTATGCAAACCTTTCTCAAAACCAATTTGGAAATCAGGTTATTTTTTACATTTGACAATCTGATTATGATTTTTGTGAAATAAAACAAGACTTATCTGTTCATTTTAAAACCACTTTACTGGGGTGTGACGGGCACACAGAAGCTGCCTGGCTTCCCTGACTGGGTGAGGGTGGAGAGGAGCACGCACCTGGGGAACCTTCCCAGTGGGGCAGCCCAGAAATCTGCCGGGGCCTTCCCAAGTCCCCCCTTCTTTCATCATCATCATCGTTATTATTTTAATGATAAGAACACTTGGCATGAACGATGTCCTCTCAGCAGCTTATGAGGAAACAATATTGCATTATTAACCATAGGCACTACGATGTACAGTGAGACCTTAGGATTTATTGATCTCGAATACCTGAAACTTGGTGTCCTTTGACCCACATCTCCCTGGTCCACCACCATTTTGATCTCCATTTCTCTGAGTATGACTGTCCTGGCTTCCTCATGGAAACACAATCAGAGGGTATTTGTCCTTCTGTGTCCGGCTTATTTCCCTTATGCAAAGCCCTTCTCATCTGTCCCTGCTGTGGTACACGGCAGGAGTTCCTCCTTTCTTAAGCTGAGAAATATTCTACTCCGTGTGTGTGTGTGTGTGTGTGTGTGGCACTTCCTTATCCCTTCATCCATCATTAGACACTTAGATTGTTTCCACAATCTCAGCTGTTATGAATAATGTGAGTGCAGATATGACTGAAAGATCCTTATTTCATTTTCTTTGGATATAAACCCAGACGTGAGATTTGGGGTTCACTTGGTGTCTCTATTTTTAATCTTCTGAGGCCCCTCTCTGCTGTTTTCCAAAGTGGCTTCATCAGAGTGGGAGAAGAGGCTCCTTTACTCCACACCCTCACCTGCACTTGGTCGTTTTGGGGGTTTTCTTTCTTTTGGGGGGATTATTAATAGCCATCTTGGCAGGTGTGAGGTGATCTTCTCCCATCGTGGTTTTGATTTTCATTTCCCTGATGAGATGTTACGCTCACTTTCCCACATTTATTGGTCACTTGAATGTCTTCTTTAGACAAGTGTCTCTTTATTTCCTTAGCCTGTTTTTCACTGGGTTACCTGATGTGCTGCTATTGAATTGTAGGAGTTCCTCATACATTTTGAATAAGCCATAATAATATTATGCCACAGGTTTGGTGTTCTGATTTATTTGCATATTACTTTTATAGTATGCAGTGAGATAAATGTCCACCTATTAGCAGCGATTGGGCTCGGCCCTCACCATATTGTCGTCCCCAGGAATATCCATGCCACACCCAGAGCACGGAGGTGCAGCCTCCACCGAGCCGACCTCTGCTCCCAGCCTGGCTGTCTGGATGTCCTTCAAAGTCCACACACTCTAGAAAGACCCCTAGTACCCCGGCCGTGTGGCACAGTGGAAGGAGCTCTGGACCCCAGCTGAACAACTGGCTTCACTGAGTCCACCAGAGTGGGGACACAGACAAGGTGGGGCCTCTGTGGGCCTCAGTTTCCTCAATTACAAATGGACTTTCCTCCTGTCCTCCTGTCATCTTCTCCTTTCTTTCCTTTTCTTTCCCTTCCTCCTTCCCTTCTCTTTCCACTTCTCCTTTTCCTTTATTTTTCACTTAGACTTTATTCATGGCTTTTTGAAGAGCCTTGAGTAACAACAGCAACAAACACACAAACAAATACAAATCTGCTTTAAAGTGACTAGAGAAATTTTTTACCACAGGAAGCCAAAGGCTCCCGGGGAAAGAGAGTGTGATGATGGTGCTGGTTTCAAACCCCTTTGGGTCCAGGTCTGTATGGGCCACAGGGTTACAGACTGCAAAGGGACCGGAAGGGGGAGAAGCTCTGAAATCCACTGCCCAGAGTCGTGAGTTCATTAGGTCACTTGTGGAGATAGACACGTGTATCTTCTGCCATCTCAGCTTGTCTGAGCCAAGAGGAACATTTGGTTCTCAAAGGTCCCGATCTCCTGGCTCCTCTACACTGGGAAGGAAGGTGGGCCATGGGGTGTCATACTGGTGACTTGGGGACTGGCAGGATGGTCCAGAGCAATGTGCAGTCAGAGGGTGGACAGGTGGGACGTCTGTGAGTGCCTGGACTTGGGTGGACACCCACAAATGGTCCTTGCTTGGGGAAGCATCCACATTGATAAGAAGCCTGCACACCTCCAGCTCATGACAACCCACAAATGTTGGTGAAGAATCGGATGTGATGGCCAGCAGGAGTCCCTCCCAGGCAGGGACCTGGGTGTCATTTCCCACCAAACCCGGATGAAAGTCATATCTTACCCTCTGTGTTTTTCAATTGTGTGAAAATCACCAGCCTCAAAACCATCATGCGCTTCTCTTTCAAGGGAGTTCATGCGTCAGACACAACCTCGGCGACACCCTTCCTCCTGGTCAGTGTGATGCTGCCCTCGTCACCGATGGATGCAGTCCACACAGTGTCACAGGAGTCTGTGACAAGAATGACGGGGTGAAGTTATATTGTAATTAAAATGAATCATTTATACATTTCTTGAAACTCTAATTAAGAATCCCTTAATGAATGTCTCATTTTGATCATTCTTAGGGCATTGATACAAATGAAAAACGTTTTGTGAAAACTCAGTGATGCGTCAGCAATTATATTTAATTCTCAGTTGAATGAATTTTAATCAGCAATGTTATTATAGGACCACACAGCCGAGATTACTCACCTCACTGTAAGGGAGATGCACTTTATTTATAGGGTCGTGGACCTCATTACCATTAAGTTCAGACAAGCAAAGAAATAAAGAAAAATCCTCCCTTGAGCAGAGAGCTGAGGCCTGCAGGAGAAGGTTTGCTTAAAGAAATGTCCAGCGATGACAGGACAAAGCCTCCTTTCGATCCAGCTTGTTATCGCAAACGAGCAATTCGCGTGGCCCGCCTGCATGGAGAATAGGGGAGTGCGCTTTGTTAGCTTTAATGTAATACATGCAGCAGTGCACCAACTATCCCTCATGGTGGCTTGTCACCAGCCGAGCACACCTGTGTGGACACAGCGAGGTCGTGGCTACAGAACACAGCAGCATCGGGGTCCCTGTGGCCCCGGCTGCTGTTGCCATCCCAGGTTCTACCATCTCCTATTTTTATGTTTCCCATTGTTTTGGCTGTTTGCTTTTTAAACTTTATATAACAATAACTGTAAAGTCTATTCCTTTTCTGTCTAGAGTTTTAGATGCAACCTCCCCGCTGTGAGATTAACCCGTGTTGCTCTCTGTAGCGCTGGATTGTTCTTTCCGCCGCAGAGTACGTATTCTATGGTTTATTTATTCATCCTGTAGTGGATGGACAATGGGACAGTTTCCAGTTTGGGGCTGTTACAATTTGTGCTGTCGTGAGCATCTTTGGGTGATTTCCTGGCTGGCGGAACTGTCTGCACCTTCCTGTTGGGTATAAACCCAGCCCCCGGCCTCTGGCCTCCTCTCTAAGCGATGGCTTTCTGTGCTGACGCTCGGAGGATGGCCTGTGACATTATAAAGCTGTTGTTCTGAGTCACAGCTGCTCTGTGCACCTGCCCAGCCGAACTCCCACTCAGCTGTCCATCACGTCACTGAAGATGCAAACCCACAGTCATGGCCAACTCTCTGCTCTGTGCTGCTCCCCTACCAGCTTCGCGATGTCCTACTGACTTCACCTTTCCTCTGGTTGCTCTTGCTGCCTGCCAGTGCACCCCAAGTTACTGCCTCAAAAGCACAACAATTCAAATATGCTCACAGACCCTGAGTGCATTGGAGAAATCTCACTTCTACTCCAGGTTCCTGGGAGCTCAGATGGGGAGACTCAAGGTGGGGGGACTCCATGATGGGGGGCTGGTGGTATCTACAGGCTTCTTCACTCATATGTCTGGTGTCCAGCCAGGATGACCCATATCTAAGACTGATGACCAGAGGTGGCCTCAGAGTGGTCTGGCTTCTGTCCTGGCTGCCCTGGCTCCCCAGTAAGTTCCGGGGAGCAGAGACAGGAAATTTCACTTCTCAGTACTCATCCTGGGTGCAGCAGGTCACTTGAGCCATGACGCTTTATTGCACAAAGCAGCCCTCAGCCCGCTCACGTTCCAGAGATGGAATTAGACCTCATGTCTTAAAGTGAAGGTCACTTTGTGGGACAGTGGGTGGCTGATACTGGCATGCCTCTTGGGATACGCAGTCCATAGCCTGGTATCTTCAAGGTAGACCCTAACCTATGTCTTCCTCCTTGGCTCCAGATTCTGTCATAGCTCTCCTGGTCTATGAATGCTACCCAGTGTGGTCACCTAGCGTGGGTGACATGAGCAAGGCTGATGGTGATGGTGGTTGCCGCAGGGCTGCCTGCTATGTGCCGTGTTATAATCGGGGACGCTTGAGTTGCAGAGGCCTGCCTGGGTCGGCTCAGTGCAGGGGCTCCAGTGCCAACGCACTAGCAGGCTGCCATGGGCAGCGTGGACAGCGGGGCTGTAGCGCAGTATGGTGCAACTCCAGCCAGTGGTAAGTGTGGGGTTGTGTCTGCTCACATGCCATCTGCTGGGCCCTGGTGAACTGCACCCCTTCCCCTGGGGTTTCCACTGGGGCTGCAGATGGGGGCTTTGCTGCCTGGTGACTGAGGCAATGGACAGCCGGTGAGGCTCCCAGAACAGTAACAGGCCCCCTTGCGGGGTGTGGCGGAGACCTTGCAAGGGGCAGGAGATGAGAGCTTGGGGGGATGTACACTGTAACCACCCTGCACCCCGGAATTGGGGCCGATAGTGACTCCTGCCTCTGTGTCCAGTGCATCCCTGTCTCTCCTCTTCATTCCTGTATCTCTCTGTGTCTCTTTATTCCCTGCTGTCATTGGCTCCCTGCAGCTCCATTTTTGGCGTCTGCATCATCATAGAGCTCTAAGCAGCCAATCTGAGATGCCCCAGCCCACAGGTTGTTGGTTGGCCCAGTGTCTTCTTCACCAAGTTGTTGGCCAAGACCAGGTGGACCTGGCTGCAGGATGGGGGTCTCCAGGTGGCAGGGCTTAGTCCTTCAGAGGCTCAGAGGCTGGACCCTCAGGGCCACATTGCTGTGGCTTCTCACCACCACCAGTTGCCCGCTGGGCTCCTGTATCAAGCCAGACAGCAGCTGGCGAGGGGTGGGGCGAGGTAGGAAAGCACCCACAGCCCCTTGTGCCAGGGTTAATTTGAAGAGGGTCTGGAGCCAGCTGGGGCCTGGAATACTGGAGGAGGTGGTCACTCGCTCTGGGCAGACCTCAGGCCCTCGACGCGATACCAAGGAGGCTGAGTGGGAGCCTGAGCAGCCCATTGGCCGCATCTCTCGACGGATGAGCTCATCTTGCCGGGCCCCACACCGCCGGAACAGAAGCTGTTTACAGCCGCGAGCCCAATCAATCACTTATTCATACCGTTTGAAGATTATGGCTGCTCATTTGCTGCTTCCAGTCCAACTTGTCATGGCGCGTCTCGGGGGAGACATCCGCACAGCTGTATCAGAGCCATCCGGCTCCTTCTCCATGGCAACAGCCTGGGAGGAGGAACTCCACCAGCCACACTCTCGAGTGGGATGCGAGCTCCCACCTGAGCCCACTGCCCCCAGCAGTGGCGGGCACGAGTGTCTTCATGCACGCCCTCCGCCTGCCAGCCAGGGCTCATAATCACAGCAGACAATGGGCTGCAAGCCATTTGTCACTGGCAGGGCAGAAGCGCTGGGCTGTCGCTTCTTGACAAGGCCCTCTTACCCTTCCCGGGTGATAAGATTCAATCTAGGGGGCCTGTTAGCATCAGCCTCCATCTACTGTCTACTTGCAAGTGTTATTAATCAGGCTGTTGCTTCCAGCCCACTCTAGCCAGAGGAGGAGGGGGAGGAGGGACATGGTGAGGCCAGCTGCCTGGTGGGGGTGAAGGAAGTGGGGGCCGCACCCCCTTAGAGAAATCATGCGCACGCCAGGAGGAGGGGACTAGTGTGGTGGGTGGCAGTGGGGTCCCTTCCTCCTACACCCACATTCTGATCATGCCGGGAGTCTGCAGGGAGCTGGCAGGGCCCTGTCACTCTGTCCCCATGGCTCCAGGAAGGCTCTGGAGCTCTGTGGCCACCTTCCTGTCTCTGCAGAGGTCCCATGTGCCCTGGGCCTCACCTTCAAGTCAGGAGAATGCACTTCGGGCTGGGGTCTCATTCTGGACACCGAGGATGAAAGGAGACGCAACTAAGGGCAGCGTTGCACAACTGTCCCCTTCCTGTAGCCCCAGGTGCTCAAGCCAGTCCCCCCCTGGGGACCCCAAAAACCCCTGCAGGTGCCAAGCTCCAGATGCCTCCCATCCTGCCTCCAGGTCCTATCAGCCTATTGGCACTGATGGCAGATTACAGAGTCTGCTGCTTTCTCGAGCAGAAGTGCCGCTTCTGGCGCTCATTTCATTCCATTCGGGAAACTTCCTTCGGCGAGAGGTTGTCAGCTCCCTGGAGTTGATGTTTTATTTTGACTCAGCCCCTTGCAATGATTGCTAGGGAGGCAGCGGCTCCTTGACGTCCCTGTGCCCCTTCCGTTATTAATCACTGTAAATCTGGAATAATCTCTACAAACATATTTTGTTCTCTACAAATATATTTGCACCAACTTTCTCTAATAAATCTTATGTCAGACAGGCTATTGTCTCTCTTTGCACACCATCTCCCAGCTGAAATATTTAAACAATATATGAGCAATAATAGAACTCGCTAGCTGCAGTCACTTTGCGTTTAGGAAAACAGGCTACAATAGGTAACAGATTTATTGCACACAGAGGGCCCGACAGGGCTGTGTGTTCTTCCCTCTAGTGGATTTGTTTGCTCCAGCCTTAAAAGTCAATGAAGAAATCCATGCTTGTCTCTGATTCCGTGTGAAAAGAGAGAGACATTCTTTCTAATGAGAAAGCACAGAAAGCAACCTTGGAGAGAAAAGGGAGTCCTGCCTGAGGTGACCCACCGCGTCTCCATCCTCCTGCAGAATCGGGAGCTCTGTGCTACAGCAGTCACCTGCCCCCAGCCTCTTGACCTCATGACCTATGTGTGGTGCAATCAACCGTCCCTGTCTCCTCGAAGTCCCCTCCCTCTGCTGTGATGACTCCACGGTGGCTTAAGAAGAGGCAATCAGGATGAGAAGAAAGGGGACTTCGATGACATACTCCTGGAATAAAGAAGAGTGGTTGGAGGCATTTTTCAAAAGCTCTTTTGCCTGGGAATTCAAAAGACACAGTTAAGACCTTTCTTTTCTCTAAATCGTGTCCCCTAGATTAGCCAGAGAAACATGGACTGATGCGCTAGACCATGGCCTCTCGCTAATAAGCAAGGGACTAATAAGGGATGCAGGCAGGGAATAGGTGGAGGAGGCACTGGGACTGCGAGGTAGTAGGAATTCCAGAGGAAATGCGGGACCTGAGGACCCCCATCACCCCCCATGGGGGACGGGAGGTGGGAGAAGGTGCAGATGGATTAGAGCAGTGGTGGTGAACCTATGGCACGCGTGCTGCAGCAGGCTGTATCACTGACAGCTCTAAAAGGTTTGGCATCACTGGCTTAGAGGCTCAGGCCTCCGGGGACCCACAGTGGTGGCAATGGCGCTGTCTCCGTGAAGAGTCAGCATCACTAATGATCATCAGCGGGTCCCTGGGCAGGATTCCTGCTCCAGGTGGTGGTGCTGTGCAGTGCCAGGATTTCGCAGCTGGGCAAGTTGGAAGGTCACGTGTTGTCCCTTTTCCATAAGTTTTCCTGTAGGTGACGATGTCAGCTCAGTGCCCAAGTGAGTACCTACAATGAGTCATGTATGTGGAAATTAAAGGAAAATGGAGAGCAGCCCCAGGAACGACCTTCTGAGCCCATGACGGGCTTCCTGCCAGGATGGGAGCCATTCACCCTGAGGGTGACAGTCACTGTCAGGAGCACTTCAGGTGATGTTTGTGCCTGGAGCCACTTCCTGGGGAAAGTTCAGTTGCATCAGAAGCCCGTCGATTGTCCTGTGCCTGTCCTGGGGTAGGACTCCTACATGGAGGGCTCTTCTTACCGCAGGTGCTCTGCCGGAGCGTGGATACAGAGCAGGTGCCTGGGTGAGGTGTGCTGCTCAAGGTGACCCTTTGTCATGAGTGACTGGCATCTGTGTGGCCCCTGGGGGAGGTCAGACAGTCCCATGTGATTGTGGCTTTGCTCAGGGCCTGTTTTACCTCCTGCACATCCACACCCCATATGCAGGTCTCAGAACCAGGGGATGGACGTGCACGGTGTCATGGGTTTGTACCCAGGGGCAGTTGCCATGGCTTCCATGGGAGGAGAGAGTTCATGCATCACAGCCTAGGGCTGAGAGGGCGATGGCCGAGGATGCCTAGAGGGGCCACCTGTAAAGATACCTGTGTGGTGACCTAGGTGAGGGGTCAGGGCAAGACGGGGCTGGGCTGGGTCAGAGACCTCGAGGTCAGCTGAGGCAAGGAGCCAAGGCAAGGTCTCTGGAGCAGAGTTGGGGGCAAATTCCTGGGGAGTATTTCTCCGGTTGGTGCCTCCAGAAGGTTCAATTCCCTTAGCCTGAAAGGAGTCATGGATAAAAAGCCAAGAGAATGGTATCTAAAGATCCTCAGTGATGCTCAGCTGGAGAGAACGCTGGGTGTGGAGGAGCCTGTGTCCTCTGGAGGAGGCCTGGTCCCCCATCAAGCCTTCCCCGCCGAGTGAGGCTGGGGCTGGGATGTTCCTCATTAACCAGATCACAGTCCCAAGCTCTCATCAGGGGCCACTGGAAAGCCCTCTTCTCTTACCTGTCCACTTGGCCAAAGGAGGACCCAGGCCTGGGGGTGGGGAACAGGCCTTGGAGTGCCCCAGCAAACCCTTTGGAAATTTAGACTCCGGGTTGGCCTCTGGGGCTAGGTCTCAGCATGGGCTCTGCTGTCCTTGTCTTTCCTTCCTCTGGGTCTCTGTAGCATGTGAAGTTCTTGGTGTCAGAAGTGGAGGTGGGGCAGAGAGGATGCATAGATCCTGGGGTCCCTTGGAAGAGGGTGCATATGTGTGGCGACGCCCGTCTGTGGGTGAATGCGTGGGTGAGGGCAGTGTCCGGCCCGCAGGGAATTCACGATAGGCTGACTCATTGTCCATTTCCTTCCTATTGTCCCATGTGCTAGTGACTCACACATGGTGACCATGGGGCAGATACTTGTGTGCCATTCAGTCCAGGGACATCAAATTTAGGGTCCTTGTACCTCCGCTTCTTCACCATCACTCATGGCAGAAAATGAGGCTGACTATGGTCTTCAAAATCGCGCTCTTTAATGAGAGCCAATGGCATTGCCCTGGGACCTTCAGATGAAAGTGCAGTGCCCATGTGGCCACTCTGGTTGTGTTCCCTGCATGCCAGGTCCTGCCTGGGCACTCTGGGCTCTAATCCCTTCCCAGCAATGTTTTCTGTGCACAGAAATCCCCTGCCTTGCGTGTCTCGACAGCCCTCATCCGCACATCCGCCTGTGCAGGTTGGGTTCCAATGCAGATTAATGGCCCATAGTTGCTGGCATGATTATTTCTAATAGGCTGATTTGAGAAATAAGCTATTAATCTCTGTCACCTACTGGGCTAACATCATCTCTCTGTGGCAGGGAGCCTGGCATCTGCTGTTTGTGCGCTCCACACGCTCCCAGGGAAAGCTTGTGCCCAGCAGCTACTTTGCACATTGCTCTGTGGGTCAGCCAAAGGGGCGGTGTATGTCCAGGGAAGGGGCCGTGGGCTTGCCCTTCTTCTTCCACCTCTCTTTGCATCATTTCCCTGTTTATTTCCCTCCAAATCTTTCTGGAGATAGTCCAGGGTACTCTGAAGAGCAAGGGGTTCAGAGTCAGGAACCCTACACTTAAATTCTGGCTCAATCCCTATGTTAGGTAGAGGACATTCTGCCTGTTATCACATTCTGGCTGCCTCAGTTTCCTACCTGGAAATGAATTGTTATTGCTTCTCTTCTAGGAGTTGTTGAAGGATATGCGTTAGGACATGCCCTAGACACTCAATGGCCACGTTTCCCAGGTATTCACCCCTGTACCATCCCTGAACATGTTTCCTACCTCTTAGAAGACATGTAGCTTCCTGCTCTGTCCCAGAGAATGGTGTATCTTGGCTCCCAGACACTGTGCTCAGGCATGACCATGGTGCCTCTTCTTGGCTACTCTTTTCTCCTCCTTTTCCTCCTAAGTGCCCAGTAAGTGCTTCTCTGTCCTTGGGAAATATGCCAAAGTTCCTGGCTGACCAGGATGTGGTTCCAGGATCCGAATCCTAAGACGTGGCTTACGATGAATCTTGGGGTCACTGGATAGGTTTGCTACCTAGAAGGGCTGGTGTCAAGTGTCTGGTTGAGCAGGAGAGCCAGAGAGATGCCCACCGCCAGTGGTAGAGTATAGTGAGCCCTTCCCAGTCCTCATCATGGTCTGGGAAGCTTATATTTGTAATCCCATGGAAAAGTTATTGGAATTCTAGCAAGTTAATTCCAATCTACCACTTCCAATTCAACCCATGGTGAGAATAAAGACACTGAGGCATATTTATAGCTGTGGGGGAGCCAAGGGGGCCCTATGTCCAGCCAGGGTGGTGGTTACTGGAACAAAGGCCACGACCAAGGGCCGAACCCGGGTTTTATTAATTCTTGAGGAGGGGCGTGGCTCGGGGATGAGTGACTGTGAGAATGGCGGGAAGTACGTGAGTACCGTGAGCTGGGCTAGGTAGGGGGCCTGAAATCATCTTTGCAATATGCAGAGAGAAGGATATGCAGAAGGAGTAATCTGCATAACACAATCCAAGATAGTATCTAATGTTTTGGGGTCAGTGCTTTAGCTCTGATGTGTAATCTTCTATGCCCCAGGAAGTCACAGCCTCTTTCTCGAGGCTTGATCCCAGCCGACAGCATGGAGCACGGCTCTCCATCCCACCCAGCTCACGCATGTGTTTTGGGAGCTATGGGGGTGGGGAAACACTGACCTGTCACCTTGCTTCAAAGACTGTTACACATCAGCACCTCGACTGGACCAATTCGCATTGCTTAAAGCCAATTGAAGGGATAAGGAAGAGTCCTAGCTAGCTCTGTACATATCGGTGCATGGAAATAGGGCCAGGTTTAGCCATAATGGAGATAATTGTTCTTCTTCCAAGGAGAGTGGTCCAGGTGGTCCTCCACAGTAGAGAAGGGAGAGCAAGAACTCAGGGGAGTGGGCTAAAGTGGTGGGGGAGACCAGACAGGAGTAGGGACTGTAAAATCTCTAAATCAATTAGAGGAGTCCCTGTTTCCATAGTAGAAACTGGAAATTCTATTTCCTATCCCTTACTTCTTACAAAAGACTTAATGTTGCAACAACTGGCCCACCTATCCATCCATCCACCATCTATCCAGTCATTCACCTATACATTTATTCATTCATTACTACATCCATCTATCAATTTTTCCTCTAATCTCCAACTATCCATCCATTCATATATCCATTTATCCATCCATCCATCCATTTGTTGGTGAAGAAAAATAATTTTGGGGGGCTACATTTGGAATGGATTTCTGTAACAAAAGACAAGTTAACAAGATAAAAACAAACAGAAATTTTTAACATGCATATTTCATGTATACATGAGAGACACTTAGGGAATAATAGCAACCTAAAAGTGGCTTTGAATTCCAGCTTATACAACAGATTTAATAAAGAACAGCAAATTCTTAGAGAAGCAACAAGACAAAAGAAAGGGACATTGGGTCTCTAGGGGCAGTCACTTGGGGGAAGGCAAATGAGTGGCAGTCAAAGTCTCATTAGGAAACTTGTTAATGTAGAGTCCTCAGATGCATCTCTAGGCAACAATAGAGATCTAACGTTGTCTTTGGTGTTTCGCCTTAGTTCTCCCCGAAGGAGGGATGAGCAGGACACTTTTTGTTTTTGTAAATTTGTACCCTGCTTTTATGCAAGTAGAGGATAGCAGAGAGGTTTCCTGCACCTGCTTCTTCTTAATTGTCTTCACCTCAACAATCCTTCATATTTCGTGACACCGGCATATTCTAGTCTCCCACACATACATCCACACTTCATCCTCAAACTAACTATCCATCCATCCATCCATCCATCCATCCATCCATCCATCCACCCATCCTTCCATCCACCCATCCACCCATCCATCCATCCATCCATCCTTCCAAGGATCCATTCATCCTTCTTTCTATCTATCCATCCATCCATCCTTCCCTCCCTCCATCCATCTATCCATCCTTCTTTCTGTCCATCCATCCATGGATCCATGCATCCTTCTATCTATTTATCCATGCACCATCCATCCATTCATCCATCTGTCCACCCTTCTATCTATCCATCCATCCATCAGTGGGCACACATACATATGGTAGCCTCACTCTGTGCTAAGCACTCAGTGCTGTGGAGATGCAGAAATAAGTATAGCATCCTCCAATCTTTATTATGCTGAAGAAAACCTGACTGTCAGCTTCTGACATGGTAAGTGCCATAGGCTCAGAGAAGAGGGAGCAATTGGTGCCCCTGAAGATGTCCATTAAGTTGAGCCTGGGAGACCTCTGCAAGCTGACCCAGAAGAGGAACAAGGGTGAGAAACTTGGACAATGCAAAGCAGATTCCCTGATAGCCCATCCATCCAGTGGATGTAGCCAAGCTCTGTGGGAGGGACCCCTGTACTGAAGTTGGTACACTCGAGGTTATTGCACTGTAAGACAGATGTGGGGGAACAGGAAGATGTGGGGAGAACCTTGTACTTGCAGCCCTGGCACACCATTTATGGCTGAACCATGCTGGGAGAATTTCTGAGTCCTGCAGGCCTTGGCAGAGGATGAGGTCTCTCAGGGTGCCGGAGGTGTGGTGGAGAGGTTTTTAGATTCTGCAGGGCTGATGTTTCAGCTGCCCAACCAACACCGAAGCACGGAGCAGCTTCCTGTGCCATGGGCTTGCTGGGTGCCTATGGGGACACGCAGCCTACTAGGTCCTTGTTACTCAGGGCTCGTAGGGGCAGATCAAGTGGAAGCCTTTGGAGAAAGCAAGTTGGACGTAATGACAGCCAAATGTACTGAGCCCTTCCAGCCTCTTCAGGAAGCTTGGGAGATGTCCTGAGACTGTTGCAGGTGAGGACATGATGCACAGAGGGGCTGAGTAGTCTTTCTGATGTCACACAGCTGGCAGGAGCCACAGCTCAAACCTGGAGGCCAGGCCCAGAATGCACACGCCACCTGCTATGCCATCCTCACCTGAAGCCTCTCTTAGATGCTGCAGATCTGCCTGGGCTCCAGACTGGAATTTCTTTGCCGGAGTCAGCAGCGTGGACGAGACACAAGCCCACCACGGACAGTGGCCTTGCTCTCTCCTCCTCTCCTCTTCCTGGGCACCCGCCCCTCCCAGTGCTATGGTGCATCAGGGGCTCAGCGCAGAGTTTGTGGCTTACCTGGGACATTGAGGAGTGGAAGAGAAGTGGGGAGGGAGGGGTCCGGGAGGCCGACTGGCTCAGTGGCATGGTGCTCCCAGCAAGGTGGGGACACAGGTGGAGCAGCTGCTCTGTGAAGCACTGGCCACTCTGGGGCCCTTCACTGCACCAGCACAGCAGCAGGGACTTGTTATTGATTCTTGCCAGCCATTTGTTATCAGAAAATGAAGGTGCTGGCATTTGGCGGGTACGTGCTGTGTTCATTCCGTTCAGATCTGACACAAACACACTTGGCTCGGGGGTGCTGTCCTCTCTTGGGTGACACTGGTGTTGCTGCTAAGGATGCTCGCTGTCCCCAGATGCCCCCATAAGGCTGGGTTCATCAGGCCGAGTGACCTCTGAGGTGCTGCAGGCTGATGACCAGGGGAGCCATTGTCACCAAAGGGGATGGGGTCCTGTGGTAAGAATCCTTGCAGACAGGACTGCATGGGTATGGGGCAGGGAGGCCTGGGAGATGTTCTTGGTCTCAGTAAAGAGAGGTGATGCTTGGCTCTCAGCTGTGCATGTGCTGCATGTCCTCTTTGGGGCATGGGCACATCTTCCAGCCTGGGGTCAGCGACAATCCCTAGGCTGTGGGCTGCCACCTGTCTCCACTCCTGACTTCCAGCTGTGCGCATTCATCCCCTCTGGTCTTCTGAGCTCACCTGCCTGTGGTCAGGGAGCCTGGCCCCACACACTCTTGGTACCCTGGACCCCAGTTTGCTCACCTCGCTGTACATATATCTGCCTCCAGCCTCCTCCCCTGGGACACAGATACATCTTTGTCACTCAGCTTGCAAAGGGCCACCCAAGGGTGTCATCAGCCTGGAGCAGCTCATCTTCCTGGGGCCAGCTGTCCACCAGCAGGACCAAGTGGGGTGGTAGAACTTGCTGGAGGCTTCCAGGAGTCCCACCCTTGGGTCCATGTCCTGCACAATGCTGAGGACTGGGAGCACCACGAGTTCTTCTCCAGAGACGAGAGCACATCCCAGGCACAGCAGCCCTTGAGGAAGAGGGGCTGCCTGTCCGGGTGCCCTGGAAGGGAACGGTCTCCCTGCCTCTGATACTCGGGGCATGAATAGGTAGGATGTCACTGGCTTGACAATGGGATGGCAGCATGCAGGGGACATGTGGAGGGGCCAGTCCTCTGAGAACTGATGGCGACAGCCAGTGGAAGACCGGGGACTCGGTCTATACCCGAGGACCTGGATTCTGCCAACATTGCACTCTGAGAGTGAATTCCCCTCAAGCTTAGCGGGGACCACAGCAGAGCAACCCCACATGAGGGGGACCCTAAGCAGAGCCTCATTATACCAGAGCCTCCAGCCTCAGAGCCAGAAGCTGCTGAGCAGGCCCATTTGGATTTGCCGAGTGGGAGTGGTGGACACTTGTTATGCAGCAGTGGGTGACCGGCAGGCCACAGGTCACCGGTGTGTGGAGTGAGGCCCCTGCCCGCCGGCCATGGCTGAGACACATCCTGTGACAGAAATGCTCCGCAGAGCCTCCCGAGCCCTGGATCAATCTGCTCATGCTCTGGATGAGACCTCAGTGGCCTCCTCACCTCCACTGCGACCTTCAAGCCACCTGGAGGCCACCACCTGTCGGTCTCCGTGTGAGCTCAGGGCAGCTGATGGTGCTGCGATCCTGCATGCTCCTCTCATCCCTTTTCTAACCCCATCATCCCTACCCCCGTCTACTGTGCCATTAGAGCTGTGGTCTGTCACCAGCCAGCCCTCCTCAGCCTGCCCTTCCCAGAGCCTGGTGTCCCCAGGTCTCTCCTGGTGTCTCTGCTCAGGGCTGCAGAGTGGTGAGTGGGACACAGGCTGAGTTACTGCTGCCTGTCATCTTTCATAGCGGAGTGGCCTTGAGATTCCTCCTGGCTTTCTCAGCAAACCGCCTCCGCCTGCTGCGTTTCTGAGATGTAAACCGAGTAGCCAAAGGGGCCCCTTATTAATTCAGCCATTGTTCACACCCCGAGCACTGCTTGTGGCCCCAAGAAATAGCAATGTGCAAATCGAAGTCCCCGATGTCACAGAGTTTGAATTGTAGTGCAAAAGGACAAATAGTCAACGAAGTAGGTGAGCAATACAATGAAGGTCTGGGCTGCTGAAAAGTGCATGGATAAAGACAACGGGGCAAGAGCAGGAAGCGGATAAAGACAACAGGGGCAGGAGCAGCAAGCGGATAAAGACAACAGGGGCAAGAGCAGGAAGCGGATAAAGACAAGAGGAGCAGGAGCAGGAAGCGGATAAAGACAACAGGGGCAGGAGCAGGAAGCGGATAAAGACAAGAGGAGCAGGAGCAGGAAGCGGATAAAGACAACAGGGGCAGGAACAGGAAGCGGATAAAGACAACAGGGGCAGGAGCAGGAAGCGGATAAAGACAACGGGGCAGGAGCAGGAAGCGGATAAAGACAACGGGGCAGGAGCAGGAAGCGGATAAAGACAACGGGGCAGGAGCAGGAAGAGGATAAAGACAACAGGGGCAGGAGCAGGAAATGGATAAAGACAACAGGGGCAGGAGCAGGAAGCAGATAAAGACAACGGGGCAGGAGCAGGAAGCGGATAAAGACAACGGGGGCAGGAGCAGGAAGCGGATAAAGACAAGAGGAGCAGGAGCAGGAAGCGGATAAAGACAACAGGGGTAGGAGCAGGAAGCGGATAAAGACAAGAGGAGCAGGAGCAGGAAGCGGATAAAGACAACAGGGGCAGGAACAGGAAGCGGATAAAGACAACAGGGGCAGGAGCAGGAAGCGGATAAAGACAACGGGGCAGGAGCAGGAAGCGGATAAAGACAACGGGGCAGGAGCAGGAAGCGGATAAAGACAACGGGGCAGGAGCAGGAAGAGGATAAAGACAACAGGGGCAGGAGCAGGAAATGGATAAAGACAACAGGGGCAGGAGCAGGAAGCAGATAAAGACAACGGGGCAGGAGCAGGAAGCGGATAAAGACAACAGGGGCAGGAGCAGGAAGCGGATAAAGACAACAGGGGCAGGAGCAGGAAGCGGATAAAGACAACGGGGCAGGAGCAGGAAGCGGATAAAGACAACGGGGCAGGAGCAGGAAGAGGATAAAGACAACAGGGGCAGGAGCAGGAAATGGATAAAGACAACAGGGGCAGGAGCAGGAAGCAGATAAAGACAACGGGGCAGGAGCAGGAAGAGGATAAAGACAACAGGGGCAGGAGCAGGAAATGGATAAAGACAACAGGGGCAGGAGCAGGAAGCAGATAAAGACAATAGGGGCAGGAGCAGGAAGTGGCCTTGGGAAGGGGGATGAGGAAGGAACCAGGGAAGAGGCTTCAAGACGACAAGTGCAAAAGTCCTGGGGTGAGCATGCATCTGCAGCACGGGGACAAAGCCACATGGAGAAGGCGTTCAGAGGGTTTCCGGGAGCAGGACAAACTACACTGCAGGGGCAACCTTGGTCACTTAAGACTTTGGCCTTTGCTGGCCAAGCTAGGAAGCTTCTGGAAAGTTTTGGCAGGAAGGCAGCACACTTGTCCTCACGTTTGTCCTCCACCGACATGCAGAGTGCTCTACCTGGTCTGGCGTCCAGCACTCCACTTATTGCCAGTAAATTATTTATGTGTGTCTAATGCTTCCTTTAGAGTGCACGGCTCTGGGAGGAGAGATTTATTCAAGCTCATTTCGCACGCCAGCCACACGCAAGGGTCTGGTACTCCATGGCAGCTCGGGGAGGGCTGGGCATGCTCAGCTACCACGGCGCTACAGAGCAGCTTCCAGCCCAGATCTCCGGCAACCTGGGTCTGACTGCGTGCTGCAGCAGCCATAGGAGTCACCAGTGCTACAGAGGATGGAGGGCCTTGGTCCCCAAGAGCTCCAGATCTTTCTTCAAAAGGAGAAAGTGCATCCCTTGGTCCATCAAGACAAGAGATCAGTACCACCGTGGCTTTACAGCCCTGCAGCCTCTGCAGTGGGAAAGCGCCCACTGCTTCCTCCAGTGGAATTTGCCCTCCAAGGTGGCTGGGTGCCAAGGGACGGGCTGGGACCATGACCTGGAGGCTGCTCTGTGCTTCGTGCATTGGCAGACCTGTGAATTAGCAGCGTCTACAGGAAACTGAGGCACCATGGGAGCTGGTGGTGCTCTTAAAAGTTCAAGTCTCTGTTCACGAACAAATAGAACAACACATGCAGATGCATGGTGCACTGTTAGGATTCTCTAGAGGCACAGAATCAGCAGGGGAAAAGCATGTGTAGAGATTACAGCCTGAAAGGGAAGGTCTAGAAGCTCCCTGGAGAGTCACTGGTGTGAGTCTGTGCTGAAAGGCTGACAAAACTAAAGTTTGATGTCTACAGGAGACCGCAGCAGAATGGAGCTGTTCACATGCAAGCCAACTTCCTCCTTCTTCCTCTGTGTCCAAGCTGCAAGCCTATTGGATGGTGCTACCCACAATCAGAATGGGTTCTTTGGTCTCATTTGCTGGCCCACCTGCCAATCATCTCTGGAAACACCCCAAAGACACTGCACTTAGAAATCTGCTAGGAATCCCTTGATTCAGTTAAGTCAACGATCACCGTTGACTGCGACACACAGACATGGCTTAATGAGTAGCATGTGTTCCCAGACATGTCCAGTGAGGAGTTTGGTGCTTGCATGAACATCTCAGGAACCTAGATGGGTTAGAGTGCTCTCTGGACATCGGCTCTCGTTACAGCCGAGACGCGGTTAACCTGGAACACGTGAGGCTGCTGCCGGCCTGCACTGCACACTGCTCCATGGTGAACTGATTTTCCTGTGAGCAGAAAGACTATGCTCCAAAGTAACGGGAAGCATAGCATAGGAAGGACCTAAAGCGTCAGGAGAGCGCATCACGGGAGCCGAGTGTCTCTCAGTGCGTCTTTGGTCCTTGTCCCCGGAGCTGATTAGACTCGGAGTGGCTGCCTCCTCTGGTCCAGCTTTCTGGCTGATTGCTTCACTCGGGCAGGATGGAACCTCTGAGCGTGTGTGTGATATTCCCGCTTTCTACAAGAGCACTCTGTGCTCCCAGGAAACCCAGTGCGTCTTTCAGGAGAGGATGATATAGGCCCGGAGGCCATCAAGGGGGGTCCTCAGAGGCCAGGCGAGGCTGGCTTCTGACCACTGCCACCGCAGGGACGATGAGGAATGGCACAGGATGCAGGGCGGGAAGAAAGCAGCAATGTCTTGAGGGGTTTCTTTCTTAGCTGTAAAGCAGGCTGAGGGCTTGGTTTGAGGAGGTGGAAGTTGCTGTCAGCAGAAAGGGGCCCTGGGGATACCAGCCCTGGGCTCTGCGGAGGGACACCAGCTCCAGGAGGACAAGAAGAGTCAGGGGTGCCAAGAAGCACCTGCTTGAGGCCACTGTTGTAGCATGAGAGAGACCAGGATGGGCACAAGGGCCTTTGACTGGCATCCAGGCCATCGAGTGGCCGAGACAGCTCAGTGGGAGCTGCGTGTCAATGGCGCAGCCTTGCCCTGCTGCCCTCTGATCACTAGTAGCTCCCCAGAGCTGCTGCGGGTCATTTCCTGCTTTCCATGGTAAGTCGAAGGCAACAGTAGTGGGCAGTGCCAGCGATGAGGCTCCAGTCAGGGTGGTGACTGGAGCGATGGGGACAGTGGGTGAGGGGGGTGAAATGAAGGGACCTCACTCAGAGACTCACGGAGCTCCTGCAGCCAGGTCCCAGGCCTGGTCACCAGCTTGTGTCTGTGCAGAGCTCATGGCCTGAACCTCGCTTCTCCCATGCCCACACACTCCTCTGTTGTCCTTCCCGGCCAGTGTGGTGCCCGCTGCTAGAATGTGACGGAGTCTGTCACATTCTGTGCACATGTGGCCTCAGCATTGTCCTGGAGACGTTCATTCAGCCACCTGCAAGGGTTCCCTGAGTACATACTAAGTGTCAGTTGCTCCTCTAGGGGTGTAGCAGCTGCAGGCAGCAAGACCGGGAGAACCTGTCCTCCTGTCCTGCTGTCCTCCTGTCCTCGCTCTCTGGGGAGAGGGACAGCATCTCAGGAGCAAAAATCTGCTCGGTGTTCATAACTTTGCTCGATAGTCAAACAGAAAATCTGAGTTGAAAAAACCTGTACGGCCGAGTGAGTCACGCGTCGCGTCTCTCCTCAGACACAAGGGGCACCGCTCTCTCCCAGACAACGTAGTGCTCGTGTTCGTGCGTTCAAACCTTTGTCACTGTGCTTTCTTTGCACTTTATCCGTGTAAAATATCATAACCGTGGCTGCAAAAAAAGTTAGTGACACCAGCAGTAAAGCTAAGAGGAAAATGGTGAGAACCACAATAGAATTAAAGAAAGAAATCATTGTGAAATTTGTTGAGCTCCTGGAAAAATGAATTTCTAAGTGTCATTTTGGGGCCTGAGAACCCATCATTTGGTTTTCCACTACTTTTTATGGGAAAAATATGTCCAGTTCTCAAACCTTTTTGTGTTCGAACACGAATTAGGAACAGGTTGAGTTTGACAACTGAGGTATCACTGTATATCACATATTCGATGAATCATACACAAATTAAATGTATAAATAAATTAATATTGCTTATTATGGTCACGGACCACACTAAAAAGTTTCAGTCCCAGGGTCATAGGTGGGGGCAGTCCCGTCAGATTTTAAGGGAAATCCTTACCGTGCAGTGGAGTGTGACACAGTGTGAGCAGACCCCTGCCCTCCCTCTGAATGAAAGCCCAGACCATAAACTACGCATTGGGTGTGATGACAAACGGGCTTGTTCCTGGCCCCGCGCTCACTGTGCTAGGCTCTTTCTCCTTGGCTCCTGCTCCTTACAAAAACACAAAGCATTTTACAGGTTATGGTGAAACCGCTCCCTGTGACACTACATTGGCCTCGATGGGAGATGGTCCTGCTCCAGGGACATCTCTGTCAGGGTGCCCAAGGGCAGAGTCATCTGCAAAGTGTTTCTTGGGAGGTGTCCTTGTATAGGGCCTTGTGCCTGTGTGTGCATTTGTACACACATGTATGTGCATCATGGGTCAAATAATAACACATGTTCTACTACTCGGTATGGTAGCAATGTAACATTGTGCATGTCTATGTACAGTATGTGGAATACAATGGTGACTTGGTTCACGGACTTGATTCTTTCCATGAAAACCAAATCAAATTCAATGTTTAGGTTCAGTGTTGACCTCACGGGAAATCTGGTTTGGTTCTCATCTGGTTCAATTTGCGATCAGAATTGTGGAGCAAATTAAGTTGGTGAACCGAGGCACCACTGTACAGTGCATAATATATAAATAATTAAACATTAATAATCTGATATCTTGTAAATGTACACATATTACATGTAACATAACACATACTATCATATTATATAAAAAACTAAATAGATCACCTTGGAGCCCCAAGAGGGTCCCCACTGGGGGCCCTGAGGCCACGCCCCTGAGGTCAGTGGCTTTGCCTGATGGAGGACTTTGGAACAGGTGCACTGAGCTGGGGCTCCTGGCAGCCCATTGGGGAGAGAGGCGGCCCACCCAGGCCCTCTGTAGTGGGACTCTGCCCCACTGGGGCACAGGCACACTGGTCCTGGGCACTGGGACCCTAGGTGGCCGGCATGTTGCAGCTGGGCTGCAGGGCTGAGCACAGCAGGCAGAACCAGACATGCTGGGGCTCGGAAACCCTTGCACCATCTGTCTGCAGTCATGGCCTCTCCATAGGGAATTCCCAGCAGGTCCCTAGGTGAGAGCCCTGTGCTGTCCCCTGAGCAAGCCAGCTGGGAACTGTCATCTGGCTCCTATGGGCAGGAAATGGCTGGGATAGGGGCCCAATAGGGCCTCAGGGAGTGGTCTGGAGTTGGGAACAAAATTTCTCTCCCCATCTTGGGTTTAAGACCTCATCGGGCTCTTTCTGCACCTCCAGGCACTGCCCCCGTGGCCTTTGTTCTCAGAACTGTGCCCAACACTTCCCACCCACACATGCCACTTTGCCATTGCACACCACTGTCACTGGCTTGTTCTTCCCAGCCAGTGGACAATGCCCCCTTTCTCCTGGCTCCAGGGCATGCTCTGTGCTGCCCTGTTATGCTGCCTTAGAGGTGTCTGCTACCGGGCACTGCCCTTCCCTGGCCTGTATGTGGTGTCCCGGGGTTTCCTCCACACACCTCTGCCTGGTGGACACCACACCAGGGCCAGTGCTGTGCCTCAGGTGGTGGTTTTTAGCTACTGCCCCTGGAATTCCATGAGACCCCCAGGGACATGGGACACGCCTTCACCAGCCATTGGGCCAGGATGCTAAGTGGGGCCGGGGGTATGGCAAGTACTCAGTAACTGGATGAATGAAAGTCTAGACATGAAAATCCCTGTCCCAGGTCTCTTGGGACCCCTCAGGTAGCCCTAAGATGCCCCCTTTCCATGGTTTTCCCTTCCGCAAACCTGAACCTGGTATGGAGGGTGGTTGTGTAACAGTCTTTGGTTCCATAACAACTTGGAGAAGAGACAGGAGCTGATGGGGTGGAACTGAGCACAAACCACAGACATTGTTGCAGGCAGAGATTTAGGGGAGAAAACAGTGGGGACGAATTCTCTTGTCCCCATTTACTAGTGTACAGATAAATCACCATGTGGCATACTTGGGGCTTTCGGGATCACGAGGGCACACAGTTCTCCCTCCTCACTTGGTACCTTCTGATGGTGGGATGTGCCCGTTCGGGTGGTGGCTGGCTTTCTGCTGCCTTCCCCAATTCCCACTTGTCCATTCCTTCATTAAATTACAAGTTCCCCAATGTTCCCCCAGTGCAATTATCTACCACTTCATAGCTGCCTGGCCTTGGATCTCTTTGCAGAGAAAAACACAGTGAAAGTTATGCTGCTCTAATTAATTTCCCCTGGCTGGGTCTCCACTCATTTCACCCTTGGAAGTGCAGCCCTAGAATGGGCCCAGGGTCTTCGCTGGGCTCCCTGCCCTGGTCACCGGTCTTTTTCCAAGCTGTCTGTGGGAAACATCCAGATGAAGGTGCTATTCCTGCCCACTTGCTGGCTCTTCTTCTCCATCCCTGAGCCAAAGCCCCAGCCTTGTCTGAGCTCCCAGGTGTGGGGAGGAGGAAGATGTCTTCCAAAATGCACATCACCCCTTGCTGGCATCGAGCGCCTGAGCTTCCAAGTGACCCGCTGCCCCTCCTCCCTCAGTTTCAGCTCTTGATTTGCAGCTGTTGCTGTTAGCTGCTCTTTGCAGCCCCAGTTGCTCGGCTCTGCTCAGGGCTGGAGTGGCTGTCTTGCCTAAGGAATGGAATCGTCCCAGCTGCTCCACAGAGCAGCAATACCTGTCACAGTCTTACTGCAAGGAGAGGATGCTCTGTCTGGTACTCAGGTTGCAAACAGATGCTCTAACGGGGTGTACACTTAGGGGGACCACAGCCCAGCAATATGGAAGGAAAATGCAGTCCCCAAGTCCTGGAAGGTGAGAGGCTCAGCGGCTCTGGAGAGAGTTGAAGCCTGTCCACCCCAGGCATCGGGGGCTGTGTGTCACCCAAGTTTGAAAGCAAAGCCAAAGTCCTGGGGGTGCTCACCATGCTGCAGTTGGAGGCTCCCTGGCAAGGTCCTCTGCCTGTGTCTCTCAGACTTTATCTCCTTGAATCAGCACAGCAGCCCTAGGAGAGAGCTGTCTCCCTCCCCACTACAGGGAGGAACCATGGATTTACTGACCCGGCCAAGATCCCTTAGGTAGGGAGGGAACGAAACATAATTCAAATCCAGCCTCATCTGACTGTGGGCCCCTGCAGGTGGCCCCCAGAGAAAGCAGAGCCCTCAGACCAGGTTGAACATGTGGGTGCACATGGGGACCCTTGGCTGCTTTTAGTAGGTGCCTGTGAACTTGGCAGAGGATATGCCCTGGCCGTGCCTCCTGTGGAATGTTGGTGCCCAGGAGCAGCGGGTGCAGGACAGCACAGGGGACTTCTGTCCAGGACGCTTTGGGGCTTCTGTGGAGACTCTGAGAAGGACAGCCTCTCTCTGGTGGTTTGGGTTAACTGGCATTTCCCCTACTAGGATTCTTGAAGCTGGTCCCATCTCCCTCCTTGTCTCCCAAACTCTTTCTCTTTTTGCTCCCATCCAGTCCTGCATCCGGTCCTTTGCACCGACACCCCCTAGCATCACCTGGGTTGGAGTTTTGCAGGGTGGAGTGAGGTCCTCTAAAACCCTTTCTCAAGAGGCATGCCTCGTCTCAACCCGCAGGACACACGCAAGAGAGGATGGAAACCAGTCCTGACCCTGGGGACCATGCTACCTCACTGAGGAGTCACAACTCTCCACGCGTGTAAGTCCTGGAGACACACACAGGGTGGACAGCTGCAGCCTGGCGGGAACCAGAGAAGCAAGAGATCAGCTGCCTTTGGGGTTAGCAGGTGTCATGGTTTCTATCTAGATGTCCCCCAAGAGCCTCAGGGCTCATAAGCGGGGCTTTGGGGAGATGGTTGGATGATGGGACTCCTAGCTGACTTGCTGTTAGGAGGTGGAGTCTCGCTGGAAGAGGTGGGTCCCTATGGAGGTGACCTGGAAGGGTTCATCTCCCTCCCTGGGTCCTCCCTGCTCTCCCTGCTTCCTGAGCACCATGCTGCTCTGCCTTGGAGCCAGCCAGCTAGGGACTGAAACATGATCCAAAACAAACCTCTCCTCCTTTAAGTTGTGGGTGTCAGGGATTTTGTCCCAGCGACGAGGAAAGTGACTAAGACACCTTGTGTTCCCGAAGGGATGGTGACCCAGCCAGGGAGCAGTCTGCGCAGGTGCTGGGAGGAGGGAGTCTGTGCTGACCACTTGTAACAGTTATTGGATAAAAGCTCAAATCCAGCCTGGGCTCCAGGCTCTGATAGCCTCATTGGCAGGACCACAGATCACCATCCTTTTTGTCAAGGATGCATCTCTAAAGGTTTAGGGAGCCCACCCCCTGCCCCAACTCCACTCCCATTCCTGGACCTGTAAGCAATTCTATGTGGATTGTTCTGCACTTGCATTGATAAATAGGCAATAAAAATGCACAGAGAACTCAGCCGAATCAATTTATTTCCATTGTCTCGACACAGTTGTGGTAGCGGCTAGGACTGAGCCGACCAGCAATGCTATTTCCATGGCTAGAAGTGGTATGATGTTGTGTATAAATTATCCTTAAATGTCACATGATAATGAGGCTGCGTCTTCAGTCATTTATCTCTTCCTTTCTTACCCGGCAAACACTCCAAGCTGGCAATCAGGCCAGGCAGTGATCACGACACAACCTTTATGGTATGAAAAATGGCCCCGAAAATTTATGCCTTTGTGAGACTCTTTATTTATAGAACTTCCTTCTTGGGGTTCCAAACTAAGGAAGGTGGACCTGCAGAGTGAAGTGAGGGAGGATCAGAACTAGAGCGCCTGGAACCCCACAGGGGGCTCTCAGCCAGAGCGCATGTTCTGTCTTTCATACCCAGCTCTCTGTTACTGGAGAGCATCTCCCCTGGTTTCCCAGCAGGCATGGGGTGGTGGGCAGCAGCTTTGAGCAAGCCACCTGCTCAGTCCTGACTTAGGAATGCAGCCTGTGGTCCCAGCTACAGACTGCTAGCCACTGAGTTCCAGGGCAGGGCTAAGGTCTTTGAGAGCCAGCCCCAAGCCTATGTTTGTGTCTTTGTCCTTGGACGTCTTTCAGTGCCTGCCACGGTGACCAAGACGCCAACTGCAGTGTGCGTGGGGGCTTAGAAGCCATCCACGCAGGACGAGAAGGATGCAGCCAGGCCATTAAGCCCAGGCTCATGCAGTGGCTATCCTGAGCCAGGACCTTTGGGACACCTGCAGCCATTGCAGGGGCTTTGTAGGTGGCTGACCTCCCATCTTCCGGTTCACAGCAGCTTTGGCCATTCTTAGCCAGGTGTGAATTTTTGTCCCTCTCTCACCCTCCAGCCCGGCCCTTTCTCTTGTGTAAGCAGATCTCCTCCACCTTCTCCAGCTTTGGTTTCTTTCTGGGGTCCCTAAGACCCCGCCTCACCTACATCCCTCCCCAGGTGCTCTTCTCTGGTTTTTGCAGCCCCTGGTTCTCCAGGAATGCACGGACTCACACATCTGCGTGAACTTCGCTCCTCGCAATGGTGGGTTCTGGAAGGTGCTCTCCCTCTGCAGACAGTGGGCTCTTGGCCCAACTCTAGGTGGCCTGGCTACTGAATCCGCTGAACAACATTAGCTCTCTCCATGCAGACAGCCTCCAATTCGCCGCATCTCCCCTGAGTGGGGGCATTAATTCAAACACAAATTGAAATCGCCGTCCGCGTCTCTTGGTAGGAATTCAACAAGCAGATGGCTGTCTGGAAGTGAATTAGTCGTCCACTGAGAAATCAAAAACCTCAGGCTTCGCAAAGTGAGAGAAACGTTTGACCTTTCGAGGACAATTTTCATCTTTATTCTTCTGGAGCTCTGTCCCTGCGCGGCGAGGGTCTAATCGGGAGCGCGCTCCCCGCTGAGGCTCAGGCGCTGGCCCGAATGCTAATGGAGATCACCAGGGCACCTGAGATGTCTTCATCCTGGGTAATCTCTCCTGTCCTTGTCTGTCCAGGACCCTGGCCTGGCTTGCTTCCCACTTTGTCACAAGGGGGCGCTGTGCAGGCTCCTGCTGCCCTCAGGCCAGTGCTCTTGCAGAACCACTGGGAGCTTTGCCTATGGGCTTGCTGCGCGTATTCCATTCACCAGCTTCTTCAACACGTCACTTGAGCACCTACTGTGTGCCTCGCTCTGGGCTGAACAAAGCAGGCGTGGCACTTGCCCCGCACCATCTAGCGGGGGCTGGGCGAGAGGGAAATCAACGCAGGTTGACTGTGATGGTGCCATGTGTTCCAAAACAGCAGCAGGAGGCAGTGAGGTGGCTACAGGGAGGCCCGGTTGGCCCTGGTGGTGAAGGATGGCTGGCAGGGCTTGGAGCAAGGGGACCCCTTCCTCTCGCCCTTCTCTGGCACGCGGGTAAGTCCTGGCAGTCCAGGCAGGTGCGCAGCTAGGAAGGGCGCTTGCTGTACTCTGTCACGCTCCGCCTGGCCACTGGTTCCACCTTGCATCATGAAGGCACCTGACTGTGACCTTCTCTGGACAGACACTACTCAATATAAACTTTGAGGAGGGAAGAAGTATTGTCACCTCCACCTTCAGTTAAGCCAGGCCTCCCTGTGCTTGGACAGAGCCCAGAATGAGCTGGACCTCGTGCCAGGGTGTCCCTCTGGGGCTCCGTGTGTGTCCAGTCACCACTGTTGGAACCAGCTCACAGCTCACAGTTAGGGCCTTCAGACAGCACAGCCTCTCGCGACCTCGCAGATCTGGTCTCAGGTGTCTGAAGCGGGTCTTACAGGGCCAGACTCGGGTGCAAGGAGGGCTTCAGTCCTTCTGGAGGCTCTGGGAGTCCACTGTGGGTGGTATGAGTGCTCTTGTTCCTTTAAAACCCGTGTGTGAGATCTGCCCACGGAGGCGCTGGTCCTCGGGGGTGCTGAAGGAGGTGATCGGGTCATGGAGGCTCTGTTCTCCTGAATGGAATGAGTGTCCATACATGGGGCCCGAAGAGACCCCTGGCCCCCTCCTCTGTGCCAGTACACAGTGAGAGGTGCCATTTATGGGGAAGGGAAACTCACCAGACCTCAGATCTGCTGGTGCCTCTATCTGGGACTTCCAGCCTCCAGAACCTCGAGCAATAAATGTCTGCTGCTTACAAGGTACAAGCAGGTGGCATTTTGTCACAGCACCCTGGATGGACAGGGATGGGAGGCTTGGACTCTCCTGGACTTGGGCCCTCCTTCCTCCCCCTTTAAGAACCTTGTGATTGCTTTGGGTCCACCTGGGAACCCAAGGTGCTCCCCATTCAAAGGTCCTTGACAATGTCTGCAAAGTCACTCTTGCCCCATCAGGTGACATGGTCACTGGTTCTGGGCAGTAGGATGGGGGCATCACTGGGGACAGGATTCTGTCTACCACACTCAGCTCCATCGCTAGGACACCTTCCTGTCCCTGATCCTCTGAGGTCCTCCACCAACTCCACATCTGTGACTGTTGGTGGCCAGCAGGCTGGTGGACCCCACGCTGCTGCCCCACTGTGGGACTCAAGGTTGGTCCCTTAATGACGGTGAGCCTCAGTTTCCCCATGTGTGTGCTGGCAAGAACAGTAGTGCCTGGCTCCTAAGAGCTCTGCCTGTGTGGTTAACCCACATAGGGAGCGCCCTTCCTGCAGAGGGACCTGCTCCCCTCCACCCTCCTTCTGGCATTGGTGTGTGCTGAGTGGAAGGTGGCAGTGGCTGGGGCTCTGGCTGGAGCAGGACCAAGCCAGCGCCGAGGCCTGCAGGCCTGTTTTTAAAGCAAACATAGTCGCCAAGGAGCCCTCTGTGAATGTGTATTTAATTTTCCTGTGCAAACGTGCTTTTCAGAGTGTGTAGAATTCATTTCACAATTTTGCTGTCCCATCAGGCCCTGTGGACCCAGAGTTCTGCAGCTGTCTAACCCAGTACAGCTTGCGGGAACCTCCTCCCACCAAGTTGCCTAGGTCCCAGCTTTCTCCGGCCCTGGAGGCAGGAGTGGCCTCAGGGCTTCTGACCCTGAGAGGGCAATAATCCAACACTTTGAGAACCTATCACTTTGATGATGGCCAATGCCTTAATCCCCAAGGGAATGACAAGGTCAAGCACTGCGAGGCTTTGGCTCTAAGGGGTCCTGCGTATGATCTTGTCTGACCAGAGGGCATGACCTAGCTTGCAGCACAGTGGTTTATTGAGTAAGACAAGTACCACTCCCATTTTACAGTGGAGGAAACTGAGGCCCAGAGAGTGCTTATAAGGCAGTGCTGGGACTCAGGCGCTGTTTGTCTGAGGCCAGCCCAGGGTCCCCATGCTCCCAAGCCCTGTGTAGAACTGGCTGGCCCTGGGATCCTGTGTAGGATGAAGCCCGTTTCCAAGAGCCTGGCTGCATTCTGCCCCCAAGCACAGGGTTCTGTTCTGTCTCCAGAGGTCTCAGTCTTACAGCACACATCTGTGCGCACACGACCTCCAGAGCTCTGTGTGTGCACGCAGGCATGGTGGGGTTAGGTGCCAGGAAGTGAGAAGAGGTTTGAGGAGGAGACGCCTGGGTGTGGGCATCTAGGGGGTAGAATGGGACAGGACGATTTTCCCTGTGCCCCCACCATGGCCTGCAGGCTGGAGAGAGAGGGACCCCAGGACCCCTGAGGCCTCTGCGTCCCCTGTTGTCCAGAGGGTGCTCTTGACCCATGCAGACTTGGATGGGGAAAAGCTGGGAGCTGTGGCGGGAGACCGAGTGTGTGGGGACAAGGGTGGGAGTCACTCTTGACCACATCTCCTTCCTTTAGCTCGAATCAGTGGCCTCTTCCTGGCCCAGCCCTATTTATTTGTGGTTCATGGCTCTCAGTTAAAACCATGGAAACCACCTGGCTCCTTCAGCAGAAGGACTTTATTGGGAGGCTCTGCGGTGGCTTGAGGGGTTGATGGGCAGCCCAGGCCGAGCAACTGAGGCTGCGCAGTGGCTCTCTGGACATGGCGTCCCCTGGGGCCACAGCCCCAGCCATGGTCTCATAGCCTAGTTTCAGGGTCACTTCCGTGAGAGCTGGAGCTGGTCAGATCCCCTGTGCGGAGGCCAGGCCAGGTTCCCTTGCTGTGGCTTCATGAGGCCAGGGGAAAGATGGGGGCATCTCTCTCATTCCGCTCCCAGGGTGGAACGCAGCTCCCTGCCTGTCATGATGTGGCAATAGCAGGGCGGGGGGCGGGCATCAGCCATCACCTACCGGCCATGAGCCAGCTGCTCTCTGGTCCTTCTCACACCTGGATCTCACAGGACACAGCTGAGCACTGTCTGTGTGCAAAAACACAGAAACACGACATCATCTTGCTTCACAGGTGGGAAGCTGAGGCAGGCGGGTGATGTGCCCGAGACATGCGAGCATGGAGGAGCGGTGACCAGGCGTTGTCCTCATCCTCACTATGATGTGGTGAGGAAGTTAAGTTCATCTTTTAAGGGAAGTCTTGTTTGGGGGGGGGGTATCTTCAGCTTTGAAGGCTGAATTGAGTGTTTCCAGGTGCCACCGGGTGGTGGACCCATGTGTACCCCACAGCCTCCTGAGAGGGACCCACAGTGTCTCCTGACAGCTGCTCCCTGCCTGCTGCCAGGGGGACGCGGGGCCTCAGGTGCCACTGTTTCCTCACCCTTCCCCGCCTTGGTGGGTGGCACTGATGTCACGAGGAGCAGTGGAGGGAGACCGACCACCCCAAACCTCCCTCCCAGGGCCACAGCCTCCAGACTCCGCCGTTGACTTGGCTGGTCCTGGGAGTGCACTAATTTCCGTCAATGAGCGGTTTTGCAAAGTGAGCACCAAAGCCCAGCGCATCCTCTATTTTCTATTGATTTTGTGACACACCTGAAATGGAGTACTATTAAACAGGAAAAGGTTAACTCAGCTCACAGTTTTGGGGATTAGGAAAAGGTTAACTCAGCTCACAGTTTTGGGGACTCCCAATCAGGCAGCCCCACCTCTTCCGCCTTGGCTGCATCCCCCCATGGTGGAGGAGCAGAAAGGGGGGCAGCCCCGTGTGGAAAGGACCATGGCATGAGGCTGGAGGAAGCACTGGGGAAGGACCAGCTTTGACAGTGGCTATTCCTGGCCAGAACTCTGTGTGGTCCCTGGAGAGAACCACATCAGTCCCTTTCTGGGTGGCATCCCAGGGACTTTCCACCTCCCGTTAGGCTTGCCCCTTCAGATTTCCACATCTCTACACCTCCACCCCAGGACTGAGCTTCCAGGGTTTGAACCTCAGCACCCAGGCTCCATTGCTTGGGCTGCGTCCCTGCCCAGGAAATCTCTCTGTTCGCGATACGCACTCTGCTCAGCCCCTCAGCACATCACCCCGTGCCTGAGTGGCTCTCGTGGTCTAGACAATGTCCACTCCGTCTTCTGTCCCCGACTTAAGGGGATCTCAGGGCCCTTCTCAGTCCCTGCATCCCCGGTCCTACTTCCATCCTCTAATTTCCTGCCCGCCTGTCCATCTCTCCCTCTGGCTGCGAGCCCCTTGAGGGAAGATACACTTCTTCCCTGTGTCCGAGAGCCTGCAGAGGGCTGTTTTTGCACCAGGAAAGTGCAGAGTTGCACCTGATTGAATGCACTGTTTTCCACAAAGTCAGAGGTGCCCATCTCCGCAGGGAGCGAGGGACTTCCGGCTATTTCCCCAGCTATTTACATGAGCTTGCTGGAACCTCAGGATTTGTTTGTGGTATCTGTCAAAGAGATCCATGGAGCCCCGGTGAGAAGTAGATGGGAAAAAGCTGGAAAGGAGCCCTCTAGGGTTTGCTGGTTCAATCCCTCCCATTGGTTGGTGTCACCATTAAGGACACAGGTACAGAAGGAGCTGTATGGTGGGAAGAAGTGATTCCAAACTCCTTCACTGCAGCAACTGCTGTGGAGTGAAGGGGGAGGCAGGCACAGCATGCAAATAGGCTGTCAGCGAGATGTCACAGCTGAGCCTGCCAGGGATGTGACAGGGGGACACAGTGCTGATGGGACGTGCATGTATGTTCCCCAAGGCATCCTCCCATGCTTAGCTTGGGAGTGATGAAATCTGCATTCTTCCCACTCCTGCCTAAGCCACTCTGTGGGCGACTGACACTTCACACAGTGATGCCTGGAGTCCGGCCCTGGGATGCGTTTCCCCTTGACAGCCAGCTGATGAGCGGCGAGGACGCGTTAGGTCTGAACGACAGAGGCAGTGGCTCCGTGCAGGGAAGGAGATTGGTCTGATCATCCTTGTGCTGCCCTGCACGTCCACCCTCACCTGCCACGGTGGCCCAGGTATTGCAGGTGTCCCATCTAAGCAGGTCCACCCGTGTCGGGGAATCCAGCAGGGACTCTTGTCTTTGGCCACTACCCGAGCACATGCTCAGAGTCTCGGGAGGAATCCAGTCCACACAAGGAATCTCTGGCAACTGATGCGCTCTGCAGCACGCAGGCTTGATTCGCAACCATTCTGCACTCTCCTGACCGTGGCCGCCGTGACGATGGATGTCGGTGGGACACTTTGGCTCTGCGCTAGGACGGTCTCCTTGAAGAGGTGGGAGAGGGACTGGTTTGATTTCTGATTTGCATCCCCACCTTCAGCACTGGGCCGCTGTCCCCAGCACGACACTCCAAGGCAGTTTCTTAGTCACAGTCTGCTGTCCCTTGAGAATATTCTCCAGGGGAAATAATGATAACTGTGCTAACAACAGAAGTCATAATCATAATGGCTGATGTTTAAAGGGACATTGGAAAGCATGTCGGGTGTTCCGACTCCAATAACCATCTGAGATTCATTACGATCTGGAGGCTCTTTTCCCGAATAGCTCTCGCCCAGGGCCTTGCTGTTGTTGAGATACAGTCGTAAATTGATCATTGAAGACATTTTATTTTGCCCCTCTACTTTGGCTTTTTTTTGTCTCTGCATTAAGAGAACCCAAATCATTACCTGAGTGGTGTGTGCAGAAGTCCAAGCGGAAACCAAAAGTCAGCTTGCTCTTGAGAAATTGCAAATGTGCTACTCCTGGTTGAAGTGGGTTCTAACCCATACTGTTGATGCAATGTGTTTGCACATATGCATACCTGTGAATGCATGTACATGTGTGAACACACATACATACATGTAATGCACATGCACATTGGATTGGAGTCCATTCAGGAGGGTGGTGTATGGAGGACCACAGGGGTTCTGCAGGTGGAGGGCAAACCCAAGCATAGGAGCCTTTGGCCAGAGGTGCCAGGTCCTGACCTCTGACCCCAAAGATGGAGTTTCCAACCTCTGACCCCAGAGCAGTGGCTGGCTTTGGATGGGCAGGTCATTTTTGCAGAGCATCCGTTCCCCGAGGGAAAAGTGGAGGTGCAGGCAGGGTCACTGGAGGCAGGACATTGGTTTTATCCATATTTTTAGGTAGTGCAGCCTAAAAGGGAAATGGAATTAAGGAGAACTGAGAGGAGGCCTGGGCAGATGCTGGCCTGTTGAAGACAGCGGAGCTCCCTGTTTCCCTGGGTAACTTCGAGAGATGTCTAAAAAGCCATCACATTATGCTCCACCAGGGTACACGTGCGCTTTGCCTTCTGATTTGTATTTTAACCACTGAAACTAATGACACAAAATTACCTCGTCAGCAAGAACGGATGATGTCACCAGTGCAGCTCTGCTTCGTGGATATTTATGGAGGAACGCTTTCAAAGCGTCAACTAAGCCTTTCAGTGGACAGCAGGTAATGATTTAAAAGCCGTAAAAGTCTCTGAAAATACAACTTTCAACACATCTAAACGGTGGAGAATTTTCTGATGACACAGTTGTCCTTTGTGATTATGAAAGCTACCCAGGCTGAGCTCGATTACAACGCCCAGCAAAGCCTGTGGTCTGAGCATCTGGCACAGGTATCGCTGTGTCTCTGAAAGTCCCCCAAAGTCCCTGAAGTGGCAGCCAGCGACAAGTGAGCCCGATGTCACCTGTGCGGAGACGGAGCGGAGGGAGGCCAGAACCTGTCCACAGTGACTTCACGACAGCAATGCAGGTCAGGGTAAATGCCGGGGAAGAGCCTGAGCCAAGCCGTTAGGGCCACTGCGGCCTGGGAGGTGGCCGCATCCCGGGTTCAGCACACACGTCCCGGGGCACAGCTGCCTGTGTTCAGGTCCCACCTTGCTGCTTTGGCTCTTTGACACCAGGTGGCCTGGGTAACCTCACTTGCTGCGTAACCTCAGATGTTGTCATCAAGTTCTAGTGGCAGAACCTGACAGGCTACAGAAATGTAAAACCTGAGGAAGTCCAGGAGCTGCTATCTCAGAATACAGATGTCCCCTGCTTAATGACCATTCAGATTTGTGACAGAGGGGTGCTGCTTGGACTTAAGAACCATCTTTTTTTTTCTTTGTACAGTTCTGCACATCTTGTTTATAGAGCTTCAGTGTCTATTTTTGTGCAGTACACCTTGTTTATACAGTACTGTAATTTTTGCTGACTGTATAGTACTGTACAGTTCTGTTATACATTACAGTACGGCATGTAAGAGTTATGCAAACAAAAGCAAAGGCAAGTTGGAGTTTCCTCTGACCATTTCTTTGTTCTGAATATTGTAAGGTAGCTACTATATACAACTTCTCACCAATTCACTTAATGAGCCACTTGCAGGAACTGAATTCAATACTTAAATGAGGAATGTCTGCCCACCACATTGGTATATGGATTATTTTGAGCTGAAATCATGTGCAGCTTTGAAACTGAAGAAAGGCCCACATGCCTGTCTGTCCTTTCCCACCCATAGCAAAGACCATGAAGACTCTTTGGGACAGATACCCTCCCAACTCCAAGGCAGGAAAACAGCTGTGTCCCCAGAGACTGGCGACTGGGCTGCAATGGGGCTGAGTAAATGAGCACCTTGGATCACCCTCAGCTCCCACTGGCTTTCACACCCCTTGCTCAGATCTCTCCCAGTGACACAGCAGAATTTGCTTCCCTGCTCCTTTTGCGATTCCTTTGCAGATTTATTGTTCTTTTTCTAAAGTATAACAGCATCTAGCTTTGGTCCTTTCTTCAGACTTCCCTGTGCTATAAAGGACCCCACATCCTGTCTATTTAATAAACCTGTATGCCTTTCTTTTGTTCATCAGCTTTGGATTAAGTAAATCTGGTTCCTAGATCCAGTCAAAAAGCCACACAAGAACTAAGTGAGGGGAACCCAGTGCATCCCCTGCAGACCAGCACATCAACTGCTAGATCTGCTTCCATTTCTGCTGTGGAAAACTGGACGGCTTGTCATTCCCACCCAGCAGCAGGACACTGCTGCAACATTGCAAGTCACAGCTCTTCCTGAGCCCATCAGAAAGGCAAGGGCACCAGGGAGCCCACCAGCCTGAAATCCCGGGAAGCGCAGGTCCCCATGAGATCCAAAGCACAGAGTCCATGCCACCCTAAGGAGAGCTCCAGGGAGAGCTGGGGCTGCCAAAATAGTGGACACAGAGAAGATAGCTGAGTTTTAATGAACTGCTGGAGATCAAGTGTGGCCTTGCATGACAGTGTGAGCTGGGTGCTGGAGGCGTGGTGTCCCTACTTTCCTGTCCCCCCATGAAAGCCCAGGAGGAAGATCAGGACAGCATAGCTTGAAGGAAGGGGCCAGCCTGTGCCCCAGAAATGATGTGAAGCCCACCTGCTCTCCAGAGCATTCATCAAAAACCTCTAGCCTTGTGGACTAAAAGCAGCCAAACATGATCCCCAGGGAAGAGAATAGGAGACGTGTAGGGAAAGGGGAGAGAGTTAGGAAAAAGTCCCAAACCCTGGTCCTATGTCAGTACTGTCATGGGCTGCCTGGTTCTGGGGAAGAGCAGAGGGCACCTCACACCACTCCTTCCACACACAACGCAGAGCCTGACTTTGCTGCAGGGGAGAGGACAGGCGTGCAGGGCTGGCTTCACATGGGCCTATGCCAGAACACTGAGCAGCCCCTGGCTCCCGAAGAAGCAGGTCACCAAGCAAAAGGACTGGGCTCCTGGGGCAAAGATGGGGCTCCTCTGTGGTATAGATCCCCCAAACTGACATCCCAACATGGGTACAAACATTAAAAATAGTCCTCTGGTACCCCAGTTTAGTCATGTATGAGGTCTACTTTCTTTACTTTGTCCTTTAGCACATTAATCACAATAGTTTTATAGATTCTGCCTGATAGTTCCAACATCTGGGTTCATCTCTGAGTCTTGTTCTGCTCATTGTTTTTTCTCTTGACAATGAGTTATCCTTTCTGCTTATGTTTTTCATATGTCCTATAATTTTTTATTGAATGCCACCTTACTTCTGTTGGCTGCTATCATGAGGTACCACAAGCTGAGGGGCCGGCACCCGGCCCTGGGGTGACTAGGGCAGGGGAAGAGAGGTCCATGGAGGAGGTGGTCAGGCTGTGGGCTCTCTCTGGCCTGCCTTGTTTGCCTGTGAAAGATGAACTCAGGTGAGTTTCCTCCTATTTCTAGGATCTGGCTGCTCTGGGAGGGGTAGTCCTCCCGGGTCATGAAGACCCCAGGATGTCAGAGCATCAGAACTACAGAAAGTAAAAAGGTGTAGTTAATATAACCCAATAAATGGGCTCTACAAGAATTTAGGGCTGGCACAGTTGAATGGTAAAGACTGAATGTTTTCCCTTTACATCAACAGAAGACCAGTTCACCTTGTTCATTACCTACATTTGGCACATTCTTGCCATTGCAATAAGGCATGAAAAGAAATAAAAGACATTCAAGTTATAAAAGAAGTGAATCTATATTTGCTTGCAGATGACAGGCAAACGTATCCAACAAAATCAACAAAAAGCTCTAGAACAAATAAGTGCACTTAGTGAGATTGTAGGAAAGCAGATCAATATGCAAAAATTGATTGTATTTCATTATACTAGCAAGAAAAGTGGAAATTGAAAATACAACAAAAATGTCATTTATAAAAGCATCGAAAATATGAATAAAAATGAATAAATCTGTCAAAAGTTTTAAAGACATGAATACAGAACAATATAAAACATTTTTGAAGGAAATTTATAAAGATATAAATATAGATGTATCTATTTATATCAAATAAGTTGAGAAATAGAGTATGCCCCTGATGATAAGAGTTAATATTTTTAGCATATCTATTTCATTCAAATGGATCTGTAGACTCAGTGTAATGCCAATCAGAGTCCTAACTTGCCTTTTTTGTTGGAAGTTGACAAACATCCTAAAATTCATATAAAAATCCAAAGGACATGTAATGGTCAAAACCATTTTAACTGAGAAGAATAGAATAGGAAGACCAGCATTGCCTGATTTTTATAAAGCTCATATAATCAAGGCAATGTGCTATTGGCATCAAGATGGACAAATAGATACATGAGATGGAACAACAGAATAAAAGTGCAGGAATAATTCAGTGGAGAAAGAATAATCTTTATTTTTTACAAACATGTCGTTCTGGATATTGTATATCCATGCGAACTAAAATATACTTGAATTCATATCTTGCACCAAATGCAAAAATTAACTAAAAATTGACTGTAGTCTTAAATTTGAAGTTTAAAACTTCTGTTAAAAACAGAATTTGATTTGTGATCTTGAATTAGATGAAGACATTTTGGATATGACATCTTAAATTCTTCTATAATAGAAAAGTTTACAAATTGGTCTTCACTAAAATTAAAAATTTCTGCTCCTTACCAAATATGCTAAAGAGTTAAAGATGAGCCATAGACTTGGAGAAAATATTTACAAATCATGTATTTGATAAATGATTTCTTCCCGGAATATATAAAGAACTCTTATAACTCAACACAAAAACATTCTAGTGGAGGCAAAATGCCCATGATTTGAATATATGTTAAAGAAAAAATATTCAATGATACTTGTGAAAGTACAGCAGGGAAGACTGTTCAGGGCCATCAGGATAGATATAGGGCCTATTGTAAAGGGGTACTGTGGGAGGCGAGAGAGGTTGGGCCCGATTTTGTACACAATGTGTGCAAGAAGGGATACAGCTTGGGAGCAGTGGTCAGAAAATGACTACTGGAAACCTCAGGTGTGGAGTCTGCTAAACGGACCTATAGGACTCCGGCTGAAGGCAGACAGGGCGACCTGTCTGGTGGGTGGTGGAGGATGAGGACCTGGATCAGATATCTGAGGGGATGAAATGTCCTTGAGAGGGTGTTCCGGATAAAGGGATTTAGCGATGTTCTTTGGCTACAATTGGATTTTACAAGGAAGATGGATCTAAGAGAAGGTTCCAAGCCTGATTAGAATATGGCAAGCAGGGAATCTTTGTCACATATGCTTCATACAAGATGTGGAAGACAAGCACGTGAGCAGGTGATCAACATTCTTAGTCATTAGGGAAATGAAAGTTGAAAGCTAAACGATATATCACCTATTAGACAAAAATTAGAAAGGCTAAAATTTAAATGGCTGACTGTATCAAGTGCTGGTGAGGATATGGAACCAGGTGCTGACACACTGCTGGTGGGATGTGAAGCAAGGCAGCCACTTGGTAACCAGTGTGGGCCATGTCCTAATGAGTTACACTCAGACCTACCATGGGATGCAGCCGTTGTGCTCCTGAGCCCTTACCCAAGAAAATAGCAGGCTGTGGCCTTACAGAGGTGTGGGCACCGATTCTCACAGCAGCTTTGTTTGCAATAGCAGAAAGCTAGAGATAAACCACATGTCCATTCTTGAATAAATGGACAAAGTTTGGGTGCTAATGAGGGATGGATGGTGATGAGCAAAAGGTATAGGGGGACCCAGGGTGATGGGGGACTCATCTGTAAAAGGGATCTCAGGGCTCTGAGGACAGGATCTAGTTCTTGCCCCTATGCTCACTCCACTATAAGGGCCCAGGGCAGATGCAGGAAGAAGACAATAGGGGCAAGAGATGGAAGTGACTTGCGCAAGGTAATCCTGGGAAAGGCGATGGGAAATAAATCAGAGATTCTGGGTACCGTGACTGCAGCACTCACAGGATTCACTGGTGGCTTGGAGGAGAGACAGAAATCAGGCAGCCTTCGAGGGGATGAGGGAGAGCTGTTGGGGATGGCTAAGTGCAGGTGGACCAGACAGAGTGTGTGGGGTCCGAAGCTCAGAGGGGCAGCTCTAGCTGGGGGTCATCCAATAAGGACTGTATTTAAAATCCTGGGACTGGATAAGCCCATCTTGTGAGTACACGTGACTGTATTGGTCAGTTTTCTACTGATGGAAAAAAGTACCTAGCACCTGCAATTTAAAGGAGGAGAGGTTTATTTTAGCTCATGGCTTCAGAGGTTTGAGTCCATGGTCAGCTGGTTCCAAGGCAGACACATCATGGTAGAGGAAAGCTGTTCACTCTGTGATGGTCAGAAGCGGGGTGAGGGGGCATAAAGTGAGGAAGGGGCCCAGACGGATGTAGTCCCCAAGGCCACGACACCATGACTCACTTCCTTCAACCAGGCCTCACCTGTGAACAGCCAGTCAGCTCTGAAGTCCTCAAGGACTCACCCATCCATGAGGCTAGAGCCTCCCTATCTAATCCACGCTTCAGGGTCTCTAAGTCCAGTCAAGTTGACAATCAAGATTATCCGGCGCAGTAGCACAGAAAGGGCGAAGATGACACCTGGATACTGATCCCAGGGCTCCCAGTGGTTTAAGGCCTGGGGTACAGGGGTTGGGGCCAGCAGGAAAGAAGGCTAGGAGGGATGGGTCAGGTCACATGCTGCAGACAGATCAGCCAAGAGGAGAATTACAGGATCAGATCAGCAAATTGATCCTGTTCTGTCCTGGTAGCCTGCAGTCTTGCCAGGCAGTAACCCCACGGGACACCCCTGCGTGCTGAAGGCTTTCTTCAACGTCTCATTTTGCTTTAAACAGCTTTCTTGTGGTGTTATTGGCATAAAATGATTTCACATAGTTAAAGTGTACAGTTTCATAAGTTTTGACATGTATGTGCATATATGTATAGCTATATATTACAGGTGCATATATATGTATATTGATTTGCCTTATGCACACACAGTTACACGCATGTGTATGCATCTGTGGGACGAATCAATAAAATGCCACACTGTGATGCCCACCTTTTTTGCTCTCCTCGCTCTTCCTCCTTCCTGCCCCTCCCAGCTGCCCCCATCTCCTGACAACCACCAACCTGGTTGCTGATATGGATCTTGTGCATTTTCTAGAATTTTTTGTATTAATGGAATTATACAGCATGTGCCAGTTTTCAGTTTGGCTTTCCTCCACTCAGCATGGATGCATTCTGTGTGCATTTCTTCTTCCTTCCTTGGTACAAGTCCGAGTCTCCCGTGGTCCCTATGGGGGATGCGCCTCCTGCAGACCTGGGAAGGGAGCGGGAAGTGGAGTGGGGAGCAGTACCTGCACCCCTCGGAGGAGTGGGCTTCTGCAGGCTGCGCAGCCCTTCACCTGCAACTCGATGACGTGGCTGGAGCAAGGCAGCCTGGCAAGAGTAAGGCCGGCCAGCACCAGGCCGGCGGCACAACAGAGCAGCAAGTGTTGGCAAGACAGGACTTGGCAGTGTTTCCCGCATGCACGAGCTGTATGTGCCACCCTGGGAGTCAGGATGGAGATCTTTGGGGCACCCAGGAAAGCAACTTCTGGCTTCTGACAGAGCAGCTGGGAGCAGCGGAGTCTGTGTGTTCCTGGGAGTCTCACTGATGGAGATCACTGTGGCCAGACTGGAGCCAGAAACACTGGCAAGACGGTGGACCGTTTATTCTGGGGAACAAGACTTCGTGGAGGTGCTGACTTATTAAACCCCAGGGAGATGCCACAGATGTGAGGCTGCGGCTCCCATGCGCCACTGACATGATGAAAGCTGCGGATGTGATCTTCGCGCATCCTCCACAGCCTCACTGAGAGGCCCGGGCTCTCTCGGAACCTCCTGGGGAGCAGCTGGAAGCTTGAGGGCTCTTGCCTTAAGATCTCCCTCCACTCTGGCTGTGCTCACCTGCCCATTTTCTCTGCAGAGCAGCTCTCTTTCCAGCATCTCTTGCACAGCTGAAAATGCTATTAGGACTTGTACCTTGCTGGGCAGTTTGCAGCCCTACCGAGGGTTCTCAGCATCTTAATTCTCTACAGGGTTTCCCCTCTGTGTGTGAATGGAGGGGATAGGAAGTCTTGGTTTGATGGTTCTGTTGACCTCGGCTAGATGCAGGGCACTTGGAGTCCACTTTGAGGAATCATTAAGATAATGTTGGTTTTTTGCTGTATATCAACTCCAGGGGTGTGCAGGGCCAGGTGGGAGGGCCTGGAGACTCAGAGTGACCCACTAGCCCTTCTCCATGAAGAGAACTGACCACCCCTGTTCACCCTTTTTTTCAAGAGCAGCCTAAGACAGTCCTGCATAGAAACCCACTGGGCTGGCAGGGAGAGCCCAGCTAGGCTTCGGGAAGGAGGAGAGGGGCCGTTATTCCCACAAGGCATGGGTGATGGCCTGTCCTCTTGCTCTAAAGCTCTCTTGTTACCAGCAGGCCCTGGGAGGGAGCAAGTCTTGGGCACCCAGGAAGGCACGTTTTCCTTGTTTGTTTAAGATTTTCTCCTGCTCAATACTTTTGAAAAGAAGTCAGAGCACTTTTGGTTTAATAATTAGTGAGCCTTCAATTTCTTGATTCTCTGTCTTACAGACCTGTATTAAGAAATTCTCTAGTGGAGCTGAAGCCTGGAAGCCAGACCTGGGAGAGGGTAGTTGTCAGAGATGGGATGGTAGCACGAATCATCTCCTTCTCTTCGGTAATACTGACCCTAGGCAGAGTGTTTTTATTAAATTAAATTACCCCTGAAGGGAAGTCTTTATCCAACACTCAGCTTTTGCAGTAAAATTACAATTATTATACAGACACAGAAATAAAAGCCCCGGGTAAACCATGTAATTGGGAGCAATTCTGCTGTAAGACCATGATCAGCATTTTCCTTCTCCACAATCTCCAACTTTGTGAGGGCAATTTTCCCCCCTTTGGTTTCCTGCTTTGTGTGTAATACCCAGAATGCAATACAATAAAATTCCTGATCTGTGGTATTAAAGAGGTCATAAAGATGCCAGCAAGAATAACTTATTTTCTAAACTGTCATTAAAAATGATATACAATTAAGGCAGACCATAAAACATGATTAAAATTGCCGTCCTCTATAAATTCCAGAGGGCTGGTGATTCTGCTATTGTGTGCAAAATGGTAATAGCTGGACATGCATTTCAGGGGGAATCATTTCAGAAGGCCTGAGCCAGGAACACGTGGAAGGGTTTTGCATAAGCCATATTTGTCATTTACAAGATCATAAAGAGCACACAGAACTGTGGGGCGGATGAGTACCTGAAAATTGGCTGTAGGTTCTGCTAAAGGTTTGCGACCATGACTTACATTTGGGGATCTTTTTCCCAACCCGTTTCTGGGTTTTACAGACATTCTCCTGTCTTAAATATAAGAAGCCATGAGATGTGTCTTAGTTGGTTTTCTGTTGCTATAACAAAATACCTAAGACCTGGTCATTTATAAGGAAAGGACTTACTTGCCCTGCAGTACTTGGTGCTGGTGTCTGGTGAGGGCTTCTCACCGCACCAAAACATGGCAGAGGGTATTCTGTGAAGAAGTAGGGCAAGTATGCATCTGCTTGGGTCGCTGTTCTCAGAAAGCCGCTGACACCATCACAGGGACCCCTTCCTCGTGACATCATCTAACCCTAATGCCCTGCCTCCAAATGCCATCAACATGTGGATTTGGGGATCAAGTCTCTGATGCCCAAAATTTGGAGCCACACTGAGCTCAGCAGGATGAGCAGTAAGTGCGCATTCCAGGTGTGAGAAGGTCAAGGTGCCCATCCAGTCCTGCAGCTCACCACCCTGCCCGGGCCAGTCTCCCTAAGGGCTGGGGTGCAGACAGCTTCCACTCCTTCAGACTGAATGGGGGTGCCAGGCCTGCACTCCAGGGATGTTTGGCTTGGAACCACTTGGTTCCCTGGGCCTGTTTATCCTTGGGGTTGACCTCTGCAGGCTGTGTTTTCCAGGATTCCAGCTCAGTGCCTTGTAGCTGGGAGTGGCGGCCTCTGTGCACATGGAGAAGAGGGAAGTGGGGGTTTCTTCTCTGCTATCTGCCTCCCGTAGCACCTTAGTGTCCAGCCCCTGCAGGACCAGTCTGGTGTGGCTGTCGCTCCTCCAGGTACCCCTGCCCTCAGGACACAGCCTCTTCACTCCGAGGTTCCAGCTCAGGAGAACTGTGTGACCTCGGAATGCGGTGTGCTTTTCCCTCACTGCGTGAAATCCCTTCAGGTGAGATACGCTGGGGCTTTCTCCTTCATGACGAAGCCCCAGCTATCACAAACACTGTGCAAGGAGTGTGTGGGACAGAATGACTGGTGGGGTCAGGACTGGGGCTGGGAGACACCCCCCACCTTGGCCACCACCCAGTCCCCTTGCCTGTCCTCTGCAGGTCAGCACTAGTGGTGCCCAAGGCTGAGTGGCACCTCTCGAAACCCTCCAGGGTGATGCCGACAGTGCGCCTGCACACCATGGAGCTCTGTGGAGTGGGGAGAGGCACGGCCATGTGTGACGGTTAACTGCCATGTCAACATGAAGGAGGAATGTCCAGTGGACTGGCTTAGCACAGTGCTGGGTTTGTTGACTTACCGAAGAGGGAAGACCCATCCCAGATGTGGGTGGCATCATCCAATAGGCTTGTAGCCTGGATGGAATAAAAAGGGAAAGAAGAAGGAGGTCTTGCTTTTGGTTCTTCTGAGCTCTGGTCTTTACCACTTCCTTTGGAGGTTTGTGCAGCTTTCCAGGGCAGACCTTTCAGCTTTCCAGTACAGACTTGCATGGGGTTCTGTGGAGAGCTCCAGGCCTTCATTCAACTTCTGACTGAACCTGCCAGCTCTCCACCATTCAGACGGCCCTTTGCGCATCCTGCCCTGCCTGGCTGTGCAGGCAGCCATTGTAAGCCCACACATATAAATGATACATGATATGGGATATAGTATATATCCCATAAAATATATACATATATTTTTGTATTAAATCTGTTCCTCCAGTGAACCCTAACTGATGCATCATGTTTAACCCCATCCCAGGAAGAGGGAATAGCTCTGCCAAGAAAAAAGAATACGTAAACTCACAGCCTGTGTCCTGGGAAAGCCGCCAGCCTGCCGCCCTACGTGACGGCCACATCCAGGCCTCCTCTTAGCTTCTGTTCTCACTCACTCGTTGCTCTGTGTGTTCACGGTCATCTGGGTGCAGCAGAAAGAAGCCAGAGGGGAATGAAGATGAGAGGATGGAGTGAAGTGGGGGAAGATGGCCTGGGGTCCTCCGAGGCCTTTCAGAAATTGAGGACATCTCTGCTTCTAGACTCAGACAAATTTGAAACATTTGCTATGTTTCTGGAGCTGGGACAGCACTGAAAAGACTTTGAAAATTAATTTTAGTTTTAAGGCATCCTCATTCTCATCTCGAACAATGCTCCTATCTTCCTAATGTCCATTTTTCTTGCCTGGGCCTGCACACTCCCACAGTTTTTCTACCTCTGTTTACCTAAGCACATTGTCTCCCTTGTAGATGAGAACCATCCCTCCTGCTATTCGCCCTGCAGCATGAGCTTAAGTGTCTGCTTCCTGTCCAGCACGTGGCGTCCCTAAATCCAATCCCAGGCTCACCTAAGATTTGAGGTCCTGGTATCCCCATGTCTGCTCTCCAGGCGGCCCTCCCCGGATGAGAGTGACGCCATGCTGGCCCAGAATGTCAACCCTCACTCCCCACTGCTTCCTTCCCTTCTGCATCTCTTTCATCTCCTTGGTGTTGCTCTAGACAGGGCGGTCTTGGCCTACATATGAGGGGCTCTCTGGTGAGCTCGTCTTTCTTGTTCTTGGGGGGATGCCCTGGCTTCTCAGCTCCTTTTCATCAGTTACTTTTATGCATCTACAGGGAAATGCCTATGAATTCAGAAATTCAGAGTATCAAAAGGCAAATGCTAACTTTAAATGAAAACCTTCCCTCTGCCTGAAGCCTCCCCAGCCAGGGAGGCCACACTAATTAGCATCCACCCTGAGCTGTGGCCTGATCATATCAACAGAGAAGGGCTTCCCTGGTGGCCTCCTTGGGAGCCCTGTCAAGGATGACTGGCAGGAGCCGAGTCCCCCAGTGGCTGATTCTGTGTCCTGCTTCTCAGCAACCAGGATGGAAGAAGGTGAACATGAGGCATTCAGAGGCATCTGGGCTTCCAGCCTTCGATCCTCCTGCCTTCTCTGCCTGGAAAATCTCCTTGTGAGCCTCCTACTCTGGACTGAGCCATCTGGTTGACCCTTTTGGACCTGCAGAAGTATCCACACCCTGCGGTTCAACTTAGTAACAAGCCAGGGATGCAGGGAGCAGGGTCCTCTGCCTTGGGCTCTTCTGGCTGCCAGAGGATAACCAGAGACCTGCAATCGGTACTGGGACCATTGCAGTAACGGCCCCATCTGTTTCTGAAAATTGTGTATTGCATAGAAGTTTTCAGTGTCATTAAGAATCTGAGATGGAGTCTGACTCCAGTCTGTACTTTTCAAAGATCATTGATCCCGATCAATCAAAATCTGTGTCCTTGACCTGGAGTCTGTGAGCTGAGCTGGGGAAAGAGGAGCTATTCCCTGCCTAGCAGTGTACCTCAACTCTACCCACACATGCACCACCCCCAAACCTCCCCAACCACTGGGAGGCTGGCGGCTCCAGGAGGAAATTCCAGTGGGAAGAGGTACAAGATAGACCTTCAGAGGATACAGTCAGAGATAGGAGCCCTGGGTGGGCCAAGGAAAAGACAGAAGGCATCTCAGTGGGGGCTCTGGAGATAGTGGGAGGGCTGGGTCCCCAAGGAGCTGTCTTGAAGCCTCAACACTCAGGGTCTTCATCTGCCAGCAGGAGACAATGCAGATTGGGGGACCCACGCCTTTCTGTCCCCCACCATGTGGTGGGGGTCCATGTGTTAGAGCCTTGGTCCCCACTATGGTGCTCCTGGAAGGTGTGGAACCTGGTGGGAGGTCTGCAGGTCTTTGGAGGGTCCCTTGGAGGGGTTGGGACCCCAGCCCCTTCTCTTGCTCTCTTTGGCTCCCTGGCCTGAGGTGAGTGGTTTGTCTCTACCACATGCTTCCACCATGATGAGCCACCTCTCATGGGCCCACAGCAACAGGACGGAACCCTCCAAAACCATGAGCCAGAATGGACTTGTTCTCTGTATCTGGTGATTATCACAGGGCTTGCTATAGAGCTGGAACGATGATGAGCACAACGGGGTTGGGAGGAAGTAATCTCAGTCGCCTTAGTGCCCCATCCAACAGCCAACCCCAGGCTGGAAAATTGGCTCTCTCTGCCCTGTCCCAGCCTCAGTCTGGGGGTCCTGCCTAACCTTCCAGGTTCCTGGCCCTGTTCAAGACCCTGCACCCCTGGAGTGCTCCGTATACCTACAATGCCCCCCAGCCTCTGGGAACAGGGCACTCTTCCTGCCCTCCCACTGAGCCACCCCCACCCACCATCCAAATCCCCTAGGACAATTTGGCGCCAACCCTTCAGGACTTTCACACACAGGGCCCCTGGACACTCCCAGGGGGTGACCCCTGTGCCATAGCCCCAAGGCCTGCCTGTGCTCTGCAAGGGGAGCAGCTCTCTTCTGTGACAGGCTTTTGGTCCCAGAGCAGCCAGCACCCTTCTTGCAACTGGGACTTTCCATGCCCAAAGGAAATGGGGTGTGCTTGGGGGAGCATTCCCTTGGAGGGCCCAGGAGGAGTCCTTTGGCCTGAAATCCAGCCACTCAGCACAGATGCCAATTTGGCTGGGAGCATGGTGGATAGACAGGGGGAGGTCCCAGGTTTGTATATATTCACTTGGGAAAGCAATATGGGGCAACCACAGCCAGCCCAGCTTTTCTCCATTCCTACATCTTCCAGGCCTTGTAAAGCTAATGAAAAATGGCAGCAGGGGCTGGGGAGGGAGACAGGAGGTATGTTGCAGCCCCTGGAACCTGGGTAATAACTTCAGGCTAAAAGGCAAATAAGGCAGAATGAGTGACAAAAGCAATCTTTAAATAAATACTCCCTAAACCTGGAATGATGAATTGTCATAGAGAAGCACAATCCCAAAATTACATTCCAGGTAGAGGAAGAAATTTGGTGCTACAACAGACAGTGAGGGTGGAGGCTACAAGCCCTCTGGAAACCACTGCTGATGGCAAAGACCAGGGAGGGCAGGTGGCATGGGGACACTTTCCTGATTCTAGAGCTGGAGAATGCTGGAGTTGAGGGTCTGCAGGAGGGCTCTGCAGCAGGGACATGGCAGGAGGAGGAGAGGAAGTCAGTAACTTCAACATTGGCCAAGAGCTGAGCTCAGGGCTGCCTGAGGAAGCCCGACCATTAGGAAAGAAGCCCAGAACTGCTGCATGAGCAGAAGCCACAGTGCAGTGTGGCCCAGGAGTGACTGTGGAGGGCTGAGTCTTGACCTGGGTTTGGCTATCTTCCTCCTCCTCTTCCTCCTCTTCCTTTCCCTTTGCAGGACCAGTTCCTTCCAGAGCCCTCCATACACATAATCCTTGAATCCATCCATTTTCTGTTGCTATAGCAAAGTATTGAAGACTGAGTACTTTAAAAAGAAGAAAGGTTTCTTTACCTCACAGTTTCAGATGCTGAAAGTCTGGCATGTGGTGACCCTGTCAGTCCCTTCTCTGATGGGAATGTGTAAAGAGTGATCATGATAGGAAGCCAGAGGTGGGAGGGAGCAGGCTTGCTCTTTTATAACAAGTTGCTCTTGAGAGGTCCCTTCTGAGCAGTTGGCCTGTGACCTAATCACCCTGCACTGGGCCCCTCTCCTTGCAGGTTCTGTCACCTCTTAATACTGCCACCGTGAATTGAGAGAAGCATAAATGAGAAAATATATGTATAATTATGCAAGGAGACTTATTAAGTAGGCTTCTGGGATCAGAGGCTGGAGAATTCACAATGGCCATCTGTACACTGGAGAGCTGGAGGACCCAGCAGCCGCTCAGCCCAAGAAGATGGAAGCTGCAAAACAAGAGGGCTCAAGGATGCAGCAGCAGTCCAAGGTCAGCGTCCTGGAAGCTCCCTGGAGAGTCACATGCGTGAGTCTGTGTCAGAAACCTGAAGAGACAGGAGGCCGAGGTCCAAAGGCGATGGCAGCAAAGGGTGCATCCACTCAAGCAGGCTGGAGCTTTTCAAAATGGATGCACTTCCTCCTTTCCCTTTTTATTCCACCCAGGCCACAAGCCTATTGGTTGGTGCCACCCACATCTGGGGGGGCCTTCCCCCTCAGCTTGCTACTTGCATGTCAATCATTCACAGACACACCCGGAACTGTGCTTTACTAATCAGTCAGGCATTTCTTACTCCGGTCAAGTGGAAGGTTAACAGACACCTGGATCAAGCTTCATGTACATGAGCCCTTGTGGGGACTGCTGCATGCCACCAGGCAGGACCCTTTAGGTTTCAGACTCTGGTCTGCAGGCAGACCACAAATTCACCAACCACAAGACAGCCCAGTGCACTGTCTCGAGGCCGTGTTCATCACAGTGGTGGATTCTCCCACAATACTTGGGGCTGGGTCTCAGCACCTAATTCATTAACTAATTTAATCCTCAGCCTAACCCCATTCTGTAGAAACTTTGTCTGGGCCCATGTAACAGAAGAGCCACGAGCTGAAAGTGATTAATATTCTCACTTTTACACGATGCCTAGGCCAGGGTCAGCCTTGCTCAATAGTGGGGTCCTTGTGGATTTGCAGCCCCTCCTGCTCCCTTGGGCTTCTTTCCTGTACTCCAGCCTCCAGATCCCCTTGCAGCACACACCTCCTGCCTGCAAGTACCTGGTCTCTTGGCCTCTATCCTGCACTGGCCAGGGCACTGTTTTTGACTGAATGGCAACAGTCAAATTGTGGAGCGTGTGGAAGCACATACTGGCTCTCTCCAGTACTTCCTAGGACTCACGCCAGGCTCCATGGGAAGGGAGATGCTATGGATTTACAGAAAAACCAGGAAAGCTCAGGAACCAATCAGGAACCAGGCCACACCTGTGATAGGTCCAGGGATTCCTCAGTTCCGGGGAGAGGCAGCATTTACACCCGTCCTCGAGGAGAGACGTGGCAGACAGTGGAAAGACAGAACAGTCCAGTGGCAGAGGAAACATCAGGCCAGTCCATGGCAGAAGGGCATCGTGGCTACCGGGCTCACCCCCCTGCATTTTGGGCTCTTACCTCACCCCTGAGGTGCACACTGAAGCAGGGCACACAGCAGGATGTGGTGGTCCACAGGACTCCCCAGAAGTGCAGCCACCACTACTGCTGAGCTTGGAACCTGTCACTCCTGTCCAGCACCTGCTTTGCCAGTGGGGGCTCTGGGAGGGACAGCATGTGTGTTCCAGTGTGAGTCCAGGAGGCAGCCAGCCGGATATTACTGGTAGAGCCCCAGGGAGGAGCCCTGGCTGGCGGGCAGCCCCATCTGTGGGACTCCTGAGCAAGCAGGGCCACATTGGGCCCCCATGGCTCTGGCCCAGCTCCTGGTTGAAACAGATGCATGGGCCATCCTCACTTGGGACAGAAGAGCACACAGTTGGACCCACCCAGCCAAGAGGACCATGAGAAGCAATAGCTAGTGATGGGTTCTAAGTCCCTCTGTCTGGGGCTGGCTTTTTACACAGCAATAGGGGTTGAAACTCCTGAGCAGAGAGGCTGCTGGCCGCAAAACAAGGGATGGAACAAAGGATGTCCAGTGAGGGAGGTGTTATGGGGTATTAAAATTCCTTGGGGCAGCACCCAGATAACAGATGACTATATATAGGGATTTCTCCCGGAGAGAAAAGCATTAAGTTCCCTTCTTTTCTCTCCCTGCTAACAACTCAAATATTGAGTTGTATGGGAGTTACATAAGCCCTTTTGTATAGAACAGAAATAACCCCCTGCAAAGTGGCCCACTGAGTTATTTATGGCATTTGAACAGCGAGTTTGCATAGTTTCTCGTTGATCCAGCTGATTACGCCTCAATCAGCTGCTAATGCAGGCAGGAAAAAATAAAACCAAATCAGCACTGAGCAGCGGATCAGTCACCACAAATAGACGCGGCCAGGCTGGACCCAGAGGGGACCCTGCATGACTGCTGGAGCCTGCGCAACTGGCAGGCAATGGTGGACACGCGGGTCCGGTCCTCTCCTCGGTCACCCACCGTGGTGCCCCAGCTGGGAACAAAGGCATCAGCAAAAAGGAACGGTCAGGGTTTATCTTCTACAGTTTATTCAAAAGGCAGATAAGTGGGCACTGTGTTTTACCTTGTTGCTGACTTGGGACCTCAGGTGTGCATCACTGAGCAATTATATGCTTCAGCTCACAGCATGCTGCCACCATTCCTGCCTCTCAGGGGCACCGCTTGTTTATTTTAGTGCGTGTTTTCTTCTTGTCACTCGTCCTTGTTCATGCCCACCTCTGCAGGCACTGACAGACGGGTTTGGTGTCTGTCTTCGGGCACATACATCTTGCAAACACCCAGTGCTCTCGGGTCTCTTGCTCTTCAGAGCCCCATCAGGCCATCCCCACCCTCTGGCTCTCCACACCAGGTTGTCCCCAGGCTCTGGCTACTCCACGTCTGGCCAGCTCCACTCCAGCGGTTCCACAACTGTCCCCAAGTAGCCCAGAACAACGAGAGGGTCAGGTCTTCAGTAGCCAGAACAACCCACTCTCAGTCCCTGGCCCACTTCCCGTGCCCTGAGGACTGATTCACACCTGCCCTGGCTCTTCAGACCTTTAGACCTTCCCCTGAAGTGCTCCCTCCCCCTCCTGTTGGTGACCTTCCCTCTTCCTGGATGAACCGGAAGCTCTGAAGGCTGATCTCGCAGCTCCATGCGTACCCACGGACTCTGTCTTCCCTCCAGGGAGGATAGATAGAGGGTTCTGGTTCTGCCCTACTTGAGCTCCACCTCCTCCCATCCATACAAGGACTCTACCCAACCATGGTCACATTCTCCTCCCTGTCAGACCCTGACAGCTCCCTGTCAGAGCATGAAACACACAGCAATATTGCCCGCCATTTGTCAGAGAGGTCTTTATTTCACACACACACACACACACACACACACACACACACACACACACACACACACACACACACGGACCCTGCATTTTGGAAAGACAATATCAAGGTGAAACCAGCCTAAAGATGTTTCCTGGCTTTCTTTTTTCCTTTCTTTTCTTTTCTTTTCTCTTTTCTTTTTTTTTTGTGGGTACCGGGGGTCGACCTCAGGACCTCACATGGCAGCAGGTGCCCGTGCCGCTGAGCGATATCACCGGCCCTTTTTTCGTATGCAGGTTCTGGGAGTCGAACTCGGGCCCTCGTGCTTGCCAGGCAGGTGCTTACGCTGCTGAGCCATCTCACCGGCCCCTCTTTTCTCTTTTCTTTTCTTTTCTTTCTTTTCTTTCTTTTTTCTCTTTTCTTTTCTTTTTTTTTCTTTTTCCCTGCTATAAAACCTACCATGGATGTGATTGGGTTTTTGCTGTTTTGTGTTTTAGTAATCTGTTTCATTCTCACTGGTCAATTTAGGATTTTCATGTTGTTTGGTTTTAACATGTTACGTTTTAGATTTAAAGTGACCCCAATGCCGCGTGGGCTTGTAGGTGGGGATGTTGGCAGGTGCTTGGATTTAGGGGGCTCAGAGCTGACTGGTGCTATTAGGAGGCGGGATCTGATGGGAAGAGGTGGGTCCTTGGGGTGAGGCCCAGAAGGACTTACTTCATCACACTGTTCCCTTCACCCTCTCTCTGCTTCTTATCTGCCATGCCAAGAGCAGCCCTTCTCTGCTCTGCCTTCCTGCCTGGCAGCCAGCAGATGATGGATGGAAACCTCTACAAACTGTGAGCCAACATAAACCTTTCTTCCTTCCAGCTGCAGAAGTTGGGGATTGTGTCCCAGTGATGAGAAAGTAAGCCGTAACGCAAACTCCTCAGGTGTGGATTTCATTTCCTTTCACACTGCTTGGAATTCACTGTGCTAAGTCTGGGAGTTAATTCTTAAATGTATCCTGTAAAATCTTTAGTCATCGTCACTTTGACAATTTTTTTCCTCTGTGCTTTCTTTTTCTCCTTGTGAAGCTCCTATTAAATGTTTGTTAGACTTTTTCAGCCTGTTCTTGATGTCTTTTATCTTTAAACCTCTCATTAGAAGCTCATGTTTTCTGTCTTTCTCATCTGGATTGCTCTCTGGGTAATTACAGCAGATTGATTTTCCAGTTTACCAACTCTCTTTATCTACAACTCTTAAAAAAAGCCACTGTGCTTTTAATTTCAGATATTTTAATTTTCATCTATTTGGTCCTTTTCCAATGCTTTAACATTTTGATAATCTCTTTTATAGATCCACATCTTCAAATCCTTTATGTCATAGAAGACACACAGGTCACATATCTTTTACATAATAATTCAAATGTATGAGGTCTTGTGTAGGTCGAAATATGCTGAGTATTGTTTCTGATGACCTTGATGCAGGGGAGCTGGTTCTCAGCTGTGCTTTGCAAGTTACACTCGTGAGCTCAGGTTTGACCGACCTTCGCCTGCGGGCATCTCTAGGAGTCTGGGTTGAGATGCGTCCCTCCAGAGGGCATTCACTGCATCCTGAGATCCTGGTCAGTGTGGTTCTTATCAAAAAATTTCTCTGGCTTGCACTTCTGCCCTGAGGGGCCAAGGTCTCACCACTTGCCGCGTGTGGTTATTAATCCCAAACCCTTGGCTCTTCGTGTTGGAGGTCTTCCGTCCCCAGCCCACCTCTCCTTTACCTCCCTCTCTTCCTGTCCCCTAAGGCTTCCTTTAGTCTTATGAGTTCAGCTTTTCCTTCAGCGATGCTTGTAATTCACCCAGCACTCCGGGTGTTTTTAGAGGAAGAGATTTTAGGAATTTCTATGCTGCTCTATTGCCAGAAACACAACATTTCACCTAGCTCTATTTATTTTTTAGGATGTGTTATTTGTACATTACAGCCTGTGATTCTGTCTTTGACTGGCAAGTACTAGCGACGGTGTGTGCCTGTGTATCCCGCCTACATGGAAAGGACAGCTCCTTCGCACCCATTCTGGGCCGACATTCTTTTCTCCCACGGGTGGGCACCATGTTCTCAAGAGTGACACTGAGACGCTAAGTCCTATCCCCCATCTCATTCTGTATCTTTGCAGGTAACCCGTGCCATCCCTTTGAACGTTCTTAGGCTCTTCTCTTTCCTTTGATGATCTTAAATTTCACTCTAATGTGTCTAGGTCACAATTATATTTTATTCTATATTTTTAATCTATCCAGCTGAACTTTCTGTGAGCCTTTTAGAGCTGATAATGCCCTTTTTGTAAGTCTGTGGAATTCTTGCTTTTTGCTTCACTTGCAAAATCTGTTTTCCTTGTTTACCTCCTCTCTCCCCACCGGGCCCCTGCTGCGTGGATGTCTACACCCTTCCCTGCAGCATCCATGGACTCTGGTTCCCTCCCCTCTTTAGGCCTTCTGCCTGCTCAGAGGAGGACAAGCTGTCCCCCTTGACCTTCCCCGCCTCCTGTCTCTATCATCCTGACATCCCACTCACCTGCGGGGCTCACCACTTAGAACGCTGTGGTTTGGGATCCCCCTTCTCTGATTCCCTTCCAAATACGCTCAGGCTTGCTTCGTGTCTTTAATAGCCGCAGTTACCAATCCAAGGACATTTAAAACTTTTTTTTGCTTTAAATTCTTCTCCTGTCTGATCCATTAGTTCTGTTTCGTCTGGCACCGCCTGTCTGCTGAGCAGTGGCATGTGTGCATCTCAAACACCTCCCGCCTTCCTGCCTGGCTCCGCTGCTGTCTGAGCTGCCAGGGGCGCCTGCCAGATGGGGCAAAACCCACAGCCCCCGTGGGCTCCCCTGGGTGGGCGGGGTTGTTTCGGGTAGAGCTTCTTCAGTGTTCTGCCTGCTGCCCTCTTTCTCCGTGGGGCTCACGTGGCAGCATTCACTTGCTGGCTCGGGGCGTGGGCGAGTCTGAGCGTGGGTGTGCGCAGCTGTGGTGACCAGGCAGGCGCGGGGCCGGGACCTTGCTGATGCACACACTCCCGCTCGGTGGAGCAGTTTCAGTCTCCCACAAGCGTCCGGTGATGCCCACGCTGAGGGCCCCTGTGGACGGAGGTCCGGGAGCCCTGTGTTCAGAGGGCTGGGCCCCATTTGGACACTATTTGGAAATCTTTCTCTGTTCCTGCAAACCTCCTCCGTGGTGCCAGGCTGTCTTCCAGCCACCTCCATAGTCATCGATCTTCATTCATTCATTGATAATCCAGTCATTAATAAATGATCATGTGTTCATCAATATTTTATGGATGTACTCCATCTTTATATTTTCTTTGATCTGATGAGCATGTATGCGGTGCCATTTCCTGGGTAGGGTGGCTCTAGGGCAGGGAACACAGCAGGAAACAAGACAGTCCCTCCCCTCCTCGTCAGCAGAATGGATGGATGTGAGTGAGTGGATCTATTTATACGTGTGTATGTACAGACATGTATATGCATGGACATGTATGTGCAGACACATGCATAGTCACGTGTGTGTGGTCATGTGTGTACATGCATGTGTGTGTATATATGTATAGCCATGTATATACGTATAGTCATGCATGTATAGACATGTCTATGTAGAAAACTCATAGGAAACAGGTTAAAAATGAGCACCATGTCAATTGTGCAGGGTGGGGGACAGGAGGGCAGGGCAGAGGCAGGCTCAGGGAAGGCCTGCATTTGTCAAGCTAGAGCTGGAACAGAGACTTGGACAGAGAAGAGCCACCTCCAGGGACCTGTGCAGGGTGCTGGGTACCCGCTGGCGGGAGCAGAGGGGTAAATGCAAAAGTGGTGGAGGTGGCCTCACAGTGGAAGTGGGTGCGTGCTGGGGAATCGAGGTCGCCTTGTCCTTTTTCTGTCTCTAACTGAATCCTCTTCCCTTCTCCTGCAGAATTCTTCAACCCTGCTCTAGAATTCCTTCAGAAGAGAAATTCTATTTTGTAGGACTTGCTCTGGGGCAGGAGAAGGGCAGGAAACAGAAAGATGGGAGAAAGCAGAGAGCCCTTGCTCCTGAGGCCCTCTCATGTGTCACCTCCAGAGCAGAGGATGCTGCGTGCTGGGGCTCTGTAATGTGGGCGCTGTGTTTTGGACTCCAGCAAGGCCCAGGAGAGAGTCAGCTTCCTATCACTGTAACAGAATACCTGGGACAGTCAGTTACAGAGAGAAACTGTTTGTTTTGACTTAAAGTTTTGGAGGTTTCAGTCCATCATGGATGGGTTAGTCCTGTTGCTCTGGGCCTGCGACAAGGCAGTACAACATGGTTACAGTGTGTGGGACAGCAAAACTTCTCACCTCGCGGCAGGAAGCAAAAAGAGGAAGAATGCCGTGGGTCCCAGAATTGTCTTCGGGGACACACCCCACTGACCCAGGATATGCCACCAATGACCCAAGGACATGGCCCCAGTGATTTAAGGACATGCCCCCAACAACACAAGGACATGCCCACGATCACATAAGGACAGAGCTCCAGTGACACGAGGACCCACCCCCAGTGGCACATCCCCCCATGACATAAGGACACACCCCCAATGACCTAAACACCTCTCACTAGGCACCACCTCTCCCAGTAGCACCACCTTGGGGACAGTAACACACAGGACTTGGGGGACATTCAACATCCATGGTGTGATTTAGCAAACATGGAATACTCAGCAGGCACATATTTTAGATTTAAAGCTTGAGGTTCCATAGATAAGTGAAGATTTAGCTTTCCATGGTTTTAAAAACTTTGCATTCTGTGTATTGAGCGTACCTAAAATATACGCAATTGATTTAAAATGGATCAAATCCATGTTAAAATTCTTAACGTACAGGCACCAACATGCACCAAGTAGAAATAGCACTAACGTTTGCTTTCTCACAACAAATATTCTGAATGTGAAATTAAACTTCAATGCATCTTGGGTTTGGGGATCAAATTTTGAGATGATTCCTTTGCTCTCTTTCCAACTCGGCTCTCTGGCATCTCTCTGTGATTGGCATGTGAGATTCTTTTCCGCAAGGTACAAGTGTGTGTGAAAATCCCCCCAATTTTCTCGCTCCTTGCAGCCAAACTTTGAAGTTGATGTGGAAGTGACTTGGCAAAGATGAGCCGGAGCAGCCACAAGTCGCATGCTGAAGTTCTACTCATTAACAAGTTGTTAAATAATTAATAGATTTGTCTTTAATTGCTTCTGTGTATATAATCTTGCTTTTTCTGAAAACCATCATTAATTTTCAGTTAGTTCCACTTGATGTAACAAGGCCTAATGCTTCCATTTGGAAAAAATGCATATTTATGAATGCTTGGTCTGTCTGAAGCTTGAAGAAAAATAGGATTATTCAGTTCCTTAATGTTTAAGCAGAGGATGGGGGGCAGAGGAACTTTTCCACTGTAGTCTTGACTATGTGTTTATTTGGCAAGTTTAGATCTCTGACCCCAAATAATTTCTCTAGAGACCTTGTTAAATTTTTATCTTAAATGGAAATCCTGTCCTCAGAAATTCCAATTTTCTGGAGACTGTGTCTTGGACAGTGCTCTGCATTCCCACAGATGGAGCTGGATGAGTGGCCACCTGGCATGGGCCCCGCTGGACAGTGTCCGCCACGTGGGAGCGAGGGAACAGCTCCGAAACCAGCTGGGCTGGGCGGCGCGGGGGCACCGAAGCCTCCATCTCCCCGTGCAGCTCAGCCTGACGGTCGCCAGCTCACCACACAGCCCCAGCACGGGCATCTGTCCCTCAGCTGTGCACCTACACGATTGCAGGAAGCACTTGGGACCCAGTCTGATGCCTGTGGCTTGTCAAAAGAGGAAACAGCGCTTGCACAGCGGTCTCTAAACAGAAACACAAGTTCTGAATGCTCTTGTTCAGATGTGAAATCTAAAACATGTGTTCCATAGTGCACTGGTCACCAGAGGCTACGGAGAGAGAGGGTGGGGAGGGGTGGGAAATGTTGGTCATCGGGTGCTGTGTCAGCGGTCAGAGAGGAGCAAGAAGGCCCCGGGGTGTGATTGCACAATGGGGTGACTATAGACAACAAGTATGCACTGTCCGTTTCAAAAAGTACATGAAATGATTTTGAAGTTTTCATCATAAAGAAATAGTAGGGGCCGGTGAGATGGCTCAGCGGCGTACGCACCTGCCTGGCAAGCATGAGGGCCCGAGTTCGACTCCTGGATCCCGCATACGAAAAAAGGTCCGGTGATATCGCTCAGTGACACGGGCACCTGCTGGCATGCGAGGTCGTGAGGTCGACTCCCGGTACCCACAAAAAAAAAAAAAAGAAAGAAATGGTAAATATTTGAGCTGAGTATGGTGGTGCACACTTGTAATTCCAGCACTCTGGGAGGCTGAGGCAGGAGAAACTGATGTTTGAGCCCAGCCTGGCTAACTTAGCCACTTAGCAAGACTCTGCTTCAAAATAAAAAAAAATAATAATAAAATAAAATAAAATAAAAAGGGCTGAGGAAGTAGCTTAGTATGAAGTCCCTGGGTTCAATCCCCAGTACTGAAAATAAATAAATGAATGAATAGATAGCCAGATAAGTAAATAAATGTCCGAGACGATAAATGTGCTTAAACCTAATTTAAACACTACAATGGGGCCGGTGATATCGCTCAGCGGCACGGGCGCCTGCTGGCGCGCGAGGTCCTGAGGTCAACCCCTGGTACCCACACAAAAAAAACAACAAACAAAAAACAGAAAACACTACAATGTATGCAGGCATCAAAATATCATGTACTACCCCATATATATGTACCATTTTAATATTTTAATGTATCTGTTTAAAATAAACTTAAAAGAGAAAAAAGATAAAGGATTATGAAGAGTTTTATTTTCTCCTTATTGATTCTTGTGTCTTCCAAATTATTTATTATGAATATGGAGGTAACATGATCATATAGAAAAATCCCCTCTCTGCATTTCTTAAGAGAAAGATGCTCAAAAACATGGTCACAGGTCACTTGGTGGTGGCTCTGCGTGACCACCTCCCTGGCTTTTGCTGTGTGAAAGGAAACTGCGATCCGCCCACGTGTGTACTCCGGCCCCTGGGTGTCTTCGATTGTGATTAAAATGTTGACTCACGTGTGTGGCCTTGGGGTATTTCTGAGCTCCATCCCTGCTGTGCGTCTGTGCTCACCCTGTTTGGGGGTACAACACAGACGCACCGGCCTGTAATTCTGAGCCTTTAAGGTCACTTGTGCTGCCATATGGCTGCGGCCCACTTCCCTTTAACAGTGCACACTCTTTACTGGTGTGAATACACTGCTTTTATGTTTTGTCCGCCCACCAGTTCATGAGGCTTTCAATTGTTCCAGTTTTTTGTGAACCTGGACCGTGCTGGCTCCTGGCACACTGGTGCCATGGTGTGTTTAAGGTGTCCCCTGGGTGCTTTGCCATCCATGTTCCCACCCTGCGCTGTCCAGCTTCATGGGATAAATCCAGTCTGTGTGCAAAACAGCTGTGCAAATGCCTGTAATGTTGGCTCATCTCCTGACCCGTTGCTGCCCTCCCCTGGGGCCAGAGGGTCTGACACTGCGTCTTAATGTGCCCCAGCTGAATTCCTGATGAGGCCAGTTCTCTCACATGTGCACTGGACAGAGATGTCTGTCAACTTCTGGGAAGCCGCAGCTCATATCTGCTGCATGTTTTACTATGTGTTCATTGCTTTTTTTTTCTTACTGACTTGAAGATTTTCCAAAGTAGATTCTAAGTACTGAAACCATTTTGTTTTCAATTACACGTGCTGAAGAGATCTTTCCGTTGTTAGCCTTCTTTATTGTGTCTTGAGAAACAGAGGTTTTGATGACATAGTAGTCAAAATGATCAGTCTTTTAAACATTACTCAACTTTGGGAGGCTCTGTGTAAGACATCTTCCATATATCAGCTCAGAAAGTTATCTGATGGCATTTTATTTTAAATATTTTTAAGTTTTCATTTTTATTTTTAAGTTTATTTGAAATTAGTTTGGAGAAAAACGTGCGGTGGGTAGCTATTTCCCTTTTTCGAAATGTGGACAATAGGTTGCGCCAATACTATTATTGAGAAGCCTCTCTGAACACCTTTCTCTGCTCTGTCCCCTATTGCTTTCCCCTATGCTTTATATCTGGCCAAGTTACCAACTTGTGTGGGGTATTGTGGGGTCCTGCTCTCTGACCAGCCTGGAAAGCCATAGGCAAGTCCTTCATTCCATTTTTCCCCATCTCTGCTATTCTTGCTTCTTCATACTTCTGCATAAACTTCGGAATCCATTTGTCAGGTTCTCTAGAATCCTTATTAGAGTTTGTAGAAGTTTCAGTCTATAATGGGCTGGCTCCAAGGCAGGGTGGCATGGCAGACAGGCACCTCAGAGGAGAAACTGTTCATGGTGGGCAGAAGATAGCAAAGCAATAAGAGACCACAGCTCTTTCTATCCCTTATATCTTATCCAGGTTATTTAGGGTGGGTAGCACTCACACCCTTAATCCTAGTGCCCTTGAGTTTAGCATCGCACCATGAATCAATCCCAGTGTCACGCACTCCAGATCCAGCCACCTCTGAAAAAGCCCCTCCTGTGTGAGGCTTTGGGGGGACATCTAGACACAAGCCATAACAGAAGGTGAAATGAGGTGATTACTGATGTGTGAGAATGAGAAAAGAAAGACAAATAAAGAGAGAAAGATGAAGAGAAGTGGATGATAGTTCCAAAAACACCTCAAATAATTGCCTGAGGATAGTGATCCAGATACGTGATAACAGAGAGAACCACAATGTGATTGAAAGCAATAAAAGAAAATGGACCAATGTTAAGGCAGAATTGATTCTAAGGAAATTATTGAATGCTAAGCAAAAACACTGTGAATGTACATTTTTACTTTAACATACATCTTTAAAGAACATTCCTTTTTAAATGTACACTGTGAATATACATTTTAAATGTTCATTTGGCCCTGCAGGTCCACAGCTTTCACATTTTTACATTCAACCGACTGTGGACAAAAAATACTTGAAAAAGATTGCGTCTGATTTGAGCGTGCATATTCTTTTTTCCTAGTTATTATTCCTTAAATGATACAATATAGCAACTATTTCCATAACATTCACCTGCTGCCAGACATTGTAAGTAACCTAGAGAAGTTTGGATCCTGGGAAGATCCATTCAGAGGCCTCTGGATGCTGCAGGCTGAGGTCCAGACTCTAACGATGGCCCAGGATGTGGCTTCCACCCACCTGCCACGCTCAGCTCCTCTATTCTCCACCCAGCCCGCTCATTGTCTCCTTTCTTCCTCCTGACCTGGGCTTGTGATTTCTCTCTGCCTGCATGGCCTTAACCTGGTCCTGTCCTTGCCCTTTTGAGAGACCCAGCCAGGTGACAGGGCAGACTACAGGCTTTAGGACTGGAAGCTGTAGGATTCAACATTAGAATTGGCAGCTGTGATTCAGGCTTAGCATTTGCTAGTTGTGTTGTATTGGATTGGGTAGCTCACATCACAGTTGTCATCATCGTCATCATCATCATCATCATCGCCCACTTCTTTGTGACAACAGAGGACTATAATGACCATGCAATGGTGTTCTTGAGATGATGACTTTTAACTTAATGGAGTAAGAACTCTGACCCTCCCAGCTGTTCACTGAGCCCTACACCAACACAGAGGGTAGGGGTGGAGGTACTGGTTTAAATCCTGGAGTCCAAGGTCTGAAGATTGCTGTGTCCAAGGGCAGCTCAAGGAGAGAGGATTCGCCCTGCCTCTGCCTTATTTTTCTGTTCCTGTCCCAGCTCTCCCATCCCCACCTGCTGAGTCTGGCACTGTTCCCTCCCTCATGTCTTTGGAGAATGTCTCACTTTGAGGTATTCAGGTATAACTATGGGACTCTCTCAGAGTCCCATTCCTGGTCGCTCAGTGTTAAGCACTCAGCACAGCTTCCTCAGCTTCCTCATCTTGGACCACATCAGTTTTGCTTCTGCCGGGGTATCCTGTCTGAATTGCAGATGCCACCACCAGTCTCCCCCAGGGCCCCCAAGTCAGGGGCGGGGTGGGCATGGGTGGAGGCCTCTTCTTCCTGCTTCTCTTTGGTCCACAGAAGAGGGGCATCCTTGTCCTGTATGTTCCTGCAGGAGAAAGTAACGGCCAGCAGTGCTGGCTGGATGCAGCCTCCTCCTCCACCTGGTGGCACCACTACTTCTGGGCATGCCTGCAGGCCATTGCTCTCCCTCCATAGCCTCCCGCCATGGCCTCTCGCAGCTGCAGCCAGGCACCCTCCCCTGTGCATTCAACAGGTGCTCAGCCTGCCTTGGCGATGAAGGACCATGGCATCAACACGTGTAGGACAACCATCAGAGAACAGATCTAATCCTACCTCTTTCTTCACTTTTGTTGTTCTTAATTTTTCCCTACGTGGAATCTAAGCCATGGAAGTGCTCAAGGAAGTGGAATCCACAAACCTTTCAGATAGAAACAAACAGAATCTAACCAGTAAGCGTCAGCACATGTGCCACGGTCACACACATCCTCTGAGTGACCCCAGTGCCACTGTCCAGCAGTGCTGCTCCCGGAAGTGCACTCTGTCTGCCTCCCGGCTGGCCTGCTCATAGCAAGAGTGGGAATTTCCAGAACTGAGCCTGTGGGAACAAAGGTTTGCCTGTTAACCCTGACAGCAACGGGGAGACTACTATTGAGATCATCCATCGCCTGCCTCTCTGGCAGTCCTGATGCTTAGGCAGCTATGTTTTGCACCATAGGTACTGGCTGAGAGCAAACTGCCAACCGGGCTAGAGATCATGTGTGCACTGTTATGTGGCACATGACACCATTTCTGTCAATAGCAGTGTCCCATAAGATTACAGCAGAGCTGACAAGTTCCCATTGCCCCGTGAGGTTGTAGCTATCAAAATGTCACCGTGCAAAATGGTCCTCACATGTTTGCGGTGGTCTGGTGTGAACAAAGTGCACAAGGGCAGCAGCTGCATTGTCCTTGATGATGACATCCGACTTTGTTACTGTTGCTCACTCATTCCAAATGCAGCCCTGCTTATACAAGAAAAAGTGTACCGCAAAGCAGCCTGTGCGTTCCACTGACAAAAGCCTCCTGCATCTCTTGTTTACCTCATCCCTCGACCATATCTTCTTCCCTTGTGCTTGATGTCATCTGACATTGTTGTGTTTATCCTAAACCTGCAGCATCAGGCTAGACCACACGTAGACCCACACACCATGTGCCTACGTGTGCAGTGGGCTGTACCGTGTAGCTTTGCGTAAGTGCACGCTACGATGATTGTTCAACAACAAAGTCACCCTACGAAGTATTTCTCAGAACGTGTCCCTGTCAGGCAGCGACACATGACTATGTAAGTCTGTGCTTGATGCCTGGCCCCAGGCTGAGTTCTCAGCAGCAAGTGGCTCTTCAGAAACTGACATCGAGTACTCAAAGGGGACAGTCTTCCTTTCCCACTGGGGGACACTGACTTGAAGTGAGAGCCCGATATCATCACCATTCGATCTGTTCTCACAGTGCCTCTTCTCCAAGTGTCATTCCATCTTAGCCTAGCTGCCTATGGCCAAGGTCCCACCTTGCAGGGTGGCTCTTGAGCCTGTGCCCTCTTTTGTCTGCTGGTTAGGGCTGCAGTCTGTCCCCTCCCTCCCTTCCCTTGTAGCCGTGGACATCCCCCTAACCCCTGCCTGCCCTCTGCCACTGTGCCATCTGGCAATCATCCTCCCTGTCTGTACCCCTCCCTTCCCTGCTCTGCCTGTCCTTCTGCTTTCGTTCTAAGCTTTCCTGTTTGTCCTCCCAAGACTGTTTATATTACCCCAGAGCACTTTTCTCTCTCTCCGTAGCTTGGCACATCTTCCTCTGTACAAGCCATCCCTGGGCTTTGTCCCTTTCACAGCCATTCTCATTCTGATGTCTGTCCACTGAATCCATGTCCTTAAGAGCTTGTTATGGTTTAGAACTGGAGTGTTCGCCCCAAAGCCTCGTGTGTTCAGAGATGGGGCTTTGGATTGTGATTGGATCATGGAAATGGATTCGCCCATCAATGAGCTCTTAGCTGAATGTGCTATTAGGAGGTAGATCACTGGGGGCGTGTCCTGGATAGAAGTGTTTTTGTCCCCTTCTCTCTGCTTTCTCTGTGCCATAGGTGAGCAACTGCCCTCTGCCTTATGCTTTTGTCATACTGTTTCTGCCCTGGAGCCAGCTGGTCATGGACTGAACCCTCTAAAACTGTGAGTAAAAATAAATCACTCCTTCCTTAAGTTGTGCATGTTGGGTATTGGGTCCCAGTGATGGCAAAATGACTAAGGCAGGATTCTCCCTGGCTCCTGGTCTTATGGAGATAGAAGGACTTTCCCCCAATTTTTGTATGCCACTGCCAGTCTTGTCATCTCCACATATCACCAGAAACACCTAGTATGCTTGCTGACTTGCAGTGGGGGCACCCCATCCTCTGCACCCCCACCCACCAGGGGGTAAGGGCGCTATCTGGAGCTGGGTTCTCTGAGGCTTCCTCTAGGCTGCCCCTTGCATGTAGGCCACGTGCTGCTTCCCTGCCCTCTGGGCACTATCGCAGCAGCATCACCCGTGGCACACTGGGAGTGTTACTTGCCAATGCTTGGTTAAGTGTTGACCTTAAGGGCCCTGGGACTGATAAGACCACTGTGGCTTAGGGGCCCAGGCAAAAGCAGGCAGCAGATTCATCAGGACTGTGCTTCCTCAATGCATGGCTGCTGCTTTCCCAGGAACACACTGCTCGGCATCTTATAACTGTGCAATCCCTTCCTCTTCACCCAAGAAACCAGAATAAATGAGTCATCCTCAGGAACTCAGACTCATAAAGTTTGCTGACAATGAAGCCACCAGTGTATTAGCTGGTATGCTTGTGGGAATCTTTAATGAAGTGGGTTGAATAACTATAACAATAATGTAAACAGTAACAATAACACCACACTGGGCTCAAGTATGTTTCCTGAATACTTATGATGTTGGTGTGCAGGCGCGATAGACATTTATCAGAGAGGATCTTGATGTGTTAAACTGGAACCTTCCAGTGCATTCTCAGCGTGCAGAAACTCTCTCTCTCAGGGAGTGGATGGCAGGTGGTGTAGAGTAGTCAGGCAGTGTTGGATGGTGACTGTTGATGCCCGCTGAACTTGCTTTGTCCCGTGACAGGTCCTCGGAGTGGGGAAGGTGAAAAGGTGCCTCTGGGAGAGTTAGGACCAGGTGTTTGGGTTTGGTGCAACCACTCTTGGCAGATGTGAACTATCAAAGAATAAAGCAAGACAGTGGGGGAAGAGACCCCATGGGGCAAAATTCAAAGGCTATAGCCACAGGTCACCGAATCATCTTTCCACTGACTGCCCCACATCATGTTCCACGATGCTTGTGATGTAGTTTTCACTTATTCTTCCTCTGAACCCTGCTAGACCTTTGATATCAACCAGAGGAACAGAGTAGAAACGGACACCTTGGTAGCCCAGACACCACACACCTGATGTACATCGATTCAGTTCTCTTAACAACTCTATAACACGAGGAATGCCATTACTCCCATTGTACAGATGAAGAGAATTGAACCACACCAGTAGATTACAGAGCTGGGCTTGTCCATTTCACAGCCTTGGCCACTGGCCATCCCCCAAAGGCTCCTGATGGTCTACTCAGAATACAGAATAGCTCAGTCAACCGGTACAATCCGACCTTCTGAATCAGACGGTGAGGAGCGGAACCCACACGTCAGCCGCCAGCTGGAGTTAACACGTAACACCCTGGCACACCCTCCTGGAGTGTTTAACTTGTGCCAAGTGAGTGGCTGCAAAGAGCTCAGAGCAGTTTGCTTCTCACAGTGAGTTCACGCCTGCACCCAGGGGTCCAGAAATAACATGATTCAATCCTGAGTGCAGCTTTGCAGACAGTCCTGTTACACTCAACAGATGTCTTTTGATTCTGCAATATTTCCAACTGTCAGAGCTGAAAAAGCAATAAATAATAATGCGCTCCCATTTACATAGCAATTGAACACGCTGCATCGTAGAGTAACTTTGTTTCTTTCCATTTCAATATTTGGTGATGCCTTCTGAATTCTTGGGACGTTTGCATATCATTCCCAGGATGCTCGTGGAAAGCAAATATTTAGACTACATGGACATTATTCAGTTTTAGAACATATTTTTTGTTCAGGAAAATAAATGTTACTTAAAGCAGATGGTGCTACTGTCTCAGACGCATAGCTCGTAAGCCTCCGTAATTTATTTTTACACTCTTTGTATGGTACTATCTTTAAAGCAGCCCTTATGGCAACCGCAGATGTGAGTGAGGTATGGGCCATCTTTTCTTTCTTTTTTTCCCCACCGCAGCTCTGTACAGAAGTAAGCTAATCCCAAACAAATCCTGACGTGTATTATTCTTTATTTAAAAAGAAATTCCACAGCTCCAAAACCATTGCAACAAAACCCCAAAAGCTGCCTTAGGCTGTGTTGTGTCAAAAAGTGCATAAAGCTCTAAGGTGCTGGGGAGAAGCAGGCATTTTTCCACATCTGGACGAACTTCTTGTTATTCCAAAATTTTTGATATGGCTTTGGTTGTGATTTATGAAGGTTCTGCCATTTCTGGGTTTATCAGCATTAACTTAAGGTAAGGATTCCAATGAGACACACAGGTTTTATGATATAAACTCGAACACATTTCACAATCTGTGAGATTTATTCAATTTGGTCAGAATGTGTTTTAGGAGGAGAACCATGAGGGTGGCGTCAGCATGAAGAATTGGAGCTCAAGCGCTGGAAACCTGCTAAGAACTCAGTTGCCTGAATCAATACCCTGCTGTAAGAGCAAGGTAAGAAAGGTTCTGTACTTCATAGCAAAGAGTTGCATTTAATTTAATTTAACTTCCCTGATTATTGAAAAATGGTTACAGGAAGATTAAGCTGTAAAAGTAATGACATTAGCAAATAGCAAAGGGAGGTGGCAATCTATCAATCTGTAGGGTACTGGGCATTTCGACTCCACTCCCTTTGACTTTATTATTAATAATAATGACTAATCATAGCACTTTCTGAGCAGTTCCTATTTCAGAATTCCAAGGCACTGTGCTGATATTCACCTGCTCACTGGCTTTGCTTTGCAAGCCTGAAGTTCAAGGTGAGTGGGTTGCTGAGGCCAGGCATGAGCACCATTGAGGGAGTGAGGTGGCTCACAGGTCAATGTCACACCGCCAGCTCTATGGAGACAATGCTTAGGTGGATGCTGGATGCTGGCCCAAGGGGAGCTGGAGCTCTGAGCAGGCTGCCCACGGCAGGGGAGATGGTCAGAGGCTTTGGCTCTCAGCTCTGCTCCATCCCTGCCTAAGTCTCTGCTGGCTCCTCCAAGGTGGGGTGAAGGATGGTGGGAGATGGAGATATGAGGGTGACCAAAGACAAGGGGAGCCACGGATGTTGTTTAGTAGGTATTGCATGTTAATGCCCACTCACTTTCTATTTGCAGGAGGGACAACTGAGTCCTGCCTTTGCTTATGTGGCATCTTGAGGGTGAAATGAGGAGCAGCAGAGATTCGCTGAGCAGACTTTCGCTCACTCTCTGAGAGGCATTTCATACCATGGTGGAGCCAGGTATAGGTGGCCAGGGCCCTGGCCTACGATTTCACATCTGAGTTGGTTATAGAAGAAAAATATGATGAAATTCTATGTGGGAAGGGAGGTGTTAAAAGAGTTCTGTGTATCCAAAGAGGGTGGACACTTCCTGGATCCATCCATCGATCCATCCATTACTTTGTTCATGCAAAAAAATTTAACTGAGCATCAGCTGTGTGCCCAACCTTGTTCCCAATGCAGGGATTAGGAGGGAAAGAACAAGTCCCTCACCTTGCTTGCCTTCCAGAAGGGAGATGGTGGCTAGGAGCATGGAAGGATAGTGGGCCGTTGGACTCTGGCCCCTGAGAATGTTCCTCTCCTGCTGCAGGGAACACGACAGACCAGACCCTGAGGCAGTGACTTACATACCACCCCTGGATTCATGCCAGGTCAAGGTCCAAGGCAGCAGGGGTTTGAGGCAAGCCCGTTGCTGGACGACCCAGCAGCTCTGTTGAAACTGTCCTGGTCCTCCAGGCAGCATCGGCTTTCCCTCAGCCTGCTCCCCTGCACCAGAGTTGGAGCTGCACCACCCCAAGCCCTTCTCTATCTTTTAGCTCCCCCTTCAATTTCTTTTGTGGACATCTCCCTTATTAAAACCCTGCATGGTTGACCTCATTCATGGCCTCTAGGAGAACCCACATCAAGGAGGCTGTTTTGTAGAAAGAGTGGGATGGGGTGCCAGGGCCTTGGGAAGCTAGCCATTGGAATAGCTCAAGCAGGAGAGCTCTCAGCAGAGGGGAAGATTGTGACTGTGGAGATGTGGCTGAGGGAGGAGCCAAGTGTGGCTGGAGCAGAGCCAGAAGCTAGGGGAAGGAGGGCAGCCAAAGGGACCAAGAGGCCACTGTGGACCAGGCCTGTGATGGCCTTAGACCATGGCAAGGAGCCTGGATCCCATGCAAGAGAGATGGAAGTCACTGGAAGGCACAGAGAAAGGTGGCATCATGACAATGGCGCTGCTTAACAAGGCTGCTGGCCCCAGCTGCTGGCTGAGAATGACCTGTGTGCAAGGGGAGATGGGGTGTAAATGGGGAAATGGGAAAACCAGAAGGTCTGCACTGTAAGAGGGAGGTAGACGGGGCTTGGAGCAAGCTGATAACCGCGAAGTGTTGGGGGTCGGGTCTGGGATCTGTTTGGCATCTCTTGACAGATCGGGTATACATTGTGTGAGGAAGTCTGGGGTCCAGCTGAGTCAGGAGTAACCCCATTTGTTAGTGTGGGAGATCCCTAGAAGAAGTGGGCTTTGACGGGCACCAGAAGTTCCTTGTGGAAAGGCTATTGGAGAGCCCTCTCAGACATCCACATAGCAATGTTAGGTGCAGACGGATACACAAATCCAGCTCTTGTGGAAACTCGAGCTGGGGGTGCAAAGGAGACGTGGTGTGTGAGCTGGCCTCCCCGTGCAGGGTCACCTTCCTGAGGGAGACCACGGAGCGTCTTGCAGAGCAGGGGCAGGGGCATCTGATGCCCATAGGGCACCGGGGATTCTGTGGTCCCTGTCAGCACAGGTGATGGAGAGCACTGAAGAGGCTCTGGAGCTCAGGCTGGCTCACTTAATGTGTCAACTTGACTGAGCCACACAGTGCCCAGATCCCTGGGTAAATGAGGCTTCAGGTATGTCTGCCATGGTGTTTGGATGCGATTAACATTTGAACTGGTAGGCTGCATGGGCACAGGGTCCTCTCCAATGTGAGTAGACATGACCCAGTACAGTGATGGCCCCCAGAGAATGAAAAGCAGAGCCAGAGAGAATTCTCTGAGCATCTTCAGGCTCGGACGCTGGTCAGCACCTGCCTTCATGTTTGGACTTAGACTGGACTTACACCATTGCCTCCGCTGGGTCTCTGGTCTGCTGGCTGTAAGTCTTGGACTTCCCGATTTTCACTGCTTACTGTGATGCGTGTGTGATTCAGTTTCTCGGGAGAGCCCAGGCTAACACAGAGCTCTGTTCCTCTTCTGTGGATTTTACTGTCACTAAAATTCCACAGAATTCTGCTCTCCACTTCCATGAGTTTGAATATTCTAGATAGAGGTAGAATCATGCCATATTCATCCCTCTGTAACTGGCGTCTTTTACTCGCCATGATGTTCTGCAGTTTTACCCATGTGTTGGCTGGACGGGATTCACTACTGGGTCAGGAGTATTGGACCATTTGTTCGTGGAGTTGAGACCCCCATGCAAGATTGTAGCTCGTGTCTGTGGCAATCACTTCCATTCCCGATGTGGTCACATGGATCAGAAATTCCTTCTTTTGTGAGGCTGAATACTGGGTATTCCATGGCTGGATGCCATGTTTTCTTTGTCCGCTCATCTGTCGATGGGTAGCCGAGTGTTTCCACAGCCAGCTGCTGTGAATAGAATAGCGGTGCAGCGGGCGTGGGTGTGCAGGTGGTCCTTGCAGACCCTGATTCCGCTCTTCTGCTGCATTCTTTTGGGTAGGGCTGTTGGATCTCATGGCAATTACGTTTTTATCTAATCTTTTGAAGAACTGCCACACTGTTTTCCACAGCTGCTGTCCCACTTTACATTCCCACCAGCAGTGTACAAGGGTTTTCAATTCCTCTGCATCCTTAGCAGCATTGTTATCTTTATTACAAGCAGGCTAACATTGTGGTTTTATATTAATCCTAAATGAATAATGAATTTCCAGAAATTAAAAAAAATACTCTTTAAACACTAGAAGAAAAGAGAAATGCACGAATCTGGAGTGTATCGTTGGATGAGTTCCCACACATGCATGAAACTATGTCATGCAGCTCTGTTCTCATCCAAAAATTTCCCTCCTGCCTCTTGCAGTTGATCCACCCCTTCCCTGCCATTTCTCTGATTTTTTTTTTTTTACTATAATTTTGCCTGTTCTAGAACAGACAAATGGAAAGATACAATATTTGCTCTTTGGTATAGCCTTTCTTTCTTTAGCTTGCCTTTTTTTTTTTTTTTTTCTGTGAGATTCATTCATGTTATGGCATGCATCAGCATGCATTCATGTTTTACCTTTGCATGGTTTTCCACTGTAGAAATATACTAGTATCTGTGAAGCTGTTTTTCCAGTGATGGACCTCTGGGATATTTTTGTTTTTTGATTATAAGAATAAGGTGCTACACACATTCGCACAGTCTTTCTGTGGACGTATGCCTGCATCTCTCATGTAAATAAGCTCAGGAGTGTTCTTTACCTTTTATGAGAAAATACCATGCTGTTTTGTTGCACAACTTCACCGCTCGGAACTCCAGCCACCAATGTGTGAGAGTTTTAATTGCTCCACACCCTTCCACACTTCATGGCCTTTGTCTGCACTGATATCATATTGATTGATATTGACATGAGAACTAATGATGTCGAAGCTGTGTGTTTATTGATCATTCGTAGACCTTCATTTGTGATGTTTTGTTCCAAGATTTTTCCTCTTTTTAACTGGGCTGGGATTTTTCCCTTCTTATTTTACTGTTGAATTCCTGCTGTTCTCATAGGAGTTCGTCATATGGTCTATTACATCCTTACCTTGTACTGATTTATGCACTTACTTTATTAATTGAGTCTTTTTATGAGCAGAAATTTCAAATATTGGTGAATTTTAATTTATCTTAATCTTTTTTTTTTCCCTTTATGATTGTTTCTTTCTATATCCTATGCTGGAAAATGTTGCCTGCCTCCAAATCACAAAATATTTCTAGAGTCTTTATGGTTTTAAGTTTTATATTTAGGTCTATTATCCACTTAAAATTAAATTTTGTGTAAGGTGTATGACATAGCGATCACGACCCATATTTCATAGTATGAACATCTGGTTGTGTGAGAACCATTTGTTGAAAAGAATATTGCTTCCCCCACTGAATTACCTTGGCACCTTCAAGTATTCGCAATGAAACAGATGTGTCTGGGTCCCATTCATATGCCAACAGAAGTTGAGTATCCCTTATCTAAAATGTTTGAGAGAAGGAGAGTTTCTGATTATGTTGTTTTTCCACATTTTGGATTATTTGCATATATGTATACATCAGGGAAAGAAAAACTTGTATAAATATTTTAATACTGAATTTATTGAGACATCATGAGATTCATACAGGTTACCTTTGGCCTCTACAATGACAAGAGGTACCCAAAGTGGTAGCCATAAGCATCAGACATTTACTAGTATGGTGAACTGCTGGAGTGTGTGTACATTTTTTGGCGGACTCTGTATATTTATTTTGGGGATGGGACTCACGTCCAAACATAGCATTAATTTGTTTCATATAGGATTCATACGCATAGACTGAAGGTAATCTATACAATATTTTCATCATTTTGTGCACAAAGCAAAGTTTCTTCTTGTGACATCATATTGGCAATCAAAAAATCTCATATTTTGAAGTATTTCAAATTTATGATTTTTGAAATAAGGGTTCTCAACCTATACCACACTCACCTGGAATCAGGTATGCTAAGTCTTCTAATTTTATTTTTTGTTTTCAAAATTTTTTCGACTATCCTGGGTCCTATTTTGACTATCCTGGATCCTGAAATCATATAGATTTTAGATTCAGTTTGTCAAAACTTACACAACACAATATAGATTGTGATTAAGCTGAATCTATTGATCGATTTTGAGAGGATTCATGTTAACAATATCAAGATTTCTGTCTCATGGATATTTCCTCTTTAACATTTTTTTTGCACATTTTTTGTTAAATTCGTGCTCAGCTGGTTTATAATTTCCAAAGCTATTTTAAATGGAATTGACTTTTAAAATTAAAGTTACAAGTTTTCATTGTTGGCTTTGTAAAACTAGATCTGTGTGTGCTGAGTGCATCCCCTATGACGTGGCTCAATTTATTTCTGGTAGGATTTCTTTTTGACCGTCATGCCCCTGTGTGGGGAGATAGCTCTTCTTTTCCTTCCTGGTTTTTATGCCTCTGTTTTTCTTGACTCATCACAATGGCTGAGGTAACTGCTGACCTGGGACACGTTGATAAGAGGGCTCTGCCTCGTTCTCACGTAGGAGTCGAGCAGCTCTGACCGTAGCTTTTAGCACAGAGTCAGTTACGGCTTTTGACTTTTATGCATGCCTTTTATCAGGTTGAGAAATCATCAGATCCTGCTTTGATGAGATTTAACATTAATTGCTGCTCAATGCTGCCAAGTATTTTTTGGTAAATTTATTTAAGAAATCATTTGATTTTACCTCCAATTGTATTAACAAGATAAATTCCATTGATCGATTTTCCAATACTAAGTCAACCTTGAATTCCTAGTATAATGCAATGTAACACATTACCTTTTTCATAAATGGCCGATTTTGATTTGCAACTATATTCTAAAGAATAGTCTCCTTCTCTTCTTCCTTCCCTCCTGCCTTCCTTTTGAAATGCACTTTCAAGTTTTGATACCTCCGTGATGCTGATCCCAGAAAACGCACTGGGAGGGAGTGCATCCTTCAGGGCTCTGAGGACCGGTTTGTGGAGGGTTGGTGTTAACTCTACCTTGAACACTTGGTAGAAATTATCAGTAAAATCATCTGGGCCTGGAGCTTTATCTGTCCGAAGCTGACTGAAAACCAAATCAGTTTCTTTAATAGACACTGGGTAATTGGATTTTCTATTTCACTTGGATTTTCTATTTCACTTATGACCAGTTGTAGTTTTTAAGAAATGTGGTCATTTCATCTTATTTGATTTGTCAGCAAAAGTCTGTTCTTAATATCCTCTCGCTATTCTTATAATATCTATAGGTTCTGTATTAAATATGCCCTTTTATAATATTGTTATTTTGTGTTATCTCTCTTTTTTCTCATTGGCAAGCTACAGGGTTATCATTATTGGTCTTCAAAAGCCAAACACTCATTTTCCTTATTGTTCTCTCTTTTTTGTGGATTTGATTTTATATTTATTCTATCTATTGACTTTCCTTTTTTTAGCATTTTTGGTTTGAATCTCAGACCACTGATTTTAGACCTTGTTTCTCCAATATAAATACTTAAAGCTGTGTATTTCCTTGTGTTACTGCTTTATGATCATCCTACAGACTTAGACGTGGTACATTTTCATCGTCACTCAGGGGGTTGATCCACTGTCCAGTCCCGTAGACTTGGCCAGCCACGTGGAGTTTGCCCACCGCACACACAGCTCTGGGCCTTCCAGGGGTTTGGGTAGCATTTAGATGTTTGCTCCCTCTTTGTGACTTTCTTCTTCCTAGAATCCCCCACCCCTCTCTTTCCCTCCAATGATTTTGGCACCCATTCGTCTGGCCTTTCAAGCTGGTTGGATGTTGGTTTCCTTCTGAGTTTTATCTCTCTGTATCCTTTATGAGTTCTGACCTCAGGCAAAAGGAAACCCATTCAGTGCCTCCTTCTCTTTCAAGTCCCAATTCCTTCCCAGATTCTCTCTGTGCAGCCCGTGTCCAGCACCTTCTGAAGTTCAGAGTTGATATCTGTGGAAGCTTCTGTCTGCCAATACATGGTGGATTTACACTTAGTGATTTTGAAAAGAGAAAGGTTAGTAAAACAGAGGGAAGTCTGAGTGTGGAAAGTTAGAGTAAATGCTTAATAAGATATGTAGAGAGCAAGTGTAAGGTATGTTTTTAAAAAACCAGACAGGATCCTATAGTTGACACGTATCAATTGTCTCACCTAGAATTTAAATTTGGTTACATATAACAAGGACACAAAATAACAGTGACTTAAACAACTGAAAGTTTACTTCTCTCTTGAGCTAGTCATGTTTCCATCACTGTGACAAATATCTGTGATAATCAACTTATAAGAAAAAAATGTTTATTTTGGCTTATGGTTTCAGAGGTTTCAGTTCATGGTCACTTGCCCCACTGTTTTGGGCCTGTGGTGGCATAGTGCATAATGGCGACAACACATGGCAGAAGAGGTCTGCTCATTTCATGGCAGCTGGGAAGTAAAGAAAGGAAGGAAGGGGTTGAGATCCCAGTATCCCCTTCAAGGGTACACCCGCAATGACCTAACTTCCTCCCACTAAGCTCTACCTCCTAAAAGTACCACCTCTTCCCAGTAGCCCCATGGGCTGGGGACCAAGCCATCAGCTCACGGACATTTTGGGGGCCATTTAAGATACAAACTATGACATCCAAGTGGGAATAATGGGTTTCGTCTGCAGGGCCATCCAGTGGCTGGGGTCTCCTGTATCAGTGTCCTTCCTGCCTTAAAGCTTGTCCTACTGTTTAAGGGGAGAATGCACTCGTGTGACACACCTATACCTCCTGCTCATATTGCACTGTGAGGATGTGGTTAAGTGGTCATACAGAGCTGCAAGGGAGGTCGAGAGCTGCATCCCTCCCTCTGCACATCTTCTTTGCCAGTGGAGAAATCTACGATGGAAGAAGTGGAGAACACATGCTGCAGGGCAATTTCCATATTGATAGCAAAAATTCAGCGTAACAAATATAGTAGGGATCTTATGTTCTGTTTCTTTACTTCTTTTAGAGTTTCAGAAGTTTTAGAAGTTGCTCTAGTTTGAAATGTGTATCCTTCATTTACACTGTCTATTTAGATATCAGGCCACTTCACTCTTCACGAATGTAAGAACTTTATGAAAATATAATGTTTGCTTCCCTGGCCTTTGTGCCAGTGTTGCGAGGGGTCTTAACTTTTATGTATGTTAAAACTATACTTTGTAGTGATAATATATTCCCTTTAAGCAATAATATTTTAATGCAATTAATGGAAAGAATGAACCCTATTTTAAGGAAATACTTAGTCATGTATTCACTATTTTCTCTGTTCTGTAATTCTTCCTGTGGTAGCTTCCATCTGCTACCATTTCCCTTTAGTTTGAGTGCTACCTTTTAATATTTCAGATGACATATTCTGTCAACCTCTATTTCACTCCCATGTTTGAGAGATATTTTCATTAAGCATAGGACTCTGCCTTGACAGTGTTTTTAGTGCCTTAAACTTGTAATTCCATTATTTTATGGCCTTCGGTCTTCTCAAGAAAAGTCAACCATCACTTGTATTCTTGTCCCTTGTATTTAATTTGCTTTTAAAATTCAGCTGTTCATAAATTATTTTTTCTTTGGTTGGAGTTTGACCATGATGGCCCTGGGCATGCCTGGCTTTGTATTTATATTATTTGGGATTTGCTGTGATTCTTGGATTTGTAAATTAATATTGTTCGTGAAATTTGTGAAAAAAAAATAACATTTCGTCTTCTACTATTTTCTCTCTCCTCTCCCTCTGCCCCCTCTCTCTTTCTCCATCTTCCCCACTTCCTGGCCCTCTCTCCCTTTCTCTCTGCCCACCCCTTGGAAATTAGATCTCTTTAAAGGATCTCACAGGTCACTGAAGTCTGATCATATTTTTTTTTTTGTGTGTGGGTACCGGGGGTCGACCTCAGGACCTCACGCATCAGCAGGCGCCCGTGCCGCTGAGAGATATCACCGGTCCTTTTTTCGTATGTGGGCTACGGAAGTAGAACTCGGGCCCTTGCGCTTGCCAAGCAGGAGCTTATGCCACTGAGCCATCTCACCGGCCCCTGATCATATTTTGTAAATTCATTTTTCTGTTCTTTACAGTAGATAAATTACGCCTCTGTTAAAGTTCGTTGGGCCTTTTTTTTTTTTTCTTTCATGTTCAGTCTCCTGTGAAGCTCAGCCAGTAACTTTTTTTGTAATAATCAGACATTGCAATTTCCAGCTCCAGAATTTTCATTTTTTAAAAAATTATTTTCACTTCTTGGATGAGATTCCAAGTCCATTTACTCTTTAAGACCATGTTTTAAATAGGGCTCGCAGCACATTTATCACAGCTGCTTTAAACTGTCTCCTAATTCAGTCAAGCACATCATGCTGTGAATACTTCCACTGAGTGTTCGCCTTCCATGATTGATAGATGGTCCTGGTTTCACACAGCTAGGAATTTTTTTAGTGCTGTGCGTGTGGATGATACGGTGTAAAGAATCTGTATTGCGCTGTCTTCCTCTGAAGAGTGTTGAGTCTTGCTGAGTTGGGGACTTTGTGGGCTTTTCTCCTTAGGCCCTGGCTCTAGCTTTTGCTGGGGGACCTGGTTTCCATGGTGGCTCTGACTCTGGGTCGTGGCTCTCACCCCCACCGTGTGCCTCTCCTGGAGTCTTCCCTGGAAGCCCAGAGGCTTAGTGAGACCTCTTCCGAGCACGGTGAGGCTTCTAGCTTTGTTCTTCTCTGAACCTCGCAGAAGCCACTCTCTGCTTAGTCTTGAGCAGCCTGCCTTGTGTGAACTCAGCCCTGCCCCTGGCCACTAGCCCGTGGGGGCTCCACATGGCCTCTGTGACCCATCATGCTTTGTCCTCTCCATGCTTCCTCAGGAAAGCCAGCTGCCTCAGTGGTACCACACTCCAGTTTCCACCGCCCAGCTCAACACAACTACTAGGAAGAGGCCAGGGTGAAAGGCAAGCTCACTGCACGGTTTTCCTTTCTCAGGAATGTCACAACTTTTCTATGTCCAATACCTGAAAACATTTATTTATGTATTTTGCTCATACAGATGGCTATAGCAGCAGGGACAGTCCAGGACTCCTTAGTGTTTCAGAAGCAGAAGATTTAGGATGTCTTCCTCTCATGGAAACCATCCTTAAACAAGCAGAGCTGGATATTCTAGTTTTTTTTTTTTTTATGTGGGTTCCGGGAGTTGAACTCGGGCCCTCGCGCTTGCAAGGCAGGCGCTTACGCCGCTGAGCCATCTCACCGGCCCCTGATATTCTAGTTTTTGATCGTCCAGTATTGAATCTAGTTCAACCAGCCTTTGTTTGTGGAGTTGAAATCCAGTGTGTGAAATCATAGCTTTGTCGGAGGAGATCGAATCCATTCACCTTCCCGCCTCCCACTTCCCTATGACCTGTTTTGCCATTCCAAGGGGAGCCCCTCAAAACAGTCTCCGCAGAGTAGAGTCTCCTCAGAACAGTGTCTCCTCAGAGCAGTCTCTTCAGAGCTGAGTCTCCTCAGAGCAAAGTCTCCTCAGATAATCTCCTCAGAGCAGAGTCTCCTTAGAACAGTGTCTCCTCAGAGCTGAGTCTCCTCAGACAGTCTCCTGAGATATTCTCCTCAGATAATCTCCTCAGAGCAGAGTCTCCTCAGATATTCTCCTCAGATAATCTCCTCAGACAGAGTCTCCTCAGATATTCTCCTCAGATAATCTCCTCAGAGCAGAGTCTCCTCAGATATTCTCCTCAGATAATCTCCTCAGAGCAGTCTCCTTAGAACAGTGTCTCCTCAGAGCTGAGTCTCCTCAGAAGAAAAGAACACAGCTGCTCCACACTCTGGCTCCCATCTTCCTTCCCCATCTTCATTGTCCTCTTTCAGGAGCAGATACTAAACTCATTCACTCACTGTCCCTGCCTCGTGTCTTCAGTTCTAACTGTGGGATGATGCTGCCTTCCCTGATTCCCCTGGACTGAAGCAATCGGTCTCCACCCTGACCTCTTGTCTTTACTGTCTGAATAATTCACTTGGCAATTAATCATGTCTCCCCTTAGGTTATCACCCCTCTCATTGTCTACAAATGGCATTTGCATCTCTTAATGTACACTTTTTCACAAACGTGTCTTGCTTTCCATCTGCATGATAAGCTTCTTGATAGCAGGATCCATACCTGGCCTGACACAGAACATCACATACAAAAGAACTTACATTCTGTGCCTTGGGATCATGGTCATGTGTTTGCTGATGAGAACGTTAGCTGGCTCGGAGACACGTGCAATTGTTTTCTGAGAAGGGTCAAATCAGATGCCAATGCATGTGTTTTATCAGGCCTGTCCATGTTTTGTCCCAAATTACTTGTCTTTCTGGACCAAAGAAGAAGGTTACTCTTGAGCCTTGAGTTTAGACTAAGGAATGAGTTGAACTCCATGGCACTAGAGAGAACCACCCACTTTCTGAGCTGGGCTGGGCCCTTTGCTGTCTTTTCTCCTTTGAGTTGTTGGGGTTGTGGCTCATACTTAAGGGTCAAAGCAGGCATTGCAGAGCAGGTTCTCTGACTCCTCCTTGTCTGCAACCCTCTAGGTGCCCCAGAAGGAGGCACCCTTGGTACCGGGTTCAGGAGGAGATGCTGGCATGGATGAAGTGGGGAGAAGTAGGGAGTCTGTTTTCCAAATGACCTGGGCTGAGCTAGAGGCTTCCCAGGGAAAAGGGCCAGGGGATAATTAACTGAAAGTGTCAGCAGCTAGTGGGAAAAGTCTCCCTCTCAAATCCTGTGTCTTTGTTTTTGGGCGGTGGTTCCAGTATGGCTGTCTTAGACATTTGGTGTGGGTGTGTGCAAGTCCCCAAACATCCCCCACATTCAGGGTCTGCTCAGCTGCTCAAGAAATATTTTCCTTGAAAACTTAAAGCTGGCATGCAAATGTAGAGGATGTAACTGCAGTATCAGAAGCAACCTGAGTTGGCCCTGAGCCGCCCCTCTGGTTCCCAACCTCGCTTGGAGCTGCAGGTGCATGGCGCTTGTGGTGGGAGATGGATGAGCCTCCCCTTAGCGCAGGTTCACAACTTCCTCTCTCTCGGGGTCTCTGGGCCTCACACTGTGCCAGCAGGAGCGCCTTCAGCTGCAGGCCCACTGGCCTCATGTAGGCCACAAGAACATTTATCCTAAGTCTGGAAGAAGTCAGTCCAGGTTAGTTAGGCACTTGGCAAGATCAGGGCTCTGGGCTGATGTCCTCGGTTAAAATTGAACTTTCCCATGTGGTTCCAAGATGGCTCCATGACCTCATGCACCTGTCATGAACAAGAGGGCTGGATGGAAGGTACACGGGGACCTTTCCCAGTAGCCCCCACAGACCTCCCCTGACATTGTAGGACACAGTGGATGAAGAGTCCCATGACTGGTGTAGAGCAACCGTGACATGTCCTTATACCTGGAAGAGGGTCCCCCTCGGTTTCCATAAGAATGGAAAAAAAAGCCGAACACATTGGGACTTCCTGGTGAGGACAGGTGGAGAACGACTGCTGATCGAGAATCAGATGCTGTATCCCTTCCCTCTCCAACCCACCCCAAAGTGCAGAGGATGGAGCTTCACGTGCAGATGACATCCTGCTTGGTTTCAGTGGGTCCTCATGGCAGATTGTCATATGGGAGACAACATGCGCTTTGGACTGAAAAGGCTTGAGTTCAAATGCTGGCCTTGCTTCTGGTTAGCCGACAGATCTGGGCAGTTTACGTCGCCCACCCCAACATGCAGAGCCCAGATCTCGATGATGCTGGGGGAGGAATCACTACTGTTTCCTGAGTGTTTATGTGTGTGCTGAGAATTCTAAGACACTCCCAAGAGTCCCAACCCTGCTATCCAGGTCCCACATAATCCCTTCCCTTTGGGCGTGGGTCAGATCTGTGAATTAGTGGATGTCTCTTCAAAGGGATAGTAGATGGCAAAGGTGAACAAGGATTTATTTATTTTTGACATTTCATCAAAAGGAGACTTGTCCTGGGTGGGGCTGGACCAATCAAAGGAGCCTCTTAACAGCCGGTCTAGCTTTCCTTGGGGCAGTGGCTCTGCCAGGAGATATGCCTATCTTTCAGTTTGTGGCTTTGACAAATGAAGCTATCATGGATGCCACAGTCTCAAGGAAATGGATCCCACAAGCCACCCACGTGAAAGTGGAGCCTTCCCCAGTTGAATCTTGGGTAGGACTCAAGGTGAAGGACCCACCCTCATCTTGACCTCAGCCTTGCAAAACCCTGAGCCAAGAGCCCAGCCTCCCTGTGCCAGTGTTGGACCCATGGAAACCCCGAGATCATAAATAGACATCGTGAGTTAGTAGCCTAATCCCCAAGGTCATATGTCCATGGCACTTGGAGGTGGGGCGCTCTGCCATCAGGCCTGGGTTAATCTGCTTGTGGGTTAGGCTGTGGTATGAAAGCAAGCTTCCTGGCATGCCAACCTCTCCCTTTGTGCTGCCAGCCCTACAAGGACCAAGTGGGGCGTGAAGCCAAGCACGCAGTAGGTGCTCAGTCGCCATGGGCTGAGTTTCCCTAGGGAAGTGGACCAAGAAGGTTTTTTGAGATAAAACTTTTAAATTGTCTGAGGTCTCCCTTGGCTCGTGTTGTGCTGAGCTCCAGTGGCAGCATGTAATTGGGTTTCCAGGGGGCCCTTCCCAGTGTGGGTGTTAGGTTTGTAGCTTCCCCTCCGGGGTGGAAAGGAGAGAATTTCAGGTTGGATGAACTTCATACTGACCCAGGAGGTGTGAGGGCCCCTATAATAAAGGCCACATATCTGTCTCCAGCCCCGTGATTCAGAGTCACCGGGATTGTCCCAGTGTAAGCCAGGAGAGGCTTGTGGCTGCCAAGTGTGAGCAGCAGGTACTTCTTTACCCTGCATGTCCCAAGCAGGTGGCCTTTGGGGTGCACACAGGGGGATGTGCCCCTTGCTCTCTTCTTGTCACAGCAGGGCAGCCCTGCAGCTTTTCGTTATGGAAGGCCTGACAGTCTCTGATGTGGGAGTGGGATGATAGTAAAGCTCTTCTTCCATAAACAAATAAACTGGCCAAGGATGCTGGAACCAGATGTGCTGTGCCCTGCCACCACAGCTCGGGAAATGAGCTCAGCATGGCAGTGGTGCCATCCTGGCAGTGTGCGGCACAGAGCTCCCAGCCATGTGGCCCAGAAGATATTTGCTTCTTGCTGACTTGGAAACAGAACTCACTCACTTTCCACTGGACATGGACTTGGCTGCAAGCTCAGAACTTGCTCAGCTAAGGCCACCTTCGCATTTGAGCTTGGTGGGCATAGTTACCTGGACTGGGCCAGGCAGGTGGTAGAGCCCTGTAGAGAACCCCCAATTCCCCGTGTCCTGCAGCTATTCAGGGAAGCTCCAGGTCTCCTTTGAGGCATTAGCTCTCCACCAGCATCCTTCCTAGTGTGAGGCCTGCAGTGCTGCCGCCCTCACAAATGAGGCCCTCCTGCCTTCGCAACATCCTGTCTCCCAAGCTCAATGGCCAGAGAGTAGATGTTGAGATTTGTGCAGGATCCCACCACTGCCAATTATTATTATTTCTAATTCAGACTCATTCTTTCTTAACATTTTTCCTAATTCTGTCATTTTCATTTGGTACATTTTATAGTGTTTCATTGGAAGTTGCTGGAAGTATTCTTGCTTGGCAATCACATAGTTATTACTGACATGTAGGGAAATAAGCAACGGCATTAGATTAATCTTTGGAGTAAGGAAATAAAGGGTATCTGAAGATAATGCATTCGATTCCCTGCCACACCCCCCTCCCCATAGGCCCCTCCCCATAGGCCCCGATCTGCAGCTGATGGAATCCCAGTGATTTCATCCAGTTGTAATTCCCAACCCACCAGAGAGCCAAGGCCTCCGGGAGCTCTGACATGTATGTCCAAGGAGACTCTGAGACACACAGATAGAAGTGAGAAGTCCCCTGGGAGTTTAAGGAGTCTTTGCCTGTCTGAGCAGCATGGGCACCTCGCTTCTGAAGGCTGCATGGTGGCTTGACCCTCAGAGCAGCAAGCCTAGGCAGCGGCTTGCATGCAGCAGGGCGCCACTCAGTGTGAGGAGGGGTGGCTGTTTTCCTGAGGTTTTGAGCCCTCCGTGTGCACCCTGTCCTAGGGTCCAGACTGCCCTGGACAAAGTCTAAGTAGAAACCCTTCTTGGTTCACTTCTTTTCCCCTGCTGGCTTCTCCAGCTTGTGATTCTGCCCTTGCCACCTCCTCCCCACCCTGCTGTGCTCTGCTCAGAGCCCCCAGGGACGAACTCTACTTTTAGCACCGTCTGAGCTTCCTAGTCTGGGTTTGGCCATTGGGAGGGGTTTGCAGGAGTTGCAGGGCCAGGAGGCATGGGTTCGGGTTTGCTCCCTCCCCTCACTCCCTGCTTCCACCCTGCAGTTCCAGAACTGGCAGTCGCTTCCACGAGGTGACCCCTTTTCCAGAGCTCCAGCTTTCATGGGTCCCTGGTAACACAAACCAGGGGTGGAAAAAGCTTCTTGCTCCTGCTTTGAGTCCTTGCTGTCTCTTGCTGGTTCCTCTAATTTCATCTGTCTCCTGCTGTTTGTTTCCCAGCAGGACCTGATAGATGTGCTTTTCCTTCCCACATGGTTGTGCACCTGCATCTGACAAGAATTTTGCATTGAAAGTGGCAGAAATACATTTCAGATGTCATAACCAATGAAGGGAGTTTATTGGCTCACAAGAGGTATTTAGTGTCAGGTATAGCTGCATCCAGGTGCCCTGGGCCTCTGCGCTCTTCTCTTCACTGTTGGCACAGGCTTCTCTCTTATGACTCAGATGGGGATCATAGTCACAGGCTGATGATTTACCCTCTGAACAGCCGTACTGGGAAGACAGCTTCTCTCTCCAACAGAGCTCCAGGGGAAGTCTTGGATCCTGATATTCACTCTGCTTTGCCTGAGTCATATGGCTGTCACTTCCGGACTGGGCATGGGGGTTTGAGGTGGGGAGGAAGCTGTGAAATGGACAGTCCTCACCACCACTGGGACTGAGAACAGGGGAAGAATATTTCTCAGGTGAAAATTAAAAGAGAGGGAATGTTGGACAAGCAAAATTTATGGCCGTGAACCAGAACCTGGCTTATTCAGCTGTATAAACTCCACAGGATAAAAGATTTTCTTCCCCAATCTCTTTTGTTAACTGTGCTATTTGGAACCTTCTTTTCGTGGGACTTAATGATATCTTGGCAGATTTAGTTGCTTTCTGGTCACCGACATTTATTACAATGAGTTCAACTCTGTTTAACACTCAAATATTTCAAGTCTTGACCAGTGTGGTCCGATCCTGAGGACTGGTGACGGCTTTGCATGTAGGTGTGCACCCAGCAGTGAGGTAGGGGAGGTCACCATTGTCCCCTCCACCCCTATCTAGTCTCTAACACTTCCAGCCAGGCACCCAGGGGAAAAGAGCCAGGGACAACAGTGGTCCCATTGAGCAGGCAGCCCAAGGGGGCACGGGGCGCTGTCCCCGGTCCTGAAACTGCTGTCTTGGGCAATGTCTGCTGCCAGTGGCTGGTGGATGAGTGGTCTCTTTAGCTTTGAATGTGGCTTTTTTGGGATGGGGTGCTGGGTCTTATTGTGATGTCCTGCACTACTGAGGGTGACTCAGAGGGTAGGCCAGGTCTCCATGTCCTATTCTCCAGTTGCGGCATCCCCAGTTACCTCCTCGAAAGTCCATAATTCATATGGAAACCAATGAGCCCAGAGGTTTCTCTGGGCACCACTAGGGCTGTGGAGCGTGAGGGTGAGGTGAGGTCCTCTGCTTCCCTTCACACTGTACACCACTTTCATCTTGCCTGCCGGGGCTGGAGTTCTAGGGAGCTTTCTGCCTTCAGGCAAGAAAGGAGCCTTTGTCTATGTCCAAGTGCCCTTGAAAATTGCAGGGACCCACATCATGCTATGCCAAGGACTCTCCTGTGGGATTGTCCAGCATCAGAGGTGTGAGCTCAGCAACTCCCCCAAGAGAATGAGCACCTGGTAAGCAGGTGACCGTGGAACCCACAAGGAGACCTGGTCTCTGTGTGGAAGAGAAAAGGTCTCTTAACAGTGCCTCTCAGTCAGCCGGGGATGGGGTTACAGCAAGCCAAGGGCATGCTCACTTTCTCTATAAGGGATTCTCCTAGATCCCCTGCACTGTGCAGTGAGTTTTGGGGAAGGAAATATGAAATTTCCATCCACCCTCCCAGAAGGAGAGGAAATGACCTCTCACCATAAGCCCAGTGTCTAAGCCCAATTCCTGTTTCTGTAATGAAACACCCAACACTGGATACTTTATAAAGAAGAGAGGTTTATTTAGAGCACAGTTTGGGAGGCTGAGAGCACAGGATCAGGTGGCACTCTCTATTGGGCTGTGGTTAGGCCCCTTGGCTGGATTACACCATAGCCAGTGGCATCATTGTGGGGACACATGGGAGAGGAAGAGGTACAGGGTGAGACAGGACTTCGGAGCACAAGGAGAGAACAGGTGCACTGTTTTTATAACTGGAAAGAGAGGGAGAGAGAAGGAGAGAGAGAGAAAGAGAAGGGTCCTGTGAAAGCTACACAGATCCCTTCTGAAGGTGGAGTCCCCAGTCACATCACGTAACCTCCTTCCACACTGACACACTTCCCACAGGTGCCCCGTGACACACGGCCCACTGCACAGCCCCCACCAGCCATCCTGGCAGCACACAGTCGCCTCTTTCCCACTTGTGTGCAAACTCCAGAGGGAGGATCTCCCCACAGCCAGTGGGATGTGCCTGCTGCCTGCGTAAGCACGGGGCATGTTTATATGGCTTCCCAGAAGTCCTCTCTAGATGTTTTAACCTCCTTTCTTCAACTCTGGGGGCTTTGTAACAATTCTGGGGCAATAAGAGCAGCCCCCAACCTGGATCCTCAGGTGTAGATGACAAGAAAAAGTCTTTAAAGAGAAAAAGAATTTTTCCAAGGACCCTGGCTCTCCCAGTCTCTGGGAGAGCAGAGAACCAGGTGTGTGAGCCACAGTGCAAGACATCACCCCAGAATTGATGGTGCACTCCCGATGTTCCCACCCTGCTCCCTGGCTCTGCTTTTGGGGCCACTGCCCTGGAGGCCACTCCAAGTGCAATGCAGCTGCTGCCCACCTTTGCTAGAACAAGGTCCCCACAGCCCCACTTCTTTCACCATCAGCGGACATCACACCTGGGGGGCATGCACTGGGCTGCTGCGCCCACATCATGTGCTCCAGTCTGAGTGTGGGGTTGGGGGTAGCAAGCACTGTGCCATCTGGAACCTTCCATCTCTGGAGTGCTCCAGGCTCTGCACCTCTGGGTGGGCATTCACATGGCCTGGAGAGGGGTTCAGAGGCTGTGTAATCAAGGCGCAGTCTGGTGCCATGTCCACTTCACCCTGCATGGCCAGGCGATGACCACCCCCAAACGCACTGAGCCCTAATGCTTGGAATCTGTGCATGGGGATTTGATGTGGCTAAAGGGACTTTGAACTTTAAAATGAGATGGGAAGGTGACCCCTGGTGATCCTGGTGAGCCCCACTGTAATTAGAGTCTATGTAAGAAGGAAGTGGAGACCATGTGACCATAGAAAGGAAGGGGAGAGAATAGGAAAAAAGCAAGGGCCGGTGATGTGAGGAGGCCAGCAGCCAAGGAATGCAAGCACCTTGGAGCTGCAGGAAAAGGCAGGGATGCAGGTTCTCCCCGAGAGTCTCCAGAAAGAGCTAAGCTTTTAAGACTTAACCCTGAGAGTCTTGTTTTGAGCTTCTGGCTGACAGTCCTGTGGGATCATCAGCTTGTTCTGTTTCGAGCCACCAGTTCTGGTAATTTGTTTCGGCAGCCACGGGAAGCTAACACGCCCTCTAGACATCTGCAGGTTGCATGAAGCGGAGACCATTTCCTGTCCCATCTGTGGCCTACAGTGCTTGGAAACAGCAGGGTCCCGGGAGGAGGAGGACACTCGTGCTCTACAGCTAGCGGGGACGTTCAGCTGCTCTGCTGGGGAGAGAATAATATGCATTGTGCCCTTCGTTTGCAATGCTTGGCCTTGGCATGGAAACAGCTTGGAGCGAGATCTCCGCACACCTCCCCCAGGGCAGGCAGAAACAAGGAGCTGCCTGGAGCCAGTGCACCACTCCGGAGCTGGAGATTGGAAAACAACTCAAGCTGAAGGGTTTAAGGAATCTGAGGGAACAAAGGCACCCTGAGAGGAATTGTTGGGGAAATAGATCCTCAACCAGCTGGAAAATGCCTCTCATGCCTCTGTTGCAGATCTATGGCAGAGGCCTGTGCCTCGGGACCTCCTTTGGGGAGGGAAAGGTGCCTGGTCTTCAGAGCCCCTTCCACGCGGAAGCAGCATTATGGAAATTCCTGGGGCCACCGGGGTGCTCTGCAAGTGGGGATCTCTCCTGTCTCCATTTCTGGCTCCGGAGGTGCAGAGAGCATAGCAGGGTGCACGATTTGTGAAACGCAGGGCATGTGGGTAGGGTGGGGTGGGAACTGGACAGCAAGGGCCACTCAACTTGCAGCTTCCTGGGGCCGATACCAAACACAGAGCAGGTGGCGCTTTCCCTCTGTGTATGGAATGTCACCTCTTTCAGGTGCGTCTGTTGAGACAGTGGCTCTGTTCCTGTGCGCTGTGTACTTGAAGGCCCAGATCAAATCCTAGGCATGGGGACACAGGACAAGGGCTTCCTCTGGGCTCCCTGTCCCCCTGGCCTCTGCCTGTTAGAGGCCCCTCTGTGCTGTGTGCTCTGACTTGACTGTGCGATCTTCATTGGGATTGAACTGCCAGTGGCTTTGTCCTTTGCCTGCCATCTGTTCCCTCTGTTGGGATGGAGGCTTCATGTAAACCCTTGACCATCTCATCCCATCCCCAGCCTCAGTGTCCTCCCACATGGCTCCTTCTTGCAGTGATCCCTTCCTGAAACACCTGAGTTCCTGCACAAGTGTGTTTGCTTGTGATCTGCACCTGCCCCTGCGATCCAGACTCCCCAGGAGCTCACTGGTGTTCGCTGGACTCTGAGGAGGTGAGGCCGTCCCCTTCCAGGGCTTTGGATTTCCACATGAAGGGACATCCACTAGCAAGGCCTCAGTCTCTCACTCGCCCTTGGTGGCTCCTCCTGTCAGTGCTTTCCAGGAGGGAACTGGGGTCTGCTGCCTGCACGGTGTGTGGCACAGCTGTGCCCTGAGGGCTTGGGGTGCTGTTGTCCCCCATTCACCACTCCAGTGCTTGCCCTGCCTAGGGCTATGGTCCACGTTATGAACCCTCACAGCCCCGTGCTCCAATTCCGCCTTTATCAGCCATGGTGCTGATGTTTTGATGCCTAAATCCTGTTTCTGTATCTTTGCACATCCAACCTTGGTCAGAGATGAAAGAAGTTGCTTTCTGGACCTCTATTCCCCTCCGTACAGCTCCATCCCTAGGGCTGGGGACACTAACAGGCATCTCCACCTTGGAGGGAATCTAGTTTTACTTTTTAAATACACAAATGCATAATGAACAAATTCAACATTTATTGCAATAACTTGTAAATAGTCTCATGAATATTTATTCATGAGGTGGTTAAGTCAGCTCAGTGGGTATCTGTGGGATTGTTTTTAAGTGTACAGAGTCTTGTGGTCCTGGATCCCCCAGGGCTGGTCCTTGTGATTAACAGGCACTGCCAGGTCCAAAGGGAGTGAAGTAGTTGGGTGTTACCTGTCATTACTCCTTCAGCAAATGTCATTACCAATTGGATTTTCTGTGCCACAAGCCAATGAGGTCCTTACATTTCCTCAGATGCCTGCTACTCGGCATCCCAGAAAAAGGACCTGGTGAAAGGAGGAGGAGATGGATTCCAGTTTTCTCTCCCACTCTGTGTTCTCTCCCATGCTCATCTTTTTTCTTCCACTTGGCCTTCCATTGTTAAAAACAGAGTTTTTGCTCTAGACGTTGGATTTTCCCATTCTGAATTTGAATGGCATCACCACGCTTGACTTTAGTATCTAAAGAACCCAAGTTTAACAAGGATTTGGGATGGATGGTGTTGGTGGATAAATCCATCTGAATGTGATTATCTTGTGCATGTGCACACCCAAAGTTCTCTTGATATTTCAAACTCCAGGAGCTGGATATTGAAGTGAGCCCAAGGAAGAGCTGCAGGGCTCCTTCCAAGGCATCCTGTTTAGGTCTGGGTCAGAGATTTTAAGGTTGGTGGAGGGGTTGCAGGCCCATGAGGGAGGAATGTTCCTTTCCTGGAGAAGACTCTGACCGGCAGTAACTAGAAGTTATGGATCATTTCCTTGAAGAATTCTCTTCAAAATTTCAGATAATGAGAGTTTAGGAAAGTGGAACTAAAGACCTCAGAAGTTCTTTATGTGATTGGAGACTTCCCAAACAATGCCAGGTACAAAGCTTACTAAGCATCTCAGAGCCTTTAGGATGAGCCACAGGTATGGTTTTGATTTTTATCAAGGAAATGTAAACAAGACAAACATGACTGGTCTCTCTTCTTCATCTGCATGCATGCCAAGGATGTAAGCCACTCTCATTCCCTCATATTTTGGGGGACATCAAACCAAAAACTCAGCCTTAGTTGAAAGCATTAAGTCTGCCGTCCAGGCTGCACCAGAAGCACAGGGAGAGTTGGATGCAGGCAGCTGAGGTCCCTGTGCCCAGAGCTGGGGCAGAAGAGCCTGCCCCTCATGCTCTTCTCTTCTCCACTGGCCACAAGCTGGAGGAATCCAGCTGTTATGTTTCTGGTCTCACTGTGCTGAGAAAGCAGGGGCAGAAAAGGCGCTGCTTTGAGGGGACTGATGGTGTTTGGTGAGTGGTTTGTGAGCCGCTAAGAAAGGATTCCTGAAAATCCCCTCCTGGAAGATGCAGAACTCTAATTGCCTTAATTACAGGATGGAGGGAGGGAATTGCCATGCACGTGCCAAGGGGGACCCAGATGTCACTTTGAATCATTTTGCCTCCTGGTAAACTGTTTTCAAGGAGGAAGAAAAGAGCTTGAAGCTTGAACAAAAGCAGCTGAGCCAGAAACAGATGTGCTGAGTGGTGCTATGGCAATGCCAAGGCAGTCACTGGCGGCCACCGAGAGCTTGTATCCAAGGTCAAGGTTACAACACATAACATCGTGCATTGTGCATGTTGACAACAAGTGACATGGAGCTGTGGGTTGTCAGGGCACAGCCTCTGAAGTGGATCTTCATGAGCAGTCAAAAGGGGATTACGCCACAGCTCTGGATTTCATTTACCCTGGAAACCAATATTTATAAGCACTGGGGGTATATTTTGGAATAAGTTACATAGATATGGATTCATATACATATATACATACATATATATGTGCATACTTATTTTTCCAAGCATTTAACTATGATCTTGCAGAAATATTGAAAAGCATAGGAAATGAGCAAACACATTATTCAACAAACGTAAGTGGAATTTTTCCTCTAGCACTGAATATCAAACCCACAGCTTTTACACGGAGCTATATCCCCATCCCTTTTTTATTTTTATTTTTATTTCGAGACAGGGTCTCACTAAGTTGCCCAGGCTACACTTGAACTTGAGATCCTCCTGCCTCAGCCTGCCAGGGCACTGGGATTCCAGGTGGGGAATTTTTGATCATTCTTGTTGTATAAAACCCCAACCCCTCCCTGTTAACCTATCCCAATAGGACATCTTTCCTCTGTTAACTTTGCGTGAGCCGCAACTGGGTCATGATGTCATGACGTATCTCTCACAAGGTTCCCGTAGGGGCCCCGAGACTTGAACCTGAGATATTGGAGGCCTGGTTTATCATTCAGTGCCTATGGCCACACTATTCATCACAGGGACCCTCCTCGGCACAGGACGAGCCACGCAGACAGTACAAAGACACATTTTCCTAACATTTCATGGAACACAGCTATCAGAAAGCAGAAGGGAAACGTCCCTGGCGCTGTGGTCACACCAGCACCACCATGCCCTTCAAGATGCCTGCATCAATGGGCACAGGTGAGTCCCTTGGAATGGGAGCAGAACACCTGCCCGCAAGTCTGGCTTCGTTCTTGAGTGCTTTATTAGCTAATCCTTGGGGACTGGGGCCGTGTCGTGCTTGGCTCTGATTCCCAGTGCCCAGTATGGTTCTGGCTTCCTGACAGTAAAAGATCCAAAGGAAAGTCCTCGTCCGCTATCCAATAAGGGACTCCTGAGGCTGAAACTCGGTGGTGCCCACTCTGTGGGCTCTTGGGACCTTGGGAAATGCAGCATGACAGGAAAGACGCAAGATAAGATGCAGCCCAAGTTTCTGACCTGCCAAACCCAATATTAATTTAAGTTGGAGGAGATAAGGCAGCCTTTATCAGGGAGACCGGGGAGGTTATCTGCTTTGAAATAGCCTCCGTTCTGTTGTGTGCTACCAAGAAGAAAGAGAGGCAGGAGTGACAGTTTCTCTCAACAGACCTTTGAGTAATTAACGGGTCAAGGGACTTGGTGCTGTGCAACGGCTGCTCCTGTCACTGCCCACGGGCGCCCTGGCCTCCCGGGGCTGCGGCTGCCACTCATGGGACTCAGGCATCTGTAGAAGCATCCGGGTTTCCTAACATGAATTTAAAAGAGAATCTCTCTGTCTGTCTCAATCTCTCTCTCTGTCTTTGTCTGTCTGTCTGTCTGTCTCTGTCTGTCTCTCAGTACTCAGCAAATTTCTGCCTTTGGGCACATCCTTTAAGAAGAATGATGATGGGGATCACTCAGAGTGCCACTTTGTCCCCAGGTACCAGGAAGGAAGAAGGCAAAGGAAGCAGGAGTTGTTGGCGAAGGAGACCTGACCACGCCTGAACGCGGGTCCCAAGCTCGGATCAGATGAGACAGGGATGGAACCGATGGGCTGGAGGCCTGTCACGGTCAAAGCCTTGAACTAGAGCTGCACTTGGTGGCATGCAGGTCTGGCTAGCCCCTCTGTAATCTTCAGATCCTCCAGGTCACCCCCAGATAAACAGGCAATCTACATAAAACAGTGCCTGCCTGCAAAGGAAGCTGTACGATGAGCCCTCCACACCTTCCGTTCCTAAGCAAATCCCACTTGGAAACCTCTCTGTCCCTTCACTGGCCCAGCGACCTCAGGGTAACAGGGGACTTCTGCCCTCCCTCTCCACCAGCACCATCCAGGGTTTTCCAGCATGGCTGGTGTGCAGGGTCCAGTGTTCCACTGCTCCTCCCAACACCCAGGGAGCCAGCAGCGCCTCCGACCAGCTCCGAGATCTCTGCTCGTGTTATTTAACCAGCACAGCAATTAAAACCTCAGACCACCTTTACAGCTGCCGCAGGTTTTACCAGCAGCCGGAGATGGTCTTCCGACCGCATGATTAGTCCATGACAAATGGTTCTCTCCTTTTCCCACATTTTCCCTAGGGGCTTATTGATGCTGTGGAGAGGAAAACATCGGAGAAGATACGGTATCCTCACCGCGGTTGAGCTGCCTCGTAAAGATCAATCCTCAACAGTAAAAACGTGATGCGTAACAGCAACAGGCACAGGAGATGGAAAGGTAAAATGCATCAGAAAGAGACAAACCGGCTGCGCAGTGGGAACAGGAGGTGCTCTCGATATTCCTGAAAGTGTCCGGAATCCTGTGCCGTCTCTGGCTAGCTCATCATGGAGGCCACGTGTTGGCTCCTTGTCTCCATTCTGTACCACAGAGCTCTGCACCAGGTTATTTTGGCTAAGCTGGTTTTCCTTGTCAGTACCGGCAGTTGGCCCCATGGCCCGACTGTCTAGTTAGAGAGGAACATGCTGTTTGCAGAATTGGGTTTGGCTGAACAAGGGCCAACAAATCCCTTCTGAATTAAAAAGAAAGTAGATTTACTAGGGACAGCTTTCTAGCGGAGGATGTCACAGCTATTTAAGCCAAATTCCCCTGAAGTCAAATGTAATAAACACTAGTTTCCACCCAGAGTGAGAGCGAGGAGCTCAAGACTGTGGTTGTTGGCTGAGTTTCTTAGGACGCTGGGTTCTGAATGTGGATGAAGTCCTCAATCCCAGGGAGAAAATGTGCATTGTGGAATTCTAGTCATTTTTCCCTAAATGAACTGACCGCTCTGTTATCAACAAGTGTGTTGATGGGAGTGACAATCTACCATGGCCGCTCACGACCAGTCACTGCTCAGGTCACGAATGGTCTCTCTCTCTCTTTCTCTGAGGTACCCAGCTTCTGAGCAGAGCTCTGCTGTGAGATACCCCCACCTTTTCACCCAGACTTACCTCGACATCTTCCTGCACATACTCAGACTCCAGATAAACTGCCGTTCTTCATGGTCTGCCAATCCAACCTTCACTGTCCTACGCTCTTTTCCATTAGAAACACCTCTAGTCTCAGCAAAAACTTCCTGTAAACATAACTCTTTTCTGATCCCAAATATATTCATTCTTTTATTCACGCAATCAGTTCTTATTACACACCTTGCTTGGATAGACTTTTAAGAACCCTCAGTGCACTTTGCACAAAAATTAAGATATCTTATGTGATCCATTTACTGAGGGGATGAATGAATGAATGAATGTGTAGCTTGACTTTAGTTGGCTAACCACTTCAACTTGGGTAGAATCTCCTTACAGGTAATATACGGGTAGTGTTATTTCTACCTCTTCCCTCCAGATAGTAGGCAATTGGTTCATCGTTTACAGCCAGACAAAGAGAAGCCTGAAGTCAATTAAGACTGTACAATTCCATCAGCTGGATTAGCAACCATCATTTCCTAAATTAAAACAATCAGAGGGCCCCTATCAACAATTAGTGGCTAGTACATGGTTCATACTTGCTCAGTAATTCACTGTGGGTGACAAACAGGCAAGCATTCTAATATTTCTAATTCCCTTCATTCATTACCTGACTTGATAAAGAGCAACTCTTCCAGTGTCGATAGCTCTTTAATATTCTGGCGCAGCGTCTTCTGTGAGAGGTTGCCAATGTGGTGTATTGGGATGTTTCTCACAGGGACTTTTGTCCTGTAGCCGTGGTCCTTGTGGGGTTCAAGGGGCTGTCAGGGTTGCGGCTGCCCCGTGGCAGTGGAAAACCCTTGTCAAGTGAGCTCCATCTAGTGTGCTGTGAGGACAAGTCCCAGGAACTGGAGAGGCCAGCCAGCTGCTGGAAGATGAAGGACTGCAGTAGGATCTGGGAAATGAGGCCAATGAGGAGGAGCTGGATGCCATGCTTTTGGAGACTCAGGCCCCATCCTTTACAGAGACCAGGGTCCTCCACGAAGCAGATGCTGGGTTTGTAAACGCCCCTGGGTATTCCTTCCATCTGCAGCCACGGCTTCCCTAAACTCTTCCTAATATCAGGACCCCTCCCTGCAGAAGAAGGAGAATTTAGAAAGCTGAAACTGTTCTTCTGTTTTATCCCTGGCCCAGCAAAATCCTCAGTACACAACAGGTGCAAGATAAATTTTGTCAAAGAAAGAGTCAGTGAACAAATCCTTTAAGATGGCAACCAGGGAATTGTTTCTATAGTAAGGCTCAAAGAAGTGACTGTTTTGTTAAAATGACAAGGTTCCCTAAATTTTCATTCACTGAAGGCAATTGTTTGAGCATCTTGAGAGGAGAGAAGAGCAGGTGGCTTAAGATTATCCCAATAGGAAAGTGCTTCTGCCTACCTAAGAAGGTACCCAGGGAGAGTTGAGATGTCTCCAGTGCCCAGCGCTTCATTCAGACACCCTGTCCTGGAGTGCTACTTCTGTGTCCCTGTAAGTCAAGTCTTAACCCTGCTCTGGATGCTGAGGCAAGATCAGCCTGTGGGACTCTCCAATTTTTGACCTCTACGGTTCCTGAAAGACAAAAGGGCAGCTATGGCTTCATCCAGGATGGATAGCACATGTATCTCTTTCCCTAAAAATTTCCACATCATTCTGAGAGCTTGTTTTCTGTATCATGCAATTGGGATGCATGGGGAGGTCCTCATCTCCCCTAATGGACAGTTTGTGTCTGCTTTCATTTGCCTTGAATGGTTACTTACAGTTTTAGAAATCAAAATCCAAAAGACCCCAGTCAAGCTGCATGGAAACCAAGGACACTGGAGCTTGTCATGTGGTGGCTGCAACTCCCAGGAAAAGCAGCTATGTAGAAGTGTGATCGAAAATAAGGTGAATATCTAAATTTGGAAAATATATATATTTCAGGAAAATATACATTGTCACTGATCCCCCTCAAAATACTCCTGTTGGCTCCAAAACACACTTATTCCACCCTTCTTGACACTCTCTGAAGTAGTTCTGGAAATCCTCTACATGTCTTTTTTTGTATGCTGATGTGGCTGCCTTAATGCTCTACATTGATTCAAAACATTTACATTTTTGGTCATTTTGATTTTGCGGAAGAGCCAGCTACAGATCCGGTGAATATTTTGGATGAAGACACACTGTAATGTTTTTAGAAGCCTGCCTTTCTGTTGGATGGTGCTCAGCTGCAGCATTCACCATATTTTTTTTATCATATATTGGAAAGATACTCAAGAAAAGACTTCCAGAACTGCTTCAGAAAGTGGCAAGAACAAAGGACTAAGTGTGTTTGAAGCAAAGAAAAAGATTTTGAAGGGGGTTGATGGCACTGTGTCTTTTACTGTAATGACTTACTTCTAATGTCAACATTCATTGTGTATTTTGATCATAAGTTCATATGGGAAGTAGACCCCAGCAGAAATCCTCATTTACTATCAATTAGGTGACTCTGGCTGCACTTAAGAAACACTTGGAGTTTTCAGAGAATAATCAGAATCCCCTGCACTCATGCAGGGCTGGGAAGAATACCTCTTGCAGTGAGACAGACTGAAAACCTCATTGTCCCAAAGGAGTTGGGGAAACCACTCAGATGGTCTTGTGCAGCTGTGGGGATCTTTACCTCCAGAATAACTGCTGCTCTGAAGGAATCGTGAAAGACTAGAAAGGCTGGAACTGTTCTGACTAAATATCCATCACCCAGGGGATAAAACATGTTATGTGTAAAATCCAATAATAAATTGCCAGGTATGGGAAGAGTAGAGCATATAGAACACAAAGAAGAGAAATAATTAACTGATATTGATCCAGAACTAATGCAGATTATAAACTTAGCAGACAAAGACATTAAAACAACTATTAGGACTCTATTCTAAGCTCAAAAAGTTAAGACATGCAAGATGTGATTTTTTTTTTAAAGACATCACATTTCTAGAGAGGAAAACAGCAGTGTCTGAGAGGAAAAATTCATTAGATTAGATTAATAGCCAATTAGATACAGCAGAACAAAATATTGATGAACCTGAAACAATAATAGAAAATACCCAAAATGAGATGTACAGAGAAAAAAGAAATAAGAAAATAGCACCCATGAAAACTGTAAGTCAACTTTACTATACATGTAATGGGAGGCCCTGAGAAAGAGGAGAGGGAGGGACAGAAAAGAAAAGTATTTGAAGAAAATGGACCAACTTTTTCCACGTTTGGTGAAAATTCTAGATCCACAAATCCATACAGCTCAAACTCAAAGAAATATGAAACACAGGAAACATGTGCTAACAAAAGGAATGAAATGAAGGCATATCATAATTAAGATGTTCAGAAGCAGTGATAAAGAAAAAAAAACCTTTAAAAACAACTAGAGACAATAAACACATATGTAGAGAGGAACAGAAATAAGGATTGCAGCAGATTTGTAGTCAAACATAGTCATCTTTATATTCCTGCTGAAAAAAATTGCCAACCTAGAATTATGTAACCAGTGAAATATGGCTATAAAGTTAGGGCAAAATAAAGATCTTTCCAAACAGACAAAAGCTGAAATGGTTCACCAGCAGCAGACCTACACTAAAGAATTATCGGGCCGGTGAGATGGCTCAGCGGCTTAAGCGCCTGCCTTGCAAGCGCGAAGGCCCGAGTTCGACTCCCGGAACCCACATACGAAAAAGGGGCCGGTGATATCGCTCAGTGGCACGGGCGCCTGCTGGTGCGCGAGGTCCTGAGGTCGTCCCCCCGGTACCCAAAAAAAAAAAAAAAAAAAAAAAAAAAAAAAAAAGAATTATCAAAGGGAGGGGTTTGGGCAGAAGGAAGCTGATACTGTATGGAAGTATGGATCCACCCTGAGGTTGAGCAGCACCAGAAATTAGCTACAAGAGTAAATGTGCACCTGCTGTCATTCAAATATCTTTAAGATCAGGTTGACTGTTTAAAATATAATAACAGGTGCCTGGGGGTTATTAGATATAAAAATTAAAATGCATAGCAAGAATAGCATAAAGGCCAGGAGGGTGAGGAGTGGAGTATGTTATTTTAAGGTTCTTCTAACTGGTACCTTCTTCCTCAAAGTGGAGGAGATATACTGTCATAAGCTAAGGATTTATACTGTAGACATTAAAGTGACTATAAAGTAGAAAAAAGCTAACGCTAATAAGACAATGAAGAATATAAAATAGGATTAATCCAAACTAAGATAGAATAAGAGGGGCAACAGATAGCAGATAGCAGACATAGAATACAAAATGCAAGCTGATAGACTCAAGCAAAAGTAATCTGATTTACTTTTCATAATCATATTAAAAGTAAATCAAATTAAATGCAGGCATTGTTACTGTTAAGGACTAAGTGGTTGTGACCCAAAAAATTCACGTGTTGAGGTCCTAACCCGCAGCGTGATGGTATAAGAGCTGGGGACTTCAGAAGATAATTTTGGTCATGAGGGTCATGAGGTAGAACCCTCTTTGGGGTGCCCTTACAAAGGGGGCCCCAGAGAGCCCTCTACCATGTAGGAGGTGATGGAAGGTCAGAAGCCTGCAACCTGCAAGAAGGCTGTCAAGGACACCCCACCCTCAGTCTTCCAGCATCTAGAACTGTAAGAAATAAAACTGTGTCCTGTATGAGCTACCTGGTCTATAGTGTTTAGTTACAGCAGCTGAATTTATTTGTATGCAGTCAACTCAGATGAAAAAGCAAGGCCCAACAGTATGCTGCCTACAAGAGAACAACTTTAAATATAAAGACACGGACAGGTCAAAAGTTAAAGGAAGAGGAACAGATGCACCACACTAACAGTCATCCAAAGAAAGCAGGAGTGGCCACCATACAATACAACAGCAATCAGGATAGAAGAATGAGTGGTGAGTGTGTCCAACAACATGGGTGAGTCTCAGAGTAATGAGAAGCCAGATGCCCAAACAGCCATGTATATCAACTTTTGGAAACCATCAATGAATATAATAGAAAGCAGGCCTGCTGGCTGTCTGAGGGCAAGGGTTACAGAAAGGAGGAATTATAGAGGTGCATGGGGAAGCATAGAGTACAGTGGGCAAGTGTTCTTGCTCTTATTATTATAATGGCTTCACTGGCTTGTGCACCTGTCAACATATATCAAATTGTACACCTTAAATATGCATGGTTTATGGTATAAGAAGCATACTTGAATTAAAGTTATTAAAACATTCATGATCTCTTACTCCTACAGATTTTAATTTAAGGTGTCTAGGGGGATAATATGGACTTAATTGTGTCTTTCCAAAATCCATATACTGAAGCCCTAACCCCCAATATCACTGTATTTGGAGATATGGCCTCTAAAGAGGTCATGAAGGTTAACTGGGGCATTCATAGTGGTCCCTGAGCCTGTAAAGCTAGTGTCCCTGGGAGAAGTAGACGAGGTACCAGGGATGTGCTCACATGCAGAAGTGGACGTGAGGCCACAGAGTGGAAGAAGGGGGCCCTGCCATCCAAGGATGGAAGCCTCCCCACAGAGCAGCCCAGCCAGCACCTCGACCTTGGATCTCTGCCTCCAGAATTCTGAGGATAATATGTGTTGTTAGAGCGCCTCTGTGATGGTATTCATTATGACAGCTTGAAGACGCTGCTTTGGGGTCTCCTAGGAGCAGAGCTATGAAAGCTCCCTGGGAGGTTCACACCAGAACTGGGATTGTCCCACATGACACGGGGCCAGTGTTAAGTCTGGGCATGTTAAATGCTCATTCTAACCCCACATCAAGACACCACTGATCGACTTTGGGGTTCCCCTTCCTTCTGTGTCTTGGTCTGTACCCACAAGGGCAAAATCTTCTTGCACAACAATTGGTCAAACAATTTATTTGTCAGAACAGAAATTTACCTTCATGCAGCTCAACAAATATAGGTTTATGCTCTGTGCTGGGTTAGGATACAGATGTGGCAGAGCCTGACATCAGTAACAGGACCTGGCCAGATAAAAGGTAGAACTTCCTGCCAACGAAATTTCATACCCTCTCTTGCTCTTAACCAAGCGTGGCACTTTCAGTGAGCTGAGTCTCCTAATGTGGCTGAATTATAACAAGTTCCCAGTGCAGTGTTCTATTCATTTACATTTTTATGCTTCCAAAAATTCAACATGCAATTTATGTAAGAAAGACTGAGTTATTTGGAAAACATTCAGGTTTCCCAAAAACGACTACAAAGAATTTGAGTTGCAGGATTAAAAGGCAGGTTCAGTCTGAGCCTTTGAGCCAGGAGTAATAATTAGAGCATGCACCATAAAACTGGGTTTTAATTAAATATGTCTTTGAATAAGAAAGCATTTTATGAAATGTAGTGCATATAGAAGGCTTTCAGAACAGCGTGATAACATCCAGAAAATGTCCAACATACTTGAGTTTAAAAATGGAACTTGTTTTAAAGCAAATGCAACACAAACAGCACTAACTTCCTTCAATGTAGGCTGCTTTATTCCTTTTTCCGGTGAGATACTCAGAACGTCTTGATGGGAGTTTCTCAAGGGGCCGGATGGAGTCTTGGGTCTTGTCCATTCGATTTCGCTGCAGCAGCTTATCCAACACAGGCTGAGCACAGGGTACAAATCTGCATGACTAAGCTTTGAGAAAACACAGAACTTTTTTTACTTAACATGAAAGATCAGATGGAGAAAAGTTACTGGCTGTCACTTTAATATTTTATGCATAAAAAGCACCATTTGTCACCTAGGTACCTTGCTCTGTTATATTGTTTCCGATGAAGATGGCCCTAGATGAATGTTTAATGACAGAACATGGTGTCTCTGCAGACTTAGAATCTGCAAATTAGGCTGGCCACCTCCATCAGAAACATCTGTCTGCTTCCATATGTGTCTCTCTTAGATGGTGAGAGGTGATCTTTCCCTGGGTCCCTGCAGATGTGTGGTTCCATTTGGTAGCTTCTGAAAGTACTGTTCCGAATCCTAATGGCAACCAAGAATTTAAGCTCTGCAAAGTATGCCAGCTTGATTTCCTGATGGCTCCAAATTGACACACTGGGGCGCTGACATCCTTGTCGACGAAAGGTAGAGAAAAGGAGGCTGTTGTGTGAGATGTGCACCCCTGTACATGCAGACAGTGGACAGCATAGTCTCCTGGTGAAATGGGGACAGTGTCACTGAGCCCCCTCCAATGTTTCAGCCCATCAGCTCCAGCAGGTTCACGTTTCCTTAAGGCAAAAACTCAAAGATAAAAGGAAAGTTGGACAGTGAGGCACCGCCCCCCATACACACACTCAAGCAGTAGCAAGTGGATTTCTTTTAAAATTCAAAATTCATTTTCAAATGCACTTCCTATTTGGCAAATCACTTCTGGCTCATTCATACTACACACAATGTAACACAAAAAACATCTATTTGATATGACAATGCCCTTGATGGACTGTCTCCTTCTATGAATAAACAGTAGCCTGCAGCAAAGATGAGGCATTGCTTACCCACTAATAGGGACTGGAATTATGGCGAAATTCTAAATGGACAGTACTTATGGTAATTAGTTAAAAACCACTGACAGAAACAAAGTCCCCCACTAGAATAACATCATTCAGGCTTCAGCCTTCGTTAAGAGGCGTTACTGATTCTCCGAGAAAATGGTCTTTATCATTTCTTAGTTATCTTCCAAACGAGGGGAGCTCCTGCAGCTACTCAGCATCTGGATCCTGGCTGTTCCTGAGGGGCTCCCACCCAGTCGTACCCGCTGTGGAGATGTGCTCATGAGATCGAGGCAGGGGTCACACCCATCGTCATCTCTCCTTTGCTCTGGGGAAGAGGCAGCCAGCTCTCTTTGGCCTCCCTCCATCCACTCTTCATGCAGAAACCTTGATGCACTCAGTGCTTCCTGTCAATCTCACTGTACTTTGGATAAAATGCAAACATCCTTCCGTGACCAAAGGACTTCCAGGGCCACCCTCCCCAGGCCCTTCTTGGTGCCTCCTGCCATTCCCACCCCATTAGTCCTCCCTTCCGGCAGCCTTTCCCTGAGGCTGGAGCTCAGCAAGCTGTTCGCACTCCCTCTCCTCTCCCTGGGCTCCCTGCTCCTGGGCTGCTCAGGGCTGGTGCTTGGGGGCATCCGGGCTGCCTGTGGTGTTCCTGTCAACCAGTCTCAGGTGTCAGGTACCCAGGTGCTGTCTGTCCACGCGGTATCTTGTATAGAACATCCCTCAATCCATAAGAGCAACTAAATTACCAGGATGTGTGACAGCTAAAGCCCTGTGACCAGGAGAAGCTCCCCACCGTGCAGATACCCAAGGACAATCATCTCTTGGTAGCCTTGGGGGTTGATTACACAACCAAAATCTTTGGGTGACCAGCTCCTTGATACAGCATGGTGTGGTACTTGTGTGTAACCTACACAATCCTCCTATATACTTTAATTCATCTCTAGGCTCCTTATAATAACTAATGCAGTGTAAACGCTATGTAAATAGTGTCCTATAAGACTTAGGGAATAATTGCAAGAGGAAAATCTGCACATTTTCTGTATGGATGCAATTCTTATACTGAGTATTTTTCATCACTGGGGGTGCATCTGTGGATGTGGAAGCCACAGGTATGGAGGGCTCACCAGACAAGTCAGGACAGGTAACCCGAGGCATAACATTGTCCCTTTCTAGCTTGAACTCCACTTTCATTGTGAGTTTGGGAAGGTGGAAGGGGAGAAAGAGGGCAAATAAAATCAAAGTGCCAGCTGGAATTTGGTCTCCAGGGGGACAGGAGACAGATGACCAGGGAGCTGTGCTCTGGGAGGGATGGTGTCAAGGGACCAGTGTGTAGAGTCACTCCAGAGGCTGGCCACTTCACTGGAAGATGATGAAGTATTCAGAAAAGGGTCCAGCCTTCAATGGACATGCTCCCCGGAGACCTCGGTTATGGGGCAGCTTGGCAGTTGTTTTGAAGCCTCCCAGAGACGAGGCTGTTTATGCAGAGTATGTTTTCCTCCACTGGAACAATGTACACGTGGCAGTGACTGGATTCAGGTGAAAGGTCCTGAGACAGCCGGTGGTACAAGACCTCGTGACAAACATCTGCCTGGCGCCTGCACGAGAGTTGGGCTCTGGGCTCATCCTTCCTCCATGGAATTTGCATCTTTGGCCTTGTGCACTAAAACTGGGGCCCCCAAAGTCCTGCTTCGCCTATGGTTCTTCTATGTGTGTGTTGGGGACCTGGATGGGCATTCAGTTCAAATCCGGTCATTAGATTAACTCAGGCTGGATTGGGAAGGGTTGGCTGGGACCTTATGGGTCAGGTTTAGTTTCTGGAAAACACACATATTAAGAAATCAAAAATGCGACTAGGGAAGATGGATTAATATCCTGACAATAAATCATTATTTTAATACACAACTTTCTTCAAGTCAATACAAATAATGCAAATAATGCAGTAGATAAATGGGCAGAAAATATAATAGTTCATAAAAACAAACCTAAATGGCCAAAATAAATACAAAACTGCTATCTTGATCTGTTTGGGCCACTGTGTAAGAACATCTTAAACCGGGAAGCTTAGGAACACAGATGTTTATCTCTCATGGTTCTGGAGGCTGCAAGGCCAAGATTCAGTTACCAGCAGATTGGATGTCTGGCCAGGGCCCTTGACCCCTAGATGGCACTTGCGTCACTGTGTCCTTACATGGTGGAAGGGATGGGCAGGCTCTCCGAGGTCTCTCTTGTAGGGCACTAAGCCCATTCATAACCTAATGATCTCCATAGGGCTCCACCTCCAAAACCATCACCTTGAGGATGAGGATGGCCATATGTGAATTTGGAGAAGGCCCAAGCATTCAGACCATAGAAGATACTTGACCTCATCTGCAGCTGTACTTTCAAATCATACTGTGATGACATCCTACGCCAATCCTGTTGGCACTGACCCCCGAAAAAGAAACCCCCAAGCAGTCTTGTAATACCAGATCTGACAAAGAAGCATCAATTTGGAAGATCTGTTGCAGTGTCCCATGGGAAGTTGTGCCCAGCCTGCGATCCAGCACCCCACTTGTCCAGACAGACTCTGAGGATGCTCTTGAACCTGTGTTCCAGAAGTCAAACACAGATTGTGGCAGCCTTAGATGGCCTGAAACTATGTAGTGTCCACCAATGTGTGCCATCATTTGCTCCCACCATGGCATGTTATACAGCTGTAACTTGGAAGAACACGCGGCGAAAAGGCATGGCCAAGAGTCACCAGGAGCCCACCAAGAAAGGTCGAAGGAGAACCAAAAAACGCCATTAATCCCATGTCCCAGAAATGATGGCATTCACCTTTTAGCATAATTTCTTTCATTTTTCTATGGATACACGCACTTCAAAATTATTTTTACCAAATGATGTTTTCATTGCCCTGTACATAGCTCTGTTTCTCTTTTTCAGAAATGGATTCACATCACACATCCTTCCCCATGCTGTTCTCATTCTGCAGAGCTCACTCTTCCAATGGCACCTGACAGACTCTCCTTTGGGGGTTTTCGAGTCTCACTTGAACTGTGTCTGCCCCGAGAGTGATTTTCTACCATGGGGCGCTGGTCACCGTGACTTTGCAGATAAGACACAGTTGAATTAATTCCATAAGTGCCCAGTTGCTTTTGGAAAAGATTAGAGGTGAATTAAAGGGACTGGAAATAGAATAGCTATGCAGTGAAATCTGTGAGAATGATTTGGGGGCAGAGGAGAAGGAAGAAAGTTAATTGCATCTAAGGAGTTCTTAGGCTGAGATGAGCTCTGACAATGGAGCATAAAGCTTCACTAGAAATTTCCTGTTAGGCAGGGAAAATGGTGCCCAAAGAGGCAGGGAGCTGTTGGCATCTCATGCAAGAAGCCCCGTGAGTCTTCTCCAAGCATCCGTGGCATGAGTGCCCACATTAGCAACTTGGACGCTACCAGAATCCAGCGCTTTGCAAACCCTACGCATGATGCTGTCTTTTTGTGACCTTGAGACCCATCAAGGACAAACTGTAACTTGCTGTTTTGTAGGGACAATCAGGACCTGAACAACTTGGGCAGCTCCCTGTGAGGCATGGCCTAGAGAGGGACAGGGCTCACAGTTAGTAGCCCTGGCCTGAGTTCCTGGCTCCCAAGTCCCCCAGCTAGGATCTGAGCTAGGATGGAATATCTGGCGAGGGCTCCAAGTGCAGGGTTGACTTTTGGCATGCTCTTGGCCTCTCTCTACATCCTACCAATCCAACCCAAGGTCCCTTCCTTAGAAAACTCTTACCTGGTCCCGTCCTGTTGCTCTTTCTGCAAAGCAGGAGCAACTGCCACCTCTGTGGCTGGGAGCACATCGTCTCTGCAGCTCCTGGGGACTGTCCTAGAGCTGTAGCTCTTCATGCACTGTTCTCCTCCTCAGAGCATTCCGATGTCAACTCCATAGTGAGCCACTTGCTGAGGGGTGGTGGAACGTAATGTGTTACGTGAGCATCAGTGACACGCAGGGGTCGCCACTGGCGCATGGCATGGAAAGTTGGAGCCGACCTCCTGGCTTTTCCTGACAGGCAGCTCACTCACATCTGGCAGAGGGCTTGTTTACCTAGGGACCATCCCTGGACCAGAAAGGTGAGTATTGAAGACTGGATTTCCCCAACATCTGTCCCCATCGTGAAAGAATCCTGATGGGACTCTAATGCCTCACTGGTTGCTAAGTCTGAGGCCATCCCAAGACTGTTGCCCACGCAGCCCCAGCCATGGGTTCGGGTGGCTTGTGGGATGGGGCTCTTCTGACATGGCAGAGCGCCAAAGCCCTGTCCTCGCTGCTCCCTGGGAAGCCTCAATGTGCATCCTGATGTGTCTTGAAGCCCTTCTGGATTGCCACCAGGTGAAGGAGTAGAGGGGGACACTTGTCCTCACATTTGTGGTGGCAGAAAACTCTCCTTCCACAGCCAGTAGATTGACATGAATTAAGGAGAAGGGGCCTGAGACACCTCCCGACCCGGGCCCTGGGAACACGGTTTGCTTTCCTTGGCCCCGTTTCCCTTCCCGCCTCCTCCGCTGGTGCAAATCCTGAGATCCACGTGAGGGGTCTGAAATCTGTAACCAACATTTACAGCTTGGCTCTTAAGTGGTTCCTGTCTATAAAATTAAAGACTGACAATAGATTAATAAGTGCTATAAAGTGTCTTAAATTCTTAACCACTCTCTCAATTAGGTGGAAAAAACATAACAGTGTCTAATGGTGGATCGGCCAGGTTTTGTGCGGATCTTTAGATTTAAAGGCTGCGGTTTATGGAGGGGAAAGCAGCGCAGGGCTTGGGAGAGATGATGCATACTGGCCCACCTGGCCTGAGTCCCTGCGGCCCCCAAGAGTGGCCTGCTGTATCCAGGAGTTGGGCGCTTTTCCCCGAGTACCTCCAGGAAACCATCTTTAGATCCCAGCCTGATGGCCTCGCCCTAGCTCTCCCCGAGCCCACCCTATATCACACAGCCAGAGCCCAGCTTCAGCGTGGGCCACCCTGATGCCTGTGACCCTGGAAGATTTCCTCCATCCCCCTTCACATCACACCCTATAGGACTTGTCCTCCCTTGCCTATCAGACCCTTCAAGATCTGTCCCTGTCACCGTCATACCTACAGGACGTGCTCCCTCCTGCCACCTATGAGCCCCTACAGCCTGCTCTTCATTCCCCTTTGGGATTTTGTCCCCACCACCTCCCTCACCTCATCTATCTTTTCTCTGCTCAACCACACTGACCTCTTTGTTGGACCCCAAGAACATCAGGCAATTCCCACCCCAGGACCTTTTCACTTGCCACTCCCTCTGCCTGCAATGATCTTTTCCCAGATACCCATCTGCTCACTTCCTTCAGGTTTCCCAGCTATGCCTTTTAAAATGTCATAGGTCCAACACATTGATCTTCTTTCTTTACTTCTGCCTGGAACTGAAAGCATCCTGTGTTTTGCACTCACTTCTCTCTCCTTGCTAGAATGTAGCTCCTCGAGGAGGCCAGAGACTGTTCTTGTCTGTTTTCATGGCTTTATCTTCTTGGCTCTGGCAGCATCTGGCTGGGAGCTGGTGTGGCCCCATCGTGAGCCACATCATGCCAGCTAAAGGAAGCATTAGGTCAGTCGTTACCAATGAGCACCCACAGTCCCAGGTGCCCGCGGGCTGGGGATGTTCTGAGTTCACCCTTCCTCCTCTGAGCTGTGGAGGCCCCAGGAAGAGGCTGTCCATACTTCCAAGTGTCCCTGTGTGTGGGGTGCCATGTGGGGCAGTCATCTCCATCACAAGGAGGAGCCCTGGGCGATCATCCAGAGGGCACCATGCCCCTGGGAGGGTGCGTGCTGCCCATCTACCTCTTAAAACTCTCTCCACATCTTGAATTTGGAAGCTGCTTCCTTGCCTTCTCTGACTCCCCTCCTCCCTTCTGCACCAGGCAGACACGGTCCAGGTAACAGTGGCTGGAACCATGGCTGCCACTCTGTGTCAGCAAGGCGCAACCAGCCTTCAAACCCAAATGAGGGCCGAAGCACACACTGCAAATGCCATCGTGTGCCAGCTGCTGAACGAGGCACTCCACTGCCAGCTTCATCTAATTTGGCTTGAGAGAGGCTAAGAATAGCAGTGTGTGGATTTCTGCACCACTGCTGTAACACGAAGTGCTCATCAAGGCTGCCGTTAGTGCCGGACGCTGGTCTTGGTCCTCGATGCTTCAGATGCATTATTTCACTTAAGTCTAATGACACTTGTTTTCTCTTTTTCATAGAGGAGGAAGCCAAGGCTGGGAGCTCTGTCATTTTGCCAAGGACGTCTGAGCTGGCACTCACACCCAGGCTGGCCTCTAAGTACTTGGCCTAGACTCCTCACTGCTCCTAACAGGTGGGGCTGGAAATCACATCACAACCCTATGACCCCAAATTCTACGTATGTCACCTTCAACTGTTCCTTCTGCACTTGGAGACGTGGAGATCGAAGCCCTAGGACATCCCAGAACTTGGAAGCCAGCACTGTGCCCAGCTCTTGTCTCCCTGGGTGAGTTTCTATCTGTACAGCTTGCGGGAACTATTTCTACTCGTCTGCCCTGGGCTTCTTGATTTTATCCATTCTTAGACTCAAGGTGTGGCACGGTCCCATGGCCTGCTCCCAGACCAGTTGACTGAAGCTGGGACCCAAAGTTCCTTTCTGTTTGAGGAACTCTCTGGGTGAGATGCTGGACGGACAGACAGTGCGAGACCCCCTCATTCCAACCCCATGAAGCCCCCTCAGCCTCATGGAATTGAACTGTAGACCGAGTGACGGAAAGGCAGGCCTCTTGCTGGAAGATTTCTCTTGAGGGAGAGCAATGTGTCATTTATGGGCCTGGCTGAGTTATATTGTTTCCTATTAAGATAAGTCTAAATGAATCTTTAATGACAGAACACTGGATCTGCACAGATTTAGAAGCTGCAAATGAAACTGGCCATCTCCATCTGGAATGCTGGCTTCTCTCCAGAGCTATCTATCACCCGCAGAGCCAGCGAGCCTTGCAGGGTCCCTGCAGATGTGCGGGCACAGCTGGAGGAAGGGCGCCCCTGTGTGCTCATCACATGAGGGAGGCTCCTAGGGCACCCCTGCAAGGCACATCTTGGACCCTGGATTCAGATGGACCCCAAGGGGCCCAGGTTGTGTGACCAAACCATTGTCCCTGCTGGCCTGCATGCTGGCCGTGGCTTCTGACAGATGTCCTTGTCCCCAATCTCCCCTCGCCATTCTTCTGCTCTGTGAAGCCTGGATGACACTCCAGGACTCGTGGAAAAAGACCCACTTCCTGGAATGGCTTCGGGCCTTGCCCACCTCCCTGGAGTCCTACGGAGTCCTGTGGGCTGTCTTTGGGGGCTTCCGGGATCGCCCCTCCATCCCGACATGGGCACTGGGGAATCCTAGCTCAAGTCTCCTCCCAGCTCCCCCATCCTGTCCTTCTGGCCTCTGCCCCTCTGGGTCACAGCACCCAGTCCGTGCAAAGCTCCGAGGCTGACTTTGATTCTGCATGAGGTTACCATTCACCTCTGGCCTCTGTCCCCTCCTGTAAGAGCAGGAGCACCATCTCCGTGCCTGCTCTGTGGGTATCTGTGACTCTTGGGGACACTGCCATTGACCCTCATGAGCTGCCAGCCACAGAACATGGGCCAGGCAAAGCTGTGCCTGCTGCTGGGCGGATGATGACTGAGACCCTGCAGCTTTCTGCATCCTTCTCTCCTGGGTGTGTCTACTGGAATTTGAAAAAAACCAAACAATTAAAACCCCAAGCTCAAGATAGAGGAAGTATTTTGCAGCTGCAGGAGCTCCAGATGTGGATCCTAGCATGACTCGTGGCCAGCCGTGTGTCCTTGGGCGAGCCGAGCCACACGCTGCGCCTCATTCCACAAAAGCCAGGCAGAGAGCTAGGACTTGGGAGAAGCCACCGTCACCACTCATAACCCACAACCGGCTTCTCCTTCTCTGCTCCCCAGTGCTAGACCACAGTGTCACCTCCACGGCTTGTCAGACACTGGAAGTGAGCTCTGTGCAGCCTCGACACGGCACAATGACCATCAGTGCGAAGGCTGGATTTAGGGTGACAGCAAATAGGATGTGCATAGGGGAGGGGCAGGACCAATGTTCCCAGCACTGCGTTCCGTGGTCCAGGTGTGGAGCTAGAACTGTGGGGAGGATTGCATGGAGTGACACAGGGCCACGCGGGACCACGTGGGACAGCACGAAGTTGGTCGAGGGTAAGAGAAAGCTGAGGCCAAGGTTTTGCTGGGGTTCCCTTCCTCAGGACCCACCAGGCCAGTGGAGGACTTGGTTTAGGATGGGCCGCTTGGAGCAATAGCGGCAGCTTTGAGGATAAAGGTGGCCCCTAGGTGCTGGTTAACTGGCCTTGGGGAATTTAGGGCTTGCTGTGGGTTGAGGGGAGGTTGGGGGGCACATGGGGAGTTGGTTGGTTTGCATAGGAAGGTGCTCCCCCCCCAGCAGAGCCTGGGCACCTCAGGACTGTCTGGCCCTGGGAGGCGAGCGCCTTCCTGCCAGCAAGACTTTTGAAATGTCATAAGATGCAGAAAATAAAAACATGACGAATACAGCCCTCTGTGGACAGCACTAGGAGGAGGAGCATGGAGAGGAAGAGGAGGGGGAGTAGAAGGCAGAGGAAACAAGGTGGTGGTGTGCTCAGTTGATCTCACAGCTTGGGCTCCATCAACCCCACTTCCAAGAGCGACCAGGCCGCCCAACCCCCCTTTCCTATTGGGGTACTCCCGGGGGAACTGCAGCAGGAAGCTCTTCTCCTGCAGGACATGTACCCCAACACAGCCAGGCGTGAGGTCACTCCTTCAAAGCGACATGAAGAAATAAGGCTCCAATTTCTGACAGAGATACTCAGATTGCTTGTTTGTTTCTGTTTGTGCTACTAGGGATTGAACCCAGGGCCTTTGCACTAGGCTACACTTCCAGACCATTTTTTCTTTTTAGACAGGGTCTCCCTAAATTGCCCAGACTGGGGTTGAACTTGGAATCCTCCTGCCTCAGCCTCCCAGGTTGCTGGGATTTCAGACATGTGCCACTATACCTGGTTTAGATGCCACCTATTTGAGGGGCCAGGGTTGTGTCTGAGACAAAGTGGGCTTCCGTCCTGGTCCTGCAGGTTGAGCACACCCCTCCTATGCCATCGTGGGGACAGTGTGACTGGTTCACCACCACGTATCTTCCTGAACACAAGAAGCCTGCAGTCCCCTTACATGCAGGGGGTCCCCTGGACTCCTTCTGGGCACTGAGGTGTGGAGAAAAGTGATGTAGACCCTTCCAGGCCCTTGTTGTCCACTGGAGGAAGGCGAGGACGGAGAGGAAGACTCTGAGGCTCCAGCAGAACCCAAGAGGAAATGAGAGGAGACCAGAACAGCGCCCCCACTTGGGAAGCTGTCTGGGACAGCCACAGATGACAACAGGCACATTTCGGGGGACAAAGAGGACTCTGCCACTTGACAAATCTGTTTGCTGTCCGCCTATATTTTGGAAATTATGCAATTTTTTAAAATGATAGCTTCGCAAAGACCTCGTCAGGATGCTCCCTGTCTTCTGTCTTTTGGTCATGCAGGGTCCTGGCTCGACTCCTTCCCTCCCGCACTCCGGGTGCAGCAGGTGACGGCCCACAGACAATCCCCGGCGCCCGGGCTGACTTGGCCACGTGCCTTTTGCCAGCACCGTGTTAGTGTTAGCTACGCCCGTTTCCTCTGTGAGTGACCACAGTGAGCGATTAGGATGGAAAATGAACCCGGGGAAGAAATTCCTACGAGGAAGCATCTTGCCGTATCTCTCCATCTCTTCGGTTTCCACTGGGATCAGAAGAGAAGGACACACATACACACACACACACACAGAGCAAGAAAAGTAGGAGTCATATTTTGCCTCACTCTTTAAATAACCAATGCTTCAAAAAAAAAAAAAATCAAATTATCCCAAGAAGAGAATGAGCAGACTACAAGTCTGCGAAATGCCAGAGGGAAGAAAGCGATCGGCCTCCGACGCTGTGGAAGGGGCTCGGAGTCAGAGAGGCCGGAGAAAATGACGGGGTGATGGCGGCCTCATGTTAAACCGCTCCTTATGCATTCAGACTGTGCGCAAGAAGACTCTCATTTTTAAGTTAAATTCAAAAGCCCATTTAAAAAGTATTAGTTGATACCATAAATGCAGAGCTGCGGTTCTCCAATACGGGAAGGATCCTCATACGCGCCTGCTGGTGTTTATAGCCTGCAGATCAGAGCCAGTTGCAACTTTGCATATCATTTTACCTCTTAATGGGATGGGGAGTGATGTGCAATTTCCACATCAAACATCACGGGGCGGAAAGATGCCCATCTTCCTAGGAGGCCGCTCCGACGACAGCACATTAACATGATGGGAACATTGCAGACATGGCAAGTCGTGGTAGGACTGGCTGGCTGCATAATCCCATCCGGCCTCCTCCCCTGGCTCCCTCGGCACTGGCAGTTCAAGGAATTATATTGACAACCACCGTTTTCCTAACATTGTTGTTTGTGGATGGCTGGGGCCTAGGCATGGGATCAGGAATGGATTCTCGATAGAAAGCGCTGCGTGAGGACAGCAGCCCCATGGACCCTCTGGCCACCAAGGGCACGGGCCGGGCCTCTGCCACTGTGTTCTTTGTGGCTCTGCAGGGGCTGTTGGGAGAGACTAGGCTGTGCGTGCTGACAAAATGCTAGCAGATCACTGCCTATGATGTTCACCAGCATGTTAAGGACGTGCATGTCCCGGTGACTGTGTGTTCATGATTTAACCTGTGTGTCCTGTCTTGGGACCACAACCCCCAGGGGAAGGCCTGGGAGGCGGGGCCTGCGGGAAGTGGTCAGTGCAGGCAGAGCCCTATAGTAGGACCAGCGTCCTCTCCCACATGAGGGCATCTGAGGAGGTGGGCGTCTGCCAACCAGGAAGAGAGGGATCGTGAGGAATGGGGTCTGCACCACCTTGATCTTGAGCTTGCCAGGCTTCAGAAGTGGAAGAAGCCACTTTCTGTGGTCCAAACCGCCAGGCCATGGTGGTGGCTGGGCAGCCAGTGCTGCGTGTGCCTGCATGAGCGAGCGCTCTACTCTTTCCCAGCAGCCGTGCCTGTGACCGCAGATGGAGCCCAGGCCTGTCACCTGTTAGGATGAGGATCCCTGTGCCACAGTCAGGAGTCACTGCCTACCCTCTCGGATTTCAGATGCCGCTGTCCATTAGTCAGAGAGCACCCTGCCCAGGAGCAAAGACCAAGCCCGGGCCGGCCGAGTGCCTTGCTTTCCCCTCCCCTCCCCAGGGCCCCGCCTTGGGGTTCAGCTTGGCCTCCTGCTTTATTATGGGGGCTGGAGTGCAGGCTGTGAGTCCACAGCCAGGCAGGAGCAGGAGCCACAAGGAGGCCCTTGGGTGCCACGAGGATTCTGCAAATGGCATGAACTTGTCCTCCCATATAAACACAGCTTCGCCGCTCCGGAGAGAGTTAGCCACTGCCAGCCCACTTTGGTTTACAAGCAGAGCAGGAGCCCGGCTGAGATGCAGTATTTATACTGCTCGAAGAGCTGTTGTCCCCTGTGGGCTGGAGCAGGTTGCTACCCGTTGTCTGTGCACACCTAAGCCTGCGCCTCCAGCCCTCTTGGGCCTCCCTGCCTCCCCTCCCTCCCTCGCCCCTCCTGCCTTGCTCTTTCTTTCCCACATCGCTCACATAATCTAAAACAGAAACGAATATGCAAAAGCCACTTTCTGTTTTAATCAGGTTTGGAGGGAAATATGTCTAACATGCCACTTTGCCCGTGGATAAAATGTTTGACATTTACCAGGCTGCCGCGAATCCTGCCGAACATCCCCATTTTCAAATGCCACTCCACAGCTTCTGTTGCTGGGGTTTGAAAAGCACTTATCCTACCAAGTGTGATCGTTAGTGAAAATATTAAGCAGAATCCTGGTTCGTTTAGAGTTGCAGGTAATTGTGCTGGAATTCAAATCCCCACTTCAGGAGGAAGGCAAACAGATGTCCCCACCAGGGAGGGAGGGGGAAGTGGACCCAGGCCTGAGACCCCGCCTCCCACTCCTGCCTGGAGTGTCGCTGTCCTCCATGCTCAGGGTCCTTGAGCACCTCGGGGTGAGGCCTGGAAGCTGATGGCAGCTGGAATCTGCAGCTGGGCAGTGGGAAGGGCCCAGTACAGGACCTGCCAGCTTTGCCTGGCCAACATCACCAGGCCACTTCCCTACTTCCTGTCCACACTGGGGATTTGCGTTTCTCCCATCTTGTTCAAAGAAGGCCAGGATGTAGGCAGGAAAAGACAAAGGCAGCTGAGTGTGGACAACTCAGGCCCAGACAGAGCTTTCTGGGCGCGATCGGCATGCAGGAGACCCTGGATTCACTCCCCACATGTGGTGCTGTGTTTGGAATGATGGTGCCCCTGTCCCCAAAGCTCACCTGCACTCAGGTCCCGGGCCACAGTCCGAGGGGCCTGAGTGGCCCCAGAGACTCCCTGGCCCACTGTCCTTCCGTCCCTTCCTCGTGCAAGGCCAGGGCGCTCCTGCCCAGGAGACCAGCCACATGGCCCAGAGAGCAGCCCTTCCCAGATGCCAGGCCTGCCAGCACCTTGGCTTTGAAATTCCCAGACTCCAGAATCCTGAGAAAGAAGTTTCTATTATTTATAAATCACCCGGCCTCGGGCTCTGTTACAGAGCCCCCAACAGACCGAGACACTTGGGTATAATCAACTTCGCCCTGAACACACGCCCAGGACTGAGGAATAAAGGCAAACTCCCCTCTCCCAGTGGGCTCCTCTGTGTGACCTCCCGACCTGAGCCAGGAGTGTTAGAGTCGGCCTTGGTTTACAAGGGAACCTTGGATTTGAACCCAGGCTCTGGTAGCTGTAGACCCAGGGTCACTTTGTGTGCTGCCCCCTTTTGCTTAAGGAAATCTGCACCATTGGAAGGCTAGAATATCTGTCTGCTAGAAAGACGCAAAAGAAACCCTGCATTACAGGGGCCAGGATTCAGTGACTCAGACCTACAGGTAGGAAATAGGGAGCCATTGCAGGTTATGAGTAAGGGGTGGTTTCGAAGTTGTGCTCAAAGGGAGCAGACTGCTTTGGCGATGCTGAGTGTAAGGCGATAGGAGGCAGGCAAGGGTCCCAGTCCCCAAGACTCTGAACAGCAGGGCTGGGGGTGAAAGAGAGACCCAGGGAAGATGTGGGATATGGACAGGAAGGCCGGGGCTGGAGGGCTGTGCGAGGGCCCCAGGCCCTTGTGGGTGTGGGGAACAGCACTAACTCCATAGCCGGGCTGTGAGCAGCCGCTTGCTGGAGGGTTGGGCCTGCACCGTGCTGTGGTCCAGGGAACGACCTTGAGGCTTTGTTCCTCAGCTGCCAGGGATGCTGCAGCCCGCTGACCAGCAAATAAACCTCCTCCTTCCTGTGTGTCAGGTGCCAAACTTGGGGTGCAGAGGGGGGCTGTGGGGGCCGCTCACCTGTGCACACTCAGACTCCCAGGATCCGGGGATTTCCGTGTACCAAATTTAAATCTTTCCTCACATTCTTTTCGGATGGACTTGGCCACGTAGGAATGTCAATTGCACACACACATTTCACTTTGGAAGAAGACCGTGTGTGTGAGTGTGTGTGAGTGCGTGTGTAAGATGGCAGGTGGTATAAATATACACATATATAGAATGCTGTGGGGATGCGTGTCTGCGTGGGGAAACAGATGTTTTGACGGAGGGGACCGGGATGCAGGAAACCGTCCGCAGAAGCTGCCTCTCCGGCGCGCGCCTCCCAGCGCTCTCAAGCCCATTCCAACTGATTGCACTCTCTCCAGCCCTGCTCACCAGATGAAATAAGCAGGGAACAGACTCTTCTGCCTAATGAGAATTTAAATTTCCAAGTTTGTTAGAGGCTTGAGCCTGCAGACGCGGCGTGACGCACATTTCTAAGAGCTCAGCTGGAAGAAGAGGTGCTGGGTCTTCAGCTCTGCCTGCAGCCCCTCTTGAGACGCCCCCAGGGGACTGAGGAAAGCACAGCTCCCCAGGAGCTTGGTAGCACAAGATGTTCTGCCTCGAGGTCCAGCTGGAACCACTATGTCCCCAAACATTTATTGAGTGTTATCTGTGTGCAAGGAGATGGATGCCTGGGGTGGGACATTCTGTGTTCATGGACTTGCAGGACAGTGTGAACTTGGGATTCAGATTCAGGCTTGCTATCTGCTTAACCTCACTAAGCACCCAGCCAGTATCTGCAACTTGAGCCTCTTGTGGGGAGTCTGGGGGTGCATGGCATGAATGCTTTGCCCACTGCAGGCAGCCAGGACCCTTTGGGCCACACGCCACCCCCTTAATCAAGACCACACACCAGAGGGCTGGTGTTTAGCAATTGCCGAGTGACTCTCGGGAAGCATTTCTAAGCAATTTCAAAGCACTTCTCCATGTCTTTGTTCCAAGTTGTGCTGCTTTATGTTTTACCAGTGCAAACCTCCTGAAACCTTTTGGAGGAGGAGGCTTTTACATCTCTGATGCTGGTGAGGTCTTTCACTCATGTTTGCAACTTGGATGCCCAGGGCACTAAGAGAGAGGAGAGGGCTGCCTGCCAGGGGCAGCGGAGCCCAGAGTGGAGGGGGTGCTGGGCCTCGGCTGCCGAGAGGAGCCTTTGTCTGTGCATGCTGCAGGGCATCTGCCCAGGCTAGAGCTTATTTTTGTTCTTCAGCTGCGGGGCACTGCTTCCCTTTGTCCCTCCCTTGGCACAGGAGAGCGAGGCTCCTGCACACTGTAGCATTTAGCTTGCTCCTGCTCGGGGGTCTGTGCAGTAAGATCTTGGCTTTTGCAGAAACCCGTGTCCCTCTGTGGGTTGTACCAGAACTTAAGCCACAAAGGTGACCTTGAGCCTTCACAGAGCTCCTACTTTGCCCACGTGTGCTGCGGGCTGCAGTGTCACTCTGGTTCTCAGACACCAGATACAGTGACATTCTTACCCATGCTGGATGTGAGGAACAAACACTGGTAGGAGTCACCCGACAGGCTGCATGGTGGCACCCTCCCCCCCCGCAGCCTCCCCTATGCAGCAACCCCTTACCGAGCACCTCAGGGTGGTGCTCATGAGCCCAGAAGGTGGCTGGAGGGGCTCCTGAAGTGCTGAGCTGCAGATCTGGCTTGATTTTATGTGGAGGAAAAAGAAGAGGAATTCATCTTCTCAAGGACAATAAAAATTTGTGGTCATCCCAGAGTCAGTGTCTCCTTGGGTGCATTGTCCCATTTCAAAGCCACCTGGACATGCCAAAATTTTGTGAAATGAGTCCTTTGAAAATACCAGTCCTTCCTCCAACAGGTCTCAAACTTCAACTGCTAAGTCTCCCGTGCCCACTGGACAGAGATTCTGAGTCTGGTGTCTCCCTTCCTATCCTCTTTCTGATCACGTGCAACTCCTCAGAGCCTCTTTGGAATGCCAGTGTTTTGGGACCAACCTGAACCCCCTCATTCAATTGTAGGCTGCTCTTTTTGAACAAGGTGTCTAGAAATCAGAACTTGACCTGCAGGAGACAATCCAGTAACAATGGCACAGCATCAAGTGTGGACCAACCCCTGTACAATGGGCGGTGTTATGACCCAGTCCAGGCACGAGGGGGCGGCACATGTTTGCTAGGTCCTTAACACAGGGACAGAAAACAGCCCTTAGGACACAAGGGCTGGGTGTGCAGAGAGACCATGACATCCATGTGAAGTTCTTCGATGGTAACTTTCTGCTCAGCTAATGTAAGGACATCTTACCACAGGAGTTTTAGGATGAGATTGTCCCTGATACTCACATCCTATGCTGATCTGTGGTATGTGCTTAGGATGACATCCTCTTGCCTCCTGACCTTTTGAATACATAGAATACATGCAATCAAAATAAAGGCTTACTCTGAAATAATTTTAGACTTATAGAAAAGCTGCAGAATAGCAAAGAGCATCCTCACAGACCTCCCGCCCAGCTGCTGTTGTTAATTCCTCACATAACCATAGCACAATTAACCAAAAAGAAATTAACATTGGTAGTACACTAGGAGCTCAATGAAACTCAAGCTTTAATTGAGTTGTCCTAATTTGTCTGCTGATGACTTTTACAGTTCCTGGATCTCACACTGCACTCACTGCTGAAGGGACGAGTTGTGCTGGCCCACGGAATGGCACGCATGGGGTCCCATTGGTTATCAAGACCTCTGTCTATTGGGTTTGTACACTGTCTGAACACTTTCCGTTAGCTGCTCCAATCCCAGAACTTCAAGGGGTAGATTTAGCTTAACACTTGAGGAAAAAGATAAATTTTTAGAGGTCTCAGACTCCCTGAAATTTGCAAGAAGACATTTTTCCCTTGGAAGCATTTTTTCTGCTTAGTCTTTGACACATCTGTTATTTTCCAAAGCAAATAACCTTGAGCCTCCTGTCCTGCTTTCTTGATGGCGAAACATGACAGCGGGTCCTTTATAATATATCAGTAAGTGGTAGTTCCCCCACATAAATACAGCCTTCACTCCACAGTGGCCAAATCTCACTTTGTCAGAGGAGCACTTACGTCCTTTTGCGGGAAAGACACAGGGGAGAGTAATAATAGCACAGCTGACAACAATATTCCTTGACTTATTTTAAAGAATAAAAAAGAAAATATAGAAAGATATGCATTTTTCTTAAAGAAAATGAATTATTCTTTGAAAGTTAGTCAACCTCTTGGGGGTACAGTGTGGAAAATGAGATTTTAATGGCTTTGAAATTGAGGTTCCATGGGTCAATAGTAGTGGCTACTTGAAGTAAAGTGACAAATCTATTGGAAGAAAATCAAACATTTTGTTGCTCATCAGAAAGGCAGTCGGAGGACAGCAAGGATTATATTGAAACTCTTCTTTCAACTAGAGAAAGTCCCATTTCTATTCTGGTGTTTTGAAATCCTTGTGAAAGGGTCACTCTTGGATTTGTTAGATTCTCCTTAAGTCAAGGAAAGGTTCCTGGCTTCTGACCCTCATTGCAAAATGTGGTTGAAGGCAGTTGGCAAGATGCACCTTTCATATGAATTTAATCCCAAGGCTGCGTGGAATGTCCTTTGTTCTCTCTCCCCTGGTTTTCCACCATCAGTCCTGGTGTGCATTTGTGTGGCTGAGCTACTTGAATTCACCGTACACAGCTTTTACACTTCGAGTGTTTATGTGGCTGGTGAAGCTGCCACATGCAAAACCAAGTTTGATTTTTAAAAATATTTCTCAGAAATTAGCACACAAACCACATATCAATGCATCAGTTCAGGTGCTTCCTGAGCCTTTCAGCAGTGTTCATCTGTGTATGGCATGTGCCAAACGCTGCTCTGGGGATGAGGTGGGGACCCTTGGGGGAATCTTGCCTGATAGTCCGTCAAGAGCATTTGATCAATCGGTTGGCCATGGTCAGGGCGAGAGGAAGTGCTTCCCCACACTGAAAAGGCTTCCAGACAGGGGCAAAGTAGGCAGTTTCTACCACCCACGACCTTTTCACAGTCAGAAATGAGTGCAACACGAGCTCATTGTTCTTAGCCTGCTGGGATGAGGAAGAAGAGGAGGAAGTTAATTCCCAGGAATAATCAAGTTGGGACGTGCTAGGCAGCTTGAGAGAGGGGTCATTTTTGAAAGAGAACCCGGGATGTGGATGCAGAGAGCACCAACCCTGGCGTCCTCTCTCGCTCTGCCTGGCCTTTGGAGTTGATCAGGTAGCACGTCAACTGTTGCCACTGACTTTGAGGGCCACGTGTTCAGAGGACAGCGTGCCTGGCTGTGCAGAGGGCGAGCGGATCGCTTCGGTGGTGAAGTCAAGATGAGAGGGTCTCTGTGCCAGACTGTGCACCTTTGGAGGAGGATCTCCCACCCCCCGTACCCTGCTCCAGCACCTCTGCCTGTAGGAGTGCTCTGGGGCCCACGTCTGCTGAATGAATGCACCAATGAGTGAATGACTCTGTGCTGGGTGGGATGAATGGGAAAATATGAAATGTTGAGTGTTGCTAAAATCCTGGCTAAGTGCCAGAATGCCAGCACATGTGGTTATGATGTGGAAGCCCAGGCTTGCTGGATCCTGGGACAGTGACCAGAGCCTTCAGACAGGGCCAAAGTGTCCAGCTGTCTGCTCAGGGCCAGTGCTCCAGGACCGTGGGGTCAGGAGCCCAGACACCAGGGCCATCATTACCAGAGCGACTTGGGCAGCTCTCCCTCCTGCCCTCCTCAACCCTTCCTCCCTCTCCTCCTCCCTCCATCACACACCCAGGCACGTAATACACATGCATACACCCACACGCACATGCACACATGTGCACACAACACACACGTACACACATGCACACAACACACACAGGTACACATGCACACACAAGGCATCACAGCATTTCCATAATCTGAGGGTCTGGAAGCAGGGGCGGCTGCCCTGGCATCTGTGGGGGACAGGTGGGGTGCGCCAGGGCTCGGTTCCCCTCCCAGTGGCTCCATGGTGTCTCCAGGCTCTGTGGCTGAGCTGGTGCTCAGGAGCCCTTGTGCTGGCCTCGCACAGTGTGTACTGACCCCGAGGACTCTCCACAGTGACATTTGGGGCCCTGCCACCCCCGCGTCTCCCTCCCTCCTGCCTGTGTCTCCCCATCGCCCCTCCCAACTCCCGAGTCCTTGTCCCAGTGTCCTTGCAGAGACTCTGGCCACACTGTCATCTCATCTCAGCCCTGGGGGGACCGGACTCCTCCCTCTGCTGGCCACATCTATTATTTCTGTCCCCTCCACACTCCTGCTGACAGCTATCTGACACAGTTCCAAAGTCACCCTGATCTTGGGCTCCCCCTTCCCAGAACCTGCACTGCGCGTCCCACTGGGCTCCCCTTCCTGAGCTCAGCCTGGCTGCGCCATCTTCCTGCTGGTCACCCTTCACCTCCTGCTGCCTGTGTGAGGGTCCTGGCTGGGCAGCATGGCAGAGGGCCTGGTGGAGAAGAGCTGCTCACAGCATGGCAGACAGGAAGCGGAGAAGGAAAGGAGGAGCAGGGAGGGAGATGCATGCTTCCAGGCCGTGCCCTCCAGGACCCCTTCTTCCAAACAGACCTGCTCCTAACAGCGAGTCAGCTAAGTCCCTGAGATCCAATCCCATTCCAAAAGTCCCACCTAGGAGCACATTAGGCTCTGGGGAACATCTAGGTACAAACTATTACAAACACCCTTCCTCATGCTTACTTTTAAATCCATGCAACGCCAAGCTCTTCCAACCTCAGGTGATTTTTCCCTACCCTGCACTCCTAAAGGCAGCGGCCCTGCTTGCCTGTGCTTTGGAATCACCTTGCTGTGGGTGCTTGGAGATAATACCCAGCATTCTGCTCCTGACCACTTAGATTGGGGGCCCCCAGTGACATGAGGTGGAACACAGGGTGCCCAGGAGGCCAAAGTGGGGACCCTGGGCTGGCTCTCCATGCAGCACAGAGCCAGGAGTGTGTAGAGGTGGCCTGATTTTTGTGTGGGAGAACAGAAATGAGGAGCAACATGGATGCCTTGTGCCCAGTGGCTCCTGTGTGCGGAGCAGGAAGCGAAGGGAGCAGGAGGTCCCTCCACATGCAGGCTGCAGAGACAGCAGTGGCACAGTCGGGGCTCTCAGATGCTACCCAGATGGACAGCAGGGCAAGATTCATGGTCCCCGTGGTCCCAGCCCTGCCCTATCATCTGTGTGTCACGAGGCCTGGTGCCAGCGCACCAGGAGTAGGTGCTTAATAAACATGAGATGAACGGTGTAGCTTGAATTCTGCAGGCGGTTGCAGGGTGTGAGGACGAGTCCCACAACAGCAAGTCTTTTTTTTGTGTGTGTGGGTACGAGGGGTCAAACTCAGGACCTCATGCACCAGCAGGCGCCCGTGCTGCTAAGCGATATCACCCGCCCCTTTTTTTGTATGTGGGTACTGGGAGTCGAACTCAGGACCTCACTCTTGCCAGGCAGGTGCTTATGCTGCTGAGCTATCACACCGGCCCCCTCTGCTAGTCTTATTTCAGTGGTCTCCCCAACCAAACAACATTAGCAGCAAGAAGGCTGGAAATGTCTGGGGTTTTTCCATTTCTTTGAGCCATGCCACCTTTCTGTTAAACAGAAACAGGTTGTATCCTTTTATTGACATTTGAGAATGAATTTTAAAATGGTCCAACATCTAAGTAATGGAAATGTTGAGTTAACTTGCTTGATTCCAGATGTTTCCTTTTGTTGGAAAACTTTTGCCGTTTGGGAGGCCCCTTACACGAATTGTCTTTTTAAAACCACAGGGAGCTTCCCCAAATACCCCTGCCCTGCACACAGATCTAATAATGGCCTTATTCCTCCCTCCATTCTCCCATGTCCCCTGCATCTGTGGTCTGTAATTCACGGCTGTAGTTAGGGACTCAGACAAGGGGCTATGGCTTTTTTCCAGTACTGGGAGTTGAACCCAGTGCCTTTGGATTGAGCTACATCCTTAGCCCTTTTTATGTTGATAAAGTCTCACTAAGTTGTATCCATAGCACTAAGTTGTGATCCTCCTGCCTCAGCTTCCCAGAGTGCAAGGATTACAGGCTTGCACTATCACACCAGCCTAATACTGCAGTTTGAATGCATCTCTCAGATTTAACATATTGGATACTAAATCCCCAAAGTCCATGTGGAGAGTGCTTGGAGGTGGGACTTGGGGAGGTGATCAGGTTGTTCAGACTCAACCCCCAGGGAGTTAACCCATGAAAGGAGTAGTGGTGGGCTTCTGCAGGATGGGTCTGGAATGAAAGGGGCACCTTCTGGCATGCTCCACCCCTCTGTGGGATGGGGTCCCCTGCTGGTGCCAGAGCCACACCCTTGGTCCCCCTAGCCTCCAGAACTGGGAGCCAAATAAACCTCTGTTCTTTCTCCCTCACTACATCTAGGGCATTTTGTTATAGCAACAAAACATGGACTAAGATTCCATGGGTCAGTTCAACCCAGATCTCACACTGCCTGAGGTGGGTTTGGGTTTGAGCCACTCTGTCCCCTCTTGGGAGCCACAGTCATCGCTTCACGCCCTCTGCCCGCCTCTCTGCCTCAGACTGAACCTGCTGAAAGTTACCTTTCCCCAGACTGCAGTCTGTGTTAAACATCAGAGCCCTGGTGTTCATTTAACTACCAAATGCTTGTTTCCTACCTGAAGACGGTAGCCTGGGGCCCTGACTCGGTTCTGAGCGGAGCTGTGGTTGGTGAATGAATTACACAAATGGGCAGCTCCGCTCCTCCCCTGGAAGGTGGGTGCCCACTCGGGAGAGGCACCGTCAGGGGAGAGCTGTCCTCCAACCTCCCTCTGCCTCATTCTTTTCCTAATTAAAACACAGCTAATGCCAATTAAAACACCAGGAAGAGCCATTATTGCTTTTCTGTTTATCTGAAGTCTTGGGTAATGCAGATAAATGAACTGGAAACTGTGTGCTTGCTTGGCAGTTCGTTCACTGGAACCTGTGCCCTGTGCTTCACTGAGGGCCATGGTGGAGGGGGGTGGCACGGTCCTCGAGTGCAGCTGGCAACCTCAGACGTGGCTTTGACTCAGGTCGAGGGATCTCCAGGTGGCAGGTCCAGCAGTGCTGACCAAGCTGGTGGCACTGAGGCTCCTGATGCAGCTGCTCTGAGCACCTGGGGGTGGTATGCACAGGTGTCCTGGCACTGACCCCCAGCACAGGCCAAGCAAAGGGGCCAGGAAAGGGCCTGGGGACTGGGTTTCCAGCACAGCCCCCATCTCTTCTCTGGGGTCTCCTTAGACTGGGGTAGAATGATCACCAGAATCTGCATCACTCCCCAAAGGATTGAGAAATTCCAGCTGCCCAGGTGCCCGAGCTCTCCCAGGTGAGGGTGAGGGTGAGGGCGAGGGTGAGCATTTCACCCCCATGTGTGGGGCTCTGCACTGAACCGCAGCAAGGGAGAATCAGGACCAGAAGTCAGACTGGGAAGGGCAGAGTGGGGCTCCCACCCTGAACACCACATCCAGCCTCCATCACCCCATCTTAAAAAAGAAATATCAGCTCCTCCATCATAGAGTTATTGCAAGGGTTAACCTAGTGAATGGTTCACAGCCTTCTGCTCAGCACCCAACACAGAGAAGTACTCAGGAATCTAAGTCAGCACCATGAATCACCTGTGGCCAGCCGCCCCCCAGGAGCCAGGGTCACAGAGCACAGGTGCAGAGAGGGTGCAGTCGTCCTGGCCGGGCAACTCCTACCCCACACCCAGCCAGTGACAGGAGAAGGTCCCGTGTCCTGACTGGGTGCTCAAGTGCAGGACTAGGTTAACCAGACCTCTCTCCTGCCTGCTACCCTGAAGCCAGCGATGTTGGCAGGGCACCGATGAGCACTGCTAGGGACTGGGTGTCTGTGCCCTCACCCTGCCCAGGCCCTGCAGTTCACATGCAGAGGCCCTGACCTCCATGGAATGGCATTTGGAGATGAGCCTTGGGAGATAATTAGGTTCAGATGAGTTCATGAACATGGACCCCTGTGACAGGATCCATGTCTTTATAGAGAGGAAAAGCCCAGCTCTTTCTCCCTGCCCCACATAGGACCCAGCAAGAGGTGGCCTTTGCAAGCTGGGAAAAAAGCCCTTGCCAAGCACCAATGGACAGCACCTTGGTCTTGGGCTTCCAGCCTCCAGAACAGTAAGAAATAAATGTCTGTCGTTTAAGCTGCTTGGGAATGGCATTTTGTTCTAGCAGACTTCATGTGGGAAGGCAAGACATACTGAAGGTTGTTGAAGGTTATCAGCCCTGGCACTTTGAGAATCCCCATGAGAAAGTGCAAAGGCCAGGCTGTGCCTCAGAATGTCCTATGGGGCTACAGCCTTGTCCACCAGGCAGAAGGGCTGCAGCCAGGTGAGAGAGTCCCCAGAGCCCCGTCGTGTGTCCAGGCCCCAGGCGCAGCCCACAGTGCACATTGGCAACACTGTGGGTCCTCCATCGCCTGCTTGAGCCGCGGGAGTGGTGTGTGGAAGCCAGCACTGGGCAGAGAGTGGAGCACGCCTCACAATCTCACAGAGCATGCTGCGGAATGGAGGATGCACACCATGTGCGTAAATTCTATTAGGAAATATGGTTGAAAAATACGCTCTTTCTATAGTAGCAGATGCAACAAGCGCTCTTTTTCTCATTGCAAACCAACTACAGGCAAAGGCTGCACAAAATAAGGGCAGAATATATGGACCCAGCCGACCCAGCGAGGTAAGAGGCACAGGGCCCCAGGACATTCATACCGCCTGCCATGTCTTCCCCAAGCCTGGCAGTTGTTCCTGACCTGTAAGCAATGGTGGTGTTTGGATAGAGCTAGATCCTGTGAAGGAAGGCCCATAGGGAAGGACATTCTTTGTTCATCCCTGTGACCTTGAGCGTGTCACTATCCTTACTCAGAAGCTCTGTCTTGCGCAAGTAGGTTCAGTTTGATGTTGGTTCGAGCACCAGCCAGGCTCATTGGGGTGTGCAAAAGGAAGTGAAGTTTCCGATGAAGGCATGTAAATATTGATTGGGAAATTGATGAGAATTCCATGGTTGAATACCAAAGAAATCCTTTTTCATAAGGAAAAAATATCCTCTTATAATAAAGGAAACACAGGTAGGGTCCAGACCCACAGAGAGGTGTCATTTGGTGTCCTGTTACCTGGGTAACTTCCTGGACCAGGCTGTGGGGAAGAGAGAGGGAACCTCAATTCCTGGGAAACAGTGCTGCGATTGATTAGTGATGCCTGCCATGGGCAAGGGACCATGAGATACAAGTCCAGGTGAAGATGAATTGTTGTGCTGGCCCTGGAGTCTGGGATGGATTTTTGTAAGGAACAATCATCCTTGTGTATTTACCTATCTGGAAATTACACTCTGACTACTTAGCAAGAGGTCACTATAATTTCACACCAATGAAGTCTAAGAGGCCAGTCATCTTCCAGCAAGCTCAGCCTGCCAGTCCAGCCTACAGTGTGGTCAGCAAGGTCAGCGGGGGTGTCCCCCTCGCTCAAGGGCATCAAGAGGAAGCTTGAGTGTTGAGTGGTGGCAGGAGCTCTGGAGAACAGGGAAACATAGAATTGCCCATGCTGTGGGTGGAAGTCCCCCTGCAGCGAGGGCCTGGGGTATTTGTGAGAGCCGTGGGTGTCAGAAGGGTTTATTTGACCTAAGACAAAGCCAAACAAAAACTCCTGTGTGGGGGGCCGGTGAGACGGCTCAGCGGCTTAAGCGCCTGCCTTGCAAGCGCGAAGGCCCGAGTTCGACTCCCGGATCCCACATACGAAAAAGGGGCCGGTGATATCGCTCAGCGGCACGGGTGCCTGTTGGCGCGCGAGGTCCTGAGGTCGTCCCCCCGGTACCCACAAAAAAAAAAAAAAAAAAAAAAAAAACTCCTGTGTGTGTTCCAAGCTGCTCACTCACATTTCATCTCCTAATAGCAGGAAACACTTCCGTTGCAAAGATTAAGCTTCTTTGATAACCAGGGTGAAGCAACATCCTCTGATCCATCTTAATTTTGTGCTGAGGTGATTACCAAGTACTGGTGGATTAAATATTTATAGAACCATAGAGGACCTGGTAGAGCTGAATCAGCTGCAACAGTAGGGACAACGTGTTTAAGGAACATGGATTCTGCCAAGCACACCATGGGAGGAGATGTCAAGCCGAGGTGTGGGAACCAAATACAAAAGTGAGGCTCAGAGGAGCCAGCGTTGCTGGCTTGGCTCCTACTGGACAGACACAGTTGGCCAGTGAGCTGTCGCCTTGGTAGCCTGCTGTGGATGCCCGTCGAGGAAGGATGGAGAGGTGGAGAACGGTGCCTCCCGCTCTCCCTCAGCACCATGGTTATCTTGGGTGATGCTACATTGCCAGCAGTTTTCATCCCATTTTTCAGATAGAAAAATCAAACTTGACTTCCTAAGTCCAAGGTCACACATGTGGTGGGGGTCATACCTAAAGAACCACAGCTCATGCTGCTCCCTGCTGGCCCCTGCACCCCCGAGGACACAGAGTAAACTGCTCCCAGTGGCATTGGCTCCAAGTCCCCTTGCATGGTCCAGGCTGAGCCCATCTTCCCCCCGGGAGGTAGTGGAGACTTAGGACCTGCAGCCCGTACCTTACCTTGCACCCGAGAGTCCAGCATGGTAGCTCACCAAGTCCTCGAAGACCTGACAGCTGCTCTAAGGCAGCGCTCCCAGAAGTCCTGTCTTCCATGAAAATGTATGCAGAAACCGCATCTGCAGAGATGGGCGGGGCACCCTCACCTCTTCCCTGAAATGCCACCTGCCATCTGGCACCTCCTCGGGGCAAAAGGGGCCATGGACTGTGACCAGCACTGACCCAGCACTGTGACCTTCACGGACCTTGAAATCACAAATCTCTCCCTGACACCTAGGCTACCAGAGAATTTATGTTTTATTTAAATCAAATTCTAACTAGTTTGTTTCTACCTAAACAAACTCCTTTGGTTAAAAAAAAAAAACCCACATTTCAATCTTAAATAGTATTAAGTAAAATAAATGAACTACAAAACAACCACAAAATGAAAAGAAAAATGTCACTGAGCTCTGGTGTCTTTTGCTGAAGGCTTGGGGCACCACCATGCAGGAAGGGGGTGAGCAGGATAGGAGGGTGCCCAGTGGGGCCTGCCCAAGACTTGGGGGACAGAAGAGGAGGCATCTTCTTTAGGAGTCCCTGTGTGCTCCCCAAGGTCCACCTATGGACCCAGATGTCCACCTGCTGTCCCCAAGAGAGCACCTGTCAGAGTCCCAGGAAGTTGCCAGTGTGGGGAATGCACTGACTTAGGAAAAAAGTAGGAGTCTTGATTTCGTCACCCTGTGTGGGCACCAGAAGTCACCTTCTGTCCTTGGAGAGCAGCACGGTCCCTCCTGGTCCATTCAAGTTCCCCTGGTGTGTCCTGCTCACTCCACCCCGCATCTCAGGAGCGTGGGTCCAGCTGGGTCTCTGGGTGATGGAAGGGTGCTCTTGCAGGTCTTGAGACCTCAGGGCTCTGAAGCTACCTGGTTAGTCATCCATGTGATGCTTGGATTCCTCTCCTGGTACCATGTTCATGGCAGAAGGAAGAGGACTGTGATTTTCTAACATAGGCAAAATTCCTTGTCCTGGGAAGGTCCATGCCAGGACAGGGTCCTCACCAGCACAGGCCTCTCACTGGCCACTGTGCATTGGAGGGCCAGGATCAGCAGAGAATGCCCTTGTGTGTTTAGGGCTCCCAGACAATAGTGCCTGCAGTGGGCTCGATGCCTCCTGCCCCTGCCAGCCTCTTTCCACGTGCTCTTATCCCCACACCCAAGAAACACAAAGGGAGCCTGTGTGACCTGTGAGCATCATTAATTTTGTTATGTTGCTAATTGAAGTGGGTTGTTTGTACTGGGCTGCATTGGCTGTCTTACCCTAATTAAACAGAGGAGCAGAATCTGGGCTAATTTGCTAGCTGAGGACATCGCTGTGATCTATTTTACTCTGCCCTGCTTTGGACATGTCATTTGGCTCTTGGTCATCATCAGTGCTGTCCCCAGGGAGCCGTAGGTTTCCTTGTTGCTGTGGTCTTTATTCACACAGACTGAGGACATCATCGAGCCATTGTGTCCCCAACTAAAACCATGCTCACTGCAAAAGGGTCCCCGGTGAACTCCAGAGAAAAGGAAAAGTGTTTTCAGTGACTGTGCTTTTTGACTGCCTTGCACTTTCTAAGAGCTTACCATTGACGAAACAATTACCGCAGACCTTTGTGGACCATTTCTGACACCACACATTTCCTTTAAAGATGTCATTGTCAATCAGCCAGGGGTTCTTTCACTTGGCTCAGATGAAAATCATGAGTTGGCAAAGTGCAGCTCTAGTAGCCATCCTGATGTCTCTAGACGACATCAGGTGATGCTGAACCCCAACAATTGGCACAGCCAGCGGCTGGTCCCTGCCACTGCTGGCTGTCTCCGTCCAATGCTGACCTGTGCCAGACACCGCAGGTCGACTCTGCCAGGTGCTGGGCTCTGCTGCTGGTCTTCATTGGCTGCTGGTCTCTGGAGCTCTTCAGTGCTGACAGCTCTGAACATTTACTCCTCTTTCTTTAGAATCAGCTACTCAGGTTAAGAATCCCAAGCAGATTTACAGGACCTGTCGAGCCTGCACTACCTGAGAAATAAATCTTGAGCAGGTTTCCAGGATGCCAAAGCGAATCTTTATTCTAACAGGGCTGGTGCTGCAGCTCCGGAGTCAATGCATGGAGGGAGCCCGAGAAGTGGCTGGGGATGGAGCGCTGCTTACAAAGCAGCTGCAGGCTGCGTCAGTGAGGGGCAGGGCCGAAAGTGGCTATGAAAGCTGGGTATGAAAATAAGAGGCCGGATCCCTCCCCTCCTGATCTTGGCAACTCCAGGGCACCCCCTCCCTTCTTCAGAAAAACAGCAGCAGCGTCCAAAGTGGGGGTAGCAGGCGGGGTCAGTGCTGCCTGTCTGGCCCACTCATGTTGGAGTGGAGGAGGAGAGGGGCAGTTTGATAGCCAGGGAAGCCACCAAAACAAGTTGTCATGGTCCACTGGGGGTAAATGGGGGAGAGGGACAGACAGATGCTGCCAAGCCACACCCCCTCCTCCAGCCAGAACCAGGGAAAAATGAGAGTCAGGCACTCCTCATGAATCCCTATAAAGCGGGGGCTGTTATTATTCCCTTTTTAGATGAGGGGACAGACTCTGGGATGTGGAGTGACAACACCCCAGACCACGTTACTGCCTGAGGCCAGGCATCCCTCAGACTCCGTCCTGCCTCCGTGTGATTAGGGGTCTTCCAGAGTGAGACTCTCGATCATTCACCTGCATTCATTCATTCATTCATTCATTCATTCTGCTCCAAGTTCTCTGCTGAGTGCTGAGATGGGAGGGATTAGCACAGAGGTGCCTGTTCTCCAGAGCCCACAGTCTAGAGGGACGAGAAGCCTGAGATGAGACCACATGATGAAATGGGGAGTGATGCTTTGAACCAGACTGGGAGAAGGACCCAAAAAATGGTCCAGGCCTGAGCCGAGCCCCGAAACCGTGCGTGTGTGTGGGTGGGCTGCTGCTCCAGGAGTGTGGTTGGCCCCTTGACACATGTCCAGTGTCGCTGGCCATGGGCTCCTGCCTCTTCCACTGCCTGGAAGTCTCCATCTGCACCCCAGGGAGGAGACATCAATGGTGTTGCACATTGAATTATGCCAACCATACACATTTCATTAATTTATGGAAATGTCAGATTGCTTTAACTATTATCCTGAACTTCTGTCCTCCGATAAATGGCTTAATTTCCTCCCAAGGATAAAGCACTCCAGTATTTTCGGCTGACCAATTCCGCTCAGGGTGCTCTAATGCTTTCTGCTCCTCAGAGGACACATACTTCACCGGGATGACTCTGTGGTAATGACACCCAGGGCCCATTTCTAATGACTGTCACGGTCCTGGTGAAATGCGCTCCATATATTAAGGCTGATGCTTCTGGTGAGCAGGGTGCATCCTCTGGGGGATAAAAGACCTTATCTCTGGAGCTTTCTTGTGCTTGAGACTTGGGAAGAAATCTCGGCCAGGGCAAGGTTATAGTAGAGAACTGAACCTAAAGGTGGGGACCATGGTCTGGTGCTAGTACACTGGGAATATTAAAATAGGCACGCTGTCCACAGACATAGCCACTGGTTGTAAGAAATCAAGGAAAACTTACCTGGAAAGCAGTAGGTTCCTGTTTACCTGGAACCTAAGGAAGCCGCACACAAGCTCCCAAACCTACATATCTACTCATAGTTTGGTATTCATTTTTCTCAAAGAAGTCCCCTTCCCAGGTTGAATAGGCACTGGTCCTATCGAACCTGGATCTGGCCCTGCGGAGATGATGTTGGGTGGGAATGAAACTTCTTGCCTGGTGTTGGGACTTGGAGAGAAAAAGATGAATAAGTTCAAGTGTCCAGGCCACGCTGTCCCCAGGACTCTGAGCTTCTCAGGTAAGAGGGGAAAAATCCTCTTCCTGCATTTACCCTGTGCTGCCCAAAAGCTAAGGCCAAAGTTAGCGGCTCTCTCCCAACCTCTGCAACTGCTGCTTGGAAGACTGCTGGCATCCCTGGGCACAAGCCCTGCCCCAAGCCGAGGAAATCAGAATGCCTGGAGGTGGGAGTTTCCATGTGCAACCTGGGTGGGGTCTCCCCTGTGAAAGGTAACAGCATCTCCTGAAAGTTAAAATCTTCAGTTGCCTGGGCCACATCTCCCCAGAGCTCTGGGCTTGGGTCCAGGCAGCTCCATGTAGGGACTTTGTGGGTTCTTGTGAACCATCAGGATAAGCAAACTTGGCAGGTGGGCTGAATAGAAGCAGGGTACAGGGTGACAGGGATCAGGAAAGCCCTTCTGAGCAGGAGGTTGGGTCAGCCCTGAAGGGAGAGACGGGCTGGATTGACAAATGCAAAGGGAGCTTCTTTCTCCTCATAGCCAGGGGCTGTGCAAATTAATACAACAAACGAGATAAAGGTTAATTGGATAAAACTCAGGGTTTTGCAGAAAACCAGAGTGTTCTTCGGTGCCTGCTGAGACAGATCTCCAGGCAGCAGCTGCCCAGCTTAAACACGGCCTCAGACGAGGAGGATGCGGACTGGAAATGATGCCAGGGGTAGAGAGAATAGCGAGAGCAGGCTGCTGGCAAGTCATGTAGTAAGTGGATGCAGATGGGGACAATGCTGTTCCACCCAGTAATGTCCACTTAGTCCAGGTCCTTTCTCCGTCCTCAGAGGGGAAGCCCAGGAGAAGAGTCCTGGGGGTCTTGCTGTGTGAACCTTCCCAGCCTGCCAAACTTGATGTTTAAACTCTCAGGGAACTAATAGCAAATGCCTCCTTTGTCAGACTTCTTGTAGCGATCTTTAGTATTTTGGAGAATCCCATGTCAGACAATGTCCCCTGACCCGGAGCCTGTTCAGGGCGGTGGCTAAAGATGGGGCAGGGCTCTCCCTTGAGAAGTTGATGCCACCTTGCACGGGTGTCGCCGCATCCCTGCTGGTTCTTTATTGTAAATTGTTCTTTTTCCTAACACAACTTGAAGGAGGAGAAGAAAAGTGAGAAGTGTTTTCTGACTGAGAACATCTCAAGGACAGGCAGAGAGCTCTTTGTATCATAGGTGCCGGGCATGTGGGGAGCCCGGAGTTCCCCCCAGATTAGCCGGAGCATCAATCATCTGCGGAAACGAAGGGAAGAGGAGGTGTAAGAAATCTTGATCAAATCCACCGGAATTTTCCCTGCCCTCCTCCTCCCCCGTCTTCAAGAAAATATGGAAACTTTAAGAGTAATATACCCTGAAGAGTAATAAATAAATCAGCGATGCTGATAAAATAAAGGGCAAGAATCATTCACCGTCTTATGATGAATCCCATCTCCATCTTGATAAAAAGCCGGGGAAGCCGCCATTGTTGCCGGGAATTAAGAATGAGCTCCTTAGCAGGCGATGTAAGCCATTCATATTGAGATCATGGCTCCCCGCACTCAGGCAGTAGAGGATCTCATGTTCTCTCTGGCTCATTTTTCCTGATCCTTATCTGCTCTGGATAAAGATGTCCTGAATGTGACTTATGGTATGGGGACAATGATGGGAAATGATTTCCTCAGCACTGGTAAATAAATATGGCCTCAAAGAAAAATACTCTGGGTTATGTTTACTTGCGGAAATAAATCTCTTTCTGGGCACATCTTTCTTCTCTGTCTTGTCAAAAGACACCTTTCTTTCTCCTCTCATTCTCCTCAAGTTTACCACCCACTCCTAAACTCTGGGCCAGAGGTGAATGAGATATGGATGTTCAGAGCTTGGCTTAACCCATTGCGATCTGACTGCATCACCTGGAGAGGACAGAGTGGTCTTCCTGGAGTGTTGGATGCTCCCCACAGCCCTGCATCCCTCAGACCTGGGAGGGGGCTGCACTGAGGCTCTGGGCTCTGGAGGGGAGGCTCTGTGAACCCCCAAAGGACAAGGATTCCCACAGCTCTGAAGTCTGTCTGGACAGAGATTCCCACAGCTCTGGAGTCTGTCTTGAACCTTCCCAATGCCATCATCACACTGTGAATTGAGTCAAAAAGCTGGACCTTGCATAGACACCAGGCTGAAGTCAAACTAAAAGTCATGTGGAGACACACCGAGGTGACTCAGACCAGGGACAACATGATGTCTAGTTGCCTAGACTATGTGCTCCCAAAATGGCACCCAAAAGATTGTCTGGATTTATAGATGAGAGAGGAAGGAAGAAAGGAAGGAAGGAAGGAAAGAAGGAAGGAAGGAAGGAAACAAGGGAGGGAGGAAGGAAGGGAGGCAAGGAGGAAGTGACAGCAAACCAGTGCTACCAGTTGCATTGCTCAACAAAAAGATGACAGGACATTGGTTGGTCATCAGTGACGCAAGTTATTCACTACAAGTAAGAATTTTGACAAGCCAAAGTAGGGCATCTCCAAGTTATCTGTTATTCTAACGGCCTCTGTGTTTCTATGAGGAAAAAAGTTGAAGCAGTTAAAGGTTAAATTTATCCAGATCATGGAACCTCGAATCAAAGAAGCAGTGACCACTGTCCCACAATCCATGTCTGCCAGGCCCCATTGGAGTTTTCTAACCTCCTTTCTTTTATTTCTGTGTCACCAAGGTGGCCTCAAGGGAGCACTCCCTGCTCCCAACAGCCCTGATCTTTTCACTAAGAAATCAGATAGTGACTAATTTCTCCAAAGCCACTTGGAACCTGTTCCACTGATCGGCATCTTCTGGAAACCCTGGGTCTCTTGGTCCTCGAAACCTTCTTGTGCAGTAACAAAGACATGGCAGCTACTGAGTTCACCATCAGCACGTTTCTCACATCTGAGGAAACTGAAGGGAAGACATCGTCTGAAGCCACACAGGGAATGGACAGGAGTGCAAAGGTCACACCAGGCGCTCCTGCCTCCCCTAGTCTGGAGGGAAAGGAGACTCTCAGTGGTGCACAAACCTGGGTGCTCTGATAGCCTTCCGGAAAAATCACTCTCATCTGACCCCCAAAGGTTAATCTTCAGCGAAATGACTCAGGTGTGGGTGGGCAGGGCTGGAGGGTCAGCTTCCGGCCATCACCATCAACAACAGGAGAGGAATTTGCTGCTCTGGAAGCAGGTTCCCCGAGAGCCCTGCCTAGGACATGGGATCCTGTGTCCTCCATAAACCTGCCTTGGTCCCCTGCCGGGAAGGAGCCAAGGTCTTGTGCTTCCGCAGTGGAGCCCTTTGAGAAGCCCGGGAGACAGATGAGAAGACCAGAGGGCGCTGATCATCCAGCTTTATCCACATGGAGTCCGGACGCGGGAGGATGCTGTCTCTTTGGCCAATTTCCAGGACTTTCAGCCTGAAATATCTATAACATTCTCTCTAAAAATTACTCACCTGGGGCTTCTGATGTTTTCAGAGAGATCACCCGTGTTAACTGCTCATTCCTCCAGCTTCTTGCAGGTTGTCCACGGATAAAGTTAGACCATTAGAAAACATTTTACTTGAAGACTATCAACCCTCTTCAAATTTGTGCCAAATGTCTTTGTGCAGCATCAGAGAAACTATTCCACCTCCTCAGCATTCGTGGAAGGGACATATATCAGAAAGACCTCTTGGAACAATATTTCCATTTCTTCCCTGAAGCGATGGTCAGATTCGACCTGATGTGTTAACCTGTGTGTCTGACTTCATGCTGCTTATATATTCATGCTGGAAGGTGGCTCTGGGTTTCTGTGTAGCAAAATTTTATACATTCCTTGATCACAGAAAATCTATGCAGCATAAACACTTTCCATGTAGGCTTCTCTACCAATAAATGTAGCCCTAAAATTAGTGTGCAATTTCAAAAGCAACAGCCTTCTAGAGATGCCCAATACAGACAGATCTTTTTTTGCCAACTTCTCAAATAATAAATGAAAACACTTACTTGTTTTTATTTAAAAATATATTTATTATAATAGAATATTTGCAAGATATAGAAAAAAATAGAATGAGAAGAAAAATAAAACTACCAGGCCCAGAACCAAAGGCCACCGTGGATAACAAAAATACAAAGGTCTAATGAAGCACTTTGAGATCTCTTGCTTTAGCTTTCCTCTTAAGTTTTAATGACAGACTATTGTATTAGTCCACTTGAGCTGCCAATAAAAGTGCTGCAGACTGGATAGGTTGAAAAATAGAAGTTCCATTCTTGAAGTCCTTTAGACAGTGAAGTCCAAGATCAGGAAGCCAGCGGGGCCAGGTTCTGGCAGGGCTGTCTTCCTGGCTTGTAGCTGGCTGCCTCCTCCAGAGTCTTTGGTGGTGGTGGAGGTGGTGGTGGTGTGGGGGTCTCTGGCATCTCTTCTTAGAAGCACACTAATCCCATCACGGAGTCCCCACATTTGTGACCTCACTAAACAGAATTCTCTCCCCAAATCCTCACTTTCCATTCCATCACGTTGGGGGTTAAGGCTTCAACACGTGGAATTGGGAAGATGCAGACTTTTGTCCTCAGCAGCCACATTGACCGAAGCCAGGTTGAGAGTCACTGCTCCTCAGATGTGTGAGTGACACCTTTGAATCCTACAGCCCTGCCCAGAGGGAAGCAGGTGGAGAAGGTGAGAGGTGGTGGAGCTCATCCGAGACAGGTTATGGGCTACACGAGGTCCCTGATCTCAGCAACCACAACTGATGCATCCACCTGGGTGCCATCTCCTCTCCCTCCTTCATTTCCACAAACAAAGCTTTTTCCTCGGGCTGCTTGGATTGAGATCCAGGTGAGATAAGCTCAGCAGATGACCAGGGAGCCAACAGGGATGGAGCAGGAGGGAGGCAGGATGGAGGGAGGTGCAGGGGTAGACGCATCCCAGGGAGGAGGCTGAAGAAGAGGAGGCTTCATCGCTGCATCTCATGCCTCATCTCAAACCAGTGGGGGAGCAGAGCTCCAGGAGACCATTGCAGTGATGGCGTCGTGGTGGGTGCCACCTGCCCTCCACGTTCACCTCTGCATCCCCACTGCCCCCACATCCTCCCAAACCAGCTCCTGCCCAGAGTAGAAACCTACTGAGCAGGTGTCAAGGGGAGGAGCATGCGCACCACCCCACTGACTGAGGCCGTCCCCGCCATCCTGCGCCTTTGTTCTTGCTCTTAATTGGTTGAAAGTAGAGACTCTTCGCTGGGCTGATGTTAATCCCTTACATATTCTCTGCCTTTTATTTCTTCCTTACACCTATTCAAGGACTTTAATCCCTAATTAGCCCCACTCTTAAATGTTTTCAAGCAAGCAACTTCTTAATATTTAGAATGAAGTGCGAATGTTTAATCTTAAATGAAATCCCTTTGTCTCTGCATCTTCCGTCCAGCTCCTATGGAAAGTACCTGCCATTCCCCACCCCTCCCCTTCCTAGAGCCGTGGGCCCTCTGTCTCCCTCCATCTGGCCCTCCAGCCATCCCCAGGCATCTGGGCTGCGGCTGCCTCTAGCTATCTCTTTGCTGATCTGTTGGACACAGCCCCATCCAATCTGCTTGAGTTTGGCCCTGGGGAAGACTTGCTCCTTTTCCCCTGACTTCCACGTTGGTGCTCCCCTGAAGGCCCTTCCTCCTCCTCTCCTGGCTCTGTACTCCACTTACACGATGAAGACACCCAGAGCTAGAGTTTGGCCCAGGCAGCCCCTGCGTTCCCAGTGTGTGTATCTCCTAAGTCAGGGTAGGCTCTGTGAGGCTGCCGAAACAAACCCCAAATTGCAGAGGGAACGCAAGAAAGATCTACGTGTGTATGCAAAACAGTGCCCACCTGTGTGTGTGCTTTCTCATCTTTTAGCCACGTCACTGTAGCAGTGGCCTCCTAATTTTCCTCAGCTCTGGAAGACAGCTGGACGATCCAGCAAGACGCTTTAAGGATCAAGGCAGAGAGTGGCTATTGGAGCTGGCCTCTGTCCCTCGCAGTCCTGTGTTGGAGCCATGACCTGCGGTGACTCAGAATGTGACTGTATTGGAGACAGGGTCTTCAGAGGTAGTGAAGGTAGCATGAGGTTATGAGGGTGGCCCTGATCCAATGTGCCTGGTGTCCTTAAAAGGGAGATTGGGACAGAGGCACACAGAATGACCAGCATGTGGGGACCTGGAGAGAAGAAGACAGTTTCTGCCAGCCAGGGACAGTGGTCTCAGGAGGAGCCATCTGTGACTTCTGCCTCAGCACCTGAGGAGACACCTTTCTGCGGTTGCCGTCACCCAGCCGGTGGGAGTTGGTACCGCAGCCAGAGCGGAGCTGCACCATGGCTCACACTGGTCCCTATCCTGCGGCCAGAGCTCCGCCTCAACCCTCCCTGTGCAGGGCTGGGGATGTTATCTTCCTTGTGCTGGAAGGGGAGTGAGGTGGGGAATCGGGTGGGGAACCCTTGGCCACGTCTCTGCCACTAACCCACCAGCTCTGGAGCCTTGCCACTGGGAAGTGCCAAGGGCTCCCCAGCTTCCCTCTCTGTATGGATGAGCCCAGCGTCCCCTCTTTCCTCTTCCAAGGTCCAGTCCATCTCCCCAGGGGCTTGGCATATCCTACTCCCTCACCTCCCCCGCTGGAAGAGCACCTTCCTGCCTCTCATGCCCTGCACAGCACATCAAGGGAGAAGACACGAGCTCAGGAAGGGTCTGAGGGTCGCCAGCCCATTCCTCCTCTCCTAGAATCTGGAGGTCTCCCTGTCTCTGCAGCACTCACCAGTGCCATGCAGAGCACCAGACTGGATTAAACATGGATGCAGGACTCTCTCCCAGCTCTCAAGGCTGGAAGTCCAAGATCAAAGTGCTGCCAGGCTGGGTTTTATGCAGTAGCTGCCTTCACACTGCCCCCTCATGACCTTTCCTCTGCATGATGGCTCCTGGTATCGCTTCATTGTCTTATAAAGACATCAGTCAGAGTGGGATTAGGGCCACACCTTTATGTCCTCCTTATTTCAGTATATGGTCACACTTGTGGTAGCGGTAGGGTTCCATGAATGAATTTGGGAGGACACAGTTCTCCCAGCACTTGGAGAATGTACTGTGTTTGCTGTCCAGTATGTGCCAGGCAGCAAAGGGCTGCCCCATACCAGGGAGCTCTGCAATGAGAAGTACTGGAACTGAGTAACTGCAGGTATTCCTGATGAAATTTATGCATTGGTCAGCATTGATGCACAATGCCCTGGTAAAAAACAGGCCCTGAATCTGAGTCTTGAGGATTTTCAGTGGCTTTTAGGGCTCAGCTTCAGCTTCTCTATGTTTCTCCACTCATGTGGAAGTAGCTTCCCATCCTGACTTCCCTCCTCAGATTTGCACCCAGTGAAGAGGGAGGACCAAGTGATGCTTTTACCGAATGTAATCTACATCACTTCCTCTTGCATTTTATTGGCCAAAGGAGGTCATGTGATCAAGCCTGGCAGCAATGGGGTATAAGAGGAGGTCGCTGAGCAACAGGCTCTGGGGATAGGGGAGTAGGCAAGTGTTTCAAATGAGTGACTCAGGCTACCAGAACACTGCATGTATATTTCTCACTGTGTGTGTGTGTGTGTGTGTCTACTAACAAACAAAAACAGAACACCACAATGAGAGACATAGGAACCCAGGAAACATTCAAAACTTGTGTAATTTTGTCCTCAGAGCATCTAATCAAATAAAATAAATAATAGAAATGCTTATCGTTACTTATGCGGCTGAAATGATATCTTCAGTTCCTATTGAGTGAATTGCCGAAAGGAATATTCTGGCAAATAGAGCCACTAACACAAGGGTGCAGTCTGTCTGCTGGATGGTGAAAATCCTTGGGGTTGGCCAAGGGGACAATGGCTCGGAAGATGCCACCGTGCAGCAGATCCCAGCTTTGTGTGGACCCCAGGAAGCCCGAGGTGGGGCTTGGGCTCCCGCTGCTGGGCTCCTTTGTTCTGCGCAGAGTAGGACATATCTCACATGGTAGAGTAGGGCCAGGTAGAGTAGGGCCACTCCAGCAGGGCCACCCCAGCTGGAACCCAGGAGGGAAGGGGTGTGGATGGGCGTCCTGGCCCATGGTGGGGTCTTCTACTGGGGCTGCTTTGAGGATGGCAATCAGCACAGCCAGCTGTTCCTATTGCTATTTGACATTGCCAGATAGATACGTGAGAAAGACTGTGTCTGCAGTCGTGTGCCTTTGCTGGTACTCACATACCATCCCCCATTTAACGATCGTCTACAGGCTTATTGACTAATGCTTGAACAAGGAATCTCCCCAAACAGAATGCCCAGCCCATTCACTGGGTTCCTGGAAATAGCAAATCATGGCACTTTGCCTGGAAACCTAGAGATTCGGCAATGCCTGGCAGGTGGGAAACAGAAAAACACGTGGAGACCAGCATTTCTGCTCGGGCCCACATTCATGCTGTCAGGCCTTAGACCGCCATCACTCTGAGCTCTGTGGGTTTTAACCTCACACCTTGGCACCGCTCTTGTGTATTCGTGGCTTGTTAATTAGGTGGGTCACTGCTCTTTTATGAAAATAATAGCTTGTATTTATTGAGCGCTTACTGAGCACCCAGCATTATTGCAGCCACTGGACATGCACTGCTGTCTGGGTTTTTTTTAACTATCTGTGTGAATAGGTGACCACAAAGGGTGAAGGGGACTTTGTAGATGTGATTGTGGTTACGAATCTTAAGACAGGATGATGGTCTCTGATTATTTCAGTGGATTAATCTAATCACCTGAGTCCTTAAAAAGAGGAGATTATTGTTTTCTGAGTGGGGGAAAAGGCCACCAAAAGAGATGCTGGCAAAGAGGAAGTCACAAAGATTCTAAGAGCAAGAAGGAGTGGTAGCACTGTAGGTTCTGAGATATGGGGTCCACATACAAAGACTCCAGAGGGAATCTGGACCCAGTGGGCCATGGCAGAAAGGCAGAAAGGAAACAGGCATCTCTGCCCCACAACAGCAAGTAGCTAGATTCTGCCCATGATCTGAGAGCGCTTGGAAACATCCAGGTTCAAACCTCGTCTAGCTGACACCTTAATCCCAACCTTCTGAGATTCACAATGGGGAACATAGCTGAGCTATCCTAAAGTGGTCTACAGGACTGTGAGGTAGTAAGTGTGCACTGTTTCAAGCCTCTGAGTCTGTGATCATTTGTTACGGCAGCAAGAGGACATGTATACATTATCTTGGAAAAGCTCTTGGAAGCAACATTGGAACCCTGGGCACAGCCCACCTGCTGGCTTCCCTCAATCCCTGCCTTGCCACTCCCAGAGGAGAAAGTATATTAGTCACTTTCCCATCTCTGGGACAAAATATCTGACCTCCATCATTAAAAGGAGAGGTTTATTTGGTTTACAAGTTCCAGCGGGTTTAGTCCATGGTTGGCTATCTCCAAGGCAGAAACAGCATGGTACAAAGGCATGGTGGAGGAAGGATGCTCACCCTAGGCAGCCCAGAAGTACAGAGAGCAAGGAAGAGCTAGGGACAAATATAGACCCTTCCAGGCCACACCCCAGTGACCCGCCTCTTCTGACTAGGCCTCACTTCCAAACACATGTGGCTTTTTTTTTTTTTTTTTGTGGGTACCAGGGGGTCGACCTCAGGACCTCGCGCGCCAGCAGGCGCCCGTGCCACTGAGCGATATCACCGGCCCCTTTTTTTTGTATGTGGGTTCCGGGAGTCGAACTCAGGCCCTCGCGCTTGCTGAGCAGGCGCTTAAGCTGCTGAGCCATCTCACCAGCCCAACACATGTGGCTTTAAGGGGATATTTTAGAAGTAAACCATAACAAGAAGAATAGATAGCCGAGTGACGAGTGTAGGGGAAGGGGGCTTGCTCATTCCAGCTGGGTCCCCTCTCTCTACCCTCTGGGATCTTTCTGCCCCTGGTAACCATCACCTCATGCCATGTTGCAGGAGAGGTCTGCCCAAAGGGCACCCTGCATTTCCCCTGCACTAATCTCTTCCTCTGGAAAGTCTTCCTCTGCCTGGTGAAATGAATTCTTCAGTGAATGATCAGCAAGCCTGTTGCAGCCATTGATTGAAAGTTCTACTCTCAAATCCAGTTATTACTGGCAATGAAACTAGCATATTTATTTTTACCTGTCTGACTTTTGCTTCTAACTCTCCATTGATTCAAGATGCAGGAAAATAGGAGATATTTATCGCCCTTCTAAAGTCCCAGCGCACTGGTCTGAGCATCTTACTCCCACTTACTCTGCGCACCACTCAGATGCCTTACGATGGCTTTCAGAGCCCTTCAGAATCCCTGGCCCAGCATCACTCAGTAAAGATGGAATGCAGACCACAGACAGCACTTTCAAGTTTCTAGTGGTCAGGTTGAGAAAAGTAAAAGAGAAACGGATGAAATTGATTTTAATAATATATTTTATTTAAATCAATATTTCCAAAATATTGTCATTTCAACATATTTTCAATTTAGAAATTGCTAGTGAGACAGAGATTGCAGGCTGCTTTCTGCCATCCAGTGCATGTGTGACAGCGGCAGCACCCCTCGGTCAGAATGGCCAGCTTTCCTGCTCTGGGTGACCCTGGGCTGTAGCTTCTAGCATGGACAGTCCAGGCCCAACCTCAGTGTCGACCATTCTGCTTCTAACTTTTGCTGTCTAAGAAAACCCCACATTTCATTTCCACCATCGTCCTATCCTCTCTCTCCTCACTGTTTCTTTGGTTTGAAGCATCTGTCACCTCCCTCCTTTTTAGGATACTTCTTACCAATGCCTGTGATCCTGGCTTCCTCTGGAAAGTCTCCCTCAACTCCTGTCTTAGGCACTGGGACAAAATCCCCGACAGCTACACCTTCAAGGAGGAAAGGTCTAATACGGCTCACATTTTCAGCCCATGGTCCACTGGGTCCAAGGCAGGACAGCATGGCAGAGGGGTGTGGGGGAGGAAACGCTTCTGGCGGCATGGCGGACAGGAAGCAGAGAGAAGGGAGAGAGCCAGGAAGGAGTTAATCCTTCTGGGTCATGCCCATGTGACCTGCGTACCCCAACCAGACCCCACCCCAAGAGTCAGCCAGCTTTAGCTCCTCCACGGTCCAATCACCTTCCTGTGAGCATGAGGCTTTAGGGGGACATTTAGATGTAAACCATAGCAACTTCCTAAATAGGTTCACTGTCTCTCTTTAGTTGCCCAGGGCATCCCGTGCAGCTCTGCGTCCCCCATCCATGCCTTTGCTTTCTGTGGCTTTCATTGCCTGTGGTCAACTGCAATCAAAAATATGACAGAATAAGGGAGTGAGACAGAGATATAGAGAGAACACATTCACATGTTTCACTACAATATGTCATCACAATTGTTTTATTATTAGCTGTTATTACCTCTTACCGTGCCTAACTTATAAATTAATCTTTCTTACAGGTGCAAATGTATAGGAATAAACATAGTTTGTATAGACTGGCAATTCTTGCCGTGATTTCAGGCATGTGCCGGGAACCTTAGAACATATCCCCCCTGGGTAAGGGGGACTTCCGTAATTCCATTCCTGTGGAATTTGTTAAATTCTGCTATTATAGGAGGTTTCACTTCCGTTAGCATACAGAAGGCTTTGAAATGAGATCATTTCTAATGAAGCCACAAGAGATTACCAAAATTAAACTTTTCTTCAGGACCACTGAAGAAAGGACACAAATAAATCGGAAAGGACTCCAGAGGGACAAATCCTTGCTAGGTGAACCAAAGAACAACTGGCAAAACTGGGGACAGCTGAAACAGAGCCAGAACCCTGCCACAGAAGGGCCGACCTCGGGGGCAGGAAGCAGCTGAAGAGGGTCAGTTAGATTTGAACGTGGAAAACCCCCGGATGTCAGGACAATCTCTCTTCTTAGTAAGAGTCATACAAAAAAATGTTGCAAGGAAGAACAGGCTGGGCCAGAGTGCGGGAGGAAGCTCGTGCATGGGCGATGCAGACCCAGGCTTGAAGACTTAGCGCCTTATGATTCCGCAACGTCCACATCCAGCTACTTCACACTCTGGCTATCTCACAAGCAAGAGCCTGAGGACCAGCAGACACAAGATCTTACAGCTTTGAGATTGTTGGGGCTCGGAAAATATCGTTCCAAAGTCTTCTCCTCTGGGGTTCATACAGACAGCACTGAGAGCAGCAGACACCCCTGTTTACTTAAAGACGGGGTCCCCTAAAGGAGAACATCTCTGCTCTGTCCCCTCCTTGGTACTCTATCAGCCAAGGGAAATTAGACTCATAACACAAAGGAGACTAAAAGCGGGTATCACTCCAGAGCCCAGAGGGGCTGGTCCCTGCCATTGCCTGTCCTTCACGCCCACTCGGCTCCCCTGAAATTGCCTCCAGCCTGCACCTCCTCTTCTCTGTGAGGAGGGTGTCCAAGCTCAGCCCCGGGCCCTCTCCGAGTTTCGTTCTTCCTTCGACTCCCGCACCCTTGATGTTTACAAATAAGCACTCCTTTCCTCCTCTTAGTCCACGGGCAGTTGTGTTTTCTTTAACCAAGGATAATTTTCTCCTCTTTAAGAAGAACAGTTACACCATGAGTCAGTTTAAAGCGTACTATTAACTACACATAATCAGGGTGAATCTGAGAAAATGCCAGTTCTCCACAGCAGAGCCAGGACGCAAGGGAACTGACAACTCTAGATCTTGGGTTTGCATAAAGTCCTCATAAAGGGAGACATGGGTCCTGTCCCCCAAACAATTTATCCTCATCAGTGTCTCCTCCAATTAGCAGCTCAGGGCCGGGGTAGACTCCCAGCAGCCCTGAGAAGGTGGCATCACCACACCCACGTCTGCAGCCTGCAGGGTTAGCACCAGCTACAAGGGGGAAGCTTAAGCCTAATTCCCTTCTCCTTGTGCACGTTTTCAAAGTCACAATCCCTCACACCACTCCACTTTATTTCCTTGCTTTCATCTTTTTTTTGTCCTTCCTTCCATCTTATTTAAGTTACACTGAGAGAAAACAATGCAAGTGTATCCCTCCAGCTCTGTGTCAGAAAATCTGCAGACTCACCGAGTAAAATGCATGTCCATAGAAGAGAGTGAAGCATGTGGAGAGAGCTTATTTGTTTTGTAGGCTTGAATTTTCAACTCTTCATGGAGTGGAAAGAAAGTCCCCTTGGTCCTGTCTCTGGAAAGAGAGATGGAGAGAGCTGAATTCACTAGGAGTGGCCGAAACTTTAACAAATGCCCCAATTCTACTTCTGCTGATCCCACTACCGACCCGCCTAGAGTGCCCTCAATGGGCGCAGTGGGCCATGCCAGGAACTCTCACACATTGCAAGTTGGAGTGTAAAATGGGGCATCACTTTGTCAAGTCACTTGGCAACCTCACATGGTTACATCTACCTTAGGCCCAACAATTCTACTCCGAGGCATTGGTGAAGAGAATCAAAAACCTGCACCTACAAACTAACTTCTACAAAGGTTATTTGCCCAAACTGGAAATGATCCCAATGTCCATTAGCCAGAGGATGGGTTTTTATAAAGGCTGTGTGCTATAGTCACACAATGGAATGCTACTCAGCAATGAAAATAAATACATGTTGATGCTTGTAACTCTGTAGATGAATCTCGAACACGTGATTTTGAGCAAGAAGAGCCAACACATAAGATTGTGTCTCTGTGACATTCTAGTGTGGGGGCACTAAGCTGTCACGGTCACAGTCACATCGGTGGTTGCCTGGGAAATGAGGCATTGCCTGAAAGGAGATGAGCGTGTATGTTCTAGGGAATGGTAAATATTTCATTGCTGCAGTGGGGTCTTGTTGCAGGGGGTGGATCACTGCTCAGGACTCTTCAAACTGTGCACTTGAAATGGGTGCATTTTACAATAAATAACCGTTACCTCAATCAAGTTTGTTTTTAAAGATCCGTCATAGCTGCTAGCCCAGGATTCTCAACCTCAGTGCTGTTGACACTTTGTCCAAGATGATTCCTGGTCACTGTGCAGGGCCGTCTTGTGCACCATGGGGTCCCTGGTCTCCACCCACCAGATGCCATGAAGCCCTCCCACCCACAGACAAAAGGACAGGTGTCCATGCGGTGCCAAGCCTTTCCTCTGCTCAAGGGCAGTGGCTCAGGGCTGAAAACCAAACTGGCAAAAGAGAGTAACAAGGAGAGAAATCCAGTGTTTTAAACATACATCCATGCAGGAGACATCGGTGCAACACACAGGTGTGCAGAGCTCAGAGCTTAGAATTTGCTGGGGCTCAGACATGATACCCAAAGTGAAGAATCAGAAGTGTCTCTGCCCTTCTCCTCCCCTCCTGTCCCTCACCGCCATTCTCCCACAGCAAGCCACAGAGGCCTGAATGCTTCTTTCCAAGGCAGATCACAGGTTAGAGACAACAGAACCCTTTTTATAAAGCCAAACATAAAATCCAAAAATGTTACTGTAACTTCCCCCAGCTCTGTGTAAGAGCTGGCTGTAAAGGCACCTCTGACCTATCCCGTTTGATTGTAGGTCATAGAGCTCCGTTCCAGAGTGATCCTGCCTACCCTACCCAGAAGGAAAGAGCCCTGCGCAGAGAGGCCGGGAAGGACCTGAGCAGGCTGACCTCGCTGGGCCTGCCCCTCCGTCTATTGCTGTTCATCACACCCTTTTTCAAGCTTAGTTTTGTATGGCTGTCTATGCTTCATCTGAACTAGGCATAAAGATGAATAACTCACCCTAGGTCTTTAGATCTTCATTTCTGAAGTTTCACATCCCCTGTAAAACTGTGATCAAATAAATTCGATATGTTTTTCTCTTGTTAGCTTCTCTTTGGTTGTAGAGATGTTGGCCATAATCATGACCTTTTATGATGGGCAGGAAAATAATCACTTTTTTTCCTGCTCCTACGATGTCATCTTAATAGGTGAAGGAGAGGGGGAGAAAGGTGCTCACAGACAGAAATAACTTTCTGGGAAGATAGGTGGATGGATGGATGGAAGGGTGATGGGTAGGTGGGTGGATGGGTAGATGGATGGATGGATGGTAGGTAGGTGGGTGGATGGGTGGGTGGTGGGTAGATGGATGGTTGAATGGGTGGATGGGTAGATTGGTGGATGGATGGTAGGCAGGTTGGTGGTAGATGAGTAGAGAGATGAATGGATGGATACATGGATGGTGGGTAGATGGATGGTTGAATGGATGGATGGGTAGATTGGTGGATGGATGGTAGGCAGGTGGGCGGTAGATGAGTAGATAGATGAATGGATGGATACATGGGTGGTGGGTAGATGGATGGTTGAATGGGTGGATGGGTAGATTGGTGGATGGATGGTAGGCAGTTTGGTGGTAGATGAGTAGATAGATGAGTGGATGGATACATGGGTGGTGGGTAGATGGATGTGTGAGTGGGTGGATGGGTAGATTGGTGGATGGATGGTAGGCAGGTTGGTGGTAGATGTGTAGATAGATGAATGGATGGATACATGGGTGGTGGGTAGATGGATGTGTGAGTGGTTGGATGGGTAGATTGGTGGATGGATGGTAGGCAGGTTGGTGGTAGATGAGTAGATAGATGAATGGATGGATACATGGGTAGTGGGTAGATGGATGGTTGAATGGATGAATGGGTAGATTGGTGGATGGATGGTAGGCAGGTTGGTGGTAGATGTGTAGATAGATGAATGGATGGATACATGGGTGGTGGGCAGATGGATGTGTGAATGGGTGGATGGGTAGATTGGTGGATGGATGGTAGGCAGGTTGGTGGTAGATGAGCAGAGAGATGAATGGATGGATACATGGGTGGTGGGTAGATGGATGTGTGAGTGGGTGGATGATTGAATGGTGCATGGATGGACAGTGGATAGGTTGGTGAATGAATGGATAAATGGATGGTGAGTGGTGGGTGCGTAGGTGGGTGGATGGATGGATGGATGGATGGGTAGCGGGCAGGAGATTGAATGCATAGGTGAGTAAGTAGTGGGTGGATGGGTGCATGAATAAACTCTAAGTTCTCTGATCTGGAATATTATACATGAAGACACTAGCCCACTGCCTGGCACTCTTGGGTCATTTATTGAGTGGCTAGAAGCTTTTAATATTTTGATATTTTAAATAAGGTGCTACTGAAATGCTATCATTGAGAATGACTTCAGTCACTTATAAAATTGAATGTACAAAGGAATTCAAGGGACCACTGCCACCCCTGCCTTCAAAGAGCCTTCCTCCCAGGCAGAACAAACAAGGGACTAGTGATGAGCAGGGCCCAGATCAGCCCCGCTGTGGAGTGCAGTTGCTAACTGCAGCCTAATGTGGACACCTTGCCAGGTCATCAGGCAGGCAGCCCAACGTCTCAGCAGGGCCGGGCTCCCTGCTGGTGCTGCTCCAGGGGTTCTGAATATGAGCATCGGGGCTTGTTTTGGCTTGTAAAGGAAGCACGTGGGAAGTAGAGGCCAGAACTGCTACTGCCTGTGAAATCTAACAAAGGTAAGGCCCAATTCTGGAATCACTGTGCCACAGATAAGCCTGCTTTGAATAGAAATGCTTGCAGCATGCCGTAAAAATCCTCAGGGCAGGGTTTGCCCTGCAACTGCTCCCTGCAGGCCCAAGGACAGAACGTAGCCCCTGCATCTGCAGGCTGGAGATACAGCAATTTGTCTCAAAGGTGAGCTTTGTTATCTTGCATCCAGATCCCTGACGTAAAGTGATTCATGTCCTCTCTCCTCTGCGTGTTGAGATGACACCAATGATTCACTCATTTGCAGGTAAAAATTGTTATGTTTCAATGGGAATCTGCATTGCTACAGCCTGGCCTTCCGGGTTATCAGATCCCAGCCCTACCCATTATCTTCCAGTTATTTTGAAACTGTAAATTGCAGGTAAATGACGGTTATGTAAATTCTGCCCTACCTGCTAGAGGCTTAAATTGACTTTCTCCCTTCAGAAAAAAACATTTTTGTCTTCATTTCCAATTCATCTCAACATTGCTTTATGCGATAAAAATTTTGTTTTGACTTTTCCTTTGAATGGGTAGTAACATCCGTTCTTCTCTCGCATCCTGAAAGCAAAATAAATTCTTTCCCAGGTGCTCATTTTATCGTCTTGGTTTTATCTTTTTCTGAAAAATCACCTTTTAATACATTTCAACAGATATCCATTGACCAGTCGTTATGTGCCTAGGACTGTAGCCTGTGCCAAGGATAGAGGTGGGTAACAGAGCTCCCGTTTTTAGAATCAATGACCTTTTCCCACTGTGGTGCAGAAGAAGAAATAAAAACGGGGAATTCCTCTGCTGATTCCTGTAGCTCACGAGGCTCTGAGCCGATTTCTGAAGACCCAAGGCCAGAATGGCCAAAGCCAGCCTTGGGCTTTGACTCAATCAATTCCCTGATGGCTGACGCAAGCCATGTTTTATGTGACTGTGACCATCTGTATTACGCATAGCCACACCTGCTTTAAAGTATATTTTCTGATGAAAGGAGGCAGTGTGTACTCACTAGGATCTTTGGGAAATCCAGAGGAGCATGAAAAATACCCTCTGTGAGTCTCAGAAGTGTGAAAACGTCCCCAATATCCCAACATTTGCACCTCCTGCTCTGACCGTCACAGAATACCGCTCCTTCTCCAGCCCGAGCCTCTTTCTCCCCTTCAGAACCGGACCTCGCCATAGGATCATCTGGATCCTGGGTCCTTTCCTTACCTCCCACCCCTCTATATGGCCTTTTTTTCAGCAGCCCCACATCCCCCAAATTCTCCAGCCCACTCTACTCAAAGTCCACTTGACTTGGGGTGACAAAGGTCACCAATGGCTTCAGCCAGAGAAGCCCCCAGGGTTGAGTGATGGAGGGGAAGACTGGTGTGGGGTGAGAGGGGTGGGAGGGAAGGAGAGGACCCAGCCCCACATTCTCCAGCTCGTTCCCCTTGGAACACAGATCCATACATCTAATGTCAACTTGTATGTGGCCAACACGTGTCTTGCACGTCCTATGTATTTCATTTAGCTATCATGACTATACAGTGAGGGTTGCATAGCTACTGATGAAAGTAATTAACATATAAAGAGCCTGAGACATGAAGATATCATTTGTCCAAAGCAGTGAAGTCAGAATTCAAAATCAGTCTGACTCCCAAACCAACAATACTATGATAAGGTACCAGCTGACTTCTCAAACTATTCACCTGTATATCTCAAAAGCACCTCTAACTCAGTATCTCCCTCTTCATTCCACCCTTTCCTGATGTTTTGTAAGTCAGTGAAGGGTATCATCACCTCTCTTGTGAACAGCAGTGTCGTCAAAGCGAATGCATCATCACGGGCCCAATGAATGACATTATCATCCAGTGGGTGATAACACATGCCTAGTTTCTGTTGCTATAGCAAAACGCCAGGGTCTAGATGATTCGTTAAGAAAAGAGATTTGTTGGGCTGACAGTTTTGGAAGCTGCAAGTCCACAATCAGGTGGGCCCATCCATGGAGCCTTGGGCGAAGTCTTTCTGGCTTCATTTCAGCATGGCAGATGCCATCGTGGCAAGAACCCATGCAGGAAGGAGAAGTGGGGTGAGATGGGCAGCACAAGGCTGGAGAGGTGCCAGGCTTTCCTCTTAGTCCATTCTCTGGAGGACGAACTCACTGGTACCCACCCTGACCTTCCTGGACGCCAGCAGGAATCTACTCCCAAGGGGAACCCTTCTGGTCTAACTACCTTCCCTGAGCCCACTTAAAGGTTCCACCACCCCGACTCCTCCACACTGGGGAGCAGGCTCCCAGCACAAGAGCTGAGGATGACCCTCAAGCCACAGCACCTGTCATTTGTCTAGGGAGTGGCATTGCCCTCTGCCCTGTGCACGGTGTCCTCCACCTGGTGATGTCACTGGCCCCAGTGAATGCCACAGTCGAGTCCATCTCACTGGAGTCTTGGGACCCTCCCTTCTCTCACACCTTTTGGGTCACTGCAGAAGACAGCCCCCCCCAGGCCCAAATGTGATTGTGCTCATTAGCAAGCAGTGCAGGCGGTACAGAGGTGACTTCCCTAAACTGGCTCTTGATTTAACTAGTGAGTCTGGCCGAGGCTGTGTCCGTGTCTTCATGACGGCAAGCGGGTGGCACTGGGCTAACACTGCTCGTCACACAGCTGAGCCCGGAGAGGCGGCCGTGGGACGGTGGGGCTGAGATGTGAGATAACGTCTTCGCTAAGGCCTGCATGACCCCGGAGAAAAACCTTCCCAGAACTGCCTTCAAGCAGGTCACTCAACCACAACCTCTGTCCCTTTTGCAAGAATGCTTTGCTCGCCTTTTACAAGCCTTGCCTGCCTCGCCACGTGTCTAGCACGTCCAGCCACAATCCCCTCTCCATTTTCCTCCATATGAACGTGATCGATAAATACTGAGCTTCTGGCTGCCTCGTGGCTTTCTGTTCCCTGTGAGCCACTGGTCATCCAGATCCCCGCTGCACTGCCAGCCCTTGTTTTCTTTTCACCATGTGCCGTGACACCTGGCAGGACACTGGGGACGCACTGCAGGGGTCCCTAATGGGTCAACACTAAGACACCTCCGAAGCTCTTGTAGAAGTCCAGCCCTTCGTTTCAGAGGGTTGTATTAACTTGGAAGAAGTAGAGAGCAGTCGGTGTGGCTGTGTGTCTAATGTCCCGACATGGATGTGCCTCTGTATGCTACATAAGATGACAGAGGAGAGCTGTTCCTGACCTCTCACTGCTGGTTCTAAGCGCTCCATAAACATTTGTTGGATTCTAAATAGGAGTGACACGCTTGTGGCAGTGACAGACACTGTGAAGAGTAACGTTGGTGCCAGATGATACGTGTTACACCCTGGGTATCAGTTGCAAGAAAAGTCAGTGACTCTGATCATTAATTTGAGATTTGAATTTGCAGGAAACAATTTCTCAAGTTCCACAGGGATAAAAACATCTACTATGTCTCTCTGTGTCTCTGTTCCTAGGAGAAAAAAAAAATCTTCTCTTTCTATAGTGTCCAAACTTTGTAAATCAATTCTTGAATAGCATTGTGTGTGTGTGTGTATGAGTGTGTGTGTTTGTGTGTGGAATTGGCAGGGTCTTACTTTCAACTAAATTTTGTGTGGCACCACAAATTATAACTTTTTCAAAAGTTAAAAGAGGGATTTAATCTCTTTAAATCTTTTAAAATTAAAATTCATGTAAAAATTCAGCCAACAAGAATTATAATACCAAAATTACAACCAATGCTTCGCCTGTGTGTCGCAGTCCATGAGCATCAGTGTTATTACTGCTATTGGTTTTGCCACAGTGAGGAACATCTGGCGTCTTGGCTAAAGGGTCGCAGCCTCTGGACAGCTGCGTCTTGCCCAGCCTGTCTGAGCCCTGGGTAGGTGTCGGCTGATCCTTGCCATCATCTCTGCCGGGCACAGCCAGGCCCTGTTCCACCCCTGCCCAGCTCCTCTGAAGAGCCAGCTCCGGAAGCATCAGGCAGCTCTCTGAACTTCCCTGAAATCTCCACAAGGAGACGGGGAAGTAGATTCACTCTGTGTTTCATTCAGGATGACGGACAAGCTAGTGTCCTTGACTCAGTCCCTGCTCAGTGTATACATGTATCAAAATATCACATCACCCCATATAGATACACACAAAGCCTGTGTGTCAGGCCAGCAGAAACAAACTTTACAAGTGCATTTGTAAAACCCCCAATGCACACAACCCCACCCACGAAAGGCCCCTCTGCTGCCACCACCTCTCCTCTCTCTCCTTTCCCCGGCATGGCTCCTGGGGCTCTCCGCTCGGTCTTTCCTCTTCTTCTCCTCTTTCACTTGCCCCAGTTAGCGCTGTCTTTCTCTTCTCTGAGTCTCTTCCTCCTGTCCCCCACCCCCTCAGGTGCTCTCCCTCTCTCTTCCTCCTCTGTCTCTGTCTCTCTCTGTCTCTTTCCCTCCCCTCCCTGTCTCTTTCTTTCCTCCTCTCCATCTGTCTCTGTTTCTGTTTCCCTCTCCCTCTCTGTCTGTGCAGGTGCGTCTCTCCTGCACCTCATTTCTGTCTCTCTGTGTGTCCCCTGTCTCCCTCTGGCTCCCTGACACCGAATACCACTTCTCACCCTCATCTGCCACGGCCGAGCCTGACCATCTTCCCTGAGCAAATCCACGCCTCGCCAGATTCACCCGCTTGCAGGGGGCACTACCAGTGACTTTGGAAAGGGGGGCCTCAGACACTTCTTGTTTCAGTGTTGAAGCCATGAATTCTATCAACTCTCAGATCCCCTCCAGAGAATAAAATAGCCAAGAAAAGAGTTCCTGGTAATAACACATTGTTATTTTCACTGCTTATTTGCTTTATAATGTTAAACTCCATGAAAAGGAGCACCTGACTGGAGTGAAAACAGCAACTGCTGGACACCAGGATTCAACAGCGTCCCAGTGTGGCAAGCGAGAGATGCCTGATGTCCCCAGGGGTGACCCTGCTACATCAGTTTGCAGGAACCCCAACCTTGAAGTCTGATCACCCTCCACATCTGGTCTGTTCCCAACTCCCCAGTGATGTCCACCTTCAGCAAGAACCTTCAGCAAGAACCCTGCGACCCTGAGGTTTCTTCGTGGCCATTTTTCATCCCGCAGCCCCACCTGTTCCTTGCCCTCCCCGTGTACAGAGCAGAGCCCAGCTTATCTCCCTCCTCACCAAACCCCAGGCCCAATGCCACGGCCCTGATCCCAGCTGCAGTGAAGGTCTTTACTGTGAATAAGCCTTCCTTACTGCACTCCAACCTGTGCCACTGAATAATTTTTCCTGTAACATCACACGGGGTCAGAATGGACATAGCTCAGCACAAGTACTGTATTCGTGGGCAGAGGTTTGCTGTCGTACTCGTGGGAGGGGCCGCGGAATGCCCAAAAGGCCAGTTGCCACCTGCAGAGCTACGACCCTGTCCATCGGTGATGCACTTAAGAGCCTAACTGACCAGGTGCAGGCGGTAGATCAGCTCTGGGCTGATTCCGAGTTCATCGTCCAAGCTAACGTGTCGGGGCTCTCCAATCGGCTCACAGTTACTATAGGATACCTCCGCGTGTTCATTTTATCCTCAGTAAGTTTTAAACTTCAGAATTTCCCTCACGGCCCTGTGGAGGGCACCGTGTGCCATCCAGGTGTTCCACCGAACGCAGAGGAAAAACAAAAACAAAGGAACAAATTTAGCCATTGTTTAGCAAATATAGGAATAGAAGGAGAACAGGTGCTGTGCTTTTGGTTGTTTATTTGCTTTGTGAATGTTGTTACATTTCCCAAGGTGGAGCATGTGACTGGGGGTGAGGGATGTCCTCTAAGTAGACGTTTGCAGGTGAGGTGGAAGGAGGAAGAGGAATTTAGCTGGCACGTGGGAAACACCATCGCTCTCTGCCTTTGGAGCCTGTGTCTTCACAGCCCTCTTCGCTGAGCTCTGCACCAGGGGTCCTGGCCGGTCTGAGGGAATGAACAGCAGGAATCCTGTGTTTCCTGGGCATTTACGATTCTCACGATATGGTCCAGTTGGCTTCACGCATGGAAAATGTGTGCCAGGCATGAATTTGGGGACAAAGACCTTTACCTCTGAAACTATCTTGGATGTCACGTTGGACACTGGTTCCCGAGGAGATGGTGAGAGTGGAGAGGGTATCCCATTGATTTTTTTCTCCTTCTGTTATCCCTGGCCAAACTCCCCCACTCTCTCGCCCACACACACCCTTTTTGCAATGCCAGGGATTAAACCCAGGACTTTTGCATTAGGTTACATCCCCAGTCTTTTGTTAATTTTTTTTTTTTCTAATTTTGAGACAGGGTTCTGCTAAGTTACTAAATTGCCCAGGCTGGGCTTAAAATTGCAATCCTCCTGCCTCAGCCTCCCACACTGCTGGGATTACAGGCGTGCACCACCACGCCTGGTCCCCTGCCCACTTTTTAAAATTATGTAGGCTGCAGTGTGCAGAATCTTCTCCCTATTTCTCCTTTCTCTACATTTTAGGAGACCAACGCAAGTGCTCTGCTACGCCATTTATTTCATTCTCCCTATGTCATCTTTGCTCTTTATTTCTTCCAGGCTTATTTTAATTCTAAGTTTTTATAACTGTGAAATGTGTATCCACAAAAGAGCAGGCGAAAACAGGAATGAACAATTGAAAATCTGCTATGACATGAATATTCATTTACCCCCTACCCACACCGAGAAAGAGGACAGGATCATGAGCGAAACCCCTCCCCGACGCGTCTCTGCTGGTCTCAAGTCCCTGGGTAGGACTCCCTTCCGTAAGCCACACCCCATATCTTCTATTAACTATTCCCTTTGTTTCTTTGATAGGTTTTTCTTCACTCTCTAGTTATTCTTACATTTGTTTTTGGCAGTTTTGAAGCTTTTTGTTTATTTGTTTTTACAGAATTGAGAATTGAACCCAGGGCATTCACACTGAGCTACATCCTCAGCCCTTTTTTTTTTTTTTTTTTTTTAATGTGGGTGCCTGGAGTCGAACTCAGGACCTCGCGTGCCAGCAGGCGCTTGTGCTGCTGAGCGATATCACTGGCCCTTTTTTTTTTCCTTTATGTGAATTCCGGGAGTCGAACTCAGGACCTCGCGCTTGCCGGGCAGGCGCTTATGCCGCTGAGCTAGCTCACCGCCCCCCCCACCTCCAGCCCTTTTTTATTTTGAGACAGGTTTTCACTAAATCCCTAAATTGCTGAGTCTGGGCTTGAACCTGCGATCCTCCTGCCTCAGCCTCCCAGAAGGCTGGGATGCCAGGCATGCGCCACCAAATCCTGCAGATTTGGCGTTTTTATAAGTAGAGTTATACCATGTGCTCATGTATAGCTTTCCGTTTATCTCTGCATAAGCTAGTGGTCAGTCAGTGTGGCTGCATAGGGCTGTAATTCGTCGTTCCTTCTGCGCTACAGTTGGCGGTGTGCTGGTAAAATGTAGCAAGGGGCTCTGCAGAACGCAAAAGTTCCGATGTCCACCCTGCGTGGTGTCCGTACCCCCTCCCCAGCTTGCTCCAAGCAGCGAGATCCACTCCGGCACAATCGAGGAGGAAGGGGCACCCTTGACTCTGACCGGCGGAGGAGCGAGCTCCGGCCCTCACTGCGGCTGAGCACTTCCTCCGCAAGCATCTGCAGCCCTTCTGCATCTGCGGGGAGCACTGGCCCTTCCCAGTGTTTCTGCTCTTGCGAACATCATTCTTTTCCTTTTATTTTTATTGGGGCGTGTTTGCGGTGCACGATGTTTCCACCCCTTGTGTGGAGTTGGTTTATGTCCAGAACACATGCTCATTCCCTTTTCCCTCCCTTCCCTGGCCCCACCCCTCCCCTCCCCCTGCCCCTTTAGGAAAGCTCTATTTCCCCACTTCCTATTTCCTACCTTTTATTTTGCTCCTTGTTTATAATTTGGATTTCCCAGATAAGAGAAACCATGTGCTATTTAAGCTCGCGTGTCTGATTTATTTTACTTCACATGACGATGGTCTCCTGGTGCAGCCATTTTCCTACAAATGACTAAGGTCATCTTTCTTTATGGCAGAGTAGTACTCCACCGCTATTAAGGACAGGTCTGGACACAGCTCCTGGTGCGTATGCGCACAAACGTCTTCATCCTCTAACCTTGTCAGAGGATGCGTCCGCGCCTGACTGCAACAAGCATTTCACAGGTGCGAGGTGGGGCCCCGAGACAAGCTGCAGCCAGTGGCCGTGAGTGGAAATATCACGTGACCACTGGCCATGGAAGAGAACGTGGCTCTCAGCCGCCCTCTGCGTGTCCCCTGCCGCTGGGTGCGTCCCCATCTGCACGCACACCTTCCTCCCCCTCCTCAGCCAGGTGCCGCGGAGCCCAAGCCCAGCTGTGCGGGTAAAGTGCCGGCTCCACCCGCTTCGTCAGTGTCCACCGGGTTATTATTTGTTCTTTAAGAGCATTTTCATTATCTGGAGAGCTTTCTACTTCTTGTGAATTTAAAAGTTAGATTTCTATGTTTCATGAGAAACCTTCAAAGGGTTTTGCAGAGGCATTCACTTAGCTTGGGCAGAGTTGATGGCGTGGTGTTGAATCTTTCAAAATCTACTTTCTACTAAAATTCTGTAATTTTTCTCTATGAAATATATTTATATCATATTGATATATTACAAATTTCATATGTGATTATTTATTTATACATCACACATTTCATGTATAACATTTATATATCATATATTTACATTTCTATATTTTTAGATCTTCATATTACTTCTAAGTAGTTATGTTTCAGGTGCTTTGTAAATATCTTTTTTTTTTAAATCTGTATTTCTGCTGGTTGCTGCTAGAATTTGCACACAGATTTTTGTATCTGGAAATTCTACTAAATTCTCTTAGTGACGTGGGTGCTTAATCTGTGTGCGGTTTTCCATTTCTAATTTCGGTGTGATAAGGAGTCTGATTCCCTTTGTGGTACTGACTGTTGCCCCCTTTGAGTGCCCTGCTCTTCCCTTCTGCCCCGCGTGGAGGCAGCTGAGGGGAACCGGGCACCCTCCCCCACATCACACTGCTCCTGCCGCCTACGGTCCCACCCCAGGCCACCCTGGCGCCAGCGTGGCACCCTGCTCCCTCCTCCCCAGAGAGCCTCATTATGCTGTAAGCCGTATGTGTGGTGTTATCCGTCCCCGCTGCTCAACCAAAGTTGGAGTAGAGTTTGTCATCTTTGCAGAACAAGACAGTAACAGTTTTGTTGCCCCCATTGCAGCTTTGTCTTTACGTATTTTTCTTGCCTTACTGAACTGGCTAAAACTCTTATCATATTGCTAAATACAAGCGCGGTACCGCTTTGCCATAAAGAAGGGCAAACCTGCGTCATTTGTAGGAAATTGGATGCACCCGGAGATTGTGATGCTGCGTGAAATACAGCAGACACACACGCTTAAATATTGTATGGTTTCTCTTATGTGAGAAATCCAAAGTATAAATGAAGAGCAAACTAAAAGATAGATCATAGGAAGTAGGGAGATAGATTTTCTCAAATGGGAAGGGAACAAGAGATGGAGGGAGGTGGAGGGGAAAAGGAAAGGGGACGAGAGTAGGAGTTGAACTGTGTCAAGGACGTATACCCACTCCACACAAGGACTGTAAACATTGGGTGCAGCAAACACGGAGGGATAAAAAGAAAAGCAGTGAGCACCGTGGTCTATTTCTTCCCTAGTGAGAGTGAAATTTGCTGTGGTAGAGTTTAAAGATATTCTCTACAAATTTAAAAAGTTCCTGTTTTCTGAAGTCATTATGGAATTTCTCATGAATCGATGTTAGAAACTATCAAAAACCTCTTTTCTGCATCTGTCGAGATAATCATGATTGTTCTCCTGTAATCTACTAATGTGATAAACCACCTCAAGAAACTTCTTAATGCTAAATCCACCTTGCATTTCTGAGATAAGCCAGATTGCTCATGATTTATTAACATTTTACATTATGTGCAATCAGATTTGTTAATAAATTGTTCAAGTTTTAAAGGAAAAGTCAGGACTGTACTTTTCCTTATATGATTTTATGCAAACTTTTAGACAAATGCTATCATATGGTTGCGTGAGTTTCATCAAAAACCTGGTAGGCATCTTATCTTTTCTATATTCTGGTCATTTTTTAAATGTGGAATTAATTTATTTCTTGGATGTTGGGTGAGAGATTTTTCATTTTTCACTTGTTTGAATTATTAATGTATTGAAATGCATTAATGAGTTGATTCATATTATTTTTCATAAGTTTTTAATGCTGCAACAAAAACTAACATTTTTCATCTATGCTTTTTATAATAAATCTTGTCATAGGTTACTAATTTTATTAGAATTATTAAAGAAGCAACATTTCTAGGTTTATTGGGTCTCTATGTTTTCTATTTTTAACTTCGATGTTTTCATCTTACATATATTGGTTTTGCATATGTTGTTCTCAGCTATCTTCAGAGGAATTATTTTTTCACTAATTTTCAGTCTTCTTTTCTAACATTGGTATTTAAAGCTTTATGTGACCCTTCTGTGTTTTGATATAGACCATTTATAGTAGTATATTATTTACTTATTTATTTATTGCTCATTTTTGAAGGTGCTGGGGATTGAATCCAGGGCATTGCATACGCTAGATAAGCACTCTGCCACTGATCTACATCTCCAGTCCTGTTTTTATTAATTTTAGCATTGATACATATGGTGGAATCAGCATAGGAGCTTGTCAATGGATGAATGGATAAAGAAAACATTATCTGTATACACAATGGAGTATTAATCAGCTGTAGAGAAGAAGAAAATTATGACATTTGCAGGACAATGGAGGGAACTGGAGATCATCATGTTACGTGAAATAAACCATGCCACATATTTTCTCTCACATGTGGAATCCAGGGAGGGAACAACACTATTAAAGTGGAAGGGAGACTTGGAGGGGAGCGAGGGGACCAGGGCAGGGGAACGGGGGTGAGGGCACTGAGGGCTAGAGATGGCCAGGGAGGATGTGTGTGCCTCGTGGACTTGCCACGATGAAACCCATTCTTCTGTATGGTTAATACTCACTCACTTTAAAAATCAACTTAAAATATATATTCCACTTTCTATTATGACTTATTCCACAACTAAAGAGTTACGTAGAAGTATATTTCCTTATTTCCAGACATAAAGGATGTCCAGAGGTATCTTTAACAACTGATTTCCAACGCTCACTTTTATTTATTTAAGACAATGTTCCCTGTCGTGTCATTCCTCTACGTGTTGAGACTTGGTTTGCCGCGTCCTTATCTGGAAGGCTGAGTTCTCCTGAATGCAGGGGTCCATGTGTCTATTAGGCCAGGTTTTTAAAGTCAGCTTATTCAAATAGGCTATCTGCATATTATTTTTTCAGGTTATTTTATCAAATAAAATGTTAAAAAGATCTCCCAGTCTGATTTTGCACTCGAGAGTCTCCCTTCTCACTCATTTCAATTCTGGCTTTAGATAATGTGACCTATATTACTAGATGCATATTTAGAACTCTTACATGTTCCTGGTCTTTAGCATCTTGTGTTACTATGAATAAGCCTATTTCTCTCTGGTAATAATAGTGGGGTTTTTTTTTGTGTGTGTGGGTACCGGGGGGTCGACCTCAGGACCTCGCGCGCCAGCAGGCGCCCGTGCCGCTGAGCGATATCACCGGCCCTTTTTTCGTATGTGGGTTCCGGGAGTCAAACTCAGGCCCTCGCTCTTGCCAGGCAGGCGCTTATGCCGCTGAGCCATCTCACCAGCCCTAATAATAGTTCTTTTATTCAAATCTATTTTGCCTGATATTAAAACAATGATATCACAACTGAGTAGTCAGCCATAAGGAAGAATGCAATTTTGTCATTTGCAGGAAAATGTATGGGTCTGGAGACCATCATGTTGAGTGAAATAAGCCAGGCTCAGAAAAACAAATATCACATGTTTTCCATAGTGGGTGGAATCTAAAAAATGACAAGAAAGTAAAGAGACAAGAGGAGGAGAAAAGGGGGAAGAGGGGGTGAGTAAGGGTGGGTAAGAGAGCGGATGCATATGAGCAAAATATATTGTGCACATTGAAGCCCCCCAAAAATGTGAAAGTGGAGGGGAGGGCCAGAGGGGTGATGAGGGGGTGAAAATGATCAAAGTAGGTTATGTGTGGGTATAAATCGCCAAAATGAATCCCATTAGTGTGTACGACCAATTAAAAAAGAAGTCGAAAAAAGGGAAAAGGAAAAAAATGGTACTAGCTGTGATTGTTTTGTATTTGTCAAATGTACTTTTTCTACCTTTTGTTAACCTTGCTGTAAACTTTGGTTTTGATCAGGCCCCTTGGGAACACCGCATCTTACAGTGTCGATTGGAGTCATTGATGCATCCTCAATAACTGTGTCCTATGTAATGTCATTCTTTCTCTCCTCTTAGCCATTTCTGTACTTCATTTCTTCTCCTTTCTTACCATAATGTGGATTTGACTTGCTCTGTCAGCGCCTTCATCTCCCCACACTTTGTAAGGACATGTTCTATCATTTTTTAGTGGTTATAGCAGAAACTGTCACACTCATAATTAAACTTCCAAGCTATAAAAGTGATCAGCCTTTTTCCTATTGTCTCAAAACAAAACAAAACAAAAAACCCCCCAAAAATGAAAAAAAACAAAAAATAAACCTAAGGTCCTTAGAACTCTTGAACCTAAAAACCTGTGCTAGGTTACATTTTCATGAATTTTAGCTCTATTTTAAATCTCACTATTGACAATTATTATTTTCTCCAGTCCATGTTTAGTTAGATTTAACATTATTTTTGCTTTTTTAATTTTATCTGGTATTTTGCATCACCCATCTGATATTTTTCTTTCTGCCTTAAAAATACGTTCTTTAAAATCCCCATGACTAAGAGTTTTCTGGGAGTGAATTTTCCATTTTAAATTGCTTTGTGAACCTGTCCTTTCACCCTTGTTCTCAAAGCACACGTGCATGGGGCGCTCTGTGTTTGCAGTAATCGCACAGCAGGGATGCATCCTGAGACATTTGGGCCTCGCTTTTTGCTACTGAAAAGTTTACCACCACAGAGGGCTCCTGCAAGGTCATCTGCGTCTTCTCTCTGGAGAGTTTAAGATTTTCTCTGCGTCTTTGCTTGTGCCTACTTTGTCTGATATGGAAGTATTGACCCGTATTTTGATTCATTAGTCTTTTCCAAGTGTAGTTTTTTCTCCCCAGGTGTGTTTCACAGTGGAAGTGTCCGATTCACATTGTTGTCAGTCAGGATAGGATAGGTTACCTATGAGGAAAGCAACCCTAAATCTCAGTGACATCAAACCAGTTCCCTTCTCTCTTGTGGTGCATGTCTATTACTGGCCACCTGAGGCTCTGCTCCACACCATTATCACCTGGCTGGTGGGGCAGATTCCCTCTGGGACACTCCTGGCCATCATGGTGGCAGCAGTGATACGGGGATCCAGACAGCATGAGGTTAAACAAGCTTGCTGACTCCCATGGCTTCCAACCCAAAGAGATGCCCATCATTGTGCTTGGCTCCACTGGCCAATGTAAGTCTGTATGCACAACCACGGCTCAGTAAAGCATGATGGAGAAGCATGATGCTGCCAGAATGCTGTGCAATTGTCATTGTCCCCCTGCATCCATGGGGGACTGGTTCCAGGACGCCTGCCAATACCAAAATCCATACATGCTCCAGTCCCTTGTATAAAATAGTGTAGTATTTGCACAGAACCAACACACACCTTCCCATACACTTTACATCCCCTCTAGATGGCTTATAACACCCAACACAATGTAAATGCGACGTGAATAGTTATTACATGTATTGTTTAGGGAATAATGACAAGAAAAGTGTGTGTACATGTTCAGTACAGGTTCCTATTCAAAAATATTTTTCACCTGCAGTTGGTTTAATCTGCAAATGCAGACTCTGTGGTTATGAAGGGCTGACTGTAGAATCAAAAGCTATTTTCCATTTTTGTCTACTAATTCTCAGTTGAGAATGATTTTCACTGGCGTGGAATTCATATGCAAACATGGGGCTTTGCTTTTGCTCCTATTCTTTCTCAACCCAAGACTGATTTGGAAGCATCCTAAGAAGCTCAGATGGAAGGTGGGGATGGGCAAGGATTACAGCCCAATTCATGGTGTCTTTCTTGTCACAGAGCTTGGGTGTGCAGAGATGCAGCCTTACCTGGTGCCTGGTACCTGTGGCCAGCACCTGACAGATTTGGGGAGCCACTCCTGGGTAACCCCAGCCTCCAGCTTCTCCACGTCTGTCCTCTCCCTTTGGGGGAGCTGCGGTTTGGCTGGGGGTTGGGGGACATCTCCCTGCCCTACAAAAGAAGCACCCCGTGGAAATGGGGCCACTGTCCAATATTCTAAGTTGTACAGCAGAAGGTACACAGGTAAAAGTTGCCAGTCACTTTCAGCCCACGCAGCCTTGCTTATTAATTTTTAATAAATCAATAAAGTTGATTTATTGCAAAGTTGATTCAGGGTTTCTGCTTTCCAGCTTGCTGTCATTAGCCTTGAAAGTGGAGAAATGTTCTCCCTAAAGTACAGCCAAATATTGGTGATCAAATCCAGCTCCTGTTGGTGGCATGCATTTTCTTCCTTCTTATTGCCATCCCCATCCAGCTTTCTGAGGAAGAAGTTCCTTGCCAGGTGTCAGTTTGAATCAGAAGCCCCTGAGGGCACACAAGCCTGGAAGCCTCATCCTCATGGGGCATCTGAAATGCAGCCTGCAGGACAATTTCCTGAAGATTTTCCATAGAGTGAAGTGGCATATGGCTTGTGCCTGAGGCAGCTGGACAGGATCGGTGTCAACATGGGCCCCCGGGGTCACAGTGGACAGTAATGTGCACCCCGTGGGAGGGAGGTCAGTGCCCATCTTGGGATAATTGTGATAATGGCAGTGTCACAATGAAAGCTCTGTGTCCCTTGGCCTAGGGCCCAATAATGAGCTTGCAACATGAGATTGTCAGAGGCATCCTCTGAATGCAGCAACTCTAATTAAATGGAACTTCTGATATTTTGGTTTTTCTCCTTGTTTGAACCGCTGCTGGAACTAATGGCCACTAATTGAAAGCAGTGTTTACAAGAAACACCTAGGGGCCCTGACAGGTGGCACTGAAGAGCCCTTCAGCCGAAGGACAGAGAAAAAGGCTGCCGCGGAAGCAGGAAACACACAGGGTGGACGCAGCCCTGCCTCCCATCTCTTGGATATTCGCTTGGATAGCAGTGGTTGGCGCAGCCCTTCCCATTTCAGAGATGACAAACAGATAGCGCTTCTGACAGCTGTGACCTTGTGGAACCACAGGGAAAACAAACAATCAGGTTTAGAGGAGTAGAGAGCCAGTGTGGAGTTTTCAAAAACAAAGCAGAGAGCCCGGAAGGAGAGATGAGAAGGAGAAGGGGGAGAATGGTGCTGTAAGGGAGGTAGAGATCCCAGCCCCGGTGCGCTGAATGCTGATGTAATTAGCTTTTGGAATTTTTCATTATAGAAGTGGAATAAATAACCAACTGGTCCCCCCATGAATGAGAGTCCTCATGCAGGACCCACAGGGAGGCTGGTGGCTGGTGTCTTTGAAAGTGTGGCTGTTACCAGGTGTCTTGAGGGCAGTGGGCATTGAAGGAGGTGACATTGGGTCACTGGAATCTGACTCTTGGGAAGAAGTGGCCAATATCAATGGAAGGCAAAGCCCACGCCAGGGTGGGAGGAGTGAGGTGTTGGATAGACTTGGGGGTCACACAGTGTCATACATACAGGGGGCAGTGAAGCCGCGGTGCACACATTAGTCTTTCTGACCCCAAGGTCTGCCTTTCCAGTACATGACCCTGCCTGGCATAGGTGGGCACTGAACACACATCGGCCACTGGTCACAACCACTCTGTAGCTCTTCCGGGTAAACCAGCTGCTTGATGTGGCTCTAAGATGGGGCATTCTCTACACTGTCTCTCTCTTCCAAACACTAAAGTGCCTGGGGCCCCTTTGATGAAATGCCACCCAAACTGGGGGCCATTATAGCTTTCTTGAAGGTCTCTTAACTGGGCTCTAATTCCCTTTTACCTGATTGTTGATACTGTCCGTAGGGAATCCCAATAAAAGCTGCTATCTTTTTAAACTCTCTGTTACCAGAGTCCTGGCCAGGGAGCCTGACTCCAGAGGTCCCAACAGAGCAAATCTGGCACTTGCAGTGGGAAACTGATCGGTGGAGAGGATCGAGTTGGGGTGAAGCCAGAGGGAGTTGATTTCTGTACAGCCACACCAGGAAGATGCGTGTCTAGACTGCCTAAGAAACTGTCTTTAGGTGCTGAAAATGGCCTCGGATCATACAGGGGACAGACAGAGATCCCCTGGGCTACACGGGGCATGTGTAGTCCAGCCGTCTTGGTCCAACTGTCCGGTTGAACTGGAACTAGAACTGGAACTTAGAACTGGAGAGTCAGAGAAAATGATTTCCTGCAAGCCTGGCTGCACCTGGTACTTGAGTTCAGCTGGAGAGGAGAAATGAGTCAGAGAGAGAACAGGCCAGAGGGGCAACATGGCGTTTGTTGGGACAATGACTATGTCTTCCTTCGGGTTTAGGGCAAAGGCACTGTGTTGGCAGCCTGAAACAGAAGTGTCTCAGTCACTTTCCTCAAGGGTGGGACACAATACCCAACACCCACAACTTAAATAAGGAGAGGTTTATTTTAGCTCACAGTTTCATTTTGGCTCACAGTTTCAGCCCACAGTTGGCTGACTCCAAGCAGAAAAAGCATGGCAAAGTGGGAGAGTGGAGAAAAGGTGCTCACAGCATGGTGGAAAGGAAGCAGAAAGAAAAGGGAGGAACTGGGGGGTGGATACTACCTGACCACAACCCTAGTGACCCACTTCTTCACCTAGACCCCACCTCCTCACAGCAAGTTGGCTATGGCGCCCCCGTGGTCCGTTCCTCTCCAAAAGCCCCACCCCTGAGCGCATGAGGCTCTTGGGGACATCTAGACAGAAACCATAACCCGGGTGTTGTAGAAGCCAGCAGTTGATATTCTGTGGATTATTAGGTCCCTGGAAAATTTTGAAAACAACTTTGTTCCTCTTATCTTGAAGGAGGAGGAGAGAGATTGGGAAAATGTAAGGCTAATCGGCCGTGTCTTGCCAGTTACAGAGGAGCGCTCCTTAAATGATTAACACGTCTGCATGCAGCGTTGAGCCAGAATCGGACCCAGAGTTTAAAGCAGCAAAGAGACAGATAGGCAGGTAGACACAGCCAGCTTTATCCTGCTTTGGCTTCCACCGGGGCAGCTGCAGGCCCCAGTGAGAGTCAGCGCTTTCAGCAAAAGAGGCCTCCGAGTCCTCATCACACTTCGGTAGGTGTCCAGCTGGAGAAGGGCCGAAGGTCTTTTCCCTGACCCTCAACTCTTAGCTCCCTTGGTCCCCTAGAGAAAGAAACCTGTACGTCATCTTGGCTGTGGTGTGCTTCCAGCTTCCTTTGCAGCTGGATGTTGCATGTGCGGAGGTTTGGGTATGAAATGCGCTCCAAAAGACTTGTGTGCCTAGGGGTGTGGCTCTGGAAGGTGATTGGATCATGGGGTGCTCTACCCACCCGTGGATTAATCTGCTTCTGGATCCATAGCTAAATGTGCTGTTAGAAGGAGGGGACCGTGGAAGAGCTGGGTCACTGGGGGTGTGACTTAGGAGGCTCTATTGACCCTGAACTACAACTGGAACTCCAGAAAGAAAGGGAGTTTAAGCATCACTCTTCTCTGGGGCCTTTTTGTTACAGCAGCAAGGCTGCATGTTACCTATTAAAGATTGGCTTATCAGAAAGTATCTGTAGATACTCACCATGAGGACGGCAGTCTAACCAGCCCACCAGGTGTTTGAAATACAGTTTGTCCTTGTTGGTTCCTAAGAGTGACTGGATTAAAAATAAAAAAAGCCAAAGCACCTTCCCTGTCCTACACTTGCAAGCCACTCAGCACACGGGTGCCAACATCAGATTGTGGGGATTGTCATCACGCATCAAGCCAGTGAGTCTCCAGCTGATGCCATGGGATGATTCCATGATTCAGTCTGACACCATCTACCTGGGGATGGTGTTGGATCCCACAGGCCAGGAGCCCCCACTTCAGACTCCAGTTGTGAGTGGTACAGGCTTGGTTTACAAGCCTAATTCTTTCCACCCTTCTGGTTGCAAACCAAATCAAATTCAATGGTTAGGTTCAATGTTGATCTTATGGGGAAATTTAATTCGGTTCATGGCCAGAATCATGGAAAGAATTAAGTTTGTGAACTGAGGTACACCTGTATAAGAACTCGTCACCTCCACTTCTGCCCAACCAGCTATAAATTGGGGTTCTCACGGCCCGCTCCTTCGGGTCAGTTTGCTAGAGTGGCTCAGAACTCAGGGAGATCTTTATGTTTACCCATTTATTGGAGAGGCCATTGCAAATGCAGATGAATGGCTGTGTGGAAGAGAGGCACAGGACAGCCTCTGGGAGGGGTGAGGACCTTCCATGCCCCACCATGGGACTGCCACTGTCCAGGAGCTTTGTGTGTTCAATTATGCAAAATCTCCCCTAAACTCTGTCCTTTTGGGCTTCTGGGAGGCTTTGTTATGCATGTGTGGTTGCATCTTTGGCCACTGGTGATCAACTCAACTTTCAGCCCCTCTCTTCTCCCAGGAGTCTGGTGTGGGGCTGAAAGTTCCAACCTCTGTCACATGGTTGGTTCCTCTGTAACCAGGCAGTACCCTGAAGGTAACTAGGAGCCCATCCTGCATCACTTCATCACAACAAAAGATTCTCCCATCAAGCAGGAAATTCTAGTGGATTAGGAGCTCTGAGGAAGAAGCTCCTATCATTCAGGAAATTACAAATGCCCTAGAAGCTCTGTGTCAGGAGCTAGGAGCCAAAGACCACATTTGAGACCGAAGGATGCCCCTAGTGTCCCTGTCTACACAGGTCTTGGGAGCTGTATGTCAAGAATTGGGGTTGAAGCCAAGACACACATTTCACAATGAACTATATAATACTATAAAATGCTATGAGTGCTTATGAACTAACAGGTAATTAATTCAGAGATTCACAAACTCTTCAACAGAAAACTGAGGCTCTTATGTGGTTAAGAATAAGACAGCTGGGCCGGTGAGATGGCTCAGTGGCGTAAGCGCCTGCCTGGCAAGCGCAAGGGCCCGAGTTCAACTCCCGGAACCCACATACGAAAAAGGGGCCGGTGATATCGTTCAGCGGCACGGGCGCCTGCTGGCGCGTGAGGTTCTGAGGTCGACCCCCCGGTACCCACAAAAAAAAAAAAAAGAATAAGACAACTGTGGCCAGGCAAGTTTGGGACGTACTACACACCATATCCCTGACGTGAGGACATGTGATGTATATGTCAGTCTTGCAGAGGTCCTAAGAGTTCTCTTCCTCCAGAGAGGAAAATAATGTAGCTGCCTTTTTCATCTTTTTGCAAAACTTTAAAAAATCAAAATGTGAATCATATATCAAACAGTACAGAAACATACTTTACAGCTCAATAAACTTTCCCAGACTAACTATCGCATTTGCCAACACACAAAGTAATTGACAGACTATTACAGACAATCCAAATAGTCCCTCCTCCTCCCTTCCACCACCTCATCTCCTTTTATTTTTTCCCAAGATGATCATTTTCCTCATTTCTAACAGTGTAGTGTAGCTCTCTGGTTTTGAACTTAAATAAGAGGAATTATAAAGTATTCCTTCGTGCCTGGCTTCTCTCATTCAAAATCACCTTTGTAAAATCCATTCATTTGTTGGATGGAGCATGGAGTGTTCACCTTTGCCATACAATATTCTATTGTCTATGTATACCACAACTATCTGTCCATTCCGACATCAATAATCTTCAGGACTGCTTCCCTTTAGGGGCTAATATGGATAACACTGCTGAGAGCATTCTTGTAGATGTCTCTTGCTGAGCATGTATGTGTTTCTCTTGTGTGGACACAGAGGAGAAAAACTGCTAGATTATCCAATTTTAAATTGGATATTGAAAGTTTTCCAATGTGGCCATTCGAGTTATACTCCCATATGTCATGCATGAGTTTGAGTTGTTAATGGCAGAAAATATAATTGTATTTATTCTAGAGGTGTAAAGTAGTATCAAACTGTGGCCTTATTTTCATTTTCTGACGTCTGTTGAAGCTAAGCACTTTTGTTATGTTTCTGACCCTTGGAATTTTTTTAATGGACTGTTTAAATTGCTTGTACCTCTTTCATTATTTCTTTTCCCTTGTCTTTATTTTATTTATTTATTTATTTATTTTTTTTGGTGGGTACCAGGGGGTCAACCTCAGGACCTCACGTGCCAACAGGCACCCGTGCCGCTGAGCGATATCACCTGCCCCTTTTTCGTATGTGGGATCCGGGAGTCGAACTCGGGCCCTCGCGCTTGCAAGGCAGGCGCTTACGCCGCTGAGCCATCTCACCGGCCCCCTTGTCTTTATTTTTGTATTAATTTCATGAGCCTGTTATACTAACTATGACTTGTTTCAGTCTCAGTGATATCTTTTGATGAACAAAATTTCTTAATTTTAGTATCATCTATTTTCATTCATTCTCTTCATTTCAATGTATTTGTGTCCTACTTTTTAAAAAGTTCTCTATCCCAAGGTCATGAATATTTTCTAAAGTTTTATTTTAAATGTATAATCAACCTGGAATTGAGTTTTTGGGGGGTGGGTATGGCATGATGTATGTCTTTGTTGCTTTTCTCGTTGCTGACACAAAACACCTAACACCCACAAGTTATAGGAGGAAAAGCTTATTTCAGCTCTCAGTATGTAGAGGTTTCAGTCCATAGTTGGCTGGCTCCAAGGCTTGGCAGAGGGGCATTTCAGAGAAAAATAGGCCATGGAAACCTGGCAGGAGACAGCAAAGCATCAGCAGCAGCATCCTGCCTCTCCCTTTTGTCCCTTCTAGGTTACATGCCTTTTGGGTGGTGCCACCCACCCTCAGTGAGGGCGTTCCCATTTTTATCCACACCCAGAACTATGCTAAACCAATCAGTGGACTGATTAAGTAATCACGCACCCTTAATCCCAGTATCACACACCCTACATCCAGCCAGCTCCCAAAACCCCTATATATGAGTGCATGAGCCTTTGGGGAGACATCTAGACACAAGCAACAACAATGTATAAGGTATATTTTGTTTTTTTCCAAATAGAAATTAAGTTGATCCAACATCATTTGTTGAAAATGAATCATTTTCCACCATTGTTGTTTGGTTCTACCTCATTCATAAACCAACTGTCCACATACATACAAGCCTGTTGCTGATGTCCACCCTGCTCCATGGTCTACTTTTTGTTCCTGGATCAATTCCACACTGTTCTAACCCCTGTGACTTTGTAGGTCTTAGTATATTTTAAAGCAATTTTTCTTTCTTGCTCTTCTTTAAGAGTATCTTTGTTCTTTTTGTTTTTCCTTGTTTTTTTAAGTTATTAAGAAAGTTGTCTTATAGTCTTTCAAAGTGATATAAATTTTGGAATTTCTCCTTATAGTACTATTAATTTTGCTTTAAGATAGTTGATGTCATATCAGTGACAGAAATTTACAAACTTTATACTTTCATTATAAGGGATTTTTTTCCATAATGAAATATCTTTCTATATCTCTAGACATGTTTGATTTTAAGTTTTAAAATTTGTTTCAGTTGCATTCAACCTACTATTGAATCTATTCATTGAGTTTTTCACTTTGATCATTATAATTTTTCAGTTTCTTTTTTATTATTTCTTATGATTTTTCTTTGTCAAAATTCTCTTTTACTTTTTAAACATAAAAATTACAGTTAAGATAGGTCCATGTCTGGTATTTCTACTTTCTGGCTTCACTATGAGTCTATCTACATCTGCTGTTTCTCTTTGTTTTCATTAATGTGGTTCAGACTTTTTGTCTACCTGGTTACTTCTATCAAGAGTTAGGAATTGTTTCTAAGAACATTGTAGACATAACTTATAGCTTTGGATAGTGTTGATTTCTTCCACAAAGATGTACCCTGCTTCTGACAAGCAGTTCAGACCACTAGCAATTCAATTCCAGAGACTTAAGATGATGTAAAGCAAGGCTTGGCAACTGAGATAGATACTTATAATCCCCCCTTGCTGTTGGCAAGCACTTCATTTGGGGTCTCAACACAAAGCTGGAGTATTTATGAGGGTGCCCCACAGTAGGTCCTATGGTATAATAAGAAATACATTTGATCTTTGTCCCTGGCTCCTGTACCAGAGCTTCTAAAACCATTGAGGTTTCCTGAATAATAAAATTCTTTGTAGTTCTGACTGCCCTCTTTTGGATCACATGAGTTAATGTGGTGATGTAAGGTAGAGTACCTAGATAGCCTGTGGATGGGGCTGGTTGCCAGAGAAACAAGTGATTAGAGGATCAGAACTTTTAGCCCCATTCATTAACTTATGGGAAGGGAGAAGGCACTGGGATTAAGCTCTGAAAACTCTCAAAGAAGGAGCTTTACTAAGTTTCTGGGTTGGTATAGGAAGGTGCCATGCTCAGAGAGTGTGTGGAAGCCACACACACAGATACTTGCACATGCACACACACACCTCTCCATACCTTGCCTCGTGTACCTCCTCCATCTTTCTGTTCCTGAGTTGCATCCTTTCTAATAAACTGGCAAATGTAAGTAAAATGTTTTCCTGGAGTCTGTGAGCCATTCTAGCAAATATTGAACCTGAGGAAGGGGTGGTCAATGAGAAGTAGGGGAGCTCTGGACTTGCGACTGGTGCCTGAAGTAGAGAAGTGGGGGTGGTCTTACAGGACAGAGCCCTCAACCCCAGTCTCCAGCCAGCTAGTGCATGGCAAAAGAAGTTGAACGATGCCCTGCTGGTGTTAGAGAAAGAGGAAGTGGGGAAAACCCTACACAGTGGGTATCAGAAGCACTGTGCAAGAGGGGCCAGACAGTATTTCTCAGACCTCAGCTGTCCCTGTTGTCTCTCCAGCCCCCTGTGACTCTGACAATGCTGCTGAGCGCCTTAACTGCTCTGTACCTCTTCCAAATTGGGAGACAACCCTTGGGAGAAGGGAATTCTAAATGCCAGGTTTTCGCTACAAGTTCCTTTCCTTTCCCAAACTTTGTACCCACAACTCTTTATTGTACTGTTAGCTCAACATTTTCTGTTAATATTTTCCCAGTTCTTCTATTTGTTTTCAAGAAAAAAACTGCCTTCTCTTTTCCAAATCCTTTATTACAAAAAGAGGAAAACCTCATTTAACTTTCTTCGAGGCAGACTGACCAAAGGTGCTTTATCACGGACATACCTCTTCCACACACACTTTGTTAAGATGCTGAAGAACGCAGTTTTGGAAAATGTGGGTGCAATTTATCTAGCATTCGGAATAAAATTTCAGTATGGCATTGGAGGATAATAATTCTAAAATGTCACATTCACCATTTTACTCTTGGAGAAAACACTGAACATTCTGAGCATTACTTACCCTTTAAATGAACCAAAGTTATGATTATTTTTGTAATGCTATTCACATTTTTATAATTATATATTTGTGCTTTTACCTACTATAGGTGAGTTATGTTTTACTCACCATCCACCTGCTGGGAAAACATTGAATGCTGTGTCTTGTATTCAGCGAGCCAAGGTCACAATCATTAATTAGCACCAGTTCACACAGCTTTAGAGCAGAGTGGCTTCCAGGCGACTACAGAGCTTTCGTCCACAGCAGTCATTCTACACTTTATAGGTGCCCGGCGTCATGTTTTGGGCTTTGCTGTCACCCACTGAATCCCTCCAAGAGCCCCAGGTGCTACTGTTAGTCCTGACTTTTAGATAAAAGGGAAAGAATGCACAGGGACTTCGCCGCTCGCCAGGTCCCACACCTGCAGAGGAGGAGCAGCTGTCTGACTCTCATGTCAGGTGTATGCTGGGGCCACAATCCACTTACTACTTGGAAGAGGGTACCCAACAGAATCCATCACTTGTAATTTTTAGTTTTCGTTTTCTTGTCCCCTCCCCATTTCTGTTGAGTGTACATCCCTGAGTTTCCAAAAGTTAAGTGCTCACAAGATACATCCGCACTGCGCTGAGAGAAAGGGAATAAAGACGATTTGATGAGGAGGGGAAGGGACCTCCTTTGATTAAATGCAGTGTTTTCGTGTTTCAACATCTGCTTTCCTTGCTCACAGGGCTTTATTGCTCTGGTTTGTGCTTACTTCCTCATTTTTTAGTTTAACAATTGTTACGTTGATTACATTAAAAAACAGAAGATTGGAATTTGCGTTCCTTTTTTTCTTTGTTTACCACATCTGCATACATATTAGAGCGTCTCTCCGTTTTCAAAGACGATTCCTTGCAGCACAAGCTCTTCATCTGTCTAGCAGGCAGGTTTGGGGACACAGTCCAGTCCCCTGGGCATCTGGCTGCCTTGCTGCTGATGGCCTGGTGAGCACAGATGCTGAGCCCTGGTGGCCTCTGAGCCTGTGGAGGAGGGAACTGGAGAACGTTGTGCCGGGCAGGAGTGGGCAGCTCGGGGCACCAGGCTGGTGGGAGACACAGAAAGGCAGGAGGAGAAATTTGTCCTGGAGAAATGTCCCTATGTCAGAGAGGGACACAGGTGGGTAGAGCAAGAGTAGGAGGGAAACAGCTCACACAGCCATCCAGAGGCTGAAAAGTAAATCCTAGGAGAGAAACACATGGGGATTTTTCACATAACCTACAACGAGTTACATGAAACTGGCAGGTCTTGGACTGGGGCATCTTCCAATCAGAATGTTGAATTTAAAAGTGTGGTTGCAGTGGCACACACCTGTAACCTGGCACTCTGGGAGGGTGAGGCAGTAGGGTCCCAAGTGTGAGCCCAGTTTGCACAACTTAGTGACTTAGTCTCTGTCTCAAAGTAAAAATAGAAAAGGGCTGGGGATGTAGCCCAGTGAGGAGGCCCTGGGTTCAACCTCTAGTACTGAAATAAAAAGTACAGTTGCAGAACAAGACGCATAAACATAGCAGTGTATATCGTATGTGTATATATATTGTGTGTGAGCAGTATGTACATTTAGCACGTTTGAGTGCCGGAAACACACTAATCTAGGTCACTGTGTGGATCCAGGGGTTCAAACTGTAAATATGAAAATGCTGTCGGGAAGGACCTGAAGCTGCACTGTCCTAGCATCATGTTTGGAAAGAGCCACCCATTTGGGAGGGGTGGGGGAAGCCAGTGGGCTGGGTGGCGGCGCCTGGCCCGGCTCCTGGGGGGAAGGTCCAGCTTCCAGAGCTGGCTTCTCCGGCCAGGCCTTGCTGGGCAGTCCACTCCAAGTGACAGGACGCGTGGAGCCTGACCTGCTGCTGGAGGACCCATTCTGGGGCCCGGTGCTGAGCCCATGTGGCTTCCACCTCTTCCTCTGCCCGCACCTAGTTCTCCCCACCCCGGACCCCTAACTCAGCCTCCAAAGCCCTCTCTGCTTCAATCTCAGGGGTGATGCTCCTTTCCTGCAGTTGTTCTCAATAGAAGTAAGCGAGCAAAGCTGCTATGTGCTGGGGAACCACACACACAGACACACACACACAGCTGCTTTGTGTATCACACTCACAGTCACCACAGTCACTATAGATTCGTAGGTGTGGGTTTTATTTTCCTCTTACTAACTCAAGAAGGTTGGGCTTTGCCCACTGAAGCTCTGGCTCAGAATCTGAGCTCCTTTCCTCAATGTCACTGTGGGGGCCAGGTCCTCCCACCACGAATGCAAATGCACAGGCTCTATGGGGAAAACAAGCACAGAGCCAAACACGTAGTCTCCTCTCTCCTCATTGCCAAGCTCCTCCTCCTCCGCTTCCTCCTCCTCTTCTTCCTCCTCCTCATCCTCAGCAAGCGCTTCCTAACAGCGCAGCGACAGGGCAATGGGAAGAAAATAACAAGTGTCTCCGTGTGGGGGGGGCCTGTACACGTGTGTGTGCATGTGTGTATGGGTAGGTGTGTATGTGTGTGCTTGAGTATGCACTTGTGTGTGCATGTGTCTGTGCATTTGCACAGATACTTGTGTGTGTGCACATGTGTATGCATGTGTATGCATGCATATGCATGTGTGTGCATGCACACACATGTGCACAGGTGTGCCTTGTTTTTGCAGATCCAACCCATGTGCTACTGAAGTTTCCTGTTCGTCTGTTAGTCTGCATTGGCTCAGCAGTTGGCTCAGGCTGCCATAACCCAGTATTGCAGACCGGCAGCTTACACACCGAAGTTCATTCTCTCAGGGTCCCGGAGGTTGACAGTCCTAACTCAACACACCTGAAGCCTGGGGTCCTTGAGAGGACTGTCCTCCTGGCTTGCAGGTGGTCTCTGCTATGGCCTCACATGGCATCTTCCTCATGGATGCTGAGGGAGGTAGAGCTCTCTTGTATCTCCTCCTGGAAGGACTCTGATCCCATTGGCCCAGGGCCCCACTTTTAGGACCTCATTTAACCTCAGTCGCTGCACTTCAGGCTGATTCCAAGCACAGCCACACCGAGGTTGCAGTGGGGCACAGCTCAGGGCAATGTAGCAGATAAACAAGAGCCCTTCCAGAGTGAAACATGGGTCTGGAGTTGGTGAGGTGGAAGGCGAAGGTGAGGTGTCTGGAGAAGGGGACAGGACAGGGGGAGGCGCAGGTGGGGAAAGCCCAGCCAGTCTTTACCAGGATCAGCTCCGGAGGAAACTGGGCTGGGGAGGGAGCCAGGCTCCAGCCACCATCTGGCCATCATGGAGTCACTTGACAGCTGCCCCACAGCGCAAGGGAGTAAAAGCACTGTCCCACATCTGAGCCCAGACACTGCCGCTGAGGACAAGGTTCCATGAGGTGAGGGGGCGGTGCTTTCCTGAAATTCTGCAGGTCCAGAGGAGGAGGGCTGGTGGGACCTGCAGGCCCAGGCACCACCCTACTCCACCCTGCTACAACCCTGGGGGTCTCCAGTCTTTTAGGGTTTTCCTGAAGGAACCTTTTCAACCCCACAGATTTTAGGCTCTGTCACAGTAGTTCATGAGAGTAATTATGTTTATCCTTTATTTGGCTAAAACTAATGAACCAATGATAAACAACTCAGCATTTTCTCCCCTGTTGAATAATGAATATTAATTAACCTGTCAGGAGCGGACTGGTATCCAGCACCAAATATAGCCCAGCTCATCTGCATCCGGGCATGGACGGGCGGCACAGGGCTGGAAGAGAAGCGGCGCCGATGTCCTCAGGGGGCCTCAGGGAGCCTCGGTGGCTGAAAGTGCCCGTTCCTGGCTGTCTCACGAGCCACCAGGGATGGAGAGTCAGCTTATGAGACCTGATTAGAACTTGAGCCTTTGAGGGCATCAAAGTGCTAATCATACTTCACAGGGGTCGATATGAAATGTGCATGCTTGGAAGCAATGCCAGTGAGCTTCAGGAGCCTGGCCCAGGGCCACCGAGGTGCCACCTCTGTGACATATGGTGCTGTCGGTGTCTCCAAAGGCGCTGACATATGGACGTGGAGCGCGGTGTGGAGGAAGGTGTCTTGCTCCACGTCTAGGTTTCTGCATAGACCCAGTGCACTGTGCTGGGCACTTGGGGGTTCACGCTGAGCCTCCAGGGTGGCATTTGTGAGCACTCTGATCTCTCCCAAGACAAGCGAGGGTCTGACCTGGCTGCAAGGCTGCAGAAAACCTCAGAGGACCCTGCCTGTTCGTACTTCTGTAGGGTTTCAGAAAACTCAAACACAAAAGAGAGCTAGCTTGCAGGAAATTAAATGATTTCATATGAAGAGGCTGACTTTTCTTAACTAAATGAGTCTAGAATTAATGAGACCTCGAGAGGAAGATGATGAAATATTCACTGTTTGGTCATCACAGGGCCGGCCCCTTTGCTCCCCTTAATCCAGTCGCTGCTTCCAAGAGCCCGGGGCCCTGAGAATATTGGACCTACCTGCCTGGCTGGCTTCTGCCCTGCCCCTCAGAACGGTGCACACAGGGTCCCAGGGTAACTGTCACCACTAGAGACCAGCTTTCTGTTTCACCAAGCAGAAAACTGCCGTCACGAAGCATGAGGTTTACAAGTTCAAGCTCAGCCTGAGCAAATTAGAGACTTAGACCTTGTCTCAAACTAAAAAGTGTTGGGGATGCAGCTTGGTTCAAAGGCCCTGGGTTCAATCATTAGTGCCACAAGAAAAATAAAATAAAAGAGGAGAGTGAGAGAGTGAGGGAATGGGGAGAAAGAGAAAGAGACAGCAGAGGCAAACAGATGGAGACAAGGAAAAAGCAGAAATGCAGGTACAGAGCAGCCTTCGTGTGCAGCAAGGAAGGGTGGCATTTGGATGACTCAGCCCACAGCTCACCCTCGCTTCTGTCCCATCACCAGCCTCGGGCTGGTACAGACCATCCACACCGTGGACAGTTTGCTAAGTGACTCACCCAGAGGTGTCACACCCATGGTTGTGGCTTATCACAGTGAAAGGACACAGATTCAATAAGTAAAGCCAGCAGCTGAAGCCACGGGGCCCCAGGTCTCCTCCTGTGAGCCGTGGACAGTGGTGACCATCCCCGTGATGGCGTGTGACAGTGCACTGGAGTACTGCTGGCCAGGGAGCCTCCATCACAGGTCCCTGGATCCCCAGGCAAGAGGAAATGTGGTCAGACAGGAATCCTGGGGCCCAGAGGCCACTTCCTAGGAGTAGAGGAGGATGTGACACCAGACAGGGGTGTCAGGAAGCAGACTCATGTGGCCACACAGGAGGCACGTGGAGGGGCGGCGGGGACAGACCAGGGTGGAGAGGGAGACAACATGCCTCTGCCTCCACAAAAATCCAGCTCTTCCTCTCAGGGACCAGAGGTCCAAACCCAGTGTAAGAGTCAGAAAACAGAAAGGTTTTTCTACTCATCAAAACAGAAAACAGAACAGTTTTTCTACTCATCAAAAAGAGGATTGAAAATGGAGAAAAAAGTGGAGTGCAGAGTGGGAGGTCCAGTGTCTGCACATGAAGGAAGGGTGCCGACCATCCGGGCAGGCTGGACTGGGGGTGAGCGCAGCCAGGGAATGAGGGGGAGTCGCAGGTTCCCCGAGTCCTGACGGGTGACATCCAGGAGGACCCTGGAGTCACGCAGCCACCAGAGGGAAGGTGGGTATGTCAAGTCACAAGGGAAGGAGCTAAGGGACAGCCAGTGCTTCTGGGAGGGAAAGCTCCGGGTCTCATGCATTTCCAAGATAACAAGGACTTCATTTTCTTTCCATTCAGGAAACTCCTTGAAGAGCTCGTGTCGCTGAATCTCTATTAAGAAATCTATGTATCTTAGCAATAATCTCCCGACGACACTTTCTGTTAACCAGAAGGATGGTAGAAGGGAGGAAAATAACTTCTCCTCCTCCCTTCGGAGTTCTTAGCTGGGATTCCCTGGAACGGAGGTCAGACGAGGCTGGGAAATGTCGGAGAGGGGCACAGAGAGAGAGGACAGAGGACGGGGACCAGGACTCAGACGCTGGGAGGCATGAGCGCTTGGTTCTGTGGTTGTAGGTGACTGTGTCCACAAGGCTTTACGGCCCACGTCAAAATAGCCAGGATGCCGGGGATTTAGCTCAAGGGCACAGTGCCTGCCTGGCAAGTGCAAGGTCATGAGTTCGAGTTCCAGTGCCAAAAAAAAAAAAGTAGCCAGGAGACAGGACTTTGAAGGTTCCCAACACACACCTACAAGGACAAATGTTAGAGCTGCCGGAATGCTACTTACCCTGCTGTGATCATTCTATGTTATAAACATGTACCACGCTATGACATGGTACCCATGAAATATGCACAATTATTACATGCCAATTAAAACTAAAAGTTAAAAACGAATCCAAGGAAAGATATAAAATAAATTTCAGATTTGACACTGAAAAATAAGCCCAGGGAAAAATTCACAGATGGTTAACAACGCAAGCGCATATACCTGGGAGTTCACGCAGGAAAACAGTGAAGCCCTGGGGTGAATCTCCAGGAGGCAGTGCAAACACCACCCTCCTCTGAGTCCCTGAGAGAAGGCTATGGGGACAGACAAGAGTCCGATGAAAGGGCCAAGAGAGGACCTTAAACAAGGGTGAGGTGCTGTGCGGGTTTCTGCAGCTGCCTTCTGCCTGACCCTCCTCTTCCTGCTGAGGAGGGCGCCCCCTTGCTCTGGGGCTGCCCTGCTCTGGACGGTGTCTCTTAGGGTCTCACATCAGCTGTTTTGATCCACAGTAGCAGTTCATCACCGGCAGCTGGAAGGCATCTTGACATATTTATTTATTCACTTGTGATTGATTGGTTGATTGATTGTGATACTGGGGATTGAACCCGGGGTCTTTGCACTGAGCTACAGCCCCTGCACTTTGAAAATATTTTATTGTGAGACAATGTCTCACTAAGACATTAAGTTACCTGGCCTGGGCTCAAATTTAGAATCAATTCTCCAGTCTCAGCCTCCCAAATACTTGTGGCTCCGTGATGTATTTTAACAGGTGGCCAGCCTGGTGGAGGAGTCCGCGCAACACAAGTCACGTTGAAGTCCTGCTTCTCTGGATTGGGACGCACCGGGCGCCTCTGGGCCACATCGATGGGTGAAGGGAGTGGATCTGGGGCTGCAGTGTGCAGGACCCCTGAGGAGCCCTAGAGACACAGACGTGGGGAGCACAGCACCACATGTGTGTTGGGGTTCAGAAAACAACCCCAAAGTATGTCACTGACAGGCTGAGAGCCCTCCCCACCCTGCCCTGCTCTGCTCGCTCTTTCTCTGGAAGGCATGGGGATGACCCCAGGGTCATCCTCCAGGTAGGGCGTCAGGACCTATTAATCTATGCAGGTTCTTTTAGGGTAGAAGCTTTTTCTTATTTTTCTAACCAGTGCATGTCCAGAGCCTTGAACAGAATCTGACACATAGCAGCTGTGCCCAAAGAGGGAAAAGAGTGGGATAAGCACTCTAACCCGAGAGGAACCAGGGAGGCAGACATGGGGAGGCAGGAACTGGTGATGATGCCAGTTATGCAAACACACTGTGCCGGGACAGCCGCCAGCGTCGGAACTTGGGCTTGAGGATTTGTGGAAGCGGAAGCCTTTTGCTTTTCCCAGGAAAGGATTGCCCTTCTCATCCAAAGCCAGAATCAAGAATCTCTGCGTCTCTCTTTGCTGTTGGGCCTCCTATTTCTCTCTGGTTAGGCAGAGCCCATGGGCCCCTGCACAGCCCTCTGCCACTGAGCGATGTCTCGTCCCAGCGATGTGAGTGGGCTGCCTGCGAGGGCTCAGATCTAGCGTCCCCTGAAGTCTCAGTGTTCAGACGCGGGGCGCTGGGAAGGTGATCAGAATGAACCTTATTCCTGGTAATTACCAACTCTACGAGCCGTCTCCTTTTTAAATTATTTTAATTTTAATTGTTAGTGGTGCACGTTTGCAGTATACAATGGTTGCATTCCCTGTGGAGAGTTGGTACATGAACATAACGCCCCTCAGTTCTCTTTACTGTCTCTTCCCTTCCTCTCCCTCCCCTGTGTCCATCTATTGGTCTCCCCTTCCCTTTTGCAAAAGACCCATCTCCCTGTGTCCTACTTTTCTCTCTAATTTATTTATATTTTGGGTTCCTGCTGTAAGAGAAATCATGCCATATTCAAACTTGTGTGTCTGACTTATTTCACTTCGCTTCATGGTCTCCAAGTGCATCCATTTTCCTACAGATGACTCGAGCTTATCCTTCCTTATGGCTGAGTAGTACTCCACTGTGAATAAATTCCACATCGTCTTTGTCCGTTCATCTGAATGACTTGTCCCCTTGATGGCCATGCACAGGTTCCTCCCATACACCTGGGCAGAGTTGTTCAGAAGGGAGAGAGCTGGGAAGGGAAGGGAGCTGCAGAGCGGAGCCTTTTCCTTCCTGCTATACGTTCGAGAGAATTAAGGTTCTATGCCATGCTCGGCCATATTGTCAAGGGAATTAGAGATTTTGCATACAGTAGCACAGAACCATCCAAAGGCCATAATTGTAATTATAGTGCCTTCAAACTTGCTTTCCTGGCATTAAATGGACTGTGGCTGATGTATTTCTGGAGAACACTGCCCCACATCCCCCTCGGTGGAGCTTACACATAATGATGTTTTGTGCAGGCTGAATACAGCAAATTGGGTGCACTGGAGCGACACTGGGCAGCTCCAGGGCTGTGAGGGAGAGCCAGTGTGGGCAGAGTAAACAAGAACAGAGCTGGGGGAAGGCCCCCCAGGAAACGAAGCGGGGATCTTGGAGTATGTACAGGGGCCAGAGAAGGGGCGAGGGGTCATCTCCCCGGCCAGTGTCTGCTCCAGGTGTGCCCTCCCTCCTGAGTTCTGGGATGCAGAGTTTAGGGCACCATGCAAGAGTGCTGGCTTCGGGGACCTCACTCCCAGATCAGATGTCACCATGCTGTGGGGTTTCACAGCACATCTCGTTTTCCTTCTCTGTGAAATGGAGATGTGGAGACCTGGTTCAGAGAACTGGAACTAAAAATGGGGAGATGGGAAAGTGGGCAGCAGATGGGTGCATGAAGACACTCATGCTGTGAACTATGGTGTGGATAGCAAGGTGACAGGGCTTCAGACCAAGCAAAGATGGAGAACTAGATGTTGGAGGTTACAGTGCTTGGCCACTTTGGAGCTCCTAGGAGCACGGGCCACTTCCTTTATGCTGCTGTGACTTGGCGAGCAGAGCGTGCTTTGGGATTCTGCAGGCATTTGCAATGATATCAACAGCACAGGCACAGCAAGTAACATTTATGGCCTGTTCCCACTAGGGTTACGAATAAACCTATGCATTCCTAAAACCAGGTGGGGTGTTTTAGTCTCAGATCAAGTTCCCCATAAACCCATTACTCTTCTGTCTGTGCAGGATTTCAATGCAAATCTAGGTACATTGGAGCTTAGGTTCAAAATTAATTGGCATCTTGGTATGTAAAGAGACATGGCCGTGTGCTTCGAATGTGCATAGCTAATGTCCTGTCATTGTAGATTAGGGCACAAACTGCTTCAGGAATGCTGATGTGCCGTGAATTCTGGAGTTGCCAGAGAGAACTGGTGTTGCTTGGGAAATGGGAGCCTGGTGGGAAATGCAGAAGTGTAGTTTTCTCCCCTCGCCTTTCCAGGCAAGTGTGAGTGGAAAATCTTCTGCGTGTTTAGACTTCATCTATACGCTGACCCTAGGGCTTGACTTGGGAATTCTGAGCTCTCTCCTTAAAAACAGTGTGTGCTCTCGGGCACGGATGCCACCCTGACCTGGGAAGCCGTGCCTCTCTAGAGGTTCGCTGTCCACAAATAATTTTTAAAACATTAAGGACACGAACATTTATACCAACCTAAAAGAACACATGCTGCAGATTTTATTCAGCTCATTAATTATTGAGGAAATCCAGATGATGGAGCTGATTCCGAGAGCATCTAAGGAGCAGAAATCTACAGCGCAACAAGAAAAGTTAGGAATAAACCAGTTTGTGTGTCATAGGAGAACAACACCGTGGCCTGTGAGGATAGAAATCTGCAATGGCGATGTCCAGATGGGTGTGGTGCTTCCCAGAGGCTGAGCCAGGTCGGTCCCAAGTGCCCAGGTTTGTCCTGGCCAGTGGCACTGTGTCCACGCTGGGCCCCAGGGCCATGGTCACATGGGTTCACCAAGCACCAGAGATGTGGCTAGTGTGACTTGGAAATAGAACTGTAATGATATGAACCAAAATAATTAGCTATTTTAATCAATTTAAATTTTACTGCAAACGGTCACCAATGTCCAGTGGCTATACTAATGGGCAGCAGAGTGTAATCAGTTGTCACCAGGTGAGCTTCCGAAACACTACCCCCAAATGACTCCGGAAGCCCCTCTCCTTTGTGCTTATTTCCAAGGTTTTTGTTTTGTTTTGCTTTGTTTTATTTTCTTCTTGCTATTATCTTTCTGCATGTAATTGTTTTGGTTTGCTTTTGATATAAGGGGTGTTTCTTCTCTCTGATCAAACTCATGTGACCAGTGCCTATAGAGCTGTTTACCCTTTTACAGGCAGGCAGCTCGTTTTTCAGGAATAAATCAAACAAACCAGGTCGGATGTAGAACAGCCCAGCCTGCTCAGGAGAGCACTTTTCCGGGACTGTTTCATAGTTCTTCCTACTGCTCATCTTTTTCCCTCTTTCTCCAGGCCAGGGTAATTGTCAGAGTGACAACTGACAAGCTGATTGGCAATGAATTGTGTTTATGTTTAATTAATTCCAATGGTCTTTGATGCTGAAGAGCTCTTAGAGAGGGTAGTTGATGGAACAAGATAATTGGCTGGGCACACGATGGAGGTGTGCGAAAGGGACATTGAGAGAGGAGGGAGGAGCTGGGAAGGAGACACATCCTTCCAGGCCACGCACCCAGTGCCCAGCCTTTCCCACCTCCTAGCAGCCTGTTCAGCTCCAACGCATCAGTGAATTGATCCCCACAATCTGATCACCTTCCCAACGCCTCGCATCTGAACACTGAGACTTTAAGGGACGCTAGATCTGAGCCCTCATAGGCAGCCCACTCACATCGCTGGGTGTGGACAGGCGTTCTCCACATCAGTCTGGGTGGGACGAGACACCGGTCAGTGGTGGAGGGCTATGCAGGGACCCGTGGGCTCTGCCTAACCAGAGAGAAATAGGAAGCCCAACAGCAAAGAGAGAAGCAGAGATTCTTGATTCTGGCCTTGGATGAGAAGAGCAATCCTTTCCTGGGAAAAGCAAAAGGCTTCTGCTTCCACAAATCCTCAAGCCCAAGTTCCGACGCTGGCGGCTGTCCTGGCACAGTGTGTTTGCATAACTGGCATCATCACCAGTTCCTGCCTCCCCATGTCTGCCACCCTGGTTCCTCTTGGGTTAGAGTGCTTATCCCACTCTTTTCCCTCTTTGGGCACAGCTGCTGTGTGTCAGATTCTGTTCAAGGCTCTGGACATGCACTGGTTAGAAAAATAAGAAAAAGCTTCTACCCTAAAAGAACCTGCATAGATTAATAGGTCCTGATGCCAGTTGTGGAAAGAACTCTATGCCAACATACTGAAGGCATTTGTCTTCACGTGCTGGGGCACCCCTTGTGTTGCTCAACTAGTCATGAAGGCTAGAGACCATCTTAAGAGTTTTTCAATCTCTGGTCATTGCATGGACCTAATTATTTCCACTTCTCAGACCCCTCCCCAATCCATATCCAACCCACCAAGAATCCAAGGGTACCTGTTAGTATGTTATTCATCACGCGCTAAAGTGGTCTCCATCACAAGACTGCTGACTGCATCTTCTCACAACATTTTCCAGGAAGTAGCAATGAGAAATTATACACAGAGAGCTATTGGGTCTTATGAAAGATTAAACATGTCACCTGCTCCGCTCTGCCAGCCCATGCTTCCAGGCGATAAATCCACCTCTGCTGGAAGACGTGCTTGGCTGCAATTAGCATCTTGGTGTAGAGTGGGCCATTTTCAAATGCCGCCTCAGCTAGGGACCAGCTGTTCTGAGCAGTTAGATCCAGGCGTTGGCTAGCCTGGTGCGGGAGCCCAGAAGGGACCAGCTTGGGATAGGATTATTTTGAGCTGAAGGCAAGAGAGAGGCAGCAGATGCAAGCAGAGCTCTCTGCCCTCCCCTGATGTACCTAAGAGCAGGGCACACAATTACCAAGGTGGGCTCTCTTCCCTCTCTACCACGGAGGACAGGGTGGGTCACTGCAGACACCCTTGACTCTCATCAGAGGAGTCTCCAGGGCAGGTTTCCCTCCCCAGCCTTGCTCTACTGCAGATTGCCCAGCCACACCCAAAGTCCTTTCCTTTGTCTCTCATTTCTCCAACAGCTTCTTCTCTAGGAAGATGCTGTGTATTCCAGAGTTCTAAGCCACCTCTTCGGGAGTTCCTCATTCCCTAGGTGTCCCTCATGTACCTTTGAAATATATAGGTTAATAAACTATTTGTTTTCGTCTTGCTTATCTGTCTTTGCGACAGGGCCCAGCCAATGAGTCTAAACTGGAGAGAAAGAAAAATATTTTGTTCTCCCCATACAGAAAGCAAATCCTTTCCTGGAGGAGAAAGATGGCACCCCAACATTCATGGGCACATGGATTGTGCTGGAGAAGCCTTGATGATGGAAACCTGGGGCACAGAACAGGGAAAGCAATCAAGAGACACCTCTTTTTGGTCTTGAGGGAGCAAAATATCCATTGCAATTGTTGATTGACTCATTTGATAATTTTAACCACTGGACTCTTCATGTAACCTGCTCTCAATTACAAACCAGAACCAACATCTATGAACCTTCTCATCCTCCTTTAATCACTAACGCCCCTAACAGGTCGCCACGCCGTTCCCTCCCCATCACCCTAGCTAAGTTATTACCCTATTTTTGACTGTCCTATAAATGCAGTCCCTTAGCCTGGCTGTTTTTACTGAACACATTACCTGCAAGATGGACCCATCTAATGTGTATTGTCGGAGTTTGTTCATTCTTGCCGACAGTATGCCAAAGTTATTTTACTGCTCATGGGCTGGCTCTGGGGAAATTGTCAGCATAAGTTTACCGGAAATAATGGTACTGTGAGCATTCTACTTATGTCTCGTGGGGGAGTCGTGTACTTCGGGGGGGGCATACGACTAAGAGTGGAACTGTTGGGAAATAGGTACACAGTAAGTCTGTAATAGGTCTCGTTATTTACAGTAAGGTCCCATGGGCCTGCCACAACACCGCGTTAGCCAACCTCTAACGCTTCCTCCTAGGTCAGGCTTGGAGTTAAGTTTTCAGGAGCCTTGGTCAAACATTTTCATCAACAGATCTGTGCTTACTCCTGCTCTGTGTGTTTCTGTTTCAGGACGCCTGTCCCACGTGTATTGCTGATTCAGTTTCGCTGACCTCACTGGTGTCAAGACCTTAACTCTTGCCCCAGTGGAGCTCCTCGAACATGTGTTTTCCTTGAAAGAAAGGCTCATCCCAGCTGTCTTGGACCATGGCACACGTGCCAGCCCTTCTGGACTGTGCTCAGGGGCAGCCTCAACAGCAAGACCAGCAGACAAGAGCTCTGAAAAGTGGAAGCACTGATCCTAGGGTGAACAAGGACACCGCCTGCAGAGAGCTGAGAACCAGAGGCAGACTCCGCCGCCGGCCTCCACGGGGACACGCACGCCAGGCAGCTCAGGACATGCGACGCCTCGGCAACAGAGACAGCACCTGCAGTGCTGATTTCAGAGATACAGATGCATCTTAAGTGAGTGAACAAGTTTGCAAAGAAGGAGTCTTCAAACAGTGAGGCTCAGTGGCATAAGCGCCTGCCTGGCAAGCGCGAGGTCCTGAGGTCGACTCCCGGTACCCACATTAAAAAAAAAAAGCAGTGAGGCTGGAGTGCGCACCCAGATTTTATAGATGTTGACAATGTTTCTGTGAAGTTCTTGTTCAAATTGGCCTTTTGGGGAGTGAGTGGGTGAAATGAAGGATTATTGTAACGTGCAGTTTTCTATAGAGTGGTCTAATCAGCCCAGCGCATGGGGGCTCCTTGTGCTGTGGCCTCACTGCCACTTGGCTGTGCTTCTCTTTTTCATTTCAGCCACTCTGGCAGGTATCTTTTCACAACTGCGTCTGCATTCGCGTTTTCCTCAGAACGATGCTGTCAAGGGCTCTGCTCCTGTTTATCGGCCGTCTACATATTCTCTTCTGGACGCGCCTCTTGGGGCTGCTGGCCCTCTCTCTGTAGAGTTATCTGGCTTTCTAAAATTGATTTGTAAAATTTAATAGCATATTTTGGACATGAGTACTTTGAAAGATACGTGCATTGTAAATATGTTTTCCCACTCAATAGTCTGCTTTGTAAAAGTAGTATTTTTCAACAAACAGGTATTTTTAAGCCTAATACCCTACAATGTTTTCTAATATGTTTAAAGGGCTTTGTCACTGGTGAGACGGCTCAGCGGCGTAAGTACCTGCCTGGCAAGCGCGAGGGCCCGAGTTCGACTCCCGGTACCCACATACGAAAAAAGGGCTGGTGATATCGCTCAGCGGCACAGGTGCCTGCTGGCATGCGACATCCTGAGGTCGACCCCCGATACCCACAAAAAAAAAAAAAAGGGCTTTGTCTTCTTTCTGTGGATGTGTACAGTACTGGATATTGAGCCCAGGGAGTGCTGACCTATATCCCCAGCCCCTTTTAATTTTTTATTTTGAGACAGGATCTTGCTAAGTTGCCCAGGCTGACCTAGAACTTGTGCTCCTCCTGACTTGGCCTCCTGAGCCTGTGGGATTATAGGCATGTGCTATGATGCCTGGCTTCTTTTTGTTTTGTTTTGTTTTTTGAAACAGCGACTCACTATATCATTCAGGCTGGCCTTGAACTCACTGCAATCCTCTTGTCTCAGCCTTCTGAATGCTAGGATTATAGGCATGCACCAACATGCCCAGCCAATGCCTGGCTTCTTGCCTGGCCTTTTGTCTCCTCTTTAAGAAATATTTTATTGTTTTAAGTTCATAAACATATTATCTTATGTTTTCTTCTAAAAGCTGTATTTTGTCTGAGACATTTTGGTCTCTTACGCATCTGGAATCAATTTTAAAGCATGGTACGAGACAAGGATTGAATCAGTTTGTCCCCAGCAATGTCAACTTGACTGAAGCTCTCTAGTGAAAGTACCAGGCTTCCCTGACTTTGTTATCATGTCAACTAAGGGAAGTGAATTCCCACTTTAATATCTCTTGCAAAGAACAGCCCAGCTGCAATTGACTTGGTGCGTGAATTCTTCCAAAAGTTTAAGAATAAAAATACAGCTAATCCTATGCAAAGTCCTCCCAACAATACAAAAAGAGGCGGCACTTCCTTATTCTTTTATGAGGCCAGCATGGTTTTGGATAGCAAACTTGGGAAGAACATTATAGGAAGGGAAAATACAGGGTCAGCCCCCATAAATTTACATGGAAAAACCCTAAACTAAGTACTACCAAACTGACTTCAGAAATGCACAAAAAAGAACAATACATTATGCCCATTGGCTTTCATTCCATGAATGCAGCAGTTAAAAATTCAATCACTAAAACTTAACTACACTTACAGAAATAGGGAAGAATGCATAGCCTCATTTCAGTGGATAAAGAAGAGGCATTTGACAAATTCAACATTCTCCTCTAAAGCTCTCGGCAGCCCGGGAAGACGGCGAGTAAGTGTGACTTCCTGCAGCACCAGCGTGGTGGTGATGCAGGAGAGCTTTCCACTGGTGGGAACGGGCATGCATGTTCTCTCAGTGGGCCAAGGGAGGGGATGACAGGCACATCTTTCAATTCTGTTAGTTTTTGCTCCAGTGTTTTGAAGCTCTGTTGTCAGCTGCACACACATGGAAGGCTGTTATTTTTTTCTTAGTAAATTGCCCCTGTTATTATTGTGTTATGCCTGTACTTTTCCCAGTATTATGTTTTCCTTGGAACTCCACAATGCCTCACGCTAATAGAGCCACTCCGGCTCTACTTTGATTATTGTCTGCACAGCACATAATTTCCTACCATTTGGCTTTTTTTTCCCTCTTGCTTTATTATTTTTATAACAACTTTATAGAGATATAATTCACATGCCATAAAATGCTCCCATTTAAAGTGTACAATTCAATGGTTTTTAGTGCACTCTCAGAGTTGTGCGACCGCTCGTCACCATAATCACTTCTAGAACATTTTCATCAACAGAGAAGGGAGCCCTGGATCCATAACAGCTGCCCCTCATCTGGATCATCACCTCCTCTTCTTCCTTTCCCACCCCCAGGCTAGGTAACTACTAACCATTCTGTCCTATAGATTTGTCTTTTCTGGACAGTTCATGTGAATAGAATCATATGAGATGGGATCCCGTGTGGCTGGCTTCTTTCACTCTCCATAACGTAATGCTTTAAAGACTGATCTATAGCGCCAGTGAGATGGCTCAGCAACACAAGTGCCTGCCTGGCAAGTGCGAGGTCCTGAGTTCAACTCCCGGAACCCACATAAAAAAATAAAAAGACTGATCTATATTGTTGCATGTATCACATCTCAGTTTTTATTGCTAAATAATATTCCATCTTATGAATGTACCATAATTAATTCATTCATTAGTTGATGAACATTTGGGTTGTTTTCACTTTTTAGCTATTATCAATAATGCTACTATGAACATTTGTGCTCTTATGTGTTCCAGCAGGCAGATTCAATTTTAATGGACATATATTTTTATTTCTTTTATACATATACATAGGAGTGGGATTCTGAATCACATGGTAACTATATGTTTAACTTTTTGAGAAAATAATACCAGATTATTTTCTGAAGGGTCTTAGCCTATACAATTTTATATTCCACCAGCCATGTATGAGGGCCTGGATTTCCTTACATCTTCACCAGCACTTGTTATTATCTGACTCTCTGATTCTAGCCAACCTACGAGGTGTTAAAAAAAGATCTCATCATGGCTTTGATTTGTGTGTCCCTAATGTGCAGTCATGTCAAGCATTCTTTCATGTATTTATTACCTGTGTACCATGGCTTATATCTAGTTGTCCCCACAAAGCCTCATGCACTCATAGGTGGCGCTTTTCAGAGCTGGCTGGGTGTAGGGCATATGATACTGGGATTTAGGGTATGTGGTACTAAACTAGTCCACTGATTGGATTTAACATAATCCTGGGTGTGGCTGAATAGATTTACTGAAGATAGAAGCTGCACCCTGGGGGTGGGTGGCCACCAAAGTCATGTAGCCTGGATGGGATAAAAAGGAAAACAGGTTCGCTGCTGCTTGCTGCTTGGTGCCTCCTGTCTGCTCTGCCATGGACTGTTTCTCCTCTGCCATGCTGCCCTGCCTTAGAACCAGCCTGCTGTGTACTGAGACCTCTACAAACTGTGAGCTGAAATAAACCTTTCCTCCTTTAACTTGTGGATGTTTAGTGTTTTGTCCCAGCAAGAAGAAAAGTAACTAAGACACCGAGTGTATATTTTCTTCAGAGGAATTCATTTTGGACACTTTGTCCATTTCTTTTTGACTAGGTTGTCTTTCTACTATTGAGTTATCAGTTCTTTGTATATTCTAGATATGACTATATGTCAAAGAAAAAAATGGAACTCAGGACATTGGCAAGGAATGGCTTTATTAATTTTGCAATATGAGAAGGTAAAAGAAGGAAGGGATATTGCAGTAGGAAAAATGCTCTGACCATAAAATACTAGTGAGATGGAGAGGACCAAGCCAAGGTAGAAGACACCAAGAGTTATGAGTGGGCTGAATGGGTGGTGTGACTGGACAGCTGAGTTTGAAATGCTCTTCTCTGTCACTGGGAAATTCTTCAGGGCATTTGTGTGTCCCACTGCTCATTTAAAGTCGATAGAGCCAAGACTTGAGGAATCTGAGAAGGAAAGAAGCCTAATAAAGTTTAGTCCAGGCAAGTTTGTGAGCTTTATGCCCAGATGGGTCAGCACGGACCCACGGCTCAGCTAATCATTTATAAGAAAAGAATGAGAACCTGGGGAATGTGTGTTTGACCGTGGTGCAGGTACACGAGCAGCAATCTTGGGGATCTTAGCTGAATAGTGGGAGGAAGGGTAACGCTTTGCAGTAAGCCATTGATGGGACATGAAATGGGTGGATTTCCCACTATCACTGTTTCTCAGAGGTACGGGGCTCAGGTGCAGAGTCAACGTTTTCATTCCTTATCAGACTCCTGATTTGCAAAACTTTCTCCCATTCTCTAGATTTTTCCCACTTATTTGGTGGTGTTCTTTGAAGGGCTTTTAATTTTGATGAAGTTCCTTTAATCTGATTTTTTTCTTTTGCTGCTTGTGCCTTTTGTGACATATCAAATAAACCACTGCCTGATTCATGGTCTGGAGGACTTACACCTGTTTCCTCCTGTTAGTTTTATAGTTTTAGCTCTTACATTTAGGGCTCTGATCTACTTTGAGCTGACTTTTATATGTGGTATACAGTTGTGTGGGTGCGACTTCATTCTTCTGCTTGCAGATGTCCAGTTGCTCCCACATGTTTTGGAAAGACTGCTCTTCCCTCCTTTGATTTGCCTGGGCACCTTTATGAAATTCAGCTGACTGAAATGGAACATTTATTTTTGGAGTCTCTGTTCTACTCTCTTGATCTTGTGTCCATTGTCATTTTAGCACTATCCCATCTTCATTACCATAACTTTGTGGTAAGTTTCGAGGTCTAGAAGTGTGAGTCCTCCAACTCTGTTCTAATTTTTCAGGATATTTTGGCTGTTCAGGGTCCCTTGAATTTCCATGTGAATTTTAGGATCAACTTGTCAATTTCTGCAAAGAGATCAGCTGGGATTTTGATAAGGTTCACGCTGAATCTGTTGCGCAGGTGTAGCTTGAGTGTGACTCTCACGGGTTCATTGTTAGGCGCTTGGTTTCCAGTGTGGTGTAAAGAGGTAGTGGGCCTTTCAGAGATGGGGTGTCTCAGTCGCTCTCTCATCGTTGGGGCAAAATACCTGACACCCACAACTTAGAGTAGGAGACATTTACATTGGCTTACAGTTTCCAGTGGGTTCAGTCCATAGCTGGCTGGCTCCAAGGAAGAAATGGCCTGGTAGTTGGTCAGTGTGGAGGAAAGCTGCTCACCCATAGCAGCCAGGAAGCAAAGAGAGAAGGGAGGAGCCAAGGACAAAAATACTTCCTTCCAAGGTCACACTCCATTGACCTACCTCCAGCTAGACCCCACCTGCAACAGCACAGTTAGCCATGAACTCATCCATGGATTAATTCACTGATGAGTATAACACCCTCGTGATCCAATAACCTCTGAACACACGAGAACATGGGGGACATTTGAGATCTAAACTGTACCATGGGGCCTAACAGAAGATCCTTAGGTCTAGTTGGGAGCACTGCCTTCAGATTCCAGCAGTTTCTTGGGACCCTCAGTTACTTCTCACGACAGTGAGTTGTTACCAAAGCCCAGGCTTCACTCCTGAGTCACTCTCCAGTGTATTGCAATGTGATCTATTCCTCTTTTATACGCCGTGCCCACTATGGTGCCATCTGCCACGTGGAGATGCACCCCGGGGACTCTCTCCAGAGCTGGTGCCCTGCTTGTTGGATGCTCGGCCTCCAAAACTGGGTCCTAAATAAACCTCTTTTTAAGTACTTACCCTCAGGCATTTCACTATAATAATAAAGCCAGACTAATACAGGGAGTATTGCCACTGTAAAAATATTAGTCTTTCAATCCATAAACATGCATGTCTTCCTATTTATTTAAATCCTCTTTGATTTTTTCAACAATATTCTGAAGTTGTAAGAGTATGAGTTTTTCTTTTCATTTCATAAATCTAGTCGGAAGCATTTTATTTTTTTTGATGTTACTGTAAGTGAAATTGTTTTCTTAGTTTAATTTTTGATATTTTAATTGCTGTTGTATAAAATGTAATTGATTTTGTATATTGATCTTCTTATATCCTGCAGCATTTTTGAACTGATTTATTTGGTCTAATAAATTTTTGTTACATGCCTTAGGATTTTCTATATACAAATATTCTGTCATCTGCAAAGAAAGATAATTCTTTCTTCCTTTCCAATCTGGGTTCCTTCTCTTTTGTTAGGCTGCCTGCATGAATAGAATCCCCAGGACAATGCGACAGAATGTGAAGCGAGGACATTCTTTCCTTTTCTTGAGACCACAGAAGGTATTCACTCTTTCACCATCAACTATGCTGTTAATGCAGATTTTCTTTCTGTAGATGCTCTTTATCGTACTGAGGAAGTTCCTTTCTATTCTATGATTCTATGATTTTTCTGAGTCTACTGATAACATGTGCTTTATGTCCGTTAGTTTACTGATACCTATATCATACTAATTTATGTTTTAGATGTTAAGTGTTAAATCAGTCTTGCTTTCCCATGTTCTTTATTTCCACATGTTTGTCAAGTCCTAGTTTCCTTTCTGTTACTAATTTCAAATTACGTACTACTGTGATCAGCAAGCATACTTGGTGTGGTCTCAGTCATTTAAACGCATTGATGGTTGTGTTCTGTGTAAGCAGGTCGTCACTCCTGGAGAACATTCTACGTGCTCTTGGGAAGAACGTGCACTCTGCTCTTGCTGGGTGGAGAGGATGGCCTAATGGGTGAACAGTATTCTTCAAGTCTCATGTTTCCTTCCTGACCTTCTGCTGTTTGCTTGATTCATTATTGAAAGTAGAAATCACCAATTATCTTGTGGAGTGTTCTGTAACCAGGAAGAGGCCATGTTGGCCTCCACTTGACCCCCACCTCAGAGTCATTTTTCTACTTCAAAATGAGCTGTTTCAGAAGCTTGCAAAACAACCATTAACATTCCCTGCTGTAGCCAGCATGACCATGACATGGCCCTGGGCTTCCACCTTGGTGTAGAGATGATGTGCATCACCGGCCCGGAGGAGACAAAGAAGAACACGTGGCCCTTCCTCCCTCGCATTTCTCCCTGTGCCTTAACCCACTCCTTCCTTCCAGCCCACACTTTCCCCTTTGCAAACAGCCCGCCCCTGCTGCTGTGCTCAAGCTTCCGTTTGTCTTTCCAGATGTCCCTCTTAACAGTGCACTATGACCAAAGTGAACGCTTATCTTGGTACCTTCTTGTACCACCCACATGATTGGCCCTCTACAAAACCAACTCACAGGGCATATTTTGCTTGAATTGTTTCTTTCTTCTTTTGATTCTGTGTTTGCTTTATGTATTCTATGGATCCGTTATCAGATGCATACATGTTTATGATTGTTATGTCTTTCTGAAAGATGCATCCTCTTTTCATTTTAAATGGCCCTTTTCATATCTACTAATGATTTGTGTTTTAAAGCCCTTTTTATCTAAATAATATAACTACTCCAGCTTTCTTGCTGATGGTACTTGCATGTATATCCTTTTCTATCCTTCATCCTTTTCCTTTTTTTGAAGAAGGTCTTATTTTTTTATTAAGTTTATTGGTACAATTTAGATATACATAATGATCTCATTCATCATAGGGAACTTGTACCTGTACGTGATATGTCTTAGTTCCTCTTTTTTTCTCCCATTCCCTTCTCCTCCCTTCAACTCCTCTTCCCCTCCTTATTTACAAAGCTATGTTTCCATTTTACCCTTTTTTCTCATTTTTTTCTTTTCCCTTCCTTCCTCCCCCACCCCCATTCCCCTTTCATTTTGAACAATTTCTTCCTATTTCACAATATCTATTATATAGTTTGGTTTTTATTTACACTTTCAGTTTCTCATATCAGAGAAACAGTGCTATATTTACACGTGTGTCCAATTTATTTCACTTAAGAGCATAGTCTCAAGGTGCATCCATTTAGCTATAAATGTCTCAAGTTTATCCTTCTTTATGGCTGAGTAATACTCCATTGTATAAAAATAACACATCTTTTTAATCCATTCATTAATTGATGTGCATTTGGGTTTTTTCCAAGGTTTACCTATTACAAACTGTGCTGCTATAAACATGGGCATGCATATATAGCTGTGGTATGATGCTTTTAATTCTTTTGGGAAGATACCAAGAAGGGGAATAGCTGGGTTAAATGGAACCTCTAGTCCTAGATTTTTGAGGTATATCCACGCTGATTTCCACAGTGGTTGCACCAGTCTACACTCCCACCAGCAATGGAGAAGGTTTCCTTTTTCCCCACAGCCCCTCCAACACTGGTTATTTGCTGATTTCTTGATAATAGCCATTCTTTCTGGAGTGAGATGAAATCTCAGGGTTGTTTTAATTTTCATCTCAAATGACCAGTGATATTGAACATTTTTTCATATATTTGTTTGCCATTTGTACTTCTTCTTCTGAGAAGTATCTTTATTTCAGATGTCCCTTTATAGATTGGGTCTTTAAATGTGGGGAGTCTGATTTTTTTCAATTCTTTATATGTTCTAGATATTAGTCTTTTGTCTGAAGAACAACCAACTAAGATTTTTTTTCCACTCTGGGTTGTCTTGTCACTCTGTTGGTAATTTCTTTTGCTATGCAAAAGCTTTCTAATAAAATGAGATCCCGGTTGTTGATTCTTTGTAGTATTTCCCATGCCACTGGAGTTTTGTCCATGAAGTCTTTGCCTACAACTCTGTCTTCAAGAGTTCTACCTATTCTCTCTTCCAGCAGATTTAGTTTTCTTTTTTAAAAATATTTAATATTTAGATCATTGGTCCATTTGGGTTTTAGTTTAGTGCATGGTGATAGTCTTAGTCTTCAGCATGTGGAAAGCCAGATTTTCCAGCACCATTTATTAAGGAGGATATGTTTCTTCCAGTGAACGTGTTTGGCTCCTTTGTCAAACACATATCAGAAAATGGAAAGATATCCCTTGCTTTTGGGTAGGAAGAGCCATCATAGTAAAAATGGCCATGCTCCCAAAATTGTTATACAGATTTAATGCAATCCCAATCAAAATACCGTTAGCATTGGGCCGGGGATAAGCTCAGTGGCACAGCATCTGCCTGGCAAGCGTGAGGCCCTGAGTTTGATTCCTGGTACCAAAAAAAAAAAAAAAAATTAGCATACCTCATGGAACTAGAGAAAACACTCCTAAAATTCATTTGGAACCAGAAGAGACCTAGAATGGCAAAAACAATTTTAGGCAACAAAGGTAAGGCAGGGGGCATTTTAATCTCTGACTTGAAACTGTTACAAAACTACTGTGATAAAAAAAAAAGCATGGTACTGGCAAAACAAACAAAAAAACAAAACACACACACACACACACACACACACAGACCTGAGGATCAGTGGAACAGATTAGAAGATGCAGACACAACTTTGAACACACTCAGCCACTTTATCTTTGACAAAGGAGCCATCTTTTTCCTTTTAACCTACTGTATCTTTCACTGTAATGTGTGTCTTATGTAGACAATATATAGTTGTATCTTTATTGTCGCCCAGTCTTGTAAGTGCTGGCTTTTGACTAAATTAGTTCAATCCATTCACATTTAATGTTGTTATTAATGTAACTAAATGTATCTCTGTCATTTTCCTTTTAGTTTTCTACCCCATGTCTTCCTGTTACTTAATTCTTCATTTACTGTCCCTTTTTTATTTGGCATAAGAAAATGTTTTCTAGTGTAATTATTTTATTTCCTTAATCGTTTTTCACTATGAAACTATATGAAGTTGCTGACCATGCATGTTTTCACTTATCAGAATCAATTGCCCATTTGTACTCACTTAAATCCAGTGGGATACAGAAGTTTTATTCCTATTTAGCTCTACTTTCTCTTTCCTTTTCTATGCTTTTATTACGTATACATATGCTGTGAACCTAGCTGTACATTTGTATAATTATTATTTTGTGCCATTTGATGCTTTATAAGAGAGCAACAAAGAAAGCCTGGCATGGTGGCACACACCCATAATCCCAGCACTCAGGAGGCTGAGGCAAGAGGATCACTGTGAGTTTGAGGCCAGTCTATATATGGCAAGACCCTGTTTCAAAAAACAAACAAACAAACAAACAAAACCCTAACAAATAAAAGAGAAAAGAAAAAAACAGAAAAGGAGAGTAAAAATATATAAAGTTTGTTATATTAGCCTTTTCATTTATCATTTCTGGTCCTCTTTACTTTTCCTGTGGATTACATTTACCATTCTCTTCATCCGATACAAATTTGTTCCCAAACACATCTTAGATGCATTTATTGTCAAATATATTGCATTTCTTTATTTAATGGGTTTAACATACAATTATGCAATATTGTTTTATATGGTTGCTATTTAAGAGTTGAAACTAATTTATTGCTGGTTTTTGTAATTACATAAGTACTTCTATTGATGCTATTTGTCTTTTCTAACAGACTTGAACTGCTCTGAAGTCACATGCTTTCAACCTATAAAATTTCCTTTAACTTTTCTTATACACTGAGGGTGCCGGCAACACATTCTCAGGCTTTTTCTTTTCTTTCTTTTTCTTTTTTTTTTTTTTTAATCTGGAAATGTCTTGATTTTTTCTTCATTTTCTAGGGATAGTTTTGCTGGATATAGAATTCTTGGTTGACTGTTCTCATTTCAATATTTTGAATATGCCACCCCAATACTTTGTGACCTCTGTGGATTCTGATAAGAAATCAGATGTTGGACCGGTGAGATGGCTCAGTGGCATAAGCGCCTGCCTGGCAAGTGCGAGGTCCTGAGTTCGACTCCCGGTACTCACATACAAAGGAAAAAAAGGGCCGGTGATATCGCACAGAGGCACAAGCGCTTGCTCGCAAGCACGAGATCCTGAGTTCAACCCTCGGTACGCACATAAAAAAAAAGAAAAAGAAAAAGAAAAAGAAATCAGATGTTAATTTTAAGGATAAGTTGCATGTGATGGTTGTTTTCCTCTGGCCAATTTCTAGGTTGTCTCTTTATTTTTGCCTTTTGAAAGTTTGATTATAATGTGTCTCAGTGTGGACCTCTTTGTGTTTATCTTGAGTTTCTTAGATGTGTAATTTTTTCACCAAATTTGACAAGTTTCTTGCCTTTCTGCCAATTTCTTTATCTCCTCTCCTTCTTGAACTTCCATTATGCATACTTAGTATACTTGATTGAGTCCCACATTTTTCTGAGGTTCTGTGTTTTTGTTCTTTCTGTTCCCCAGACTGAACAGTGTTTATCTGACCCACTCTCAAAGTCACTAATTCTTTCCTCCACTTGCTGAAACATGCTGTTTAAAACTCTCTGAATTTTCATTTCAATTGTTGAAATTTTAAACTCCAAAAATTCTGTTTGATTCTTTTCCATGATTTTTGTCTCATCAATGTTATTTGGTGAAATATAGTTATCATTTTATATTAGTTCTTTATGTACAATTTCCTTTATCTCTTTCAAAGTACTTTAAATAACTGATTTAAGTCTTTCTAGTTAGCCCAATGTCTAGACTTTCTCAGGACCAGTGTCTATTAACTGCTTTCATTCTTGCATATGGACATATTTTTACACTTTTCTTTTCATGTCCCATGTTTTTTTGGTCAAAAGCTACCTGTTTTTAATATCCTAATATGGCAATTCTACAAATCAGATTTCTCCTCTCCCTGTGTTACTGCCCCTTGTAAGAATTGTTTCTCTTGTGACTTTTTGGAACAATTCTGTAAGTCTGTATTCTTTCACACATATGCCCACTATTATCTGTTTGCAATTAGTTCAATGATCAGCTACTGATTGAACAGAGATATTATCAATACATTGAAGCAAAAGAAAAAAAATCCCACTCTTTGCAAATAGAGCGTTTGTATGTTGGGCCAATGTTAGCCCTATGTGAGCAGTCCATAAATCTGCCTGGGCATTCATATCTGGCTGTGTAGAGCCTGAAGGTCATGTGAAGGTCAAAGCCTCAGGTCTCCCAGCTCTTTTCTCAGATGCACCCAGCCCTGGGCGTATTCCTTCTAGATTGTAAAGATAGGTTGTAACTTTTAGATGTCTTGATTCCCCCTAAAACATCTCATTTCCAGCCCTTCCTCTCAAGCTTTTGATGAGTCTATTTTTTTTTCTGCAGCTGTCATCCATGGCCTCTGGGGAGCAGTAACTTGTACATGTGGCTCTATTTGTAGCAGATGTGCTGCCCCAGGAAGGTTCCAGCTAAGGTGACACAGGGACAAGCCATGTGGGCCAGCCTCCCAGGGTCCCTAGACAGGCCAGATGACCAGCCACAATCCTCTGTGAATGACTCTGTCCTGCTCCCTCTGATTCTGTGACTTCTTGGATTGTGAACTCCTTCCATTAGGGCCACTGCCACGCTGAGGAGCAGGAGAGGGACTTGGCGAACGAGAACACCACAGAGCTGCTGTTCTTCTTGAGATTCAGATGGGTTTTCTTGACATCACGTTCTCCCGATGGCACCAGCCTGTGCTTATCTCCCAGTGCACTGAAAAGTCAATTCTGACAGCTGCGGCAGCTGTTTCATTGCCTTTTCGGAGCCATCTACTTCGGAGTTTCCATGCTGCCCTTTTCTCTGCTGTCCCATAACCAAACTTAGATTGCATTAACTTTTTTCTATTTTATATTTTCCCCTAGCTTATTGATTTCAGCTTGTTTCTTTATTTTTCCCTTTCTTCTACTTTTTTATTTGATTTAATTTTCTTTTTATATTTTTCAGATGGAAATTTAGATCTTTGACTTTTCACTCTTTCTTCTTTTCCAATGTACATATTTAAAACTAGAAGTTACCCTCTCAGCAGCCTCCTAAGTGTCTTGATTTGTTGTATCATTTACTATCTGTTAACTAGCACAGTTTTAGAGGAATAAAGGAAGACCTAATAAAATATTTGATTAATCTTAAATAGCACAAGGAAGGAGAAACAAGGAATATAAAACAACTGAGTGAAGTTGGATATAAATAAACTGCAGATACAAAGCAGCGGTATCAGTCATTACACAATTTATAAATGGATTCAATGCTTCAAGTTTGTGAAGATTAAGTTTGTCAGACTGGAAAAGAAACCAGATGATGCTTATAAAAGCCAGCCACTCCACTGCAGAATTACTCAAGGAAAAGGTTTCAGCTATGGCAGCATCACACAAGGGGGACAGTAAGGAGATGAACACCACCAGAAATAATGACATTTTTTTTTTTGTGGGTACCGGGGGGTCGACCTCAGGACCTCGCGCGCCAACAGGCACCCGTGCCGCTGAGCGATATCACCGCCCCCTTTTTCGTATGTGGGATCCGAGAGTCGAACTCGGGCCCTCGCGCTTGCAAGGCAGGCGCTTATGCTGCTGAGCCATCTCACCGGCCCAGAAATAATGACATTTGATAATGCTAGGTGGCCCAGCCAATCAGAAAGATTTCACAATCCTAAATATGAATTTATCCCCAAAACAACAGAATGCATAAATCAATAATTGCTACAAACTAAGAGAGAAGAGTAATTTATAACCAATGTAGGAGACTTAACAAAGTCCCTCAGCAATTAATAAAATGAGATAATTTAAAAAAAACAAGAAAAATATACATCTGAACAGAACAACTGGTAGAAGACCTTATATACATACTGAAAGCATTGTACCTCGCAACAAAAAAAGCATGTATTTTTCCAGTGTAAGGGATCATTTCCCAAGCTTGACAACATGATGGCCCATAACGAGGCCTCTATGAGTCTCATAGGATTAAAGCTACTCAGAGCAGATTCTCTGAAGACAGTGGAGTTAAGCTAGGAATCAGTAGAAAGTCCCCCTCCGCCTCCCCCTAGCAATTGAACAGTTCACAGTTCACAGTTCAAGGTCACCCTTGAAACCACAACATCTTTTGAACTGAGTAGTGATGAAATGACAGACACCTACTTCAAGCACCCAGCAGCCCCAGGCTTGCCCTACCCCAGAAGGTGGTCTCGGGGGGCTGTCCCAGCATCGATGCCCAAGGAGCCTCTGACTGGTCCAAACCCATCCTTGGCCACTTGATTACTCTTCAAGTAGCCCCCTGTGGGGGCCCTGACTATGAACCTTCCTAGCACCAGCCCACCCTTCACCAGTGCGTGTGTCCTGAGTAAGACTTAGCTGGCACAAATCGTGCTTCTTACGAACCCCTTCCGTTTCCTCCTGCCAGGCAGTTATTTGCAAGTGAGAAATGCTCTCTTATTCTAAGCAAGGAGAAGGGAGTTTGAAGCTTTAGACCCGACTCTGCTGATTATTCATCCTTCCTTGTCTTTCTGAAGCACCACCCTAGAGATCCTCAGGTACTCTCGGCTTCCAAAGGACCACGGGCGTCTTGGAAATGCCAGTTCAATTTCAAGGCCTAGATCTGTAGACCTGCACGAAGTGCCCTCAAGCGGCACGCTTAGCGTGAAAGCCTGCTTAATTGTCAGTAAATAGTGGAATCATCTTTTGAAACAATGTAGCAAACATAATTAATTGAAATAATCTCAGCGTGTTTCATGGGGTAATAGCCACTTATGTAAGATTAACGCCCCAGAAGGGAAAGAAGGAAAGGAGGATGAGGAGGGAGTGCAGTGGGTGGCTTCTCAGTAAATCCTGCTGTCATCTCCTCCCCGGCCATTTTTTGTTTTCCTGTGTAATATTTTTCAGCTGAATGAAGTAATGATTTATTACCTTCGAAATTGTCAGTGGAACTGAATAATTGGCAGAGCATGTATTATCTTGGTGCTTCGAATCGAATGCCTGAAACAGGAATTTGAAAGCTGAGGCATCATACAATGCTCGAGAGGAAGGTGTTTGTCACGGGGCCCAGGAAATCTATGCATTCATTCTTTCACGTGTCATTCATTCAGCCGTGCATCACACACACAGTCATCCATTTACCCAGATATTCCATGTCTCCTGGATGGATGCTGACACCGGGGGTGAAAGTTTTTTTCTGACTGCTCCAAAGTCATCTGAGCCTGGAACAGGTGCCCCCAGTAAGATTAAGATGAAGAAAACTGATAGTCTAGGCCCCTGTTCTGTGCCTGCTGCTCTTAGCTTCTCTCTTTTGTGTCCCTTGATGACTCTGAGGCCGGTGGTGTCACCTTCACCCAGTGCTGAGCCTGAGGTGTGACTGGCCACCCTGGCATCCAGCCCTCGAGTTCTGCTCTTGGTTTCATGACTTTGCAGAGAGCAGGCTCCACTGGGTTCAGGCTTAGGAGATCAGAACCCAGAGGGTGCTTTGGTTGTGCCAGGATTTGTTCTAGTTGGGTAAGGGACAAGGAAAGACCTGGAGATGTCCGAAAGGAGAGAGCGCCCCACGCGCAAGACAAGCAGGAAGCACAGGGCTGGTCAGCAGGCGGAAGCAGTGAGAGGAAAGTGTGCCGGGGATGGGGCTGTAGTTTCCACAGGAGGAGCAGGCAGGCAGGCAGGCAGGGAAGGTAAGTGTGAGCAAGCTGAGGATGGAACTTCCGCAGGCTCTGAGCTAAGAGTGAGCTCTCTGTGTCTAGGGCCCGGAAGTGGCTGGGGCTGGAGAAATACCGACTTGGTATATGACGGTTGCATGAGGAGGCTGGGGATTAGGGGTTGGGAGTGGGCGCTTTGTGCTTGGAAGATGCTTGACAGAGTTGTTTACTGTCTCTAGGAATTAGCCCTGGAGAGGCAGTCTCACGGGATTAGCAAGGGCGAAGGATGTCAGAGCAAAGAAAGCACTGGAAATAAATGGCATGGGCAATGCAGAGCAATCTATAGTTTCTGTTTGGATTGTAAAGAAACTGGCACTCTGTTCCAAGAAGTTTTTAAGAAGCAAAAGCAGGTCTGCAGCTGCAGTTACGAATCACCCTGCTTTGTTTTGGGGCTGGCCGTGGGTGGCCCAGCACACAGGGGACATGCTCTGTCCACATCTGCAAGGAAGCCCACTGTGCACTTTGCAGCACCGATTAGTGCCTGTCCCTGCTTGAGTTCCCCAAACCCTAAGATAAGGGCTCCAGTGCAAGCAGTTTATGTGGGAAGTGATCCCAGAAGTGAGAGAGGAGTGACGTGAAGGAGGGAAGGGAGAAAGTCCAGGGAAGATGCACCAAAGATGGGGCCATTCCTGTGGGCAAATGGGGTTCCATCCACAGGGAGTCCCAGAGGAGCTGTGTGCAGCCTGCCTTGGAATTGCCCCCCACCCCAGGTGGGGAGCCACCATCCCTCCCATCAGCAGTTCTTGCCCATCTCTTGGAAGCTTGTCCTCGAAGGGGAAGGGAGCACTTCTGTGTTCTCACCCCTTCATTCCCAGCAGCACGCGCAAGCAGACATGGGAGCTCCCAGGGTGCAGAGGAAGCTGGTAGGCATTGGGAGGGAGATTGCTCTGCAGGGGCCCTGGGGGTGAAGGCTTCTGGGGCCGGGGGACCACCAGGTCTGCTGCAACTTCCTGGGCAGCAGCAGAGAGGCTTTCTCCCGAGGGCATGGGCACCTTGGCTTCATTCATCCATCCAGGACACTGAGTTCATGGGAAGCAATAATCAAATGCTGCTTTTCCTGCCTGGCCTTAGGGATGAGGCTTGGTGCTCCTGGGCACTGGATCGGTTTATATTCCTATGAATCCTGTGAATGGTGTAACTCACAGTGTGCCCCCCTGTGTTTCCACTGAAAGAAAAAAGCTTAGAACCAAAGTTGGTGTCTTAGCTCTAAGTGCAGAGAGACTCCGGAAGCTGCTGTTTTATATTCATTTCTAGATCCTTTTATAATCTTTTATAATCTTTCTCTCATTGTTCTTTTGCTTTGTACTCTGAATTTAAATTTCTGACTTGTTGCTATACTTAATATATCTTTACCAATCTTTATAAAATTTCTCGAATCTTTAGAAAATTCCTGAGTTAGTGAGGAATGCTGGCTGCAAGTGTCAGGGCAGGTTAAGCAAGGACAAGTGGGAATGTTTCAGCTTATGTAACTGGGAAGATCAAAAAAACATCTGGCTCCAGGCAGAGCTGGATGCAGGAACTAGGGTAATATTGTTAATATCCTCTTTCCTCTCTCCCTGTATGTTCTGAAAATTCTTCCTTTCCATGCATTTCTTCCAGCTTTCATGTTTTTGCTTTCTCCTTCAGCGGGGTCACTCCATTTGGTGGCACATAATGACGACAGGTGGATCTTGAACCCAGAACACAGCAGAAGCAAGGAATGAAGCCACCTCTTTCCTGGTATTTTAGCCCAGCCCTTGGGGCGCCCCTAGGTTCTGTGTAGGTGAACTTTGAACCCCTGTGGTGGGTTTTTAGTCTTGGAGACCTTCAAAATGAGTCCTTATTTGCAGCAGAAAAGAGAGGAAGATAAACAGCTGCATAGCCCCAAACAAGTGGCCAAGGCCATGTCATAGAAAGGAGCTGGTGGATAGGTAGAGGCCTCATAGGAGGCCTGCAGCTGGTAGATAGGTAGAGGTGGCAGCCAGAGGGCGAAGGAGAGAAGGTTAGGCCATATGCCCAGTACATACGTTGTGCCAGAGATTGTGCTGGGCATTTTATGTGGGTTATGTCCTTTAGTTTTTGCAGGAGCCCTGTTAGATAAGGTCAATCACTACCCATTTGCTATGGTTTCTATCTAGATGTCCACTCAAAACCTCAGGTGCTCATAGGTGGGGCTTTGGGGAGGTGACAGGATTATGGGGGATGTGGTACTCACAAGTGGATTAGTCCTCTGATGAGTTTATCGCTAAATGTGATGTTGGGAGGCGGAACTTGGTGGGAGGAGGTGGGTCACTGGGGGCATGGCCTGGAAGGGTCTATCTCCCTCCTCCCCCCTTGATTCCTGTTCTCTGCTTCCCGCTGCCGTGCCATAAGCAAGTCTGCTGTACCATGCCCCTTTGCTGTGCCACCCTGCCTTGGAGCCAGTGCACTATGGGCTGAAACCTCTATAAACTGTGAGCCAAAATAAACCTTTCCCCCTTAGACATAAGGAGTGTTCAGTGTTGTGTCTCAGCAATGAGAAATTAACTAAGACACTGCATCTTAAAGATGGGAGATGCGAAGCCCTGCTGGGAAATGGTAGATTTAGAGGCCTACAGGTCAGATACAGAAGCAGGCATCAGCCACCCAGGTATTGCTGGTTGGGCCGCAGGAGACAAGGTGGCACCATCCAATGCTCCTGGGCAGGTGGGCTGGGGTGGAGACTGGCTCCTGGGCACAGGGGGTTGAGACCTTCTCTGCATCTGTGCAGAGCCAAATACAGATGGATGTGTGCATGGGGAGAAGAAGGGAGATTGGGCTCTCAGAAGGGACTTTGGAGGTGTCATAGCCATGGTAACACAGAGCTGTCCTGGAGCAAGAGTCCGGGAGAGAGAAGACACCAGCCCTGAGCATCTCCAGTGCTTCACAGATCATTAGAGGAGACACAGAGGAAGTTCCCAGGGAGGGAAGGGAGCCAGTTTGGGGAGAGGGCGGGGCCAGTGTCAGACCCTGCCTTGACAGGGTGAGCTGAAAGGCCCTTTGGGCCAGGACCATTCCTTTCACAAGGCTGTGTCCCTGAGTGGAGGAAGGTGACCTCGGCAGGAAAGGGACAGGAGGGTGGGCAGGCATGAACAAACAGACTTAGAGCCCATAAACTCCCTCTTCAAGTGGCTCAAAGAAGCAAAACCAGCTAGTGCCAGGGAAGACGTGTGGGATGGGAAGAGGAGGAGGTCACATGTTAGAAATGTGTGCATTCAAATTGAACAGAATATTTCGGTATAAACTCATAATGTTTTCTTCCCAAAACCACGTTTTCAAGCTGTGCCCTCTGAGAAGGCCTAGCAGCAAGATGTCCCAACAGCGATAAGCACCTGCCTCTAGATTGTGGCCACTGAACACTGATTCCCCACAGGAAGACACAGGGATTCTTCCAGCAAGGGGTGTTCTTGGGTCTAGAACAGGAACCTTCAGTGTGAACATGGAACAGACTGTGGTGGGGGAAAGGGAGCCTTCTAAGACCCCTGGGCCCTTCAGAAGGACACAGGGCTCATTTAGGCCAAGGATGGGATACAGCGGGGCATTGGTGAGATTGTCCATGAATGATGAATGGGTTGAGGCTGTGCAGAAGGGAAGAAAAGAGAGGGAGAGGATGCCCTGGACGGCAATGGGAGGTAGGCAGGCTGCAGGCTCTTTGAGGCCGGAGACAGTGGAGGGGATGCAGGGAACACGGAGAGGGAAGGAGGTGGAGCTTCCACCCCAGAGGGGACTAAAGAGGTGGCATCTGGCAGCGTGGGGAATCACAGACCATGACAGCAGGGCAGAGGAAGCCGAGAAAGGTTGGAGAACATAAGGAGGCTGTCTTAGCCTTCTCCAGCTTAGATCAAGTAGGTTACACAAGAGATTGTTCTCTCACAATTCTGGAGGCCAGAAGCCCAAGACTCAGGTGTCCTTAGGATTGGTTTCTGTTCCAGAGTTGCAGGACAGTCACCTCCCACAGTGACCTCATATGGCCTTTCTTGTGTGCACAAGGAGAGAGAGATATCTGATGCCTCTTCTTCCTCTAAAGCACGAGTCTCATCAGATTAAAGTCCCATCCTCTGACCTCACTCAATTTTAATTATTTCCCTAAAGGTCCTGTCTCCAAATAGAGACATGCTGGAGGACACAATTCAGTCCCTCACAGAATGCAGAGGACCCAGAGTCTCGTGTGTTGGATGGACCCCCGCGTGAAAGATAAAGCTATGAAGTTGGTCAATAGGCAAAGTCTTGGAACAATAAGAGTGAGTGATCAGAGATTTGGAGGTGAACAGCAAGTTAGCAGAATGACTAGGCCTCAGGACAGACATTTTTACAGGAAGGTAAGGGTGTCTGGAAACTGCCGTGGAGTTGAGGAAGCGAACAAGATCCTGATCCTGAAGTCCACCACATGCATGTGAAAAATCTGCCTTGTGATTGTTAATCATGATTTGTCAATTTGACTGATTTAAAAATGTACAGGGGATTAGTAAAGGACAACTCTGAGTGTGTCTGAGTGGTCATGGAGGCATGGCCTTGGTTCTGTATCTGATCCCTGGCCCCTTCCTCTCTAGTGCTATTCCCCTGCTCTGCTTCTTGGTCTCTATGAACTAAGAAACTTTGCTCCTCCATTGCCTTCCACCATGATGTTCCTACCTTCGAGCCAGTTGACCACTGACTGAACCCCCTGAAACCATGAGTCAAGTTCAACCTCTTCTCCTTTAAATTGTGGGTGTCGGGTGTTGTGTCCCAGCAATGGGAAAGTGACTAATGCATGTTCCACCTGAGATTGCTGCTGGGGCTGGATGTCCTGGGAGCCTCAGAATCCCCACTCTGCTGGAGCACATGATCACGTGGTACAGGGTAGTAGATGGAAATGACTACTTCACCTCTTCCCACTAACGTGCTCTGGAGCCACAGCCTTAGAAGGGTTTGTGGACTTTGAGTTACGGATGAGACCTGGACATGCAGAACCTCTTTCACCTCATGCGCAATACCCGGCTTTCATCCTTCTTAATTGTTATTCTCTCCTGAGCACTGGTGATATTTACAACTCCAGGCCATGTTTTCTGTAGCAATTATGTGAATTTAGTTAAATGGCCCCACCGTTTACAGATGCCGGTCAAACCAGAGAGGTGTCAGGAAGCATCTCTCAATTACGCTGCACTAGGAATGCTGCTGGGTATTGGGAAGGATGATTTGGCTTCCTGAAACATTCCCTTCCTGACTTGGGGGCTTTCTTTAAACAGACAGAAGGTACACAAGCAATTTCTTTACTGTGAAGTATTTTCAAGCATTAATTATTTTTATTATTAGCTTCACTCCATTACAATCACTCATCGTGCTAATTTCTTTGAAGTATGAGGATGAAATTTCAAATTGAGCATTCAGGTCCTTCTAATTGCACTTGAAGCAGGAATTAGCTGTGGGGTCTGTGTTTGGGAGCATGGGGGTCCTCTGCCACACAAGATAAAGCCCAGGCACTTCCGAATTTTCCCATCAAAGCACTGTGCCAATGAGAAGGAGGAACATGGCAAATCAACACAATTAAATCTGAAATTGCTGGCTTCCAAAATAAATTCATTCTTGTGAGTCAACATTGTTTTGATTTGAGATGAGGTTTGTTTTTCAAACCCGTGTTTTTCCCAAACTGATTATTTTTGGTATTTTGTACACACTTGTGAATTTCCAACAGAATGTCAATATCCTTGACCTATTTTGCTGTACTGTGGAGCAGGCTCTTCAGTGCCTGAGACCAGAGTAGAGGGGGATCAGAACCATCCCACCTGGGTTTACAGGTGCCCATATCTCCTAAATCCACAGTGACACTGTCAAAATCTAATGGGCACAGCATATGGGTGAGGGCCAGGCCATTGTGATCCATAGGGCATGTGTGAGGACAGTGACCACACATGGCCAGCTGTTAGAGTCCCAGGAAGAGAGGGAGGAGACAAGGTCTTAGACACATGCAAAGGGAAGGGCTGGCATCCAACCTCAGCTGGGGACCTCAGGCACCTTCACAGGGGAAGAGCCCTTGCAGATGGGCCTTTAATGGTGCACAGGAGTTGGCAGTGAGCCAGAGAAGCCATCCAGTGGCTGGTCTGGGTTGTGCCAGGGCCCTGTGGACTGAGCGTGAGTTTCAAGGTGCTATGGGAGCCCCCACACACACACATCCTTGAAGGCTTTTGTCCATCTCATGAATGGCTTTTCCACCTTCCCTGGTGGGTGGGCTGCAGCTGAGATGTGGGCCCCTCACTGTCCAGGGCTGTCAGCTCTAGATGCATGAGGGTGGCCCATCGAATGCCCTAATTTAGTAATCAGGAAATGTTGAGTACATTTGCTATTGGGGAGGGGGCACTTTGTTTATTTTAGTTCATCACAATCCATGTTGGGGAGAGTAAAAAACACTCTAAGCTACTCCCTCATTTCTGGGATGAAATACGGGGCACTTGAAATCTAAAGGAGGAGAGGTTTATTTTGGCTCTCATTTCTGTCCTGTGTCACCTGGCTCCAAAGGAAGAACATGGCAGAGAGGCAGAGAGTCAGATAGGAGGAGAGCTGCTCCAGCGTGGCATGGAGGACAGGAAGCAGAGAGGGGAAGAGCTGGGAAGAGATAGACCCTTCCAGGCCACGCCTCCATTGCATCACCTCCTCCAATCAGGCTCCACCTCCCAACATCTGGTTTAGCTCTAAACTCATCAGTGGACTCATCCACGGGTGAGCATCACAGCCCTGTGATCCAGTCACCTCCCAAAAGCCCCACCTGTGAGCACAAGAGGATTTGGGGGACATCTAGATAGAAATCATAACAGATACTGAAAACCTGACGCTTCCGTGACAGAAACAGACTCAGTCAGGACCTCAGAAAAGTGTGTCCCTGCCTGGTCCCAATTGAGGGTGTGGCAGGTCCAGCCCACAGCCCATGTCCTTTCTGCCCAGCCTGTGTGGACACGAAGCATGCGCCCGGCTCTTTAGTGCTGCGCCATGAGCAGCAAACCACCGTCATCAGCTGCCTTGACGCTGCCCGCCTCTCCCTGATCCTCCTGCTGCTGTGCTGGAAGAATTTAGAATTTGTGGTAATGAAGAATATATTTGGTCTTTGTCCCTGGCTCCTGGCAGAGCCTCCTAAAACCTTGGGAATTTCCTGAGTAGCAACAGTATGTTTTAGTATTCATAATGAGCCGCTTTTGATGCACCTGTTTAGGGTAAGGCCGTGACTCTCAGTGGGCCCCTAGGACAGGGCTGGCTCCAGAGAAAGTGGCAATGTGCTTACAGGGTTAGCATTTCCCACCCTCCCCACCCCAACCCCCAGTACAGTATGGGGACTGGAAGTTGAGGATAATGACCGATGGCCAATGATTGATCTAATCAATCATGATCTAATCAATACCCATAAGCAGCAGCATGTGGGGAGCTTCTGGGTTGCACATGGGGCCACCAGGGGTGGCACACCTGCCTGCGGTGCCTACCACCTTGCCCTGTGTGTCTTGTCCACCTGGCTGTTCCTGGGCTGTGTGGTATTTGCAGGCAATGTGACTTGTCCTGGGAAATCAGGAAGCCCAGCACAAGGAGGGGTTGTGAAGGTGTTAGATTGACACTCATCCAGGCAGCGGTGCAGGTGACCTGGGAACACAGCACTGTGATTGGTGACCAGAGTGGGGTGGGCTTGGGGGACAAAGCTCTTCACCTATGGGGTCTACACGAACCCTGGTGGTGCCAGGATGGAACCGTACTGATGGACCCTCTGTCAGCGTAGGAGAAGCACATACCACAGACCAGGCACGGTAGTGGCAGAGAGAAGGTGGGTGGTTTAGGAAGGTGCTAAGCCCACAGTGTCAGTCCTCATGGTATCAGAAATGTCACTGTATAGAGGGTCTTGACCTACCGCGTCCAGACCGAGGCTTTGACAAAGTCGCTTCTTATGGATTTCATTTAGCTTATGAAGATTTTGGAGGGAGAGATGAAAACACATCATAGCTGCAGACCACAATGAATCCTTTTAGTTTACAGTCTAAAATTTGGAGGTTTAAGAAAAACTACCCAAGTAGCACCATCATCAAATAGCCAACGGACCTGTCATAATCTCAACTCCTAAGTGAAAAGTAGAGAAATGAGAGGAGCGAACAGGCTTTCAGATCTCAGAGAAGTATTGCTAAGAATACAGTTACTCTGAGCAGAGCTGGGGACAGCCTGGAATGGAGACAGATAATATCGCGGAGCAGAGAGACATGCTCGGGAACGACTGAATTACCCAGCGCCTTTGATTGCTCCTGCTCTGCTGCTTCTGAAATGTGCATTTGCAATGCCATTAAAGAGCCTCTGAGAAGAGTTCCTGACTGTTGCTAACATATTTCTTTCTCTCTGTTCACTAAGGAGAGATTTCTATTTCCTTTGTGGGTCAGTTCACAAACCTCAAAAACTAATAAGCTCAGAGCAAAACTCCAGCAAGGAAATGTTTACTTTCTGTTCCTAGACCATCTGAGCTGGTTTTATTAACACAGCCTTCATAATTTCTACATCTGCAAAAGCTTTGTACATTAATGTGCTGAAGCGATCAGGCCCAGCACACGGCTTGTCATGCTCCATAAAAATTTAATGGAAAATAAAATATACTGTTCAGATGATCAATACTGTTATTCTCTTTCAGCAAACTGTGAATTATTGTTTTCATAAAATAATAATAATGCCAGCATATTGATATTGAGTGGGTACTGGGTCTGTTGTCAAAAATGTAGTCATATTTAATCTTTTAATGCCTTCCTGCATAAACACCCACGCTGGAACCCGGGCATCTGTCACTCTGTAAAGACAACGCCGACCAGTGACGATCTGGCTGCCACCTTCTTTGTTGTTTTAGCAGGACCATTGTTCCGAATGCCTGTGACTGAGTTCCGAATGGGTGGAAGCTGAAGATCTATGCTGGTCACCTCAGCCCTTGGAAAGGCCCTGCGCAGACATGTTTAGAAGCCCTGGGGGCCTGACATAGGTTGGCTGCTGGTCTCAATGTCCCTTCCAACCCTGACAGCGTGACTCTGGCATCCTGCCTGGGGCATGCTCAGTTTATGGAAAGTCTGCAGCAGCCACTTGCTTGGCCAGAGTCTGGTTGCATTGCATGGTAGACTGGTCCCTCGCTGAGCTCCAGACCTCTGAATGGAAAGGTTGTCTTTCCTGACTCTCATTCTGTGTTGACTAAGCTTCTCCTTAGGTCACTTGGGTGGATTCGTGTTCAAGGTCAGGACCTGACCATAGTGCACAAGCCCTCTAAGCATCTCAGCTTAGTTAACTTGTGGCTCCGTGCTGATGACCAAAAGCACCGGTCAAAACATGTTAGCTGTTGCCACTCTGGAGACTCACATCTCAGCACATGGAAACCCTGGTGTTAACACCAGACCGGTGTCACCATCAGGCCTCTGGCTGCCTCTCCTGCACTCCAACTCTCATCCAGCTGCAGATAGCCACACCGGAAGTTTGGGGCTGACAGGAACTGGGGGCCTGGAGGGAGTGGCTGAAATGTCCATGGGAGTGGGGGGGTCCTGATTGCAAAACCAGTGAGGGATACAGTTCCTGCCGGGTGGTGGGATCCTGGTGCGGGGGCCCAGAATGAGAATCAGAGCTGCACGGAGTCCCTGAGGAAGAAGAGGCCCAGCCTGAGGCTTAACCAGGAAATCTGCCGGCTCACTGGGTCCCCAAGGCTGGGTTGCAAGGAAACAGAGGGCCACACAGGGCTGCTGCCCCAGAGATTCCAATATGGTGTCCAAGATGATGGAGGAGAAAGGCGCCCCTCTGCATCTGGTTCTCAGACAGGAAATGGATGCCTGGCCACCTGCTGCCCATTTGGATGGAGACAGTTGAGCTCCACTATTTGAGGTACCTGGGATCCACAGATCAGTAGAATTGTCAAAGCAAGTGATAGTGCCCACACCTGGCAAGAGGAGGAGATAGAACGCTCTGTGTCGGCAGGCTCTTGGAGCCGGCATGCTGGAGAACACAGGGAACAAAGCCATGGAAGACAGCACCACCCTAAGCGGACACACTGGGAAACAACAGGTTAACAAAGCATGATCTTTTCTTCAATGGGAAGACTGAGTAGATGAACAAGAGGTGGGAGTAAATCAGCTGTTACCCGTGAGTCATCTAAATCAGGTCAAATCCAGCACACAGGTCAAACTGGCCCTCTGTCTGCTTTTATAAATAAAGTTTTATTGGAACACAGCCCCGCTATCCATTTATGTATTCTCCATGTCTGCTTGTGCATTGTAACAGCAGAGCTGAATACTGGGGTGGACCCCATGGCCCAGCAAGCCTAAACATTTACTCTCTGGCCCTCTGCAGAAAGGAATTTCTCAAAACCTGAGCAAAGAGGGAGAGATAGTTCTAGTAAGGAGAGAAATGGGGGTTTGGAAGACACATCCAAAACCCTAATGTAAGATTATTAGGAGTTCCAGGAAAAGAACAGAGACTGGATGGAGAAATGAAAATTAAATAAATTAGAGATCAGTTTCCCCATGTGTTAGGGCCTCTCCACAAGGAGGGTCTTTGGTTCCTAGCTCCGTCTCAGGCACCGGGTTAGACACTAACACAAAAGACATGCGCCTGGGGATTTGGGGTGCAGATTCCTTCCGCTCCTCTATCAGATACGTGCTCCAATCTTGCTCACCCTCTTCCTCCCCGGGAGGCTGATTTGAGGAACTGGGTATATGGGCTTCCCTGCTTCCTGTGGGGTTCTGCCAAGCATTACATTTGTAAATAAATATGATTAAAAGAATACACCACAATAACATAAGACTATATTGGGAAATACGTGAAATGAAAATATGAAATATCAAAGCCTGTGAGATCCAGGTAAAGCAGCACCTAAAAGGAAAAGTTTAACCTTGAATTCATAAATAATAAATGTTGAAAACTAATAAAGAAACATCCACAGAAACTAGAAAAATAAAAAGGAAAAAAAAAAGAAAATAATAAAAATAAAGATATATGTGCCTATGTAGACATTGTACAAACAAAGAAAACTGACAATGACAAAAATGAGTTACTGGGAAAAAAACTAATGAAATAAATAAATTCCTTGCAAGACAAATTAAGAGAAAGAGGGAAAGCACAAATTATCAATATTAGGTTGGGGAAAAAGAGAGGATATAACTATTATTTTCCAGATACTAAAAACACAATAAGGAACCATTTTATAAACCAATTTATAAACCATTGTATAAACCAATTTATATCCATAAATTGGAAAGATATAGATTAAATGGAGCAAATCCTTTAAAATATACTTTACTAAATCTGATTCAAGAGGAAAAAAGAAAAACCTAATGGACTGATACTACCTTTAGAATGTTTGCCCCTGTTATGGTTTGTGTCTAGATGTCCCCCACAAAGCCCCATGCAGTCATGGAGGTGGGCTTCCAGAGTTTATGACTGATTCATGGTCTAATGCTGGGATTATGGGCGTGAGTGCTACACCCGCCCTGGGGCGGGTAGCCTGCATGTAATATAAGGGAGGGAAATAGGTTGCTCTCTCTCTTGCTTGCGCACGCTTCTCCCTTTTGCTCTTGCTGTCTTTGCTGCCTTCTGCAGCCATGAACTGTTGCCCTCTGCCATGTGCCACCCTGCCTTGGAGCCAGCCGATTATGGACTGAAACCTCCACAAACTGTGAGCCAAATAAACCTTTCCTTCCTTAATTTTGGGTGTCGGGTATTTTGTCTCAGCAACGAGAGAAAAGTAACCGAGACAGCCCCCTAAAACCCATACATTAACAATAAAATCCCCAGTGAGACCGAGTTAAGAGGTGGGGCCTGTGGGATAGGAGGTGTGATTGAAATGTGCATGGGAAATAGTGAATGTTTAAATTTTAAAAAATTACAATGAAAAACACACTGCATTAATCTCCCTCAAAATCCTTCTCACTTCTAACACACTTTCCCATGTCCTTGCCACTTTCTGAAGCAGATCTGGAAGTCCTCTTTCATGAATGTTTTTATTAGGTGTGATTCAAAACATATGGTGACTGTTACTGAGAAGTACCATCCAACAGAAGGCAGCCTTGTGAAAACGTTACTGTGTGTCCTCATCTACTTATTTAGTGGATCTGGCACTGTGCAATTCTAGCTCTTCCCCCAAATCAAAGTGAACATAAAAGGTTAACATTTTGAATCAATTCAGAACATTGAGGGAGCCATGACAACACAACTAAATACACTCAGGAAAGTCACCTCCCCAATCTCTTGTAAATGAAATTGCAAGGTCAGCTTAGAGCTTGGAGATTGTGCTAATTAATCTTTGTTGTCAATCTGACTGGATTGTGAGTGCACTAACTGCACTAATGAGTTAACCTATTGATAAATTCATAGCTGAATAGGCTGTCAGGAGGTGGGGCCTGGCTGGAAGAAATGACCCATGGATGTGTGACTTTGGGGGCCATATTTAGTCTCTGACCCTTCCTTTGCACTCTTCCCTTGTGATTTGCTTCCTGGATGCCACGAACTGAGCAGCTCTGCTCCATCATATCCTTCTGCCTCACATTCTTACCTTGGGTAGAGCCTACCATGGATGGTACCCTTTGGAACTGTAAGCCAAATTAAACTTCTACTTTAAGTTGTCATTCTTAGGTATTTCTTTCGCAGGGACAGAAAGCTGACTAACCCAGGGATGGAGTCAAGGAAAAGAACAAAAGAAAACTGGCACAAGCCTCCAAACGCCAATGTCCAGATGGTCATGAGAACCTGGGGTGAGTCATCAGGGGCTTTTATGGTGAGGATGCACTGTAATGCCAAGTAACCTAGGGAAAGGAGAAGCCAACAGTGATCGGATTACATTGCAAAAATAAACAGGACAAGTAATAAGGAACCAATACAAAAGGAATCATTGCAAAGAAAAGATAGCAAGAAGGGTAAAAATCAAGTGTGGTACTTTTTCTGCTAAATGTGTAAAGATAAAACCAAAATGGAAAAACCCAGTCCCATCTTCCTCACCAACATATGTTATATAAATAAGAAACAATATTATAAAGCAATATTATTAAAATACAAGTATAAATATGTCAAAGGACATCTTTTAATAATTGTTTGTTGCATTTTATTTTAACATCATTTAAATGAGATTTGCTCCACCAATGCAAGGCTAAGTGAATGTTAAATCCACTAACATATAATGTTTTTTATTTAAAAATAAGGGAGAAAAACATATGATCACACTCATGATTCTGGGACCACAGTTAGTAACATTTAGATACAATTGATAAAAATTTTAATTAACCCTAAGTAAAATAATTAAATGAATACTACTTAACCAGGATAAAAGTTATTTACTAAAAGCCAAAAAAATTTAGCCTAACTGACAAAACTCTGCAGCTGTTCTAACAACCAGAAACGGAGAGAGTCCTGCTTAGTGATTACGATCTGACACTGTTGTGGTGTTGTAGAAATGCACAGAAATAAGAAAATGACATAATCAGTGTAAACACTGGGGAAGAAAAGATAAAGCTACCTTTTGTTTTGCTTTTCTTTGGGATTGTTTGCTGATACTAACGTATGATCAGATAATCTGAGAGAGTCAAGTAAGGAAACTACTGGAATTAAGACCAAAATTTTCTAGGGTGGGCGGCTGTTATGGTTCAGATCTAAAATGTCCCCCAAAAGGCTCATGTGTTTGGAAGGTAATTAGGCCATGGGGGGTGCTGTACTCATCCGTGGATTCACTCATTGATGAATTCAGTAGCTGAATGTGCTGTGAGGAGGTGGGGCTTGGTTGGAGGCACCCCCTGGGGGCATGACCTGGAAGGGTGTATGCTTGTCCCGGATCCTCTCTTTTCTCTCTGCTTCTTGTCTGCCATGGGGTGAGTAGCTTTCCTCCATCGTGTCCTTCCACCATGCTGTTTCTGCCATAGAACCAGCCAACCATGGACTGAACCCCATGGAATTATATGGAAGCGAAAGGGGAGAGACAGATAGACTGTTCTGTGTTGGCTGGCTGGCTGGTTGGTTGACTGGTGTGAGGGACTATTTTGGAAATGAGAAAAAATATGTTAAAGTTTGTGTGGACAAATTACTGCTGGGAAGAGCCAAGAACAGTATGGAGAAGTGAAACAGCCAGAGAGCTCTCACCTTCAGGGTGTCAAAGCATAGTGTGTCCCTCCTGCAAAGATCCCAGTGGAAGCACCAGGCAGAAAATCCCCACACATGTCTTGATGCAGGAACATTTTACTTCCCCAGGAATGGAGCAGATGGACTGCCCGATTGTGTGAGGGCAACTGGCCATCTTTCTGGAAGAAAATAAAGCTGAGCTGCTGTCCCGTAGTACATAAAGTAAGCTTCCAAATGTGCTCAAAACAGCTGCAAAAATACAAAACACCTCGAAGGAAGAATTTCTTAAACAAGGCCAGAGACCCCAGAGCTACAGGATAAAAATATACATTTGATGCAATCAAAAGAAACATTTCTGATGACCAAGAATCAAAACTAAAAACCCAGAGAGATCTCCAAAGTATTTGCAGTGCATATGGTAGGCAAAGGTTAACATCTGTACTGCAAATGTGTATAACATCCGACAAGTAAAAGAAAGACAGCAGATGGAAGGCGAGCCAACTTTATCAGGAGACAGTGATAAATCCAAATGATTAACAAATGGAGAACACTCTCACTCATTAGCAGTCAGAGCAATGCAATTTGAACTTAAAATGAGTCGTCCCGGTACAACAATCAGACCATAAAAATTAAGAACTTTAACACCTACCATTGGCAAGACACTCCACAGAAGAGAGTCCTAAGTTTGTGGTGAGGATGTACAATTTTACAGCCCTTTGGAAAGCATTTGACAACATTGATTAAAATTAAAAATATATATTCCTTCCTTTCAAATAAAAATACCAATGTCAGTGCCTGAGGTTTCATATAGATAATGAGAACCTCTGCATCTGTGTTCTAAGGTGCCAAAAACCTAATGCCTCCCAAGAAAGGACACATGGAAAGGTAAAGGGCACAGGCATACAAAACAAGGCAGGAAATGCTATTCAAAGGGTAACAGTGAACTAGTTACACAGAGGACCCACTTTAGAAAACAATGATAAAAATTTTGGTGTGCGTATGAACATGGTCACCATGAAAGAGATGGAAGTCAGGTAGTCACCTGTGGATGGAGGTCAGCCTGGGGTTGGGCAGTGATCATGATGGGCAGTAAGGCAAGGGCATGGGGCCAGGGGCATCAGTATGTGTCAGCGTTTGCTTCTGAAATCCGCCCCAAAGAGGATGTGCTCAAGGCTTGGTTCCCAAGGTGGCAGTGGTCAGAGAGGGACCTTTGAGGCTGACTGGATCTCCAGGGCTCTGAGCTCATCCATGGATCAGTCCATTCCTGGATTTGTAGTTTCATGGGGTACTGGAATGGGGTGGACACTTTAGGAGGCAGGGCCTCATGGGAGTAGGTCCCTGGGGTTTGCCCTTGGAGTGGACATTTTCCCCCCACCCCCTTTCCTCCTTCCTGATGCCCACGAGTTGAGCAGCTCACCCCACCACTCCCTCTCCACCTGTCTCAGCACAGGCCCAGGAAAAACAGAGTTAGGTGAGACTGCACCCTCGAACCTCTGAAACCAGGAGCCGAAATGAACCTTTCCTCCTCTTAAGTTGTCTGTCTCAGATATTCTATCTCAGCCACAGAAAACTGGCTGTTAGCAGAGCATGAGACAGAAAGGCCGTTCAGAAGTTGCAGGTCCATAACACGACTCCATCATGTTATGTCAGAGTGTATGTGTGTGTTGATGTGATTGTGGGTGTCATGGACATAAACATGCCAAGAGGAAAGATGTACATAGATCCTGTACATAGAGTCTGTACACAGATCCTGCCTGCCTGGGTTAAGTTCTCCCACTTCCACTCTGGGGTGAGAGGAAGAAGCGCAGGTTGGACTGGAGGAGGATGTGGGGTCAGACCAAGGCTTGACTCTGGAGCTGGTCCTGGGCCTGTGCCTGCTCGCTGTCTTGGGCCTTGGACCTTGGGCCCTCATCGTAAATGCACTTGAGGGGTGCACAGTTCGGTCCAGGAAAAGAAATTGGGACGGACCAGTGCAGAGCAGGTCCTGCTCACAGTGAGTAAAATTACTTATAAGACAAGGAAAAACCACTAATTTCTGTTATCTTTTTTTCTGTGCATCTAATAAAATTCCTTAATAATAATAGTGTTTTTTTCCTGGAGTCTCAAGGTTTTCTTGGTATGCAATCACACCATGAAGAAAGCAAGCTTTATTTCCTCATTATCCTGATAATAAAATTTTCCTCATCTAACCACAGTCTCCGAACCTTTAAAAGGAAGGCGAATAACACCAGTCATAACAACTGCCCTGCCCGCTTTCTGACTTTAAGAGATGCTGCTGTAACTGTTCTCTTTTCAGAATGATGTTCGATGCTGTTTGAATAAATAACTTTTATCATGTCTAACTCGTTTCTTCTGTTTATATTTTATTTTAAATTTGTATTATGAATGGTTGCTAACCCCTATCAAATGTCATCTTAGGAACTTTTCTTGTCGTGTGGCCTCTGTTCACACATTGAAGAAAAATTGTCGTGGTGGATTTAGAAAGAAAAGCAAGCATGCTTCCCTTCGGCTGCAGAGGTTTGCTGTCTTCCTGACCTGCAGACACAATTCACTAGCACGTCGTTTGGAAGGGTCTCACCTCCCTCAAAGAGAAGCTGGTCCCCAGTTCTTTTCCTCTGCACCGCCTTTAGTACCATGGCTTCAGAACCAGGTGTGTCTCCCACCATTGTGTGCTTTGTGACACACTGGCGTGCACAGTGGTGTTGGGGGTGGGGAAGGGGTGAGTGACATCTCTTGTGCACAGGGAGGAGACAGGCATCAGGACACCTACTGAGACTCACGTTCCTAATTTGCTTAAAGGTTCCACAGGGGCCAGGAGGAAGCCGGGATGTTCTAATGGAAATGCAATAACTTCTATTCAGATGCCTTCAAATGGTTTACCTGGGGATCCTCTGTTCTCCACATATTATATGTACCTCAGCTCTGACCTTGTTAGGCTCCTTTACAAAACACTTTGGCCACTTTCCCAATCTTTTCCTTCTTCTGAAGTTGTTTGGTTCAATTTCCTGACCTTCTGAGGTCAGTCTTGCACTTCTTTTGTGGTACTGGGGATCGAACTCAGGACCTTCACACTGAGCTACATCACCAGCCCCTTTTAAATTGTTCTTTTAGATTTTGAAATAAGACCTTGCTAAGTCACTCAGTTGCCCAGGCTGGAGTTAAATTTATAGTCCTCCTGCCTCGGCCTCCCAGAGAGCTGGGATTATAGGCTTGTGTAGACACACCCAGCACTCAGCACTCACTTATAATTTTAATAGAAAATTTTCCAGTAGAAAATAAATCTCATTACTTAAGGGTATGCACCTGATTTTTCTTTCAGCAGAATTGTTGGAGGGACAAAAATCTTAAAGGGAATGTCCCTAAAATAAGGATGTGTACCAATTCTAGTGTGAAATATTGATGGTGTGGAATATCATGCAGCCTTTAACAGGAATGAGTTGCATTAGATGGATTTGGATAGTGTATTATGTCATAGAAAGAAAAAAGATTCAGAAAAGTGTACATCATAGGACCTTAACCTGCAAAGTAAATGACCAAGAGACTCCTCCCAGAATGGATTCTGTGTCCTCACTTCCCACGTGGGTTTGGATCTCACTCGCTGTGACCTCAGCCAAGTCCTAACCTCTGTTTCCGGGATTCTTCTCCTGTAGGAATGGAAATGTTAGTATCAGTGGTGGCTGCCCAGAGCCATGAGGATGAAGCAGGAGTGTGCTTGCAACAGTGCTGGGCATGATAAACGCACTGTAAGTGTCAGCTGTGATTGCGCTTGTGTGTGTTGGGTAAGCGTGCACACATGTGCACACACACAGAGTTGGCCCTTCTTCTCCAAGCGTTCTGCATCCAATTATGGATTCGACCTATCCTAGATTGAAATACTAAAAACGATTCATCTGTGCTGAGCATAACTGGACTCTTCTGCTTGTCTTCATTCCCTGAACACTATGGTGCGACACTGACTGCGTTATTCAGGTGTTAGAAGTCACCTAGAGACGACAGAGTGCATACGGGAGGATGTGGGTAGGTGACATGTGGACACTGTATACGGGGCCATGAGCATCCACAGACGTTGTCCCCTGTGGGGTCCGGGGGCCTGTTCCCTGCAGAAACTGAGGCCCACTCTGGTCTCACCAGCACCAATGGCCTGGGCTGATGCACCCTGAGCTGTGGCCCTGTGGCCCTCGCCTGTGTGCCGGGGGCTGCTGTGGATAAACATTTTAAAAGACAACACCTTCACACAAAAACAGCATGAGAGTCTTGCAAGCGACTCTGCACACATGCATACATGTATCATTACATAGACACAGATGAAAGAATGGTGAGCATGCATACAAGAAACAGATTTTTAAAAAAAATCTGTAAAGTGAAATGATGCAGGGAGACCACAGAAGGAAAGCTCTCAAAGGCAAAAAAAAAAAAAAAAAAAAAAAAAAAAAAGGAAAGGAAGAAGAGAACAATTTCTGCCAGGAGTATGAGAGTATGCAGGACAAGACGCTAGGAGACTCAATAGCCTGCCTCTCCCTGATGGAAAGAAAATTGAGGAAATGAAGTGAACCACGTGTACAGGTCGGCACAGACAGTCCGAGCTCACCGAGCCAGGGCGCTGGGTACGGTGTGGAGCTCACGACACCTGTCCACAGGGTAGTGTGGCCACTTAGTACTTGTATCTGCACCTCTCTGTGCCCAGTGACTCCCTGTGGCACCTCTGAGCCCCGCAGTGCATCCGGAGCTTCCCATCACCAAGGTGGGACCCAGGACCACTGGACGGCTGTCCTCGGAGGAGGGAAGGGGGTTCGGCCAGGCTATGTGGCTGGACCAAGGCCACCCTTGTTGGATGTGCTTTGTTCAACATTCAAATTCATGTCACCTGACTCTCAACTTTGAGCTGCCCCAGTCCCACTGGACTCTGTCACGGACAGGCACCATGAGTAAGAAACAATGTGAAATCTAACAAGGACTTGAACGCATTCTCTCTCTGATGCAGACTTGGCCCCAGCCAGTCTACATGATGCAGTTTCCAAGCTGCATTTTACTCACTACCAAGATTATTTTTAGCATCTTCAGCAGGAGGAGAAAGTAGGAACTGGGTTAGGACCTGTGACAGAAAACCATAATGAGGGCCGGTGAGATGGCTCAGCGGCGTAAGCGCCTGCCTTGCAAGCGTGAGGGCCCGAGTTCGACTCCCGGAACCCACATACGAAAAAGGGGCCGGTGATATCGCTCAGTGGCACGGGTGCCTGTTGGCGCGCGAGGTCCTGAGGTCATTCCCCTGGTACCCACAAAAAAAAAATAAATAAATAAAAAGAAAACCATAATGAACCTATGGTGTTTCAGTAGTAAATATTTAGGATGTTTTTGCCCAGAAAGTCCCCTCATATTGCAAAATGAAGACAAAAGATCCCTGAGTTGAGTTGATTTTTCTGAAAAGATTGTGTGGACCAAGGCCATGTGCTGTGGAATCTCCCTGACCAGGCAGTTCTTTGTGATGGGGTAAAATCCCCAGTCATGACCATGCCTGAGAACGCTCTGAGCATCTCACTTTATTTTACATAAGGTAATTCATTTCGGAGTTGACAACATTATGAAGTTGGAACAAATCCCAGGTATGCAGAAATGAGAGCACTTGAAAGTCAGTGACATCTGTTTTTATTAAAAGTTGACACCTTTTATCAAATTGTATTTATAGCTACCCCTCTTTTCAGTTCAGAGGGGGTCTGGGATCAGGAGAAATCATCACTTATTGGCTTAAATTATAAAAGAGGCAATGATAGTGAGGACCGGGGGAATTTCAAACCCTGCAAAGCCTATCTCCATGCTGCCCTGATTATCAACATGTCCATGCTTTAAAGCATTATTTTCCCCCAGATGCAGAGGCCAGACTCTGATGCAGGTTGTATAAAACGCTGACAGTATCTACCAACCTTATCTAGTCTCTCATCTTCCAGCCCTTTATCTTCACTCCAAAAAGCACAGAAAAGGTTTTTTTGCCGTGTTAGCAGAATCCAGAAGGCATTCTCTGAAGTTTAAACCTGGTTGTCTCTTTTCTTGGTAATTCTTAAGTACTCCTCGCCAGACCCATCTCTTGACCAACCTCACTGTATTCTGAATGTGTGTCCCCTGCAAAATCCAAATGTTGAAATCCTAACACCAAAGGTGAGGTATTAGGAGCGGGGCCTCTCAGGTTAGGGTCATGGGGCCGTGCTTGTGAATGGGGTTACTGGCCTTATGAAAGAGGCAGCTTGTTCTCTCCTTCTATCTTGTGAAGACACAACTAGAAGGAGCCATCTATGAAAACTGGGCCTTCACAACACACTGGGTCTGCAGGGGCCTTGACCTTGGACCTCCAGACTCCAGAACTGTGAGCAACACGGTTGTGAGACTAAGGTACTCTGGTAAAGCAGCCCTGACATCCTAAAACTACCTTCCCCTCCCTGCGAAAGCTTAGTCTTGATGACAGTGCTACCCCAGGGTTTGCCAAGGCACGGTGATTGACAGGTGTCCCTAGGGGCTTCAGGGGTTAGCAGGGACAACTGCCTGCTGTCTGGGTCTCTGTGACAATTATGCTATGATCTATGATCAAAACGTGGTGAATGTTTTAATTTTTAAAAAAAATTATTACAATAAAAGACACATTGCCATTAATCTCCCTCAAAATCCTCCCCCTCACTTCAAACACACTTATCCCATCATTCTGACTACTTTCTAAAGCAGCTCTGGAGTCCTCTTTCATGGGTGTCTGTTGTGGCAGACTCAATGTTCTGAATCAATTCAAAATGTTTATGGCAATTCCATCAAATAAAAACATAACACTGTGTCATCATCCACCTTATTCACCAGATCTGGCACCATGCAACTTCTGGTACTTCCCCAAGTTAAAATAACCATGAAAGATAATTAAGGCAGTTATGACAGCACAACTAAAGACACTCACAAGAGGGCTTCCAAAACTGCTTCAGAAAGTGGCATGAAGGAAGGGATCAGTGTGCTTGAACTGAGGGGGAGTATTTTGAAGGGGATTAATGGCAACATGTCTTTTACTATAATAATTTTTTAAAATTTAAATATTCACCATATGTTTTGAACACACCTCAAATATGGTCAACTTCATTTGGTTTGAGAGCCACCTAGGGGATTAGTAAAGCACACTTCTGGGTGTAAATGTGTGGGTCATGAAGGCATGACCTTGGGGTCTATGTCTGGCCCCTGCCTGCTCCCTCTCTGGCACTGTTCCCTGCTCTGCTTCTTGGACATCACGAAGTGAGGAGTTTTGTTCCACCACATCCTTCCACCTGAAGTTCCTGCCTTGGAGCCTCTGAAACCATAGGCCAAGTTAAACCTCTATCCTTTAAGTTGCAGATGTCAAATATTTTGTACCATCAGTGGGAAAGCCAACCAACACAGAAAATTGGTACCAGAGAAGCGGGGTCATTGTTGAGACTATACCTGATCATGTGATTTAGAAGCCTTTGAAAGTGGCTTGCAGGATGAGTTTGGAAAATTTTGGAGAAATGAACTAGAGAAAGACTAAAATGTTATAAACAGGGCCTGATGGGTGATTCTAGCTGGAGTTCAGAAGACCAGAATAGTGATAGGAATGTAGACAGTAAAGGCCAGCATCATATGATTTCAGTTGGGAATGGGCACTCTCTGGGAATAGACCTAGAGGCTATGCATGTTATGCTCTGGCAAAAGTTTGTCTACATTCTGTCCATGTCCTGAGACTTTGTGTGAGGTTGAATTTAAAGATGGTGGACTAATTGACCTGATGGGAAATTTCAATACAGCTCAACATTCAGGTTGTGGCATGGGTATTGCCCGCTGCTTTTAGCCAGACTTATAGTGAAAGTTGGGAGCAAAAAAGAGAGTAGAAAGATTTAAAAACTTAAATATGGGCCCAAAAAGAACTACATGTATAGTTGGGGCCAAGGGAGGTGTGGTTGCTGAAGAGAATAGTGTCATTAAAAAATGACAAGTACCTTGAACAGGGATATGAAGAAAAATCAATTGAGGTCATGTCAGGAATCAGCAAGACTCCACCCATCACAGACCCAGTGTTGCAAAAGTGGAAATCTTTTATTTGAAAAGAAAGCCCCTGCTCCCTCTACTCAAGAAGGGATGCCTGGGAATTGTTTCCCTGGAATTCCATTCACTGTACTCAGCATTCAGAGGCTGTTGTGTGAGGAAGTGTGACTTCTGTTGGGGCTGGCAGCAGACCTTGGCATCATGCATGTGATGCTATTATTTCAAGCATACATACAGCTGTGGGGTCAGGGAGGCTTCCACCTAGATTTCAAGAAAAGGCCTTGGAGGCCAGGCAATGTGCCCCTGAGAGGTGGGTATGTGAAGCTGTGGGAATAAAGGTGAAGGTGCATGGGGATACCAGGAACATGGAACGCCTAATAAGGAAACTGAGCAGGACCAGCCCACACGAGAGGCCATATGGGCTGCAACTGACAAGGCCACTGGAGTGGGCCTCCTGCTCTCTGGAACTCACATCTCACCACCATGTGTCCTGAAGGCTGAACATGGAGGTACAGGACTTATCGTTTGCCCCGTGGGTTTCAACCTTGCCCTAGTCCTATTCTTTTCTATCACCCTGTTCCTCCCATTTGTATGGGGAATATTTACCCTATGCAATAGTATCTTGGGATTAAGTAACTTGGTTTTTTTAAATTTTGCAGGTATTACTAGCTAGCACTTTGTTTTGTGTCTCTGAGGAAACTTTGGACTTGGACTTTTTTTTTTGTGGGTACCAGGGATCAACCTCAGGACCTCGCGCACCAGCAGGCACCCGTGTTGCTGAGCGATATCACCGGCCCTTTTCTCATATGTGGGGTCCAGAAGTCAAACTCGGGCCCTTGCGCTTGCCAGGCAGGCTCATACGCCGCTGAGCTATCTCACCGGCCCTGGACTTGGACTTTTGAGTAATGCTGGAATTGCTGAGACTTGAGGGAGGCCATTCAGTTATACATGGGAAGGCTACATCATATTAAACAGAGTCAAGACTTCATTATTTGTATTTGGAGATGAGATAAAACTTAAGGAAATGTGTTTAGCTGTCACATTGGCAAGGGGTAGAATGTGACAGTTAAGCTGAATTGTCAACTTAATTGACTTGAGAGCTACTTATGAGATTAACAAAGCAAGGGCCAAATTACCGATGTTCTCATTTTTGACTGTGAAATGCCTCTCATACAAAGGACTGTATTCCATATACATGACATGTCAAGGGCATTAAGAGGAGCTCCTGCACATGAAACCCACAGGCCTCCGCCCACCTGCATCCTCTGTCCCCACATTCTGCCCACAGGTGGGATGCTTCCTTAGCATGCGCCCCTCCCTTGTACTTCTCCAGTGTTGCTGCATATCCCTGTGTCCATACGCAATACATTTGTGTGGTTCTGCACGCTTTGAGCCAATCAGCAGCCTTTGACTGGGCCCACCTGCCATCGTCTCTCTCTGGGCACTTTTAACAAACTACCATGGCTTCTCTCTTGCTGCTCACAGCCTCCCTTTTGCTAAAAACTCTATAGTCATGGGATCACAGCCACATTCATTGCAGTTGTGACCCTGGGACATCTGCCCTCTCCCTCCCCCTCCTGAGCTCCCGGACTCCACATCTGATACCTTCTGCCTCAATCACATTGCTTCCCAGCAGGACTCTCTGCATCCTCCCAGCTCCTGTGGGGTGCTGCTGCTCAGGGCCTTTGCACTTGCTGCCCCTCTGTGTGGCATGCTCTTCCCAGGCATCCACCACTCCTTTCTCCACATCTTAGCTTCATGTTGCTTCCTCCTTGAGGCTGTTAGGACTGGGATTTAAGTGGCTCCCTTCCTGTCTACTTTCCTGCCTCTGGAACACTACTAACACACATTACGGAAGTGTGTGCATGTGTGTGTGTGTGTGTGCACAAGCCCATCTCCTGTACCACCACTACCTCTCAGTGTGTGGAAGAGTACCTGGCACACACCGTGCCCTCATTACATGCGTACTTTTGAAGATGGTGTGGTGTGCTCTTCTGTAACTTGCCTTTTGTTTGGCCTCAACACAGCTGTGCCTGCTGATCTGTGTGTCTGGGCCTCTCCATTCCCACCACTGCCTAGAATTCCCCAGGGAGTCCCTTGCCCCTTCCCTGTGGATGCTCACTTGGGTCTTTCCACTTGTTTCTATGATCAGGAATGTTGCTTGAACTATTCTTACCTGTTTCTCCAGGTGTATAGAACTTCTAGGATTTTCCTCTCTGCATCCATGTTTTTAATTTTAATTTTTAATTTTGTTAGTACATGTTTGCAGTTCATGCAGTTTACAATCATCTTGGGGAGTGGGTACATGTACATACCACTGCTTATTTCTTTTTTTTTAATCCCCTTCTCCTTCCCTTCCTTTCCCTCCGTTCTTCTCAAATTCCCCTACCCCATTTTTCATTCCTGTTGATATTATTAACCTTAGCTCATGTTATGGTATATAATGTTTACATTAATCAAGGTTATTAGGTTCCTGTACATGGTATGTCTTTATTCTACTTATTTCCCCTTCCCCTCATCCTCACCCCTCGTGCTTTTTCCCTTGGCCCACTTCCTTATTAGAAGATATCCTCCCCTAGTCCCCTTCTATCCATTCTTTATTACTCTCTTTGTTTGTACTTTGCCTTACTCAAACGAGTGATCCCATATGGTGTTTAAGCTGTGTATCTGCATCTATTTGAACTCGCACTCCTGCTGATGTCCATTGCCCAACAGGTCTCATGTATCTCTGCTAAAGTTGGGTCTGGAGTGTCCCCAGATGTCATGTGTTAGAGGCTTGTCCCAGCATGTGGTGCTGTTGGGAGCTGGTGAGACCCCTAAGAGTTAGGGCCAGTGGGGAAGTGGGATCACTGGGGCATGGCCTTGAAGGGGAGATTGGGACCCCAGCCCCTTCCTGTCTTTCTCTCTGCTTTTTGGCTTCCATGAAGTCAGCAGTGTCTTCTACCATGTACTCCCACCATGATGCCTTAAGGCAACAGGGCCAACAGACTATGGACTGAAACCTCCGAAACTGTGAGCCAGAAGTAACCTTTCTTCATTTCCAGTCAATATCTGTCTGGTGTTTTGTCACAGTGATGCTTGGCTGACTGACACAGCCTCCGTTTCCTTCCACCCCCGCCTTTGCCTGGGTTGTGCTGTTAACACGGAGCACTACACCTCACCAGCAACTGTGTCTCTCCCAAGAAAGCTGAGGGTGGCCTTAGATGCTGGGAGCTGGGCTGGGGGCCATCCAGGGTGGATCTGGATCTGTCTTCCTCCGGTGTCTGCTCTGCTTTGCCCCCTGGGGTGCACTTCAGAATCCTTGAGAAGGATGATGGTTTCCAAGGCTTTCAGACTTCTTGAGTTGATTCCCCAAAGGCACGCTGAGCCCCTGAGCCCTCCTTGGTGAGAGTGTTTGTTATGGGAACAGCTCCAACGCGTTTAGCAATTTCCATGCCCCTGGCACCTTCAATTGTCTTCATCAATTCTGCTTACTGAGTTTGCCTCTTTGGGGAGTGATTCCCTCTGAAAACGCTCTCCACCTACCTCTTTACAGCCCATCATGGCAGAGCTCCATAGAAGGCGCGAGGCTTGCACGTGACTGAGAGCCCACAGAGAAACCCTCCCAGCCCAGCTTCCCGGGCACACATACACTCCCTGTCAGGAGCGATGCCAAGCTGGCCCTATGCTGCAGATCCAGGACGCCAGCTATAATTCAGGAACATCTGTCAGATTTATTGACTCGTTCAGGAGACAAACTAGGGAACCATTTTCTGCTCCAAATCATCTTAAGCTTTGGAAAATGACACGCAGTTTTATAAGTGCATACGAGAGCCGCTGCAGAACTTCTAAAGATGGAAACAGAAAGCCAGCAACACATCGCAGATGTCTTTGCTGGTACACTCAGCTATTGACTTCACCATGGTAAGCAAGGGGTGCCGATGAAGACCTGCCCAGGAACAATTCATTTTCCTGTTCACTCAGGGCTGATCAAAACTCCCTGTCCCTGTCACCTCTGGTCTGTGGTCCTCAAGAGCTGCTCAAGCCTATGTCTAGATGCTTCCATTTCAGCCAGGAGAAAGAAGAAGAGAAGGGGACAAGGAGCGACGCTTCGTCAAAGACACAACTCAACACCTAAACACATCGTGTGCACCTGTGGCCACCCTAGCTGGCACCTCCAGATGACCTGCTGCCCCTCTGCAGAGGCAGGGAAGACTTCCTGCTGCCACAGATAGCACTGCACCTCTCCCTGAGTCTGTTGTTTGTGTGACCCTCCCCGACATTCCCGAGTGCCCCAATGCTGTGGCTTCTTCCTAACGTTGTCGACGTTCTCACCCAGCATGGTGCTGGCCCTCTGCCAGGCAGCCATGGATGCAAGGCTGACACTTTCCTGTTTCCCAGCATCCTCTGCTCACACCAAGCCTGGGCAATCTGGGTGATGGAACTTTTCTCTTCCATTTTTAGATCATAGCTGAGAAAATGGCCATAAAATTCTATTTGCCCCCGCAAACATCCTAATGTTCTCTAATAGGGGTTCCATGTGTCCTTTGAATTAGAAGAGTTCTTTTAAACACAGCTTTCACTACTTGGCTCTGGATCTGGAGGAATGAAATGTCCATCACTGTGTCTTTCTGAGTCCCCTATGTGGACAAGTCAGGCACCTTCCTCTCCTGGATTTGAGTCAGGAGACAGAGTCAGAAATGTGATGCACAATTTTTGGATTGGAGTCAAATGTGGGTTTCCATTTTATCTCAACACAAGCTGTGTGTCCCTGGGAAAATCACTTCACTCTCTGGCCTCAGCTTCCACATCTTTAAAATGGGTGCGATGACAATATAGATGCTCCCAGCGTAGGAAGGAGTTCCATGCCCACAGACCTTTGGTAAGTGGAGGACACCATCAGTGCACCTCAGCTACAGAACAGCACAACATAAAATGCTTAGGACATGAACTCCAGCCTGTGGTAGCACACTGCCCTGCAACCCATGTGCACCCTGTTCTAGCCATATCATGAAGCTTTGGCGATCACATGGGATTTATTAAATGCAGTACCAGAAGTGCAAAGCAGAATCATTCATAGCAGTGCAAAGCAGAAAAACCCTAAATCGCATGCTGCCGGGTCAGGGCTGCCCATCCTCAGCTTGCAAGGCTATGAAGGAGTCAGCAGCCATGGGTGGTGTAGCACAGGGACGGTCCCTGCACATGACACGTCCTCGTCAACACTGCTAACTTGGCTGGCAACTCTTACAATAATGGCGTTGGAGCCTGTGGTCTGTCCACCTCCCAGTCCTCCTCCTATGGCCTCAATGGCAGAAGGTGGAGCAGTGCCACACCCCGTGGCCACCTGGGGTGGCAGCAGGAGCACGTTTGGGGCTCCTCGTATCACTGTGTTGCCCAGCACCAGTCCAGCTAGCTTTTCTCCCGTCATCCAGCTGGGGGCCAAGGTACCTCCCCACTCTCCTCCACACCAAGCAGGAAGTACCCCAGCAATCTCAGTCACGCTATCCTAGGTCAGGGCCACCTATCCTGGCTCCATACGCAGACCCTCTTCCAGGTTTCTGTCTCTGCTGTTTGATGTCCTGACCTTGTCTTTGGTTTTTTGAGACAGGGTCTCTACATCGCTCAGCCTGGCCTTGAACTTGTGATCCCCGTGCCTGAACTTCGGGCCATTGTCTGCTACATTTGTGAAGCCCTCAGTCTCTGGTTCTTAGAGGCCTGCTCTTCATGGGTCCCCTGGCTGGGACTGTCCTGATGCTCACTGTGTGCTGCTCAAGGGGTGCTCCCCCTGCCTGGCTGGGAAGCCTGATTACTCCCCCGGGAAGGAGGCCAGCCATGGGGGCAGAGGACGAGCACACCTGGAGGTGCCTCTCTCCTGCTTGCTCACATTTGTTGTTCCTGGACGAGGCATAGGAAGGACAGATAGCAGCAAAGACAAATGTCCAGGTTAAAGGTAGTTTAATGAAGCCAGGCTCTCTGCTCACACAATTTCACTTTAGAACAAAACTCAGTGTTCCAGAGCAACATAGTATGGCTTCATGGTCAGGAGCGCACACGTCGTCTTAGACAGCGCAGTACTGATCCACTAACTGATGGCTTTCGTCCCTTGGATGAGGGTCCTCACCTACAAAGCTGGGGCAACAGTGACACTTCCTTCCCGCGATTGGTGAGGACCGGAGGAGACGGTGTGCATATGGCACCCTTGGGACAAGTTCTGGTGCACGGACACTGATGAATTCCGACGCCTGTGCCACCATCACCATGAGAAAACACTCACATTTGGTACTCACCTGGCTCTGCGGGTGTGTTGGTCAGTCACCATGCTGCTCTGACAGAGTGTCCTTCCGCAGGCTGTGGCTTCCAGGGACAGAAATCCCCACCTCACAGTCCACAGGCTGGAAGTCCCCGAGCCAGGTGTCCCAGGGCTGGTCCTTCCTGAGGCCTTTCTCTGTGGTTGCAGATGGTGTCATTTTGTGTCTTCACGTCAGCTGTCCCCTGGGCCTGTCTGTGTCGGAAACCACCCCTTCTTACAAAGACCTTGGGTGCGCTGGGTTACAGACCACTCTAAAGGCCTCATTTTAACTTGATTTCTTTGGCGAAGATCCTGCATCCCACAGTCCCGTTCTGAGGCAGAGAGTGCCAGGACCTCTCAGGGGAGGGGCCAACAATTCCGCCCACAACACCAAGCCGCTGAGATTTCAGTTTGATTAACAAGAGCTGAGACTTTTTCCCTTGACAGCATTATATATTTTTTTCTTTATTTTTTTTCAGAAGGAAATTAAAAGACAACAACTAAGGGGTTTCCCTTTCCGCATACAAATATGATTCTCTTTCTTTCAGATGTGAATAAAGCAAAATGATAGGAAATGGAGTCTGCAGCATTAGAGATAAAAATGGTAATGAGCTCTCATTGTTCATTTTGGTTCCGGTGTTGCAGGGAACTTGCAGAGGAGACTGTCGTGGCTCTGGTCCATGGTGCCCCAGGCACATGGCAGGTGGCCTCACAGCCCTGAAATATGAATTGTTAGCTGAGATGCTAGGTTTCAAATGAGCTCAAATTGGTTATTGGTTATTGATTTAAAGCACAAGCACATAGATGAAAATAGAACCTCTGAGAATCCATTATAAAAACTTAGCTTATTTATCACAGAGAAATGAAGTTTTAAATGGCAAGGAGAGAGTTGGCAAGGTACAGGGGAGCCATCACAGGGTTTAAGTTCTAGAACAGTAATTGTCTGTCTTGCCTGCCAGGGAGGCAGGGATGGGTGGCGGGAGCCTCTGGGAGGATGGGGCTGGTGCGGCCCCCACCTGGGCCTTGCTTGATGGAGTAACAGAGAGAGATGTACCCGGTATGCAGGGCAGCACCCAGGGATGTGGATTTATTTGCACCAATTTGAACCTTCTCATTGATTTTCATCATAAGAGTGAGGGTATTTCCCTCCGAGGAAGAGAAATGGCTCCAGAAGTAAAATCATTATAGTTACAACCATGGTAAATACACATACACAGTGATTATGAGAAAGTCTTTCAATAGAAATTAAGTTATGAGGACAAAACCTTCATCAGATTCCCGGTGCCCAGGATAAAAGAGACTTCTCCCTTTGGCTGTGGGAAGCGTCCCACCATGACCCCATTCCTAGGCAGGTGGTCCCCGCCACACCCATTCCCCCCACCCAGCTCAGGGGCCTGCAGTTCTCCAGGATGGTGCTGTGGGTCTTCCATGGTGGTGCCTGAGTGGCTAAGAATTGAAGCTGAGCTAGCTGGGCTGTTTTACGTTGGTGTACATAGCATGCTTGGAAGAAGGGGCCTGTTGGCTTCTGGCCATCATCCTTCCCAAGAGCAGGAAGCAGGAAGCAGGAAACAGGAAGCAGGAAGCAGGAGAGTGGCACTTGTGTGTCCAAACTTGTCTGCTGGTGGAAGCTTATAGACCATCCACAGTGATGTGGGCAAAGATGGGTGGGGGTCATCTGGCTGTGAAACAGTGGCAGAGGCTCAGGGACCTTGGTGACACCAGGATGCAGGAGGGCAGAGCAGTGTGACTCCTGATACATGTAATCAGGACCCAGGGAGACACCACTCCTGGATCAGAAGCCCAGTGTGAGGCAGGAAGTGCCAGTGTGTCGGATTCTTTATATGGACACACCTGCAGGGACCAGGTGTCCAGCAGTGGTGTGACACTGGGGAGGGGGCGGAGGTGGTGGCCAGAGGAGTATGGCCAGCAGGGAGACCTGCTAGGGCTCCACCTTCCACCCATTGTTGCTCTGCAGTATCTTTGGCAGAGAATGGCCTTGTGATCCTGCAGGCGTAGGCTCCTCCAGCCCCCCTCCCCAGATTTCTTAGGAAGCAGCCCAACTTTATGCATGAGCAATTCCGACTCCAGGGGTGCCCTGCCCTGGGCGTAGGGCCTTTGGAAGAGTTAGCATGAGGGCTGCTGTCACCAGGAAGAGGAGAAATGCTGTCTTGAATGCTGCTGGGCTCCAGGTTGCAGAGGTCTGAAGGATGCTACGGCAGAGGGAGTGCGTTCTCTTGTCCACCCCACAGACCTGGCTGGCTGCCACTTCCTCCCATGTCCCCGTACTCTCTGCGGTCAGGGCAGGGCTGTCCCCAAAGTGTCACAGATGGTCCCACTTGCCTGCTCCTGAATTCGCCCATCACCTCTTTTCCTACCAAAAGATGTTCCTCCCTCCCTCAGGCTCCCACCCGTGTCTGCTTTGCCCTCGACCCCTGTTTAGGCGATGCGCCTCCCAGAACTGTGACCAGGTGGTGATTGAGTGCACAGCCACCCATGTCCTGTGGGTGTGTGGGTGCCCGCGGGTGTCTAACTCCAGGCACTAGGAGGGTGGAGCCAGTTCAGCATTGTCTCTGCCCATGAACACTCATCCGGTCCACCTCACAGAACCTACCACCTACCGCAGTCTGGGAGGCCCCAGACTGACCACGGCTGTGTTGTCCCCGCATCTATCCCAGGTGAGATGGAGAGGTCAGCAGGAAGTATCCTTCAGGAGCCGGGGAAGCCCAGAGCGCCGGCACTGGATGGGCACCTGATGCCCCAGCCCCGCCCGCCCCCTGTTCACCTCCCCATGAGCCGTGATGGGGCAGTGAGGGCTCTGGTGCCCCGGCTGGCTGCACACGAAGAGCTGCACAGTGCAGCATGGGATGAGACCTGGGGCCTGCTCCTGGGTGTGGGAGCTCTGCCTTCCCCAGCTGTCCCAACCCCTAGGGGCCAGCAAGTCAGGGGGTGTGACCAGAGTCACAGCCAGACTCTTAACTGAGGAGGCAGAGAGGCTTGGCACATGGGGTGGCCATGGAACCACCCCCACCCAGGAAAGCTGTGTGGATACTGTGGGAACCCACTGTCCCCAAAGGACTTTAAAGATGTGCTTTGGGAAGGGCACATCCAGGGCAGGGGAGGCAGCAGAGGGGAGCGTGGAGGGCTTATGGACCCTCTAAGACCCAAGCCAAGGTCTCTTTCTTTTTTTTTTTATGAGGGTACTGGGGGTTGAACTCAGGACCTCATGCTTGCTTGCAGGCGCTTGTGCCACTGAATGATATCACCGGCCCTTTTTTCCTTTTTATGTTGGTACTGGGAGTCGAACTCAGGACTTCATGCCTGCCAGGCAGGCACTTATGCCGATGAGCTATCTCACTGGCCCCAGGGTCTCTTTCTTGACCTGGGTCATTGTCAAACAGTGGCCCCAGAGCATCCTCTGCAGCTTTCTTGGGCGGGGACAGCGCCCTAGCAATGGTTCGGTGGGGTGCAGTACATAGGAAGCCAGCGCCAGTGGGAGGAGAGCTGCTGTTGGTCCAGTACATGTGGATCTTCACCAAAGTAGAAAGCTAGTGTGTGTGTGTGTACACATACACATGCATCTCTTTCTACTCGCCCATTCACACTCACATACAAGCACACTTTCATGCTCATCCATTCATCTATCTAGAATCATACGTAAATAAAGACACATATTCACATGACTGTGTAGCCATTCATCCATAGGTGCATGTAGACACACACACACACACATGCACATACCCTCACATATCCATCCATCCACCCACCAAGACAGGCATAACGTAAGTTTTCAGGACATCTATCCAGTCCTGCGTCCACATAGACACTACTTACACACACATGCGTGCACACACACACACACACATTCTACTTTTAACCTCTAGCTAGACTGATGGATCCCACCTGGCCTCTTGGGGAGCCAGCAGGACCCCTGAGCTGAGAACATGATTTCACGGACACCACGGGGGCTTCTCACCAGCTCGCCGATGATTGCCTGGCTGAGCCTGAGAGGTTGCGGCCCCTGCGACCCTGCCATCCTGCATGGGGTTTAGCTGCTGAGGAAGTAACAGCACCTCTGTCTGCCTCATGTCCCACTGGGTCCCATAGGCGAAGAGAGGCGGGGCAGTCACTAGAGTACCAGGAATCCTGCAGCTACCACAGTACACCTTGCTTCGGAAGTGTGTCTGTGATGGATTTTTACCTTCCATAATGAGCTGCCTTCACAGCTCCAGAGGGGAGGGATGAGCTTTGCAGCACACCTGCCAGCAGCAGTCCTACTGTGAGCAATTAAATTTCTGAGAAGGGAACAGTAGCTTACTCATCAGGGGCATTCATAACCCAGCCTTGATATCCCCAATGTTCAAAACAACAGAAAGTGCTTTGGGAAGCAACTGGAAACTGCTGAAGCCTGCTTGAGTCCGCCAGTTCTAGGGGAGCCCTGAGACGGAGTCGATTAGCCTTAATAAAGCTGTTTAACATTAATTTAAGGTGGAATCAGGCCAGATCTGAGAAAATGAAGAAAAATGTACCAAGTGGGCCCAAGGAGCCCGGTCCTGTTGAAGCCCACTGCTGCGGCCAGAGCTCCTGGGAGCCCCCACGCCGGCAGAGCTCTACATCCTCCGGTTGCTTCCATGAAGTTGACCTTTCGAGCTGCTACTGCAGAAGCAGCTGCAATTGAGATGTTTTATAGGATTTGGCTGATGATGATGAAAACCTTTTGAATCTTTTGAAAATCTTCTTTCTCACATGGGAAGTGATATTTTCATAAACGAAGATGATGGTTGTCACGGCATTGAGTTGTAGGTGGGTGGGGGCTGCATCCAGCTTTTTTTACTCCAACTCCAACACCACAAGGACCTGTCAGGAAGCCCACCCCCCAAATCGCACTCCTGAGAGTCGTAAGGGTTCAGAAACTGCCATATTCTCTGAAGCAGAAAGGACTCATTGACGGAAATCTTTCATGGCCTGCGTTTGTTCTTAAACCCAATCCTGCTATTAAAATTGTGCTCAATATGAGGTGTGATTGAAACAACAGTGAATGCTTAAATTAAGACAAATGTATTCCAGAAAAAGACATGTTGCCATGAATCCCCTTCGAGATGCTCCCCCTCACTTCAAACACACTGATCCCATCATTCTTTCTGAAGCAGTTCTGGAGTCCTCTTTCATGAGTGTCTTTACAATGTATGATCAAAAGTGTGGTGAATGCTGCTGCCAAGTGCCATCCAATGGAAAGGCAGCTCATCAAAACATGACAGTGTGTCCTCCTCCATCTTATCCACCAGATCTGGGACCATGCAACTTCTGGTCTTCCCCAAAGTCAGAATGACCATGAAAGGTCAAAGTTTTCAATCAACTGGGACACTGAGGCAGCCATTATAGAACAACTAAAGACACTCAGGAAAAAGCACTTCCAGAACTGCTTCCAAAAGTGGCAAGAGTAATGGGAGAAGTGTGTTCAAAGTGAAGGGGATGTTTATGAGGGGGACTCAAGGCAATGTGTCCTTTACTGTAATAAATTTGTATAAATTTCAACAGTGTATTTTGGTCACACTGTGCACTTAGAAGGGACCAAGTGATCAGCTTGAGGGTGCCATGGCGACAAAGCCTTGTGGCTGGGTTTTGGTGGAATGTCCTCAATAACAGTGAATCAGGGTCCAAGATCATCACCAAGTTTAACCTAGTGCGTGGTTAACTAGTGATGAGGTAGGCCACAACTAACTAGTTCCCCCCACCATCCAAGTCCATACTAGAATGAAATGCTCTTTGGGGGAACCTGGGGCTTGGTTTGCTCCTCATACTGTGCAAAGACCCTTCCTCAGTTTCCTTCAGCTGGCACTGTGTCCCCTGAGTCCCACAGACCCTGAGGGCCCATGTGGGTGGTGTGATCTTCCTGCTTGTGTGTGAGAACAATGACCTTGGGGAGGACAGCCAGGGAGGTGGCACAGGGGCGGCTGGCAGGTGGAAGCAGATATTTGCATGGACAGAAAGGCTCTATTCAGCAGTGGCCACCTCTGCGCCACCATCGGCACATTCATGGCCTTCGTCATTGTCCCTGTGCTGTTGTGCCGAGCTGCATAATGCGGGAGCATCATTCCCTGCCAAATGTGTGCTTGCCAGTAAATAGGAGTCCCGGTGGCACAGTGGGAGGACGCACAGGTGCTCAGCTGCCAAGGCGAGGTGGAGCTTCTCACCTCCAGCTGAGAAGGAGGCTGGGATGGAAGGTGAGTCCTGCTCATGAGGGAAACTAACTGGGCTTCAGCTGGTGTCCAGTGAGGACAGGAATAACTGGGTGAAGACGCCTAGTTCTCCTCATGGGGATGTCCTGGAGGTAGGTCGGCACTGGTGGTTGACTTTGAGAGTCACAGTGTGCAAGACAGGGAAATGGCAGCCGGACTGCAGGGTGGCCCTGTGATTTCAGCTCCTTGCATTGGTGGCCTTGTGGGAGCAGCTCCCCAGCAGTGTTGGGGGACCTATGTCCACCTCCAACTTGCAGCACATGCAGAGGTCGAGAGCTGCTCCCTGCTGCCGATGTCACATTCTCTGTCTCCATGTCTGAGACTCCCTCACAGCTGCCAGCTTTGAACACCACTTTGCAGGCCTGAGGCCAGTAAGGCAGCCTGCAAGGACATGCAGGGCTACAGCCACAAGAGCCTGGCTGTGACCTTCCCTGTGCAGGTGCAGATGAGACCACAGCCCCAACCAGCACTCCAAATACAGCCTGGAACAGCACGCAGCTGCCACCCCAGCCTCCTGACCCAGGGGCACTCTAGGACAGTAAGCGGCCACTGTGAACACTGCTGGGCTTGGGGTCTTTTCTTACACCATGGTTACAGTGGAGCAAGTCTCAGTGGCTAAGCTCTGAAAACACTCCAGATGTCCACCAGCAGACAAAAGGATAAGGAAAACGTGGCATATACACAGTGGAGTATTATTCAGCAGCAAAGAAGAATAAAATCATGTCATGGGCAGGAAAATGGACAAAACATGAGACCATCATGCTAAGAAAAATAAGTCAGATGCAGAAAAATAGATACTGAGTGGTTTCTTTTATAGGAGAAACCCAAAACATAAACAAATACACGAGTAAAATATAGGAGAGGTGGTAGGAAAAAGAAGGCAGATGGGGAAGGGGATAAGAGATGGAGAGAGGTGAGGAAGAGGCGATGGAGGGATTGGAAATGAGCAAGAGATGTTATATGCGTGCACCAGTTCCCCCAAATGAGCACTGCGATTCTGTATGGCAAATATACACCGACGAGGAAGAATACCACCAGGAGGCAGATGGGACACCAGGACAGGGGCTGGACCTTTCTTCAGAAGGTTGCTGGCCGGGCAGCCTCCCAGGCACCCTACAACCCCGAGGACGCCCAGAGCACCCCGCAAACCCTAAACAATCTGTGTTGGGTCCGCTCCCTGGAGGTGAGGGGCCAACTGGCCAGGTGCCAGAAAGCTGCCCTCTCCCTCTGGGCTACACAGTGTATGCTGCTCTAAATGAACTCTAAACAGAAAATGGAACATATGGATCGGGAGATAATGCTTCCCATGAATAAGTCAGCCCTGGGCTGCACCCCCTGCAGATGGAGGCACCCTCTTTCTCTCTTTCTTCCTCTTGCCTGAAGCCACGAGCCAAGCCCCTTCCAGCAGCATTCTCAGTGGTTATTTGCAAGGGGATTTTTGTTGTAATCTTGGAGTTTTTCCTATTTGTTTTCCAAGCTGCAAAGGGCAGACACTCTCGACACCAGCGCTGACTGCCCAAGCCAGTGGCTTCCGGCTTCTCTCCCGGATTCCAGAAAGTGCTGCTTGGTTGCCACACCAGCTCATTTTGTTGTTCCCTGGGGCTACGGATTTTCTCACGATGGAATATTCATAAATGACAGGAGAGGAGGCGATGCCCTCTCTAATTGCTCAGAATTCTGGAGCCTCGCCTGCCACTCACCCTGCATCTACGAAGCACCTGCCACAGATCTGCTCAGTCCTTGGCCCCGACATGGCAAGGACGGTGTGGCTGGTCTCTTGGGTGGGCACTGGCCTCACTATCTGAGGCACCAGGTTCCAGACACTTTTAATTCTCCAAAGACTCACTCTGGGGGGACAACACCCAGGCTCTGTGCTTCCCTTCCTCCTGACCACTGGGGAGCATGCTGCCTCATCAGCACCTAGGCCAGGAGGTAAAGAAAGCAGCCCCTTCTAGTCCTTGTCCACTTGGTCAGAGAAGGAATAAATGTGACAAGATATGGGTAGTGGCAGCACACCTTGTAGCCCCACTCTGTAACTGAGCAGAAGATGAGGGCATTCTGTCCTTTCCGAAGGAAGATGACTTTCCTGGCTTGGAAGCTTCCAGGAAGGGCATTCGCGCAACTGTGGAACTAATGGATAATAAAATGAGAACCTGGCCGGTGAGATGGTTCAGTGGCGTAAGCGCCTGCCTGGCAAGTGCGAGGGCCCGAGTTCGACTCCCGGAACCCACATACGAAAAAGGGGCCGGTGATATCGCTCAGCGGCACGGGCGCCTGCTGGTGTGCGAGGTCCTGAGGTCGACCCCCCGGTACCCACAAAAAAAAAAAAAAAAATGAGAACCTGGATTCCATCGAGTTTATAGAGGTGGGAAATAGTTACTGCATACAGGGCAGACTTGCTTGTCTTTTAAAGGTCTAGGTCTGGCTGGCTTTAGTATAGAGGAGTCAGAAATGTGGTCAGAATGGTTTGCGCAGAGAGTGTCACTGGGCGTAAGAGCGAGCCCTTTTTTTAATTAACAAGATCATAAATACATTCATGGATCTTGTTCAAAAACTGCTGATTCAGCTCCTGCCAAGCCCAGGCCCTGTCCACAGTGCTGGAGGAGCTGCAAGGACTGCGATACCAGGTCTTCCTGTCTTGGAGCCTTGACTGAGTCCTGGAGTATTGCAGAATACTGAGCTTTGCTCATGGGGGATTGGGGAAGGTGACCCCCACACACTGTTGATGGGAATGCACATTAGTGTAGCCGTTATGAAAGCAGAAGGGAGGTTGCTCAAAAACTAGAAATGGAACTACCATCTGCCCCTGTCCCACTTCTGGGTCTATGTCTGAAAGAAAGGAAATGAATATGCTGAAGAACATCCATGCTGTCTTGTTTACTGCAGCAATGTTCATAATGGCCAAGCTAAGAAGCCAACCTAGCTGTCCAGTGACAGACGAATGGATAAAGAAAACGTACACTCGAGCAACTTGGATAGAACCAGAGGACAGTGCATGTGTTGCGGAAATCTGATACTAAATCGGATGGAAGACTCTTTGCACCGAGGAGTTGGAAGGCAACTTTTATTATGCTAGCAGGCTAGTGGGAACCAAGTCCAGATCACCAGCCCTGACTCAGAGTAAATCAGAACATTGTGTATGTTTGTAAGCAGGAAGTACATAGCTGGTAGCAGCTTGTTTTATAATTGGTTACATAGGCTGAGTCACATGTTGTCAGGCAAATTTGTTCCAGGCAGGTTTAGTCAGAGAGGATTGTTTATCATAAGGCGGGAAGGTTTAGGGAGGGAGCTGAGGTGAGCGAGTTAGTAGAATCAAGCATGTCTTTGACTAGGTGGTCTATGTTGGGCAGAAAGTCCTTAAAACAAGCTAGCAAAACAGGATATGTTATGGGTTTGGGGGTGCAGGCAGCGCAGCCCGGTGCAGTCAGACAGAGCCAGGGCAGACCGTCTCTGAGTTACAGCTGGCGCGGTCAGTCAGGGCGGACTGAGTCTAACTATGTGATGGGCTGGGTGAGCATTTTCTGTCCCAATGTGATATTAAGCTGTTTGATGGTTTGCTAAGATTCTAAAATTTAAATTTTCTGTCACACGTGCACTGAAGTCAGAAACAGAAGGACAAGTATTGAGCACTCTCATTTCCGTGGAGAACCTCAGACACCGATCTTGGGGAAGTAGAGAGGGGAACAGTGGTTATTAGAGTCTGGGAAGTGTGACACAGGAGAGGGTGGAGATGCATGGTTAATGGGTACAGCTGGATAAAAGAAATAGCTTCCACTGTCCATAGCATAGGAGGTAATTATGGTTGATGAAGATTAATTACATATTTCAAAATAGCCAGTAAAGAGGATTTTGAATCTTACAACACAAAGAAATCGTAAATGACCATGATGTGATCATCACATGTTACATGCATGTATTGAAATGTCATACTGTACCCCATAACAATGTGTAATCATTAGGTGTTTTGACCTTCAATCATGCCATGTCAACTTGACTGGAGTAAGAGACACACATCCGGGTGAGTCTGTGGGGTGTTTCCAGAGGTGATCGGCATGTGGGCCAGCAAACCGAAGGGCAGGATCCCCTCTCATTGTGGATGAGCCCTCCAATGGGCTTGCAGCCCAGGTAGGAAGAAAGGGGAAGAAAGGAGAAATCTGCTGCATCCAGGGTGGACAGGAGTTAGAGTCCTTGGGGCAGTGAGATCTACTTCCTACTTGTCAAGAGTACCCCTTCACGTCTTCTGTGGGAAATGTATGAGTCAATTTCCAAAGAGCAGCGGTGGATCTGGAAGTCACCTCCTCTGCCTTTGACCCCGCTTGTCATGCAGAGTTAAATCCTGCACCAGTGCTGTGTGCGTATCTGGTGAACCACCAGCCAGAGACTCAGTGTCCTAGGGATCTGTTTTCACACTGTGTAAAAAATTCATAGGAATGATGTTCCTAGACAAAGCGTGTTAAGTGTTTTAGACACACTTTAAATGAGATTATTATAGACTGAGAAACTGTTCCCGCCTTAATTAGAAAAAATCCTGGTGCTCATACTGGGAGGCTAATTGGCACCACTAAAGCATTGAATGATCCCTAATTTTGCTACTTAGAGGCACACCTGGTGACTTGCCTCTCAGTGATACCCAAAGACTCAGGCGACGAGGATATAAAAAGAAGCAGCTGCAGTGATGCAAAGGCTGCAAATGCTCACGGCACTGAGTGCTTGCTCCCACCTCTGGCTCCTGCGTGGACCCTGCTGCCAGCCCTGGTGGGCAACACAGCGAAGTTGCACACAGGGACTCCACGAGTGGGTGCGTGCTGGACAGGGGCAGCATCACATTTAGTGATGCTGAGGGGCACGGCTGACCTGGGGTGGAGCTGGGGAGGGAATCTGAGGGGGGAAAGCCACCTAACACGCTGCCAGGCCCGTATGCGCAGTGACACTCAGGCAAGAGGAGCCAGAGCAATGGTGCAAGGGGGAACGGGACGCTTTCACTGCCGGAAGAGAGGGACAAGAAAAGAGGCTGCTTATTCCTCTCTCGCGCGCTGTCTCTCTCTCTCTCTCTGACTGAGTTTCATCACCAGCCCTTTTTTATATTTTATTTTGAGACAGGGTCTTGCCAAGTCACTAAATTGCCCAGGCTGGGCTCAAACCTATAATCTTCTTGCCTCAGCCTCTCAGAATGCTGGAGATTATAGGTGTGCACCACCACCTCCAACTCAAACTGTAGACTGCACAAAACCCTCCCAAGGGATTATCCAGATGCAGGGTCATGGGCCCCACCCTTGAGAGGCTGATCCAGGACCTGCATGCAAACCAGGAGCAGGGGCAGTACCGCCTGGTGCCACTGGCATTCGCTCACCTGGTTCCTGGATACCCTGGGCGATGCCGGAGGCCTCCAGGTATAGATTGGGTTCCAAGTGAGCCAGCTCGTGTTCGATGAGGGGCTGGCCATGCCTCCCCCATCACTCAGCTTCAGAACTAACTGCATTGAGGTGAGACATTGTTGGGTTCCCCCGCCACCCCAGCTGGATGGGCACAGTGTCATCACCACAGTTTGGATCAGAAGTGTCTCCAGAGTCTAGTGGTATAGTCTCAGTCACCAGGGTGGCACTAGGGAGGGGAAACTTTTAAGGGGGAAGTTATAGTGGTCCTCAGGTCCTGAGGTTGTGTCCTCAAAGGGGACAGCGGGGCCCCAGCCCCTTCCTCTGTCTCTTGTCACTTCCCCGCCATGGTGTGAGTCATTTTGCTTTGCTATGTGCTCCCACCATGCTGTGCCCAAAGTACCAGGCCCAGTTGGCCATGGATGGAAACCTCACAGCCTGAGAGCCAGATGAGCCTTTCCTCTTTTGCATCAATTGTCTCCAGTATTTGCTACAGGGGTGGAAAACTGATGGACACAACAAAGAATCTGTCAAAACAGAGTATGCCCAAGATAATGGATGCAGAGCTGAAACAGCTTCAGGGACTTTCTATTTCTGAGGTTTACAAAATGAAAGACCACAAAACACACATAGACACACCACCGCCAAGGATCGCCCATGCTGCTCCTTACCAGAAGCTCTAATTTCTTCTCCACCTCTCATTATTGCATAATTTGGGAAAAATCCCTGCGACAACCCTGCATCCCCACCAAAGCTTTGCAGATTCCTTATGTGAAAACAGGTATTTGAAGGCTGGCCCTGCCCCAGGAGAGTTTCTAACGAGCTCCTTTGTCTGAATGAAGCCTTTTGAGTGACTGGTGCATTATGTAAGCACGCATCAGTCCATCATTAATAACGAAAGCTCTGGAAGCTGAAACCAGCCCACGGGAGAGATGATGCCTTATTACCTTCTCCCCCTCCGTGGGCTTTTCACAGCATTTTGAAAAGAAAGGTTTATTGCCCTGGAGCTCAAGACTTCAAAAACATTTTGCCAAAGTAGAGCACGGGTGACTTAACCAGGTCAAACCACTTTTTAAAGGCTTATACTTAAGTACTAGTCTTCTTAGCTAATATCCCCTCTGACTTCAAAAGGTGTAGAAGAGATTCAGAGGGAAAATGAGAGGACTCGGGGGGGGGGGATAGGGAGCATACCCTCGGCTTCGACCATAGTGACCAGATCAATGTCAACACCGAGGACCGACTGCATGTTTGGGTTAAGGAGCGTTTCCTTAATTTTTGGATTGGCCTTTTAGTAATAGCATTCTTTTCTTTGAAGACATTGCGATAGAGTCTCAGCCTGAGACAAAGGCCTAACTATTTTGTGATTCCAAGAAGAGGGAGAGAGGACCTGGGAGGGGTAGTAGGGAAAAGGGAGCCTGCACAGGACATGCTGTAGGTTTGGCTCCTCTCTGAGCAGGTCATTGCCAGATTTAGGAAATAAAATTCAGGATGCCCAGTGAGGTCTGAATTCCAGATAAACAACAAACAACATTTTAGTACAAGTACATGGCCCACAGTTTGGAGGGTATATACCAAAAGTTATTTATTACTTATCTGATATTTGAACTTAACTGAATACCCTGTGTTTTTTCTGGCAAACACGATCAGGTAGAAAAGAAGCCTCCTGGGTATGTGTCAGAGCCCCTGCTCAGGGATGAATGGAGGAGCACCCAGCCTCCTTCCCAATCACATTGGCCAAGGGACACCAGGTAGGGTGTTAGCTTCGGTGCTTCCGGTGGTCAACATAAGGGGGGGTGCCATCAGTTTTCAGGGGGTTCCCCATCCTGGTGGACACCAGAGACTCCTATGGCTAGGAATTAAGGGGTTTCCTGGGCCTAAATTCAGGTAACGTCATGAAAGGTGGTCAAAGACCCTGGAGAAGAGAGCTCCATGGTGCTGGCTAGAAGAAGCCTGAAGCAGAGGGCTCAGCACGGGGCCAACATGAACCCTGAGAAGTACGGAAACACACAGGCTCCTGGACAACTCAAAGTGTACTTACTCACTTACTCAACAAATATTAACCAGGAGTTCTGGTTTGGGTGAGTATGCACCTCAGACACCTGTGGACAACTCTTCTCTTGAATTATTTGCACATATTTTTCAAAAATTATTTGGAAATATTTATGTGGGTTTATTTCTGAGTTATCTGTTCTGTTCCATTATCTTTGTATCTACTTCTCTGGCAGTATCCACATTGCAGATTAAAATAGTTATATAATGCCTTGAAATTGGACGGGCTCAATCTTCTCTTTTTCACAATGTTTTAGTTATTCTAGCTCCTTTATGATCTTTAGAATAATCTTGTCTATGTCCACAAAAGTCTTGCTGAGATTTCGACACAATTTGTATTAAATGCATTTGTCAATTGAGGGAAAACTGACAAATACACTATGTTGAATCTTTCAATTCATGGATATATTATGTCTCCATGTACCAAGGGCTTCCATTTCTCCCATCAACAGTTTGTAATTTTCAGTGTATAAATCTTATCAAAGCTTTGTTAGAGTAACATCTACACATTTGGTTTTTAAGTGATTATAAGTTAAAATGCATTTTAAATATCAGCGTCCCTGTACTCAGTGATGCTCGTATGTTTACCTAGTATCCAGCGATCTTGCTGAATCCACTTACTCATTGGTTTCCTTAGGATTTTCTTAGGATTATGCATAGGTTCCTTAGGATTTTCACTGCAGACAATCATGTCACCTGCAAATAGGATCAGTTTTGTTTTTATTCCTTTCTTTCCAGGCACTGTGCCTTCAGACTACTTTCTGTGACTCATTTCCCTGGCAAGAATTTCCAACATTATACAACAGAAGAGCTTCAAGAGAAGACATTCTTCCTTGTTCCCATTCTAAAGAGGAAAGTGTCCAGTTTCTCATCATTCAATATGGGGTTGAAATTTTTGTTTGAGTTGCTCTTTATCAAGTGAAGGGATTTCTCTCATATTTTTATTATTCTAAGATTTTTTAAAATCATGAATGGATGCTGGGCTTTGTCAAATGTATTTTCTTCATTGACTAGTGTGATCATGGAAATTTTCTCCATTCATCTATTAATATGATGTAGCACACTGATTAATTTTTAAATATTGAACTAGCCTTGAATCCTTAGAATGAGCCCCATCTGGTCATGGTGTATAACTTTTCTTATACATAATTGAATTCTATTTGCTCATAGTACTTTGTTAAAGATTTTGAAACCTATACTAATAATGGACAGTAGTCTGTACTAAGTACTGTTTTTTTTTTTTTGGCATTGTCTTTTTCTGGCTTGCAGTATCAAGATGATACAGGCTTTGTAGAATTAATTGGAAAGTGTTCACTTCTATTTACTGGAAGACATTGTATGTAATTGATGTTCTTTTTTAAATATTTGGTAAAATTTTCCAGGGAAAGAATCTGGATAGATTTCTATTTTACTAGCTTACTTTTGCTGTCCCATGAAGAATGACTGGGAAGTTTTCAGGCAATATGGTGAAAACATTTGCAGTGAGAAATGTCCTCCCTGCTTCATCCAGTTGGGTAAGTGCCAGCACATGAGTGGCAGGTGAGGGACGAGAGTTAAGACATGGGGAAAAAACTAGAAGCTGTTGGACAGATCAGAAAGTCTAAAAAATGAATCCACAGATTTGAGAATCAACCAAAGAGAAACTCCAGAAAAAACAGTTATGAGGGAAACAATTTATTCAGGGATGGATCGAAGAGGAAACTAGATAGAGCTAAAGAGAGCATTAACGAGCTAAAAGTTAAGGAATTCAACTGGAATGTTGCAAAGGGACATGAAGAGGTAGTGAAGATTGGAACTCCGAAAGAGGGCTAAGAAAGAGGTAATGAATAGTTCCAAATACTGAAGGAGAGAATATAAGACAAATCCAAGTCTAGAAGCAGTATAACAAAACTCCAGAAGGCTTTGGTTCCTGCTACCCAATCTCCCTTGATCACAATAGACTATTATATATGTTATGGCTTGTGTCTAGATGTCCCCACCAAGCCTCATGTGGTCATAGCTGGGGCTTTTTCACAGGTGGTTGAATCTAGAGTGTGTGACACTGGAATTGATTCATGGTGCAATGCTAGGATCGAGGGCACTAGGATCAAGGGTATGAGTGCTCCCTGCCCTGAGTAGCCTGGATAAGGTATAAGGGATAGAAAGATCAGTGGTCATCCCCCTTGTTGCTTTGCTACCTTCCGCCCACCATGAACTGTTTTCCCTCTGCCGCGCCACCCTGCCTTGGAGCCAGCTGATTATGGACTGAAACCTCCACAAACTGTAAACCAAATAAACATTTTCCCCTTTAACTTTGGGTGTTGGGTATTTTGTCTCAGCAATGAGAGAAAAGTAACTAAGACAATATATTTTGTAAACAACTGGGAGAGAAAATCTCCAAGTCTCCAAACACAAAGCTTTGATAAGGAGATGGAAATATTTGTTATGCTGATTTGGCCAGTACACAATGTATACAGGTATTGCCCCATCCCTGTGTACCTCATAAATATGGACAACTATTGCATGTTAATTGAAAGTTTTTAAAAATGTGGTAGGAGGTAGAAATGCTAACCATCCACATCATATACATGTATCAAATTATCATGTACTCTATTAGTGTATGCAATTAAAATAATAACAAAAACTTCAGAAGGTTAAAAAAGAACTTAAAATGTATCTAGAAAGAAAACAAACTCATGTGTGAAGGGATAACAATTAGGATGAGAAAACTATAATTGTCTTAAAGCATTAGGAACAATTTCATAGGGCTGAACGCAATAATAATTGATCGAGAATTCTCTAGTAGGCTAAGTTATGACCAAAGCCTAAGGGCCGAATAAAAACACACATGTATTTCAGGCATAGAAAGGCCAAGGGACTCTACAAGGAAAGTTTTCTTATAAAACAAAATATATAAATGTGTATAAATATGAAGTGTGGTCAAAGGTGCGGAGAGACAGGAACTCCCAGACATAGCCGGCAGCCGTGTGACTTGATACTTCACATTTTAGAGTGTTTGACACTAGTAAGGCTAAGGTCAATCCTAAAACCCAGAAGCCCTGCTTCTCTGTCTCAGGCTCAATCAGAGATTCATGCAGGTGGAAGCCAGGTGATGAACACAGAGCATCCTTTGCAACATTGGGGGTAAGAGGCAAAAATGGGAAATAACCTAACGTTCATCAGATGAGACATAACCTAACGTTCATCAGATGGGACGTGTGTGTATAAATTCTGCTACAGTCCTAAGACAGAATATCATTCAGCCATAAGGAAAATGATTTTGTTTTGTGCACCTGACTGGATAGTGCTCAGAAAATGAGGTTGAATTTTGAAAGTAATAACAGAATTTTGTGTTCAGAACTGTCACATTTATGCAAAAAAAATTACACATAAGGATACTAAAACTATTAATGAACTAACCTTACACTTGTGTGTGTATGTGTGTGTGCAGAAGGTATATAAACACATTGACACTAAGGACACACGCAGTTTTTTATATAGTTACTACCAAGTGCTCTTCCTGGGCAGAGGAAGAGAGGAAATTGTTTGAGTCTGTTTCTCATCGCTATAGTGAAATATATGAGGCTGGATAACTATAAAGACAGAAGGTTTGTGTAGCTCTCAGTTGTGGGCATCTGGGGCATGGGAGTGGCACTGGCCCCTGTGGGGAGGGCTCTCCCGGCTACATCACGCAGGAGCACGTGTAGGAGCAAGTATCACACTGTGACATAGGAAGCCAAATAGAGCTGGGGCCCACAGTCCCTTCCGGCCCCAGCTGACCAAGTTCCTCCCGCTGGGCCCACCCTTTCAAGGTCTTCTTTCTCCTACTCCCTGCAACACCTGGGCCTGTGAGGGACAAGCAATCCAACCATAGCAGAAATGCTACTAGGGAAGGGCGTAAAGGGAATTTTAAAGTATGGGTGGTATTTCTTCCATACTTCAAGTACTCTCATTTGAAGTGACAAACGGCATTCTATAAGTGTAAGGTGGTAGTGCACACATGAGCGGTGGGGTGATTCACCGGCGCCATTATGCCAACAATCTACCCCTGCAATCTTAGAATAATTAAGATATGGTTCTATGGACAGAGAGATAAACAAAGAACAAAAGCCAACAAATGACCTCAGGGAAGGATAAACAGATAAAGCAGTTGAAGAACAAGGTGGGATAATTTTCCCTACTATAAATCAAGAATTATTATAAGGGTAAGAAAGGACTTTTCAACAGGGAGCCAAAAGCACTAACAATAAAACAAAGGATCAATCAGTTTGATTACATTAAAATTATAAATGTTAACCAAAACACAGAGGGGGAAGATAATGTAGGGAGTGGATGGAGAGATCAAAACAGGTGTGATCAATAGAGGGCCAGTGCCCAAATGATGGAGAGAACTTCCGTTAATCAACCTGGAGAAGATGAAAGGCAGAATCTATCAATGGCCATCAGAATCTATCAATGGCCTGCTAGGCATTAAATAGAAGATATATACAATACAGGTATGCAAACGAGATGAAATCCAATTGGCCAGGGCCGGTGAGATGGCTCAGCGGTTTAAGCGCCTGCCTTGCAAGCGTGAGGGCCCGAGTTCGACTCCCGGATCCCACATACAAAAAAGGGGCCGGTGATATCGCTCAGCGGCACGGGCGCCTGCTGGCGCGCGAGGTCCTGAGGTCGACCCCCCGGTACCCACAAAAAAAAAAAAAAAAAAAAAAATCCAATTGGCCAGTAAACATCTATGAAGATACTCAACCTCATTACAAATTAGGAAAACAAAAATTAACCCAGTCTCAGAGACTAGTACATACACATTTGATGTATAAAAATGTAAATATCCAACAGTATGAGATGTCATTTCCCGGTGGGGAGGTGGTGTTTTTATACACAGGACCTACATAGGGAATTTTTAGAGTAACAAACTGGCAACGCCCCAAGTGCCTATCAGCTGTAGAAGGGATATATAAATTGCAGAACCCTTGAAATGGAAATGAGTAAGCGACAGCCCTGCATATCAGCACAAGTAAATGATCAGGTAAAGAAGCAAGTCACAGAGCTCACATGCAGTCCAAGCCCTTTGCTGGAAAGATCAATAGGGAGCAGAATCTAAACTCTGTGGTTCAAGGATGCGTGCGTAGGAGGCAAAGCAATAAATAAAAGCAAGAGAATTGGTATCAAAAGAAGTCAGGACAGTGGTGACCTCGAAGGAGAGGGAGGGGCCGTGGCAGAGGAGGGAGGAGGACATGTGGGTCCTCTCCACAGCCCTGGCTCAAGTTTGGTTCTTGACCTGTGTGGTGGTTGTACCATTGCCCTTTCTACAAGTGTTCTTGAGAAGAAGAGGATAGAAGTGGACAAGGGTGGGTGAGGAGCACCAAGGAAGGGACACTTGCCAAGAGGCTGATGACATTTAGGGTAAAGGCACTGGAGACAGAGAAGGCTCTATGGACACAATGGGCGTCCGGCCGTACAAATGGGGACATCTGAGGATGCAGACTTCGGCTTGTTTCCTGGGCTCACAGTGGGCCATCCACCCAAGTGGCTTTGTCATGGAAAGTTGACCAGTTTTTAGTTCTGTGCCTTTGTGGTGCACCTGAGACATTCAGCCAAGGAGGCATCGGCCATATGGCTTTGGTGCCCAGTGAAGCTGGGAGCCGGAGAGACGTGTGTGCCTCGGACCACAGAAGCAACGGCTGTGGCAAAGGCTGGGAGGTGTGCTAGGGCAGGAGACACGAAGATCATCGGCAGCTTTGCCCAGAACTACCCAGGTGGCAGGATGGGTAGAATCAGACTGCAGAGGGTAGAGAGAGTGAGACCACGTCCAGGAGGAGAAATATCTTCTCTTCGTCCATCATGGGGTCCATGGCCAAGGCCCCTGTAACAGAAGACAGAATAACAAGAGAACAGCTATTTGATTTAACTTAATTTAATGTGGCATGGGAGCTTTCGTAAGGAAATGGAGACTGCACACACAGGGATCCTCTTTCTATGCTGGCTTTGATGAAGTGGACAGTTGTGGAGAAGTGTGACTGGACAGTCATGGAGATGCATGGTTTTATTGAACTCATGTGATCAAATAGTAATAAAGTACAGGGCACTTGGCAAGGCCCATTTGCTCACATTCTCCTCTGTGTCCCCATGTCTTGGGAGATAAGGATGCCCTTTTTCTCCAGGTCTCTAGCGGGTCCCTCTCACATGGGGGTCTTAGGTCCTGCTTCAGGGGAAGGCTGGAAAATCCTCCCTTGGTGTTGTGACCCTTCTGCTTCTGCTGTTTTCCTGAGTCGAGTCAGGCATCCCTCCTGTTTTGGGACAGCATGACCTGGACCCCATGAATAGCACAGGCAGGCATGCAGTCAGGCGCAGAATCAGGCTTTGCCCCATGCGTCCAGACACACCATTGTCGAGACTCTGCCCCTCATCTCGTGGTCTCGGCACTGTTGGGCCCTCCAGGAAACCATGCGCCCAATGGACCTAAGATGGGCAGCTCAGAGTTCTCAGCCCCAAACTCGCCTGAGTGATGTCATTTAATTTCCAGTTCACACAGCTGCCTTCTGAATACTTCCACCCAGGCGGAGATGGAGATGCGCGCTTGTGGAAGACGTGCTCATTATGTGTGCATTGTTTCAAGCTGTCCCGTAATCACAAAACAAATTCATAGCAAGCTGAAAACTAATTGCATTATATCATGTGAGTAATTGAGAGACAGCAGGGAAAATCTCTCTTCCCCTTGAGGGCTGGACACCTGGGAGAGGCTCCTAACAAGTGTCATTGAACGAGGGAAGTGACAGTCTTCAAGGGCCAGACGGAGCCCATGCACCATCTCATTTACTGCTCCAGCACTACCAGAGGAGCAGGTGGACCTCAGAAGGGGCGGAGGTCTCGTGCCCAGGGTCCCACAGCTGGTGATGGCAGGGGCAGGATGTGGCCCACAGCTGTGTAAGTCAAACACTTCCTCTTAGGCCAATGCCTTCCAGGACCACCCATGCTCTTGTCATATCCATTCCCGGTGTACAATGATGAGGATCACTTTTGGGGGCAGCTGCAAGCTGCAAGTGTCCCAGGGCATGTGACCTCTTGCATGTACCCAGGGAGGAGCTTCTCTCCAGTGACTTCCGTTTCCACCCTTCCTGAGCTGTTTCAGGTTAGCAAGCATAGATCTCTAAAGCAGCCAGTGGCCAGCCCTGCGTACCCATGGTCAGTCTGAGGACACCAACCCAGGGAAGCAGGAACCACCCCTTACATAGTAAAGAAAATACCCCTTCAATGAGACCATGCGGGCAGCCGCCTCCCCTGGGTGTCTTCCTTGATATTCATCCAAATTCCTGCAAAGCACACTCCTGGAGTCAGCAGTAAGTGTCATCCTATGTTGCTCACCATTGTCACTTTGCCATCTCAGGTGACCCTGCCAACCCTGTTGGAAACCAAGTCTCCTCAGAGGAACCATGTCCGGCATGGGCGTTTGCCTCAGAACTTTTAACCACTCAACTGGGCTCAAAGTAGTTTTAAAATAATAAATGTCCAGGTGCTAAAAGCTTTAGATGTGTTGTTTCTTTTAATCTTTGCACACACAAGTTGTGTTGGGGAGAGATGCTATTATGAGGCCCATTTTACAGACCAGGAAATCCACCCACGCCACCCAGCTTTGAGAGGGGAGCCAGACTGAAGCTTCGCTGTCTGAAATGCGTATGGATTTCCCTTAGAAGTCGCCTCCCATGACTTGTACTGCTGTCTTCAGCACTCCCTGGCCTGCTCCCCCAAGGTCAGGCTGGAAGGAGCTTGGAGCAGGTCGGGAGCTTCCATGCTCAGCACTGAGCTTTGCCACAGGTTGCATCCATCTGGGGAACAGCGTTTGCTTTCTCTTCCTTGTGTTCCTCAGCTGGAGTCCTTTCTCCAAAATGAATGCAGAGAAAATAGCTCATAAGAGAACCAAGTATATTTGTTCCCCTGCTTGACACTGTGGAGGCTAAAGATGTAAATTGGGGAACACTGGGGGGACACGGCGAGAAAACAAAAGAAGTAGCAATTTTGAAAGCCTGGATTAGACTCGAGGCCCCTCTCTTTTTTCATCTGTGGCTTGCACGCAGAAGGTTTATGTACTGCTGCCTCCTGCCCTTCCTGTATTATTTTTATTTCTTATCAATTACAGAGACCCGGCTATAGGACAGAGAGTGACAGAGGGTGAGTGGAACCTGGGTTGAGAGTGCTTTCAAGGCAAAGGTGCAGCACACCTTAGAAAGGAAGTGACAGCTCTGGGTAGGAGAGGGCGCGAGGATCAGGCAGGGAGGAGTTAGCCCTGGTGAGGGACGGAGCTCTATCTGTGGGGAAGTCTCCAGCCGATAAAGAACAAGATGACCCAGATTGGTAATGGATGCTATTTCTGGATTTATTTTTATTTTTTAACTCCAAAAACCACAGACTAGAACACTGATTTCATCTTGGAATCAATTTCGGGAAAGTATGCACAAGCTTCTGGCGGTTACATCTGACACGGGGTGAGAGAGAAGGACGTTAGAGCCACTACGGAGCCATGCGGAAGGGGGAGAGAAGTTTCCCATCGTGTTCAAAGCTTTGATTTATTGCCATATTCGAGAATTAATTATAGCCAGAGGTCCCTGAAATGAAGGAGAAAAGGAAAAAAGGAGCAGTGTGACAATTACACATCTGGCAGGAGGTACGGCTGCTTCTGCTTGCAAAGCTGTCCCCTCGCCTGGCACCCTGAATGGGAGCAAATGTTCCACCTTGCTGGCTGCCTCCTGGGGCCGGAGCACCAGCAGCATCATTAGCATCTTTTTTCCTCATGAGTCCTAGGGAGAAAACCACATCCTCAATACAGCTGGCATCTGTGGCTGGGGCTTTAAAATGAAGATATACAGCTGGTGGTCTCTGGTCCCTGCTCAAGGTAACCTCTGCTGGCTCATTATGTGCTTAATAAGATCTCTGGCCAAGGCAGTGAAAAATGGCCTTGTGTGGAGACGCCAGCCGGCCCGGCGAGGCAGGGAGGAGGGGAGAGGTGGGAAAGATTTCGACCCAAGGTGAGGAGTGGGGCTTACTTCTTTGGGGCCCCCAGCTCCAAGCTCCAAAGCGCTGCCAGGTGAGGAGGGACCCAGGCGATGTGCAGCCAGCACAGAGGACAGAGGGAGCCTCACGCAGAATTCGCCCACGTTGCGTGCAGGATTCCTGCGCCAGCTGCTTCTGATGAAGGCCGCTCCCTCCCTCCGTAGTGCAACACCCTCAGTAGCGCTCAGAAGACACGCTGAAGACCATTAGCACTTTAGGGATTTATTCGTTAAAGAGTGCAAGAGTCAGGCAATACTTTTTTTAAAAAAATGCCTCTTAGGTGCTCAGCAATAGGAGTGACACGAGCGGTGCATGGGGAAATAGGCCTTTCACCTCAGCTGTCTGAGAGGCTGAGACAAGAGAACCGCAAATGTGAGCCCAGCCTGGACAGCTTAGCAACTTAGTGAGACCCTGTCCCAAAATTAAAAGAAAAGAAAAGGGGCTGCAGATGTAGCTCAGGGCGAAGGACCTGGGTTCAATCCCCAAGGCCACAGAAAGTTAAAAACCAAAACAGTGACGCAAGCCAAGTTGGAGTTGATTCTGAGTCCTTTGAAAAAGGGGGGACGTGGCCAGGTTAGGGTGGGGCTAGGGACTCCCACGGCCACAGAAGACCTAGGAAGGGATGAGTGAGAAAAGACAGAACTGAAGCAGCCTTGCGGGAGCTCAGTGGAAACCAGTGGTGGGCCAGCGTAGATGCTTGGAGAGCCATGGTTACTTAGGGCTGTTGCGTGAAGCTGGCCTGTTGGCGGAGGTCAGCAGGATGGGACACCAGCCGTCACCAGCCAGCTGGGAGGGGATGGTGCATTCGTGTCCCCCTGAACCGGGCCGAAGAACTCCAAAGCCAAGTTCTACGCTGCTTGCCCCTTTGTTCCTGTGGTGGACTAAAAATAGGATGAAGAATAGCACACAGAGTCTCCGGGATGAGATAACAGCCCGGAGCAAGCACTGCAGGCGGAGGGCGGCCATGGGAAGAGCCAGGCTCAGATCTGCCCTGACTGTGACCGTGCCTGCCCTCACCCGGGTGTCTGCCTGCAGAATAATCAGCTCCGAACCCCTCCCTTCCTTCTTCCTCTCTTCCTGCGGCACTGCCCTGCTCCCCTCCGGGCCTGGGATGCACACAGTGCCGGGCTTTGTTGGGAGGAGATGCAAGGGCAGATCCTGCTTGGGGCCGGGCACCCCAGGTCCCAGCTGTGTGGAGTGTTCCCCGGGCCCCGGAAAGATGAGGGAGAAACGGAAGGTATCTGTGTTCCGATGTCAGAGGTTACTTTAGAAAAGCCCTGAATTCTGCTAAACACACATCTGGGAGATGAGGGGTGGGAGTGAGGCAGAATCAAGGTCGGACATGGAACAGACCCACCCTCCGGGTAACAGAAGCTGGGTTCCCACGGCTTCGGGTGGCAGGAGAGCGACACCCTCGCAGGTCTTTGTAGGGACAGTAGTCGGGAAGGAGGACATCCAGGTGATGGGAGCACTGGGGCTTAGTGCCTCACTGTCAGGAGATCCCAGGCTTGCAGGAGGAAGGCAGGAGGACCGAGGAGCCTGCTGATGCCTGAAGAGCTCCCGCCCCAGCAGGGGGATCATTCATATTCCCCCCAGTGTGGGGTGGAAGTGGCAGGAGCCCCGCATAGCGCTCTTTCCCACTCCTTGAGCCAATCGGAGGTCGTCACTAAAGTGAGGCCCTATGACTTCTCTTTCCCCTGTAAACTTCTCGGTTACTCTGCACAGATGGGGAATTGCTCCTTGGCCAAACTTTCCTCCGACTCTTGGGCAGCTGCTTAATCCCGACAGGGGAGTTCCAGCCAGAACCCTGTTGGCCCAGCATGGGCAGAGCCCTCTGAAATCCTAGCAGGTCCGCTTAGTCATTTTCATCAGCGACAGCACACACTGCCCTTGGGCTCTGAGTCCCACTTTCGTCTCCCCCAGTCTGGCCCCATGGGTGTCCCTGCCGATGGAACTCTGGCTGCCACCACCACCATGAAGCCCCCTGGGGTGGCAGGAACCACAGGTACAAGTGCAAAGGCAGATGAAATGCCCTGGGCTAGATGGTAGCCAAGGCAGAATAGAAACCTCTGAGGGTTCTGGGCCAGCCACCAGCCACCTGCAGCTCAGGCATAGGCAGTGGGTGCCAGGGAGAGCAGAGGAGGAAGTGGGGGAGAATGGGAAAAGGAGGGGGAGGGGGAAGGGAGCGGAGGGCAGGAGGGGGGGAGGGAGGGAGAAGGCGGTGTGCAGAAACCTGCCTGCTTGCTGCTGTTATTTTTGCCCCATTTACACACACACACACACACACACACGTACACACGCACACACACGGCAAAGTGGGTTGCCCCTCTCAGTCTCTTAAAACACTAAGTCAACTACCAAGGTAGGAAAAGGGAGAGAACAATAGGGCCAACATTAGAAAAGCGAATTCCAGGAGCCAGGGGATGCATAGTTGTTGTGAAGAAGCATTTCCTTGATTTGAACTATAAAACGGAAGCATTATCCGATAATTATTTTCTAATGATACGTCTCTATACCTGTCATCCCACGCAGTAATTAGCTATGGCATGTTTAAAACCCTGAGAGACTATTTTGAGAGTTGAAAGACCAAAAGGCAAATCAACAAGAACACATTTATAAAAGGATCAGGAACTCTAACCGAAGAATATCCACTGTGGCCACGTTAAATGCTGGATCTGCACGACTTTTGGGGCCAGAGCTATGGTCTTGTAGCACTGGACCACATCTACCGTTAAATCTACATGGTGCTGGGGTCGTCCACTCCCTACGACCTGGTCCTAAAAATCTGTGAACGGCAATGTAAATATTCAGAAACAGCCTTACGTTAGATTCTCCTTCTGGATTATTTTATTTCCTGCGATCATTTACTTTTTTGGAAAATGTACTCATGATCAGCAGTCTGAAGGCAAAGCCAGCTTCAGCAGGAGGTGTCTGCTTAGAAAATCATGGTTTCAATTTAGCCTGTTGCCCAGAAAAAAATTTTTTTCCAGGCCTTTAGTTTTATATGTCATTTCTCTTTACAAGTACATGTTTGCATAGGAGGCAATTAAAATCCTTTCTATGTTGTTTGTGAAAGAAAATGAATTGGTGCTTTTTTATTTCAATGTAAATAAAATGAGCTGTAATAACCCCCAATTAGCACATTAAAATAAGTTGAAGATTTGTTTTATCATTCCATTGTAGAGAGAAAAAAAGGCAGCAATGAGAACCTTATATTAGTGACAAAAACAGAACCAGTTGTTTGCCTTGAAGAGCAAAGAAAATCTAATTTAAAACTCTCTGCGAATCTTTCATAATTAATTTCACACCAAATACACCATTAAAAGGCCTATAAAACATCTGATAGTTTACAAAAAAGCCAAACCAATGATTTTCCCCTTAAACAAGAATGTTGACAATAAAAATTTAATATGCATAATGAGATTGGGAGGAGGAGCAAAGCCAAAGCAAAAGTTTTGCCTTTTTTCTTTTTTCTAAGTTGCTGACTTCAGGGGTGAGTTTGAACTTTACCAAGGGAGGGGATAATTATGATCTAGAAGCGAAAGCCCACCGGAAGTAGGTGAATCATCAGAAGAGCCAGGTGTGTGCTTGTTCATGCGTTTCAGTAGGAGTCGTGTGTGCACGTGCGAAGAGTGTGTTGTTCGTGTGGCATTGGCGTGTGGTGTGCATCGTGTGTGTGTGTGCCCGTATGTGCGCATGTGTGTGTACATCTGTGGTGTGGTATTCGGAGACAAGAATAAGAAGCAAGATGTAAGTCAGATTTTGTGTGTTTTTGGTTTTGTTTTTTGAGACAGGATCTCACGATGTAGCCCAGGCTGGGTTGAAGTTTATCACCCTCCTGTCTCAGCCTCCTGAGTGCTGGGATTACAGTAAGTCCCTGATTTACGATAACTCGAGTTGTGAACTTTCACAAGTATACTGCATAAGATTCACTGTCAGATACGAACCAATCCAACTCACAAATGTTCTCCTGGAACAGAACTCGTTCACGAGTCGGGGGCTTACTGTACAGGCGTGTACCACCATGCCTGGCCAGGCATCACTTTGAGCAAGTATCAATAAATGTGCATAAGAAATCAGAGATAGGCAACTTCTCTGTGTCTGAAGTTAATAAACTAGATTAGACTATTACTAGGTGACACTATTTCTAGGCACTATTTATAACACCTTTGGGCGAAGTGGGTTTGTGGAAGATGTGCCAACATATACATGCTCGCCATGTCACACGCCCTTCCACCAAAACTGAGACAACCCAAAATGATTTCTGAAGGTTGATATAAAACATAAACCCTGCAAAACTTCCCCAGTGGAACCTTGCTGTTCAGCTGAGGCCACCATGCAATTGCTGGCCTTGGTTCTCACCACTGGCCACATCTCTATCTGACAGACTGAACAGCGTGTCACAGTCGGATCTTCTGCCTCCTGGCTTGCCTAAGTCCACAAAGAGTCTGAGGGGTCTCTTGGTCCCTCCCATGGCCCCGATGGGCTCACACTGGGTGAGGCTGCACAGAGCTTTGCTCACCATGGAGCCCACTCTAAAGGTGAACAGCCGGGGTGTGGCGGCACCAACTTGGGGTTGGCAATGAGAAGAAATTGTGTGGAGCTGCTGCCTGACTTCCCAGCTTGTGGTGCACGCAGAGCTCTCTGCTGTTTGGTGTGCACCAGACTTGTGTAGATGCAGAGCTCAGCAGCTGGCCAGAGAGGTCACTGCAGTGAGAAGCGAATGGGCAGGAGGTCGGGCAGGCCTGGGGCTAAGGAGGAAGCACAAGGGACAGCGATTGTGTGGAACACTTGCCTGGTGCATCCTCCTGCCTCTCCCCTTCCCTCCAGCCCCTCAGCCAGGGTCCTGTCCCACGGCTCACCTTTCTATGTGCTCCAAAGTCCCCTGTTTCCCCTCTTCCCACTGAAATCACCTCTGAGGGGCCCTCTGCATGGTGACATATGTTTTGTTCTGTCCTCACAGCCTTAATGGTTACCAACACGTGGTCAGTGCCCCCTAAAGCCCAGTGAGTTAGTGAATACACGTGCTGGGAGGACGGGTACTGGGTCACGGGTTAACTCAGCACAGCCCTGAGGCAGAAGGAGCCCTGCTCAGGCAGTGAACGGGGAAAGGTAGCTGGGGACCCCATCCACCCCTTTCAAACATGAATAAACTTGGAAAGGAAATGTTTTGTGGCCCATCACTGCCCAGTACAAAAATCTCCTGACAGTGAAGTTTCTCATGTGGTCAGCCCATCCCTTGAGGTGGAGCCCGAACAGGAAAATGAAGACCGAAAGAGGGCGGAAGTCAGGCCTGCAGGTGCTACGTGGCTTAATTCTTACAGACCCAGATTAGTTTCCCATAGCTGCTGTCATGAAGGACTACAAACCTGGTGACCTAGAAACACAGATTTATTCTTTCCTTTCTGAAGGCCCGAAGTCCCAAATCGAGGTGTTGTGGGAGCAGAGCGTCCAGGGAGGGTGCTTCCTGCCTATGTGTCTGATGGGCTGACAGCCACACCATGCCAGTTTCTGCCTCAGTTTCCCCATGGTCACCTTCTCTCTGGGTTGCTGGTCTCCCTCCGTGTGTCTCTCATAAGGACACTGTCATTGCATGTGGGCCCCACTGTGCTAATACTACATGATTCCATCTGGAGATTCTAAATTACACGTGCAAAGACCTTTTTTACAAACACGGTCCCTTTTAGGGCTCTGACCTGGGTATCTTGGGGAGAGGGGATGGCCGTTTTCCATCATTAGTAGACCGGGGACCTCAAGGATTCCTGATCCTGCATTTCTTTCTGAGTCTGTTCTGTGGCTGATGGCACTGAAACATCATCCAGGGATCTCCAGAACTCCACAGCCGGGTGAGGACGCAGCCCTGCGTGCTGGGGTCACCGTGGCCCTTCCTCTGAGTGAAGAGAGGACTCAGGGGCTCAGAGAGGCAGGAGAGGCCCTGCACTGCGAGGAAGGGCTGCAGAGGACAGTGCCATCCTCTTGCTGCGGGACCCAGGCCGTCTGTGTGGACACCCTGCTGGCGTTTGTCTCACGAGGCCACACTACGCAGGAGACTTGGAGGGAAGCTCACGTGGCACCCACATCTGTTGGTCTCTGTCAGCAGAGTGGTGCTGTCTGATGGGAGGCAGAGCAGCACTGTAGTCTTGAGAAAGGTCATCTTATTTTAGAACCGGAAAGGGTGTAGACACCGCCAAGTTCAAGGCCCTCATTTAGAAGCGGACATTCGAGGTCTGGCTGTCCCGAAACCTCACCCTGGGCACAGAGTGACTCACCCAGCTGGCAATTACATGTCCGCTGAGTGACCTTGGTGGTGACGGTCACTTCCTGCCTGCGCTGCATCCTGCTCCCTGATGGGTACACTCATTTTATCCACAGCACTGGGGAGCATTTCCGGGTGGGGTCTCTTTGGGGTGCTGCTGTAGGGAATGCCTGTAGCTGGGGCTCTCATCTTCCTCCTAACCGTTTGCAGCCTGGAGCCCCCAACATGTCCCCTGCTCCATCTTTAATGCTTAGAGGAGCTGAGCTCTGTTTGGGGCTCCTTCCAGGGACCCCAGCCCCACCAGCACCCACAAAAGCAGCAAGAATGCTGACCTGGGAGGTCTCTGCAGTTTCACTTCTGATTCCAGGGAATGGAGGGCAGCGGGGTGAGGGGTTCAGTGAGAAGGGGGGTGGCATCCGTCTGTAGAACTGAGGAGTGTCAGGACGCACTGAGGGGTGGTTCCTGTCCTCCAGGGCCCCTGGGTCTAGCAGTGGCAGAACACAAAGACATAAACCCCCGTGCAGCCTGCTGCAAGCAGGGCTGGGGCAGCACCAGGAGATGCAGAGGCAAGGGTTCTGGGGGAAGTGTGGCATCAGGAGTTTCCTGGAGGATCTGGACATGGACCCCAAGGGGCTTGGAGGAGCCACTTAAATGTGGGAAGGCCAGGAGCTCCGGGTGCGAGACAGCGATGGGGCTGGGGGTGGGAAGAGCTGGGTGTGTTTCCTGTGGCTGTGGGGACACATTACCAACGACTGAGGGGCTTCACACAGCACCCATTTGCTCTCTCAGAGGTCCAAATCTGGGCTGTTATCAGGCCACACCCCTCCAGAGGGCCCAGGGGAGGATCTACTCCATGTTTCCACCAGTCCCGGGGGCAGCAGGCACCCTCAGCCTGTGGCTCCACTGCTCCCATCCCTGTCCCTCTGCTTCGTCCTCTTCTGTGTTAAGCACCGCCCTCCCGCCTCTCCTTGGTAAGGACACTCACGATGTTGTCTGTGTCCATCCAGGTGACCTCGGACACCTCCCCTTCCAGAGATCCGCAACCTAATCCCATCTGCGAAGACCCTTTGTATCCAAGGCAGGTGACAGTAATCTGTCCCTAATCTCTTGGGGGCCGTTATTCAGCCTACACAGCAGCACTCAGAAGGACCCAAGATTGTCTGGAGCTGGCAGAGGCTGTGTGTAGTTTGGGAACAGAGGGGCCCAGTCTGCCCTGCCCGGCAGCCTGGATGTGGCAGATTCTGGAACTGTCAGCAGCTCACTTCTGGGGCCAAGCAGAATAAGAAGTGAGTACTGACCCAGCCACCAGGCCACCCTGTGAGGCTCTGTTGTCACCAGCAAATCACCTGTAAGGCCAGGGGCAGGAAAAGATGCATTTCTCCCAGGACACTGTTTAAACCCACCGCTAATCATCTCCCAGCTCTGGGCTTCCTGAGGTGAGTCTGGGGCAGATTCTGGGGCTGGGCACCACCGGGAGGAAGTGAATGGCCAAGTGACTCTGGAACAGCCCAGACACCTTGGCTGAGCCTCCTGTGGGCTCCCTGGGCTCCCTGCTTTCTCCACTTGTCTTTTCTGGGATGCAGCCAGCTGTAGGCTTGAGCCCCAGCCTGGGACCTGAAAACCCAAGGGCACTGATAGCCCCCCAGCCTGAGCCCCTCGCTCCAGGCGCACCTGGGCCAGCTGGCTCCTTGCTTGCTGTCCATCCGGAGACCAGGACCCCCATCGGTGGGTTCTCTAACCAGGGTCACCTGTGGACAGATCATCCTGACATTCACTGCCCCTTTCTGTGGAAACCCAGCTGTCGCTGTTCCGGGGCAGTGTCTTGTGCGAACTCCCCTTCTGCTGCTTTTGGGGTGACTCCAGCTGTGGATTTGCCCAGACAAAGCACTTTGTGATGTCTGTATGAACTTGTGGGATGGGTCCCTGCCATCCCATCTTACAGGCTGAGGGTTTCCAGGAAGGCAGGCGCACACACTGAGGTGGACGGAAGCAGGGGCTGAGCCAGGCACCAGCCTCAGGGTCAGGATTTTCTTGCTTAGCATCACATCCTTGAGTCTGGCAGGTCCACCAAAATCCAGCAACATGGGAAGCTGAATGTGCACCCTGAGGCTGACGATGCCAGCAGACAGCATGCACGGAACCCATAGGGAGCCCTGCACCTGACGAGCAGTTGTTAGAAGTTGGGGGTCTTTGGTGACCATTCGGATAGCTTCCCTGGCTTAGCTAGCTTACATCTGTGTGCGCGACAGTAGCAGATGCACTGGGGAGGAAATGTTGCAAGAGTCCTTTTCCAGCCACACCCTTTGATCTCAGGTCCTGTCGCACCTTCCTTCCTCCTCCCCAGGTGTCTCCCCCTTCCAAGTTGGACAGAGGCAGCTGGGGTGACACGAAGGATCCCACACTCAGCTTCCCAGGCTCCTCCTGGGATGGAGAGAAGGGTCTTCAGGCTGGGAAATTTGAATAAAGAGATGTTCTTCTAATTTAATTGCATCTCTGCCAGTAATTCAGAAAACCATCATTTGCACATACGTTTCTCAAAGGCTTTTCAAAGAATTTAAACCTCCCATTTAAAATTCTCATTATGGTAGGAAGTGGTCCCTCTGGGGACCAACAGTTTTCTCTTTGGTCTCATAGTCCCTCGAGGTACAGATTTCAATTTAGAGCTTTCCACGTGGAAACTAGGGGAGCTCAGCCTCGCAGGTGGCTCTGCCCCTCATCAGGTACACACACTCATTTCCAAGTCTTATGAGCAGGAGAAAGCATTCATCAAACTTCCGCAGAGTAATGGGTCCTTGCTGCTGGAATTAAACGCAACAGGTAGAGAGAATTGCTTTTAATGCATATTTATTGGCCCATCTCTCCATTTGCTGAAGAACATTAGCACAATTGCTAACAAACTTTCTGTTGATTTATATGAGTGGGTACAAAAGGGAAGGGCCCTGCACTTTCCCCAAACTATGATTGAATTCCTCGGGAGACTCTCACTTTCAAATGATCTTGTTAGATATTGTTAGGAGCTGATGCATTTGCATAGCATGAATGTTAAAACTTAGAAAATGTTCAGCCGCCAATTAGAGCCATCGAGTCTTTCCCTAATTAATCAGTCACAACCGAGTTCTGCCAGGTGCGTTCCTGGGCTGAGCAGGAGCCAGGGCTTGGTGCTTATTAATCTTCATGACCCGCCAGTCAGCCTGCACGGCCCCCGCTAGGTGCCGGGACACCGAGACCACACTGGGGACTGAAGCCTAAGTCGAGCTGTGAATTCTTTGGGCAGCTGATTAAATTATTCCCACTTCTGTCTTTACTTCTTGACAGATCAAACTTCAGATATTGCCCAGGGCTTAAAAACATGCAGCTTTTCTGAGCCTCTCCACTGTGTATTTTGCAGGTAATGAGTGAACGTCATTGTGTGAGTTCTTGCTGAGCCCGCAGCACGCAGCCAGGCCTGGGGACAGCCAGGCCGGGCTCCGCCCTCTTCGCAGACTGCAGGTGGACTCTAAGGACCAGAATGGTGGAGGGGAGCTCGGCGAGAGGGGAACTTGGAAAGTATCCTTCACCCAGATCCTCTAAGGAAGGAAGCTGGAGGCACAGAAGGATGTCTCAGAAAGGTGAAACGCTGTGTCTATAGGCTTGAGTGCTTTGTAGAACATTGAAAATTCTTCTAAAAGTGGGACAGAAGATGCCCCGGGAAGTGAGCAACACTACACACACCAATGTACCGATTCTGCGTGCACCCGATGGGCCACCAGCTCACCAGCTCCGGCTCACGGCCACCCAGGATGCCCACTGTCTGGTGCTGCCTCCTCCCAGCCACCACGCAGAGGCCCTGTCTGACGTTCTTTGCCCTGAGCGCCTCTCCATGGGCCAGCCCTCCACTCCGGCTGGGGCTGGTGTCTCCGCTTAATTGTGCTGCCTTGGGAAGAGGAGTGCGGAACAGATGGACTAATTGGCCACCGCTTCCCAGAGACCCAGATAATGAATGAGCCGTCCCCCAGCTAAGCGGTGGACGATGGCGAGCCCGGAGACCCGCCCCAGCTCCACCACGATTAGAGGTTTTGGCCCAGAGCTTGCCAGCCTGGTGGTTTAAAGTTCATTAAGAGTTTAAATAAATCCATTCATTCAGGTGTACCTTAAAGAGCTTTCGGTAATCACCTTCATTGCTTTTTAAAATGGGGTTGGGGAGGGTAGTAATTAGGAAAAATCTGCTCCAGCCAGGGGCGCTTTGCAGTTCTTCACAAATGTATCACCCTGTCACACTCCTCCACGCTCTGGGAGTGACCCAGGCGGGGCCCCAGCCTGGGACGTGAGTCACGGTTGGCAGGGATGCTCCGCTCCCAGTCCCCGGAGCTCTGGAGGGAGGGAAAGGTCCTGGGATGGAAAGAGCAGAGGAAGTTCTGCTTTGGCCTTTAATATAAAGCTTCTTTTTTATTTTATTTATTTCACTTTATTGCGGTACTGGGGATTGAACCCAGAGCCTTGACACTGAGCTACATCCCCAGCCCTTTCTGTTTTTTATTTGGAGACAGGATCTCACTTAGCCGATAAATCTGCGCTCCTCCCACCTCAGCCCCCCGGAAGTTCTGGGATTCAGGTATGCACCACCGTGCCTGGCTGTGACACTGCATTTTAAAGTTCAGCTTCATTTTCCACATCGGTCCCGGGGACTCCGGTATCTGTACCTAGCGTTGTTCCTGGGGCCATCGTATGCTAAACCCACTTTGCGCCCATAAAGGTTTGAAGATCGACGTAAAAACTTCCACTTGGATTTCAGATGATGGATGAAGTCACTGGATAATTGCTTCACATTCCGCCTATCCTAAGAAGACGCAGTCAATAATATTATAATGTGGTTAGTTTAGACATTTCATTAAATAGAGAGTTGTCAACAGGATTCAGGGGAAAGCATGTTTCTGTAATGCCATAATGGATAAGACTTGATTTTAAATGTTCTGCAATAAAAACCTACATGTCATGAGTTCTGCCGTGGAGGCAGACAGATTCTCATTTGCTTAGATTTCCTCAGCGTTGCATACAGTGCGTTGTAAACTAGTTTCTAATGAAATCTGCAAATAAAATTTCAGACAGGGAGCGCCTGCTATGCAGAGTGGAAATTTCCTGAGCTCCTTGTTCCAGGGATTTGACTTTTAGTTTCTCCGGGCAGTGACTCCTGATACTTTGTTCTCTTTTCCAACAGCAAAGGGGGCAGGCTCCAAATCAGGCACGAGTGCTCCGGGTGCCCTGCAGGTACGGGACACAGGCCGCCGGATCTGGGCTCAGCTCTGGTCCCTGTCCGCAGGCTGAGACCTCGAGGTGAGCCCCTCTCTGTTGATCTTGGTGCCTTATTACTTCCCCTGTCTGCCGTGGTCAGAAGCTTCCTGGCCTAATCTGAACCCCACACGTGCCTCAGCCTGGCATTCTGTGGGGCTCCCAGTGGAGCTGCATCTGAACCTAGGTCTGTGCTACCCTCGGGAGAACCCCAGCCCAGCCCCAGACCTGCGGGGAGCACTGGGTGTACCTGCTGTACCTAGGGTGCCCCGTCCCCTCTTTGGGAAAAGCCACATCTGTGTGTCTAGGGAACTCTCTGCCAATCAGCTGTCCCTGCCTGAGTCTCTCTGTCTGAGTCCCAATGTGGGGGAACAGGGGTTCTGACCAAGGCCTGGAGCCATCCTGCTAAATGGAGAGCAGTGGCCAGAGCCCTCGGGCACCGGTTCCCACAGCTGCTTATCAGACCTAACTCTGTCTTGTGTTGTCTTAAAGGGAGACTTGACTTGGAAGGTGCTGGGTGGGTGGGTGATGGGACCAGCTCCTCCCGTCACGTGTCCCCAGGTGGAGTCTGAGCCCACTGAGGCCTGCACTGCCCACAGGAAGGGGCTGGGGCTCAGGACTAGGGACTCTCACGCTTGGATGGCCATGGGGAAGCCAAAGATGGTCCGGAACAGGAGACTCACCAGAGCAGGTGAGCATGGGGATCCCGGGGCTGTGGAGGCCCCCAGACAGACGGGGCGGCCCGGCCTCTCCCATCACAGCCCCGGGTAGGTGCACTGGGAAGGTTGTAGGGAGGACAAGCTGGCGAATAACTATGCATCTGTTTGGAAGGTTTGCCCAGATTTTAGTATAAAAATGTATTCCTCTTTGCATATCCCCCTGATTCTGTGAAACTTGATTAAAATCCATCACGGCTCTGGTCAGGTGAAAGATGGGAACCAGTGCCAAGGAGATCCATGGTTTGCCCAAGACCGGCAATTCCCATGATTTAGGGTGATTACAACTCAGCTGTAATGAGTGCATATTAAGCCTTCCTTCAGCGCCTCCAGAACATTTGATTCATAAACAAATTACCCTGAGCCTGTAATGCAGGGGAAAGAAATAGCAGCTAATTTAACCAGTGAATCAATGGCGAGACAGCAGCATATGGATCATGTAATCAGAAGTATAATGAAGAAAATGAAAGTAATAACAAGAAGCACAAATACTCATGAGCCCAGCCCAGCCCCGCAGGCCTCTGCACTGGGCCGGCCGGGGCTGCGGGACTGAGGCACTGGCAGCGTGGGCGACAGGAAGTGTGGATTTGTGCTGGAAGGTGTCAGGCAGGGACACGCTGTGGCTGCAGTGGCTTCCCCTCTGGTCGGTAGGAGCCTTCCCATCAAACGGAGCACCCAGCCAGCTCATGCAGGGGATGCATCAGGTCCCCCAGGTGGGGGGGGGGGTCCCAGGAAAAGCTCAGGCTCTCAGCCAGATGCAAGTGTGGCCCTCGGGTCCTTGCTACCACTGTGGGACTGCAGGCGAATGAGAGGGCCCTTCTGAGGCTCGGGTCGTCTCTGGAGAGAGAAGGCACCAGGGAGAGTAGCTGGAGCCTGCCCAGCCAGCGCACAGGAGGAGCAGCCTCTGATTCGGGCCAAGGCCCCCACCTGGGTGGTCTCCGGAAAGTGGCCAAGATCCACTTGCTTAGTTCCCTGGCTGCCCAATGGGCTGACATAAGTATCAAATAGAAGGAAAGGACCAAGCCATGCCTGTGTCACCGTGTCCTCATGAACTTGTCCTATAAGCATCTAAACATGGGACCCCAGGTCTCCTGTCCTGCTCCAGGCTCCCCCTGCCGACCCCCACACTTTCCCTTTGCTTGCTCCCTGCAAATCCCAGAGCTCCTCCTTCCCCGCGGCAGAGCAGTAGCTCTGCCCTTCTCAGGCAATTCTCGGGGTTCTCTTTCAGATGCCCCAGGGCTCTTTAAGGACGAGCTCTTTGAGCCTCCATTTCTGTGCTCACCTTGAGGGGTTTGGACAGGAAGTGGTAAGAACCCGTTTCTAGAGTGTGTCGCACGGCAGGTGGGTCCTGGAAGGGCTGTGCAGGGACTAGGAAGGGCCCCCTCCCAGGCACACACTCATCCCCTGCAGAGGCTCCCAGGGCTCCTGGGGACCTGCTACTCCGCCCCAGAAGTTTGCCCCAGGTGACCAAGGAGAGCTGTGGATGAAGTCCCCGCCCCACACACACCGGATTTCTTTTGTTCATGTCCAGGTTCCACTTCTCCAGAGCCACCCGACACCCAAGCCCTACACTCCGGTTCAGATTGTCACCTTGCCTGTGTGTCCTGACCCAGGCCTATTCCATCCCGGCCAGACTCATCGCTTCCTATCTCAGAGTGCCTGGTGCGTGGGTGGAGAGCTCATTTGCCAGGATACTATGCAAATAGCCACATGCCAAAATACTTCGCACAATTCAGAAGGGCACGCCAGGATGTTCCATCACATTTGCTCAACCTCTACATCAAAATTTTATGATGCCAAAGAGTTTGTTCCATCACCAGTCTGGTGATTTTTATGGGACTCATTTCTCTGAAGGGAAGAAGGAGGTGAAATGGGAGTCATTAGCCCGCCGCTTCAGAGGATAAACACGCATGGCCCAGAGAGGAGGCGCAAACAGTTTAAGGGTAACTGCACCAGTCGGAAGCAGTCAGAGAGAAGAGACTCAAGCCCACAGCTCTCTGTCAATGTCAGCCCTGTGCAGATGGCAGACTTGGGGAGCCCGGGCCTGCAGGGTCCCCCAGAGCCCCTGGTATGGGTGGGGTGGCCTGGTTTCAGCTCTATGGGGCGGAGCTCAGAGGGCTCCAGTGGCAGGAATTCCTGAGACACAGCAGGAAGCTTTGGGCATTGTCTTCCCTCCTGGGGTGACCATGGGGCTCTGGGAGGTCACTGCGGGCAGTGCGGGCTGCCTAGTTCTCCTGTGATGACACTGAACTTCTGCCGCACTCTGCCTGAGGGGGCCTCCACCACAGAGCGGGCATCTAAGATGTGAGGTGCGTGGATGATGCCCAGGTCTAGAGAGCAAGTGTGACTGAGACCTGTGAGGACAGCGGGAGGCAGTGGTGGGGCTCTGAATCCCGTCTGGATCCTGTGCTCTCTCCTCGCCATGACCGAGTGGGGGGTGCCGGAAGCTCACTAAGCCCTCACAGCACCAGGCAGAGTCAGCAGCAGCACCAGGGCTGTCCTGCTGCCTGGTCTGCAGCACCTCCTCGTCCAGCAAGTTCCCAGACCTCAACCCCGGCCCCACCCGGTGCCCTGAGCCTTCCCAGAGCATTGCACCCCCTCTTACCTGTGGGACCTTCCTGCACCCCATGAAAGCAGAGACACACAGTCCCTGCCATGGTGCCTATTTCCCTGGGTTGGGGGAGGCTGATGCTGGTGTGGACACATGGGGAAGGGAGGGAGGGAAGGAGGGAGAGAGGAAGGAAGGCAGGAAGGAAAGAAGGAAGAAAGACAGGAAAGAAGGAAGAAAGACAGGAAAGAAGGAAGAAAGACAGGAAAGAAGGAAGAAAGACAGGAAAGAAGGAAGAAAGACAAGAAAGAAGGAAGAAAGACAGGAAAGAAGGAAAGGAAGACAGGAAAGAAGGAAGACAGGCAGGACCATCTGATGCATGAGAGTGAGGGTGCCCCATGCTTTACAAACACTTTACACTCATAATCTATGCTATGTGCTCCCTAAGGCAGAGGCAGGAGTCACTCTTCTCCCCACAGGAGATCTAGGGGTTGAGGGCTCCCAAAGGCCGAGCACCTGGCCCAGGAGGTAGCTGGGTCCTCACCACTCTATCCTCTCACTATGCTGAGAAGGAGCCCAAGTGATGAGACTGCCTCTGGAAGGTTTGACTCTGCAAAGGAGGAAATAGAGGACATGGCCTGGGGCTGACAAACTCCAAACATGACCAGGGATTAGGTGGTCCAGTAGCGCTCGACTAACTGTGAACAGGGAGGAGTGGGAAAGTCAGCTCCAGCCTAAAAGCACAACAAAGATGCCCATGAGGCTCCTGCCCAGGCCTCAGCCTCCTCTAGACCCACCATTCAGACAGGCAAGCTCACCCTAAACCTAACCCTAACTCTAACCTTAACCATAACCCCAACCCTCACCCCAACCACAATCACAACCACAACTCCAACCCCAACCCTAACACTAATCCTCTAATTCTAACCCTAACCCTAACCCCAACCCTAACTCAAACCCTAATCCTAACCCTAACTCTAACCTGAACCCCCTCCTTCTGAGGGCTGTGGCCCATTCCCTGGGAATAAACAGAGCCCTGGGACGTCTGTCCACGCAGAGAGGGGTCTGCTGTGAGGACTTGATTTGCGGGATTCGGTGACCGGCCGTCCTTCCTGCACTGGGCCATGGGCCGGGGACCCCAGAGGAGCCATGGCAGCAGGTCACATCCAAGGCCATGGGCTGCAGGGGTCCTCTGCTGGGGGAAAGTCGGTCTTTAGCCCCCTGAAGGCCTTCAGCTGGTTGGACAAGGCCAACCCAGGCGGTACAGTGTGGGCGCTCAGTCTGTGTATTCAGTTGCTGATTTAAATGATAATTTATCCAAAAACAGCTCAGGAAATATCCAGAGTAGTGTCGGAGCCCTGCTAACCGGACACAGTGATTCTCTCATTCCATCCCCGGGCTCAGTCTCCACAGTGCCCAGCTCCTCCGTGGGTCCATCCGATCCCTGCCTCCAACAGCTGTCCCCGGGGATGCGGCTGGCCCGACTGCCCAGCTGACCCTCCCCTCCAGTGTGGACTGTGCCAATCTGCTGCAGCATCCCCCTCTCGTGCAAGTGGGACCTCCTTGGACCCTGCCCTGCATCCTGGACACCAGTTAGTGACAGACATGACAAAGAAGCAAATTCCACGGTTATGAGTGGGCCAGACAGTGGCGGGTGCCATGGGCAACAGAGACAGTGAGCGTGTGAGTGGGAAGAGGTCACTTTAGAGGGGTCAGTGTCAGAGTCAGCCTCCCAGAAGAGCATGGAGGGTGACCAAGGGAGCCAGGTGGGTGCTCAGGACACAGAGATGGCCACTGGCAATGCCGAGAGAGGCAGTGGAAGCCGGGGGAAGTGAGGGAGTCCCTAGAGCCAGCCAGGGGTGCTGGAAGCCCTCTTAGCCCCAGCACGCCCCGGTAACTATGTTAGTGATGGTGTGGACATGTAAATCAGAAAAACTCGGGCCGGTGAGATGGCTCAGAGGCATACGTGCCTGCCTGGCAAGCACGAGGGCCCGAGTTCGACTCCCGGAACCCACATACAAAAAAAGGGCCGGTGATATCGCTCAGCAGCATGGGCGCCTGCTGGCACGCAAGGTCCTGAGGTCGACCCCCGGTACCCACAAAAAAAAAAGAAAAATCAGAAAAACTCGGGCTCCATGCCACTTTCCGTGCCTGATCTGTGGAGACCTCGGCAGGTCTGTGAATGTTGCTCGATCAGGTCTCCTCGTGGACAAAATTGGAGGCTGCAGTGTCCTCCATGCCGGGTAGCAGCTGGGCTGGCCACAGCCACCATGCAGTGGGACTCAGGCGGGAGACAGGAGGCAGGGGCTCTTTTCATCTTTGCCACTTCTGTCTCCCTCAAAGACGGCTCAGAGGGGCCTTGGAGTCTTCCACACTGGACTTGATTTGAACTCTACTTTCAAACCCCATGCCCCTTCTCTACACTCTACGACAGCCTTGTGTTGGAAAAGCCGACGATGCATGAATGTGGACTCAGCACCACTCGGGGGTCCTCCTGTCCATGCGTGCGTGAGAGTCAGCAGGCGAGGTCACGGGTCAGGTCCCCACGGCTCTCTAAGCAGCACTGTGCATGCTCAGCCATGCAGAGCCTGGGAAAGAAGAGCCTCTGGCGTCACCCTACGGATGTGAGCACAGCCACCCAGAGGTGCAGGAAGGCAGGATCCGGGGTCCTCGGAGCATATGGCCTCAGAGAGGGACAACCAGGGTTAGCGCAGGTGTGGTGATGGTTGTCCAGCGCAGGTAGCCACAGAGCTTCCTGGGGTGTGTGTGTGTGCACGCGAGAGTACGGTGCTGAGGATGGAACCCAGGCCCCACGAACTCTAGGAAAGCACTTCACCTCTGATCTACACCTGAGCCCTTGATTTTTAAATATTTATATCAAAACCTGTGAGTTGTTATCCTTTATTTTCAACAGATTGACTTGAAATCCCATGTTCTCCTTTCAAGTCCCTGGGGCAGTCTGAATAAGGCCGAGATGCTAGAAAATGGTTACCATTTGTAGCAGCCTATCTGTAAGATTCAAACTTTCCATGATTTTTGCCACCAAAGTATTAGAAACGGAGATTACCATAAGGGTAATTGTTTTTCATGTACAACTCTAAAGTTTCAAATTCAGTTCTCCTTGTTTCCATTTCTAACTGGTTTTGCTTTTAGATAATTAAACATAAGAATTTCAGATTTGTAAAATGGGGCTGTGCTGAGGTGACACGCAGAACCTCACAGACCCAGAACACAAGGGCTGTGAAGTCTTTGCACATAACCTGTGCCACCTACGCGCAGACCCCGGATGTTTGAAATCGTCTCTAATGACTTGTGGCACCGGATACAACACAAGCGCTGCGTAAATACTCGCCATGCACATTGCTTAGGGAGCAATGACAGGAAAGAAGTGTGTGCGCGTTCAGTACACACTCGGTGTGTTTGGAATAGCTTTGATCCATGGTTGTTTGACTCTGCATGCAGAGCCTGTGGGGACAGAGAGCCCAGTTAGTGACACAGATAGGACACAGATCCTGCCATGGCAGGAGCCACCCATAAATCATTTTTCTGGGGGCAGAGTGACTCCCCCATCTTGTCCCACCCTCTGTGCATAAATCTCAGAAGGTGTCTGAGGTCCTAGGAGTTAGGATGCTCAGCGTGAAGTCTTCCCCATCCTCACAGAGATGCAGGTCCTCACCTGAGGCCACACTAGGGCCCCCTGGCCGCCATGCTGGTCACTAGCTGAGGGGCCAGGCCCTCAGGGCACACTCAGCAGAGGAACAAATGACCAAGACAAAGAATGAACAGCCTCGTGTTGATGCCTCACCTCTGCAAAGGTGAGCAGCAGAGATACGTGGATAGGCGATAAAAAGGAGAGCAGAATCAATAATCATAAACAGTAGTAATGATTATTTCTCGACAACCAAATTGGCCCCATCATTTCTCGAGAGCTGACATTCTGGGGCATGGCAGGCAGTGTGCATCCTCCACCCCTGGCCCAGGTGCCCCCCCAGGGGGATTCCTGGCGTCGTCCCTGTCTCACAAGATGACTGGGTGGCTCGGAGGCGTGGTTTGAGACCTCACTGCCTCTGCAGTCACAGCTGGTCCTGCGGAGAGGGGCCGCTGCCCGGGCGGAGTTGGCCAGGTGAACCCTAACTTCTGGGCTCAGGAAGCCCGTGGTGTTTGATGGCCGAGATAGGGAATCCACTTGAGGAAGTAAGAAGGGACCAGCTGTGACCGTGGTTCAGGACCTCGGATAAAGGGACCTACCTGTCACTTGCGGGACACTCACCTCAGGAGGTGTGGCCAGGGGACCTCAGGTGCCACTTGGCCTCCCAGCAAGTGCACGTTGTGGCCCCTGGCTGCCCTGTCTATTTAGGGCTGAGTTTCCGGTCAGGTAATAAAGAATGAGCAGTGTGGGTGTGGGGGGAAATGATCTAGAAAGTGTTTACTACGATGCAGGCTGCTCACCAGGACGTCAGTGGGACTCGATGTCGCGTGGGGGGGCGGGGAGTGGGCTGAGTCCCCTCCAACCTTCTCTGGGCATTGCAGTCCAGCCCTGGTCTTCCCAAGTGTGGATGACTCATCCTCTCTCAACGTGCAGAATTCCTCGTAGATCATCCGGGTTGACCACGCACCGTGAGGGCTGGGTGACCTGTGTCACCTTCAGAAGCCTTGAGCAGAGGGAGGGGTAGGTGTGAGAAAGACAGGGAGAGAAACAGAGGCAGAGAGACAGGGAAGGGAGACAGCAGGGAGAGAGCAAAACCGGGACAAGGAGAGAGAGATCAACCGGGATGCTGCCCACCGTGCAGAGCTCCTGGAACAGTTTCCAGATGCTTCAGCGCCGCCTGACGTTTCAGAGATTAGTGCGTAGGCATCCTGGTGTTAATATTGACCTCTGTCCATCCCTGCAGGTAAACTGCTGCTTGAACACACCACCATTTGATTACTTTAATACAGAAATAGAGAAGAAAATCACCCTTTTCCTGTCTCAGTTTGGTGGCTGCAACAGGCTCTGGGTCAAGCGGGCAGGGTCACTGCTGGGTACGGTGGCCTCAGTTGTCATAGAGGCAGGTGCACAGCCCAGCTGGCATCCCTGGTCCCTGCAAAGGCTCCAGGCATCTTTGGGTCTCAGTTTCCCCTGAGGTAAAAGGAACCGCCTGGCAAGGGGCTGACATCCACGGCTCCAGAAGGTGCTAAGAGCATTGGCGCATTGAGCGCTGTGCCGGCAGGGGCGGCCGCCAAGCCCCATCTGTGTGTTCTGGGCGCTTAAGGGACCGATGATCTCCCTGCTGTCCTCCGGGGAGGGACGTGGCTCCTCGTAATCCTGCGGCTAGGACACCAGGATGTGTGGGTCCTGGGGATGCTCCGTGGTGCAGTGGGGGCTCTCTTGCAACAGCTGCTGTGAACCCCACATCCTGTCCCATGGTCCCTCCAGCCAGAAGTGGTGCTGCGGGGATCCTGTGGTTGGGCCGTAGAGTGGGGGAACCCGGCGTTTCCTCTCTTAACATCCTGGCGCTTGCTGCAGACCACGGTGTTTATGCCTGTAATTATTCATTTAGTTAGCCCACGTGGTTGGGAATTAACACTACTTTGGCAGGGCCTGTCTTGCTGATGGGTGGTGATTAATGCTAAGGGGCTCAGTGATGAAAGCTCATTTTCACTGTGGGTTTCCGGGATGGACAGCTCATCATTAGAGTTCCGTGACAGGCTGGTCCCAGCCGAGGCTGTGGAAAATCCAGGCTTCCCCTTCTGATTGCTTTGCAGAGAGGTTTTGCCTTAATTAGCTGGCCCTGGTGGTCCTGGGGACCAGAGGCCACATCCTACGGATACCTGAGGATGCCTTCATTTTCTAGGACTCAGTGCGGGTCGCCCTCTCTCACTACTCCTCCCAGGCCAGCAGGGCCAAGTAACTCCATGGAATGCTCCTCCCTGCCATCCACCAGCTCCCCCTGCTGCAGCTCCCTGGGGACAGGTGTGCAATTGGGTGTGGCCAGTGTGCCTCCTGGGCAGATCCCGGAGTTGGGATGGGGGCACCAGAACTCATGTCCCTGTAGCCCAACTCTAGCACAGGCCCTTCTAAAAAGTGTTTTCTCCAGCAGATGAACAGGTGGAGGAGGGACGTCCAGGTACTTCTTGTTCCAAGATCCAAGAGATGATGGCCCGAGACTCGAGACTCCTTCCACTGTGCTGGGTCCAGGGAGGGTCTTGCTTGTGTTCTGGAACCAGGGAGACCCACAGAGCATGGTCCATCATCAGACTTCAAGCCTGTCTTTTGGCTAGAATGAGAGGCGTAATTTCAAATGAGCTGGGTGTGGTTGCATATACCTGTCGTCCCAGCATTCTGGGAGGCTGAGGCAGGAGGATGGCAAGTTGAGACCATCTTGGGCAACTTAGCAAGACACTGTCTCAAAACAAGAAATAGAAAAAGAGGCTGGGGATGTAGCTCAGTGCAAAGGCCTTGGGTTCAATCCCCAGTACTGAAAAGAGAAAGAAGAAAGAAAGAAAGAAAGAAAGAAAGAAAGAAAGAAAGAAAGAAAGAAAGAAAGAAAGAAAGAAAGAAAAGAAAGAAAGAAAGAAAGAAAGAAAAAGAAAGAAAGAAAGAAAGAAAGAAAGAAAAGAAAGAAAGGAAAGAAAGAAAGAAGAAAGGAAGAGAGAAAGGAAGAAAGAAAGAAAGAAAGAAAGAAAGAAAAGAAAGAAAGAAAGAAAGAAAGAAAAAGAAAGAAAGAAAGAAAGAAAGAAAGAAAGAAAGAAAGAAAGAAAGAAAGAAAGAAAGATGGAAAAAAGAAAAAGGGAAAGAAGGAAAGAAAGAAAAAGAAAATCTCATTGTAACTGTTTCTTCCACACAATCAGTGTTTGGTCTTCAGAAGAATCGCACGGAAGCTTTTTCAGGGTTTCGTTCCATTTTTACCTGCTGTCCATTGCCCACGTGTGCCCCAGGAGCTGCACCCCTTAGGCACAGCCTCAGCCTGGCCCAGCGTGGGCTCCCAGGTGCCCAGCTGCACGCCTCCTGGGGAGCCATTCTCCACATCAATCTCCCTGTGGTCCTTGCCACTTTCTGCCACAGTGCTGGAGTCCTCTTGAGTGTCTTTAGTTGCGCTGTCCTGGCTCCTTCAACATCCTGAATTGATTCAAAACATTTCCTTTTCATGGTCATTTTGACTTTGAGAGAGAGCCAGAAATCACATGGGGCCAGATCTGGTGAATAAGCTGGATGAAGACGCGTAGAAATGTTCTTATGAATCTGTCCTCGTTGGGTGGCACTCGGCAGTATTCACTGTACCTTCCATCACACCGCATAAAGACACTCAGGAAAGACGGCTTCCAGAACTGTTTCAGAAAGTGGCAAGAAGGATGGGATAAATGTGTTCAAAGAGGGAGATTTTGAGGGAGATTAATGGCAGTGTCTTCTACTGTAATTAGTTTTAAGGTTTGAATGTCCTCCATATTTTTCAATCACCCCACGCATATTCTTACCCGCCGCTCTGATCTCTCTGGAGCCTCTGAGGGTGGAACATGTCCCTCATTTCTGCTTCCTAACGAGAAGGCGCAATCTGATTTCTAATCCAGGTGCTTCTGCGAGGAGGAAGGGCTGTCCTGCCTCCACTGGGCTCTGCCTGGAATACCAAGTAGATCCAAAATCCAATGACAAATGTCCTTATAAGAGACGCACATAGTAGGGATACAGAGCAGAGGTTGGAGAGGTTCAGCCACGAGCCAGGGATCACCTGAAGCCACCAGATGCTGCAAGGGATTTGTCCCCAGGGTTCTACAAAGGCTGTGGCCCTGCCCACTTGATTTTGAGCTTCTGACATCCAGGACTCTGAGAGAAAGAATCCCTGTTGACTTAAGTGGGGACTCAGGATAACTTGTTACAATAGCCCCAGGGGACCAATAGAGGCACCAATCCCACGCCTGTGGCACCAGGGTCCTTGGCGGCTTTGAGCGTTCGTCATCTAGCCACTGCATTAGAGACATCTGACCCTTAAAGCCCCTGGATGGTCTGACAGTGCCAAGCCATGGACTTGTGCTAAGAACTGCTGTCCTCACCCAGTTCCTTAATTCACAGGTAGGAAAACAAGGCCTCATCCCCAAGCCCCAGCCCATTAGGAGACAGGGACCTGGTCCCAGCCCTGTCACTAATTCTTCACTGGGGCTCTTTGGGGAGTGACCGATGAATGGCCCTGCAGTTGTGGTCCAGGGCCGGCCAGCTTTGCACCCACTTTCCAGTCTCCACTTGATTCTTCTGGAAACCAGGCCCCAGCTGGGCCCAGACTCTTGCGAGAGTCAACATTTTTGTGTCTAGGGAAAATGATTCTTGCTGACTGTCTTAGTCCACTTCATGCAACTCCCATGGAGCACTGTGTAGTTTATAAGGAATGGAAATTCATTTGGCTCCTGCTTCTGAAGCCTGGGAAGTCTAAGGCCAGGGTGCTGCAGCTGGCAAAGCCTCCTTGCTGAGTCTCCCCTTGGCGGAAGGCAGAAGAGCAGGACAGTACACATCTGCAAGACGGGAGGGGAAGCAGGCAGGGCCCATCCCATCATTGGGGAGCGCCAAGCAGCAAGGGCAGGAACCCACTCCTGAGGGCTGCCCAGGATCCACGCTCCGTGGGGAGGCTGCAGCTCTTGCACTGTGGCTTGGGGATTAAGCATGAACTCAGTGAGACACACTCAATCCATAGCGCTGGCATTCCCAGGTCTCACTCTTTACCCCTTCGCCCAAGCCTCCACCACGTTTTTTATTAGTCCATGTCTGCAGTGCACGATGATGACATTTCTTGCGTGGAGGAGTGCACGCACAAAACACATCTTGATTCCATTTTTCATCCCCTCTCCCTCCCTCCATCTCTTGGTCATCTTCTCACTTGTGAAAGATCTACCTCCCTACTTCTTATTATCTGTCTTTTACTTTGCTCTTTGATTTATTTATACTTAGGGTTTCTTATAGAAGAGAAACCATGTAAATTTAAGCTTGTGTGCCTGATTTATTTCACTTAACTTTGTGATCTTAAGGTGCATCCATTTTCCTGCAAATGACTCATATTTATCTTTCTTCATGGCAGAGTAGTACTCCATTGTGTATAAATGCCACATTTTCTTTATCCATTCATCTGTTGATGGACATATAAGCTGCTTCCAAGATTTAGCCCTTATGAATGATGCTTCTATAAACATGAGTATGCATGTACAACTGGAATATGATGTCTTTAACTGTTTTGGGAAGATACCTGGAAAATAGCTGGGTGGTTCTTGAAGAATCTCCACACTGATTTCCACAGTGGTTGTACTAGTTTACATTTCCACCAGCAATGTAGAAGCTTTCCTTTTTCCCCACAGCCTCACCAGTGCTTGTTATTATTTGATTTTTTGATGATGGCCATTCTTTCCCAGGTAAGATGGAATCTCAGTATTGTTTTAATTTGCATTTCTCTAATGGCCAGTGATGTTGAGCATTCTTTCATGTATATATTGGCCATTTGTACTTCTTTTGTGAACTATTTATTTATTCTCCTTGCTCATGAAAACCCCAAATGTTAAAGCATTCTGCCCTGCCTACCTCGTATGGTGGGGTCCAGGGTGGATGCATCTAGAGGTTCACGAGGCCCTGTGTTTCCAGGGGCATCTGGGCGGGGAACTTTGTCAGCTCCACTTCACTCACTAGGACAATGACACAGACCCACAACACCCTGACCAACAGTAGGGTCAGCCTCACACATAGACCAAGTGTCTTTGTCTCAGCCCTACGCTTGCCTTTGGCAGAAGAAAGACCTCATTCCCAAAGATGGGGTCAGTCATGGAGACCTCTGCAGCAGTGCCACCCTTAGTAGTATGATGACCATTATGGTTTGTGCCTAGATGTCCTCTTAAAGCCTCATGTGGTCATAGAGTTTTTTCAGAAGTAGCTGAATGCAAAGTGTATGATTGATTTTTTAGTGTAATACTAGGATTAAGGGTGCTGGGATTAAGGGTGGGTGATTGCTGGATCAGTCCACTGATTGGTTTGGCACCGCCCTAATCCTGGTAGACTGAATACAATATAAGGGACAGAAAGAGGCTTTCTTCTCTCTCTCTCTCTCTCTCTCTCTCTCTCGTTGCTTTTGCTGTCTTCTACCGCCATGAACTATTGCCCATCTACGATGCCACCCTGCCTTGGAGCCAACCGATTATGGACTGAAATCTCTACACACTGCGAGCAAAATAAACCTTTCCCCCTTTAACTTTGGGTGTTGGGTATTGTGTCTCAGCAATGAGAGAAAAGTAACTAAGACACTTACTATATCAAAATTGCTACTACCATTTAGTTAGATTAAATCTACTCTTCAACTATTTTTGTAAGAAATCAATACATGGCACACATATCTCTCTTTGTCCTGTCTTATTCTTTTCTATTTGGGTCCATTTAAATGGCTTTGTATAATTCAGAAAGGAAATCGAAAATGAAAGCTGCCAGGATTAGTTTGTCACGGATCGATTTTCTTATATTCGGAACGATCACTAATGCATCGGGCCCGTCCACTCCCGCGCTCCGGGGTCGTCATAATGGACTTCAGTCGAGATGGCTTTTGATGGTAAAATGCACCCTCTGCAACCTCCGTGTATTCTCTCCTGTCATCCTGTCCGTGCCAGGGACAGTAAATGGTTGTGATAAGCTATTTTATGTTACAACACGCATTCTTTAATCTGAAATGTGTTTGCACTCCTGCAAATCCTACCGCAAAATGAAAGGCGCTTTCCCTCATTGATCAGTGACAGCCCTTTCTTGACAGTCGCAGGTCAGGAGCAGAGGATGGGCATGTGGGTGATCCCCGTCTCACCTGTGCTCTTAGCAAGGGACGGGGAACCCTGCTGTTCCCCGTGTGGGACAGAACGTACAAGGGTCATGCAGCAGGAGCTTCGAGGTAATAAGGAGGGCGCCCCGACACCACAGGGAGGCCTAGAAGGGACAGAAGATGGCTGGGGGCCAGATAGGCTGGAATTTGGGAGTACATGAGCTCTGTGGTTCTATAGACCCAGGTTCAAATCCCAGCCCTACATGTAGAGAGAATCGTATTCCTATTGCCCAGCACATTACGGGATGATGCTGACCCAGCTCTATCACTAACTCTCACTTGGGGCTCTTTGGTGGTGAGTGATTAGTGAATGGCCCAACAGTTGAGATTTAGGGTATCTCCCCCATCTCACTGCCACTTGCTTCATCCTGATACCAACTCTAAGAGGGGCCCAGGCATCTTGGGGAAAGAGGTATCTTTGCCTTCATGCAGAAGTCTGCTGCTGACATTCTCATGCTTTTCACTCCTTCCCCTTCACCCAAGTCTCCCGCCATCTTGGAAACCCTGACTAGGTAGGGCATCCTGTCCTGAATACCTTGCATGCTGCGTTCCTAGTTGGGATGCGTCTAGAGGTTCGTGAGGCCTTGTACTTCCAGGAATATCTGGGCAGGGGCTCATCAGCTCCACGCCATTCAGTAGGACAATGACACAGATCCTTGATGTCCTAAGAACAGTAGGGACAGCTTCACATGACCCAAACAGCTCTACTGTCCCCTTTGGCAGAAGAAAGACCTCAGCCTCTGGGCAGAGCCCTCACCAGCCTTGTGTTAGTGGTAGCAGAGCGACTGCTCTGTTCCCAGCCCAACTTCCTCCTCTGAAATGGAGGCGCCACTGGGCCCGTCGTGGTGATTTGCTGTGGGACCTGAATGAGATGACCCATGTGCTGCCCTCAGTCCAGTGCCTGCTGCGTGTAAGGGGACTCAGCTCATTAGTATGTCAGCTGCTTCTGTCGCCATTATGGCCAACAACGTCACCGTCCTAGCCATTACGTCTGCTGTGTGCAGCCTCAGCTGCTTGAGCAGCCTGTTTCTGGATTACGGAGATGGCAACCCTAGAGTCAGTGCGCTGCCAGCACAGGGGGTCCTGTGGCTTCCCTGGAGGTAGCTTGGGCCTGGGAATCAAGCATGAATCACATGGAGACACGTGGTCCCCTATGCTCCCAACCAGCTCATGGTCCTGACAGATCACCCCTGCGTGTCCTCCGTCCCTTGCCCTTTGTGATGTTTTCTAACCAAGCACAGCAGTAGGCTTCCTGCTGTCCCCAATTTCAGAACAGTCTGTACAAGGCAGGCGAAGAAGAGTGCCGCTCGTTCTCCTTCTGCTCGCTTGCCCTTCGGTGGTTTTCTCGACACATTTTATTACATCTGACTCTGAGGCTGACAGAGGAACGATCATGCCCAGTCGGAGAGGTACCCAGAGCTCTCTTCCTGGTTTACCATTTTTGGACTCATTCGCCTCCATCCTCTTGCCCCAAGGAAAAGCCAGGAAAAGGACCAAGGTGGCTGAACCTCATGGCTCTCAGTCCAGGCCACGACGGTGTGGACTAACTCAGGTCACCCACGTGTGCATGACAGTCCCTCCTTTTCCAGCAGGGCTCTCCCGCACAGACGTGTGACAGGTAGAGGGCTGCTGGTGCCCTCCTCTACGCTGAACCGACTTTTACAAATCTGTGTGTGTGCTCGGGAGGAGGGTGCTCCGTCCACCTGTGGGCTGCAGGCCTCAACCCACGCCCAACGTACCGCACTTGCCGGCCAGGCTATTCACCTTCTGCACCTTCAGAAACTGCACTTCCTTTCTCCATAACTGAGACATGAACAGAGAAATCTCCGTAGGAGATCGCGCGTTTATCAGTTTCTCCCTGTAATTCTATCAGACACTGCTTTACATATTTTGATACTTTATTAGGTGAATACAAATTGGAATTGTTATGTCTTCCTGGGAAATTGAACAATAAATCATAATGCAGTGACACTGTTCTGTTAATGACCTTTTTGTGTACTGCAGGCTCTTGTTCTCTGATATTACCATAGCTTTTCTGCCTTCTGGTTGCGTATTGCATAGTTCAACTCTGTCCACCCCTTTATATCCAAATTCATATGTCCTTTATTAGTAGAGGGGCTTCTTACACATAACCTAAGGCTGAATTTCAGTTTTCTGACCTGGATCTCACAATCTATGTGCCAACTTTAGTCCATTTACATTTATTGTGCTTAGAGATATATTGCATCTATCTCTACCATCTTAGTTTTCACTACTTGTCCTCTCTTACCACATTCCCTCCTTTCTGTCCCATATTTTTTCCATCCCAAGTTTGTTTTGTAGATATGTAACTTGGGGCAGGTCACCCAAGGTCTTTGAATCCTCACCTGTAGAGTAGAGATAGCAGCACCCACCATAGCACACTGTGGGGACTAAACGAGTTCCTATGTGCAGGTTTCTAAAGATGCACCTGGCTGTCAGAGCATGGCACTGGTGCTGGGTGTCACTCCTCCCATGCAAGTGCTAACCAGCTCCCCAAGCACCAAGATCCAGTGAGACCAAGAGCGCTTGGGTCTATGGCTGTGGACAGGTAGGAGCGTCTTACTCCTTTCGTCACCCTTCCTTCCTTAGAATGTCTACACTACTTCAAGTCTTTTACTGATTGCCCTTGGACATTTGGCATGAGTTTTTAACAAAGCCCAGGGCAACATCACAACCACCTTCTAACAATGCAAGAAGCTTCAAATACTCCCCCTTCTGACTTGCTTGCTGTTGTCCCAAACTTTAGGTTTGCCTTTTTAAGCCCCTATGAATTAGAACCATTGTTATTTTACCTAAACATTTTTGCTATTAAAAATAATGGCACACAAACTCTAGACCAGGCTGAGTCTTGGGTTCTGGGAGTTCTGACATCTTTATTTGCAAGTACCCGTCCGTCTGCCCTTGCACTCCCCCCTTATGGGGCCATCTTTCTGCTCCCCACCGCACATCCTTAACTACTTCCTTCAGCCCACCTGGGGGAGGGTAAATTCCCTCTGTTTTATTTGCCTAAAGCCTCTTCATCATGCTCTTGTTTCATCTCACTTATCTTTCCCCTCGGAAGTTTAAACACATCATTCCAGTTTCTTCTAGCTTCCACTTTGCCTTTTGAGCTCTTTTCTACCAAGTTAATTGTCTTCCCTTTGTGGGTGCCCCTTCTCTGCCTATGTTGCTTCCGGACGCCCCCTTCCTTCCTGTAATGTTGTTGCAATGTGCCAAAGTGACAGAATCTATTGATAAGCTCTACTGGGGACATGGTGTGCTTCCTGTACCTTTGGGCTCATGTCTTTCATCATTCCAGAAAGTTCTCGGCCATCACCTCTTGAATACGAACCTTCCATATTTTTCTCCCTGTTTTTTTTTCTGGGACGCCAAGTAGATTCAAGTTAAAACACCACACTCCGTTCTCCATATCTTCTTATTTCTTCACCCCTCCGTGCTGAGTTGTGGGTTATGGCCTTGAGATCTACCTTCCAGTTCAACATTTCTTTTCCTTAGCTTTGTCTGTGACTACTAAATTTTCCATTTCAACCATTATATTTTTCACTTCAAAATGTTCCATGTGGTCTCTGCTCACATCCACCCATGGCTGCTTCCTCATTTCTCCATTTTTAGCTTTCCCAACACCACCGTTTCCTGTTCTCTTTGTGGTCACTCCAATCTCCAGCTTTGTGGGAGAGGAGATCAGGGCATGCTGCTCCTGCCTGCTCTTGCCCATGGTGGAGGGTTCCAGCCCTTGTGGACCATGAGTTCCTGAAGCTGGATCTCAACTGTAAGTGTCTACGTGGAGAATATGTCCCCTCACTTCCTCCAGGAGTCTAAGGAAGCCACCACCCTCTCAGGGTGACCCAAGCCCCTTCCACATCCCCAGCAGAACCAGGAGTCTCAGGGTTAACTTTTCTCCTCACTACTGATGAAACGCCCCATCTGCAAAGAAGCTTCTTTCCTTCCATGGTTCATATCTCTGGAGGTCTTGGTTTTTTGTTTCTTCTTTTTAAGGCCTCTTAAAGTTTTCTTTGCAAGCCCAGCAAGACAATAAAAATTATATCTTATGCAAGAACCAATTGTTTTGTAGCAGGAAGCATCCCCAGGGCAACCCTCCATTCCTCACTGTCCTCATCCTTGATTGAACGTTAAAGGGAAATGTAATCTGGAGTCTGATGTCACCAATAAAAAGCAAAAACAGGTAATGGCTCCCATTCCATGTGGTCTGGAGAAGGCTCTTCTCTCCTCTGCTCACGCTTACTTCCTCATCACCCACCGTGCAGTGTGATCGTTAAGACATGATCTTATAAAGTTGTAGGATCTGCCAGTGTGTAGACTGTCAAAGGAGAGGGAGTTTTTCAAGTCACTCCTGAATATTTCCCTATCATACACAACAGCACATCCTAGATGTCATCCAACATTTCTCGGTGACTAAGCGGATGCTACATTGACTTTCCCAAGCCTTTTGAGAAGGGAACTGTGAACTCCCAGGTACCTCTTCACCGCCCCCGTGGGCACACACAGAAAGCTAGTGTTTGGAAGAAATTGGGTATAACTTTAGTACTTTCTCAACACTTGAGCATATGCTCTTGCACTTTCTTAAGCTGTGCATGCCCACAGGAGGGAAGCTACATCCGTCCTCCTGTCACCTGGGCCCATCTCAATGGGAATGGCTTCCATGAAGGGGTGGCCAGCTCACCATCTGGTTTTTAAGGCTCTTGCTCTCAACCGTGTGTCAAAATCACCTGCAGGGCTTGTTAAGACACAAACACTGGCCTTGCTTTCGGAGTTTCTGATCTGGTAAGTGCGAGGCAAGGGGAGACTCTGCGAGCCCACCTTGTTCAACCCCAAGCTGAGCCTTCTCATGCAGCCATATGCTTAGCCCGGCTCTGTCTTCCCTCCTTTGGAGTTGGCATCTGAGAACCCTGTGTGACCACAGGAAGACACCAGCGCTGGCCACATTTCTCCACACTTCCAGTAAAGCAACTCATTTGCTCCATGGCTTCAAAGCCCAGCTAAACCCACCCCCACGTCCACAGGCCTCCTCAGACCATTCTGCAGCTCCTCCCCATGCAGGGCTTCCTGAAAATTCACTTAAGAGCAAAGTGCCAAAGCTAGCAGAGAAGCGGGTTTGACGGGTACAAATGGTGAGTACTCATATGCAAATGCGTAATAATCAGTTGTTCCCGCAGCACATCTTTTATCCATTCCTTCTGGAAGGATGACATCTCCTGCTTCATGTTCCTGGGAAGATTGATGGCCCTGTGTGGGGATGCAACACGGGCTCTCGATGCTCCTTTCCATCCCCTCTCCTCCCCCAGCACAACCACTGGTAATAAATGCAGTGTAAACGATGGGGGTGTCAGAGTGATTAGTTCTTCAGCAGGGAGATTGTTGATGATTTATGGGTGGGTGGCCATGAGTCCCTTTGTTCTTAACCTGAAGTCAAGAGGAGAATGAGGAAGTCCAGTGGGGACTGGTGGACAAGCCAGTTTGGTGGTCTTCTAGACAGAGCGTAACATAGCAATATAACGTTATTAATGCCCAGGAAAGAGGGGTATTAGGGAAGCTGCTCCTCACTTTTCTTTGACCATTTATGACATCTGAGCCCTGAGACCTTCCTGTGAGGCTCTGAGGTTCCATCTCTCCTCTCCTCTCCCCTTCTTTCCCCTTCCAACTAAAGATTCTGCTGAACAGATTTCGCCTCCCCTCTGGGCACCATCAGGGTGCGATTCAGTTGCTGCCATGAACCATCAGATTTTGGGGGCCAAAATCCACTTACACAGCAGTACTAAGGGCCACGTGGTCCTCTTCATCAGGCTGAGGTGGAAAACACTACAAAAGACAGCAGATCATCCCAGGATTGACGTGTGCGCTGTCCTGGGTGTCTGAAAGTCACCTCTGGTCCAATGCTCTTCTGCCTGGGTCGTCACTGAGAGACTCCACAGCAGAGTCATAAAAGAAACTGAAACTCTGAGATCTGAAAAAGCAGATGTGGGAGGATGTGGTTTAGGAGTGCAGCAATGAAGGCCTTCCTAATTCTCAGCCCCCAAAAACAACTCACCCACACATCTCTGGGTCACCCCAGCAATCAAAGAGCAGGAAAGGAAGGAGCAAGGTGAGGACAGGACTAAACTGGAGCTTTCTACCCACTCGTTTCCCTCAAATAACCATCAAATTTACATGGAGATAAAGGGAGCCAAAGGTGTTACAGTGATTAATGTCCCTTTCCACAGAAATGCGATACCAACAGGCGGAGGTTCCACTTCACATGCTTACAAAAGCAGTTCCTAAGTGACAAAGAAGCTAGGAAGAGCAGAGCCAGCTGGTGGGGGGGGCACAATCTGAGCCATCACCACAGGAGAGGGGCAGGTCTGAGCATTCCACTGGATGCCTCAAGCAGCCTAGAAACTTACCTCCTTCTTTCAAGATCCATTTCTTACAAAGAGATCTTATAACACCTTGGAAAGAAAGAGGCACACAATCCCACCTTTCTTTTGCAAGACCAAGGAAAAGGAGGCCTGAGGCAGCAATCTGGTGGAGGTGTGCCTTATAGACTTCTCCCAGATAGGACCTATCAGTTCTTAGCAGCGGGAGAAGTGCGCCACTCTTGCAAAAGGGAGGGACCTCCTATCAGTGGAGCAGGAAAAATCAAGCCTGGCCCTGAGTCTAAGCATGCCCTCAAGGCTCCTGCTGCTCAAGCCAGCACCAAGGCCCCTCGAAGTTTCCCATCACCACTTCTGCTGCCTTGTCTGTCAGTCCAGGCCATCCACTTCCCGCTCAAATGAAAAGTCCCATTTGCTTTGGCCAGTGTCCACAGGACCTGTGGAGTAGGGAGTTAGTGTGTTCGTAGGGTACACACAGGGACCCTAAAGGGTGATTCCCCAAGGTGATCTGAAACACTAAATGGAAATAAGAGCTTGTGTGAAAGAGATGATGATGAGGGGAGAGGGACCATGGAAGGGAATCAGGAGATCTACCTTGGCAGTGACCTTCTAAGAAGTGGGTAGTGTGTCCCAAGGTTGGCCAAGCCTGGCGCTGCCCCCAGTTCTCCTTTTGGAACTGTCCCTGAAAAGACATCCTGCACTCTCCAGCATCCCCTAGGATCTCAGTGAACAAAGAGAAGTGTGCCACCAGAAATTCCCACAGGCTCTTGCTAGAGTTTCACAGGGACTTAGCTGTCCCAGGCCACATCCTTGCCCCAGGAAGTCCCATTTTGATAAAGAAACTCTGAAATAATGGAAAGAAAGCTACGTTGAGAAAAAGAGGCTCCTTGCTTGTCGGTCGTCTAACGCCTGCCCAGTCCACACGCTTTTCTTGCTTTATCTCTTCTTTGTCACTGTTGGGTTGCAGGTGTCCCCATTCATCAGATCCCTCCTGTCCAGAACATGGCGCTTGGAGAGGAAAATCCACAGTTACGGAGATCACTTGGTGGATTTATGCCTTTAATTAAGGCGCCATCTCTGGGAACGCACTGGTAAAGTGGTGGTGCAGAGGTGACGTTGCGAATACATAGTGTGTTTGTTATATTTTCTCTTTAATTACAGCTCCAAGGGCAACAGTTTAGCAAGTCTTTTTGGAGGATTCAGACAAGCTGTGACTTGATTTAGAAGTCCTGTTGTGGGTCCCCACACTGCCCTTGGGCTGCATGATCGCACAGTAGCGTCCGTTTCAACCAGATTGCACATAAGAGTTACGGGCACTTCCTACAATAAAAAAACACATCTCCATAGATAAATGCAATTGTGTGCCCAGTAGCTAGCATTATGGTAATAGTTGAAAAGCAGTTCCTGTTATAAGTTTGTTTTTTGATTGATAATAACTCAGTCTGAAAACAGCTTGAAGGCCCAAATCATTTCCTGTTGGTCTTGGCCAGAAAACAAACTCTTCTTCTTCTTCTTATCTTTTAAAAAGCTTTTAGAACTTAATCTATTTAGCCACCTTGGGAATAATGAAAACCCATAGGAAAGAAACCAAACAATGCTCATGGTTCTGTTTAGTGTTCCTATCATTTAAAAGCCAGTCGAGACCGAACCTCTCAGCGATGAGGGCAGCAGTTGTATCCCACCATACAGGAGAAAGCCAGGTCCAATCTGGATGGAAAAGTACAGCTCTTTTATGCAGGACTTGAAATTGTGCTGACACTGAGCCAGTGTACATAATAAAATTCTGGTCTTACCCTGGCTGGCTTTCTTCTCACCGTTTGATGAAATTAATTCCTCATTGAAATCAACACATTCTTCTTGTCTCACCAGAGGGAAACAAGTTTTCTCTCCTCTTGTGGCACGGTGGACAATCTAGATGTGATGAGCTCTTCCTTGGCTGGCGACAAGGCTGGTATTTACAGGCCTGCTCCAACCTCATTACTTAGTCTTTCCTTTGATTCCGTTTCCTGTAATCCAATTAAACCCAGGCAGCATTGTTAGGATCCTTTCAGAGGCAGGAAGGGACCTGGGTGCGGACCAAGGAGCTCCTGGAAGACTCGAGCACTTCACAAAACCTGCCATGAGAATGGACGCCTAGAGTCATTCCGGCTGGAACTTAGGAAGAGGCATAAGTCTAGACTGTGTTTTTTGTTTGTTCCTAGCTGAGCAGAAGATGTACTCAAGAGGCTAAGAGCCACCCAAAGGATGACACGAGTAATGAGCTGCGTAGCATCCCACCTTTTTCAGCCTTAAGAGCCACATCAGACCCCACTCGGTGAACTGCAGGTGAGCTCGAGAGAGTGATTCTAGCACGCAGCCCCCTGGGTGAGTGTGGCTTCCTGCTCAACAAGGGAGGAACTTAAGTGTGAACGCTACGCATTCTCTGCAACACCTATGTGCAACACCGAGAATTCACACATGAGCTTGTGCATATATGCAAAGTGCACACTTGTGTTCATACACTGCCATGCACACACATGCGTATATACATGCACACACACATGCATACATGTGCCTACACACAGGCGTGCATAGAGCAACCCATGTGCATGTGTGTGGGTGCACATGCCATCCACCCCCACACGGCGTGCACGTGTGCACACATGCAGGCTCACGTGTGGGCGTCCATGCTGTTGCCGATGTTCTCACACCTCTGACTTCAGGTCCTTGCTTGTCAGCCTCACCACAGCCCACAGAGCTCAGGAAAGTTGTTTGCCACAAACCAGTACCTGCGATGTTGGAGACAACCCTACAGCCCCATCAGGCATAAAGGACAAGTCGGGGCTATCTGCTCCAGGGACTATGATGCAGGGCTGGTGCCCGGTCCTCCAGGTGGCCAGGACCACCGTCTGCACCTGCAATCAGTTCTTAGGGAACAAAGCCGGGGGCCGGGCCCCATGCCTGGCACTTGTGAGCTTGTGACCTCTGATATCCCCTTGACTTTGAGAAGCAGCCGGGCCTGGTTGAGAGGACACAGGATCAAACCTCAAGGTGACACTGAGTCCAACACTTGTCATTGCCAAGTTCCCTGCTACAGCGGCTCATCAGAAGTGGATGCCGTGTTCCCAGCAGGCTGCGGGAAGTGGCGCTTGGCACAGGGAGAAAGGGAGGGCCCTTTCTGAAATTATTTGTATCTTGTTAAATCTATTATTGAGGACTTAACATTTTTCAAACCTCACATAGCCTGAAATTACCATTGTAAATGCTTCCAGGAGATCAAAGAGAGAGTACATCAGCCCCAGATGGGTGAAGTCCACATCCCTGTGAGTTCCGTATGATCAAAAGTAACCTTGAGTTGGGACGGAGGGGACCAGGTGGCAAGAGATGCTTGGTCAGAATCCATGGGGAGGGGGCGAGGAGATGTAGGTCAAAGGATATGAGTGTCAGCATGTACACAGAACAAGTCTGGGGCTCCAATGTACAACGTGAGGACCATGGTGAATTACAGTGGGTTGATTTTGGGATTTCTGCTAAGCGAGCAGGCCATACATGCTTAGCGCTTATGGCATAAATGTCAATGACTCCAAGGGTCATTGTAACCAAAGGCTTGGCTTGCAAAGTGGCACTGTTGGCAGGTAGAAGAAGACTTGGGGTGTGGGGCCTCACAAGAGAGGTCCTCACATCACTGGGAATGTCCCCTGAAAGGAACTGTGAGACCAGCCCAGCTCCTCCCTCTCTTCTGCAGTCCAAGATGGACAGTTTGTTCCTATATGTGCCATGATGTGCCACCCTGACTGGAGGCCAAACCAACAAGGCCACCGGATCTTGTACTTCAGCCTCTGAACTGCGAGCTCAATATGCCTCTCCTCTTTATAAAGTTAGTAGCCTCAGGTATTTTGTTGTAGCAATACCAAGCGGACTAGTATGGAAAATTGGTAGCAAGGAGTGGGGTTGATATTATAACCGATACCTACAGACTGGAAGTGCTTTGGAACTGGTTAAGGAGACATGGTGGGAGGTATTCGGAGATGCAGGCTAGAGAAGCAGAGTGTCATGAGCAGAACTCCACGGGCAACTCTGGGGAAGGCACAGGAGACCAGTATACTGACCGAAGCGCAGGCAGTAAAGCCACATGGATGAGGTTTCAGATGAAAATGAGATTCCGTTGGGAATTAGAGGAAAGTCCACTCTAGGTACACCATGGCAAAGACTCTGGCTTCATCTGCCTTGGCCCTGAGACTCTGGAAGGTAGAATGCAAGGGTGATGACCCACAGTTTGGAAAGGAGATTTGAAAACAAGCCATTGAGAGTGTGGCGTGAATGGTACTGGCTGTTCTTAGTGAGCTTGACAGTGGAAATCAGGAGCAAGAGGAAGCAGCGTGGAAAAATTTGAAAAATATGCAGATTGACCAGAAAAGGAGCAAAAAAAAAAAAAAAAGTATGGAAGGGTGTGGCCAGGGTGGGTGCAGCCAGTAGAGACCTTAATGCTGATAAAAGGAAGCCAAGGGGGAGCTGGAGGTGTGTAGAGGTCAGTGGTAAGAGTGTGCTCTGAGTTCAGTCCTCAGCACCAAGGAAAGAAAGGAAAGGAAATGGAAGGAAAGGAAAGGAGAGGGGAGAGAAGAGGAGGAAGGAGGGGGAGGGGGAAAGGAGGGGAGGGGAGACGAGGAGGCGGGTAGAAAGGAAGGAAAAAAGAAGAAAAGGAAGAAGGAAGGAAGGAAAGACAAAGAAAGAAAAGGAAAGAAAAGAAAAGAAAAAAGGGAAAGAGAGAGAGAGAGCAAGGCAGGAAAGATGTTTCGTGGTATCTCAGAAATCTACAAGGCTGCCCCTTCTCTCATTATAGACTTAGAATTTAGAATCGCACTCTCGTTCCAAATGCTTCCAGGGCAGAATGACTTCAGGGAAGAGTCTTAGGATGACCTGTGTGCCAGGGCCACCTTGGGCTCCACTGTCCTGTGTGCAGCCATCGAAGCCTCCCCGGCTGCTGCTGCGGTCTGGGCAGGCCTGGGTGCAGTTCACGCTGGTGGCGAACCTTGGCATCTCCACATGATGCTGGGTTTGCAGGTGTGCAGAATTCGGGAGGTGGGGGCGTGGTGGTTTCCGCAGAGATTTCAGAGGTCAGCCTCTGTGCTACAGGGTCTGTGTGCCACAGAGCAAAGTGGGAGCCTGGAGTGAAGCCAGAGTAGGGACCTCAGGAAGTAGAGGTGTCCAGAAAAGCTGCAGACAGCAAGCAAAATTACAGCGAGAGCGTGGCCATCCTCTCTGGCCGTAGAGCATACGGGGCCTCTATGGGTTCTGCCCTGTGCCTCAGCTCCCTTCCTGGTCCTTGGAGAACCCTTCCAGTGCTCTTATCAGCACCTCAGGGAGAGTTCTTGGAAGCCCCCATGCAGCCTGGGCTCCAGAAGCATCCCTGAGTCCATGCTTGGCAACGCTGACAGGTGAACACGCTGCCACTTGACCATGCCTAGCAGGGGCTCGGATGTACAGGAACTCAGTCCTGCTGTGGGTGCCTGTGGCACCAAACACACTTTCTCCAACTGGAAGAGGGAGCAGTGCACTGCAGCAAGAGAATTCCCCCACTTAATAAGCCGCAGCGGCTGCTGCTTAGCACAAAGTGCATAGAGCCACAACGTGTAAACTAAGCGTAGCTCTGAGCTATGGAGACCTGTTCGGTGCCAGCCAATGAGTCCATGAAATTTCCCTCAAATTTCTAATTAGCTGCGAGGCTGACCAGCCCAGTACTTGGGATGCCAAGAACATAAATGCTTTTCTCTGGGTGTTTATGAATTAGCAGTTGGTAGTAATCAAGAACAATTTCTATGCCACCAAAACCTAAGTTCCCTGAAACGCCAGGATTCCCCAAGAGGGGACAATCCGGGAATGTCGAGGTGGTGACCATGACTGAACTGGAACAGCCACGCCATCTTCGAGATCTGGTGAGAGAGCACGCTGTTGAGGGCGAGAGTAGATAGAACCTGTTTGGTTGCTGGACAATGGCAAATGGTCTTTGTGGCTGGTTGTAGAACTGGCAGCCAAGTGCCCGCTGTCTTCCCGTGCTGGCTGTGTTTCGTGATGGGGCCACAATGGGGTCACCTGGGCCTAGGGAGGGCCTCCCACCGAGGTGTCCCCTGAGACTGTGATGGTTTATCTAATGTCACCGTTGCTAGGCCACCATACCCAGACATTAGCCTAGACATCACTGTGCAGGTCTGTTCTGGACAGGAAGATGCGATTAGCTTTGAAATTAGAAGCCTGAGGGAAGTAGCCCACACGCCCCCCAGCATGGGTGGGCCACCCCCAATCAGCTGAGGGCCTGGAGAAAAAAGATGGAGGTCCCTGAGGGGTAGTAGATTTCTCCTTGGCTCTTCCCTGGGTCCCCAGTTTGCAGCCTGCCCTGCAGATACCCCCAGTAGGGACATGGTAACCCCAAAATCACAGAGCTACTCCTCAACATAAATCCTCCCCTCTCCCACTCCCTACCTCCCTCTCTGTGTCGCACCTCTGTCTCATGTGTATACACACATGCACACACACACAAGCGTGCACGCATGTGGCTGGATGGCCAGATATAGGCCTTGAGGTGGGCGTGGAGGAATACAGACATACGGATGTAGACATGGGAAGAGACCGCTGTGGACGGAACTTCATGTCCAGCCTGTGGGTTGTTTCCCCGGAGAGGTCCGATTGCTTATTAACAGAGCCATAGCCCCTCCGTGGGGTCCTCTGGGGCCCCTTTCCTGGTCCCTCCACCAGGCCCTGACAACCCCACTTGGTGAAGTCCACTCTGGCCACAGAGACACGTCTGCATCCTGAGCAGAGCTGTGACACCGCAGTGTCTCACCTGGCACCCCACATCCACTCCTGCACAGTTTCTCAGGGACCCAAGGGCGTCAGCAGCCAGAGGAGATGTGCGTGTGGGATTCACATCCAGAGCTGTGGCATTTACCACCTTGGTATATTTGTTTGTTTCGGTACTGGGGATCCAACCCAGGGCCTTGGCACTGATCTACATCCCCAGCCCTTTATACACTTTTAGGCTGGGTGTGGTAACATAAGCCTATAATCCCAGCACTCGGGAGGCTGACTGGAGCATCACCGGGAGTTCAAGGCTAGCCTGGACTACATAGTGAATTCTATGCCAGCCTGAACTACATAGCAAGATTCTGTCTCAAAAAAAAAAAGAATAAAATTTTAAAATTTTGAGACAGGGTCTCACTAAGTCACTAGGCCCAAACTTGCAGCCCTCCTGCCTCAGCCTCCCTGAGTCTTGAGATTACAGACATGTACCACCACACTTAGTTTATCATCTTGTTTTGGGTGGAGTCAAGTTTTCTTCCAACCTGAACTATGCTTACGTGCATATTTTTTTTACAAGAATACTATAAATGCTTCGCTGATAAATAACAAAGAAAAACGAGCCTCTATTAAAAGAAATGCCAGTACTGAATATTCATGACTGTTATTATTCTGCTGAGGAGTTAACATGATGTAAAATCCTCGGGGACAGTAATCCTGCCCAAAAGGCCCCCCCACCTCAAGCCAGGCCGGCTCAACGCCTGTCACTCCACAAGCCGTTGTCGCAGCCTGCAGTGTGGCCCTGAACTCCTCCGCCCTCGGCCATATGTCTGTCTCCACTGCTGGCTGCCTTGGCTACACTTGGTCAGAGGAATCTTGGTCTAAATGGTTCATTTGGACGCATCTGTGGATGGCCCAAGCTGAAGACAGGCTCTGGGACAGAGACACGGAATTTATGGTAAATGAAGTAAATTAAACATCTGATTTGGAAATATGTTGCTGAAATGGGTCCAGCCACCAAGGAAAGCCCATCTGAGCCTCGTTGCTGATGCCAGGGAGGGAGGACGTGGCCTGGCTGCCACAGTGGGACAGGGATGCCAGGGCATGGACAGATCTGTGTCCTTGGGGCACAGAGTCCCTGGGCACCTCCTGGAGAGGTGCTGGACCCAGCTGAGGAGCATTGCTGTGGCCGCCATGTGCATCAGGACATGGGCCGCAGACACTGAGTTGGCACACCTGGGAGCCGGGCCGCTCCGCCATGCTGCAGCTGGGGGTCCTCGCTGAGCTCCTCCAGAGGTGGAAGGAGGAGGTCACTTCTGGCTCTGCCTCACACAGCAACCTTGGGCAAGTCATTTGCTCACTCAGATCCTCTGTTCCCTCTTCTGTCAAATGAGACAAACAATCCCCACTTCCGGGGTTGCAGGGAAAAGCCAGCGAGATGCCCTGGAGCTGGCACATACAGGACACAAAGCAGGAGGACAAGCCACCGATGCTCCAGACCTCAGGATTTACACTGCCCACCAACGCCCACAGCTTCGGTGTTTATCCTGTCCCTGCCCCGCCTCCCTGGAACTAGCCTGCTCATGAGGTGGCAGCTGAACCCAGAGCTTTGTCAAGACGGCACTGCCAGCTCTTCAGTGATGTGGCCCCTCATCCCAGTCCCCAGTGCCACTCCAGGAGAGAGCAGAGATGTGGGCCTGGGCAGGGCTGGTGGGTGGAGTGCATCCTGGAGGTGGCAGCGGTGTGCACATCTCTAGGATCAGTTGCCTGTCCCCAGTGGTTCTGGAACATGATGGGCTCCCCGGAAAGGCCCGTGTTGGGGTGAGGGTGAGACAGGACTCAGAGCCACACCAGTCTCCACAGCTTGGATGCACTGAGCCCCAGTGGCTCTGATCAGAGGCTGGCCCCAGCTGCTGGGCACCACTGGGAGGTGGAGCCTCAGGGAGGTGGGGGTGTGGGAGGAAGTAGGTCACAGATATGTGTCCTCAGAGGGGACATGGGGCCTTTGGCCTTGTTCATGCTTTCCCACAGCATGAGCAGTTCCAAAAAGCAGAGTCAACCGGCCAAGGACTGAAACTCCAAATCCATAAGACAAATCAAACCCTTCCTCCTCCAAGCTGATTGTCCCAGGCGTCTCAGCACCACGATGGATGGAAGATGACCGTCACACCCGGAGCTGAGTTTAGGTTGTGCAGCTGCAATCCTCATCCTCAGTACACAGGCTGCACTCTCAGACCCGGCTTCATGGGCTGCAGCGTTCATGACACTGACAGCAAGTGTCCTCAGGCTGACTCCATGGGCAGTGGACTTGCCCAGAAGAGTAAAACCTCTCCCAGGAGTGGGGCAAAGCTTGGTGGAAAGCACAGTGGCTGCTGCTGGGCTCCGGGCATCCTCAAGAGGAGGGCAACTTTGACACGGGCCCCCTCATCACTCCTGAGGCTCCAGTTCCCGGGGACCCCGGGTTTCCATGCACTGCGAGGGCTGTGGTACCTCCACGTTGGCTTCAAGAAGCAAGCTCAGGCAGCAGCCCTGGCAGTGTGGGGACCCCTGCCACGTGGCTTGAGGGGCGGCATCCCGAGCGGTGGCTGGCATCCATCTGTGTGTCCCCGCAGACGTCTCCCTGCACCCCTCTCTCATAGGGCTCACCTTTCTTTGCTGGCTTTGCAGACCCAAGGCTGCCCACGGCCAGCAGGCGAAGCTGAGCTGTCGCAGCCCTGCCAAACACTCCTGGAGGCCTGAACTGCGGGCTTTTCACCTGCAGGGCTGAGCAGTTGATGCAGGAGTGGGGGATTGTTATGTATAACCGCACGGAGGTAATGAAAGTGCCTCTTGGAGCAGGAGGTGGAGCTGGACGTGAGGAATTCAGTAGAGAATGAGAGACGGACAGTGTCATAAATACTCTGCTAATGTGATCTACAGCTGCTTCCTAGCCAAATCCCAGCCTCTCACAGACCAGAATTACAAAGTTCCTCCTCTAAAACCCAATTTGTATTCCACCTCTCTCCCACCCTCGCTGTTTTTGAGGCCTTAGTTTTCAGAGTAATTGCTTAGAAAAGGAAAGATCATCGCCAGTTTTCAGAGAGGTGGCGCCATTCCCAATTCCTTCCAGAGAGTTCTTCTGCGTGGAGGGCAGCGAGCTTTCAGCCCAGTGTCTTTGTCATCCCTTCCAACTGGCTTATTCATCATCCTCTTCCACTGCTGTTGGCTCCCACCTTCCACCGCCATCATGGGGCAGCCACGCTCCTTACCAAAACCATGCAACTCTTCCCTGCCGCTCTGTGACCCAGCTCCCAGGCCGCAGCCAGGCCCCAACTCTGCAGCCTTCCTAAGGATCCTAACCAGCCCAGCTCCTTGCCCTAGGGCCCTCGCTCGGGCAGCGTGCCTCTCGAAGCCTCTCCTGAACACTCCCCAGGACCAGCTTCTTGTCTGTCGGGTCTCTCTCCAGTGTCACGTCGGACCCCCACCCAGCAAGGCCCCATCATCTTGCTTGGTTCTCCATGACTCCCATGGCAATCGCCGGCGTGTTTGTCGGGGACCTGTGTGTGGCCTATCACTGCCCGCTGGAAAAGAAGCTTCATGTGGTCACAGATGAAGGCTGTCTTGCTCACTGTGGAGCTCCCTCCACGGAGCTAACTGCTTGTTTGTGTTTGTGGAGTTCAATATCTTATTACGGTTAAAACAGGACGTTCCTTTGTCCACTGTCAGCCTTTCCTTTCACGGCCACCTTTGAGATGAGTGGTCTAAAGCAACAAAATCTGATGTGTCTACAGTGTCCTGAGGGGCCTACTGAAGTGCAAGTTCTTGTTTTGTTTATTTTGTTTTCTTGAGACACAGTCTCACTGTGTAGCTCAGGCTGATCTCAAATTCATAGAGATCCTCTTACCTCAGCCTCCTGAGTGCTGGGATTACAGGCGTGCACCACCATGCCCAGGTTTGAAGTACAGATTCTGATGAGCGAGTCCTCACAGGACCTGGGACTCTGCATTTCAGAGGCGTCCCCCTCCCCTGCTGGGCTTTGCACCTCAACACGCCCCAGAACTGCCTGCCCCGGGAGGGTGGGGACCAGACCATTGTGCCAACTGGGATCTCCCTTTCCTGCTCATACTCCTCCCTGTCCCCACGTCCCCATTTCCTTGCCCATTTTAGGCAAGTGGAGCCTGACACAGGCCCTGGCAGCTGAGGGCAGGGCTGGATCGGGGCATTGCCCGAGTCCCTGTCTTCTGCCTCAGTTTCCCATCTGCCCGCCACCCCACCTGGGAGCCCTGGATCCAGAGGTGGTAGCAGCCTCAGCCCAAGTGGATGCTGCCCAGGCACAGGGTCATCCTCCCTTCTCCACGGAGACGGCCTCAGCTGGGTGGCTGGACAACGTGCCCGGCAGCCATGGACCCGCAGGGCTTCCTCCGTACCAGTGGAGCCAGATACTGCACTTGGTCTGTCTTGTGCCTGCCCTGCCACCCACAGAGTCGCTGCCCTGATGTCAGGAGAGAGAGGGGAGAACCTCACATACACAGCTCTGAACTTTGGCTCCCAGGGGCTCAGGAATTTGGGTTTCATCTGGACACTCTGAGTGGAGCAGGACACAGACATCAAGGGCGGACACTGGCACCTGAGGAAGGGGGACTCTGATGTACCACAAGTACTCTGTGGGAGGACAGACGCCCGTGGGAGGATTCTGGTGTCCAGGGTGGGAGGGTGCTGCTGTCCTGAGGGGCAGCCAGGTGCCTGCAGGGAGCGCTGTGGGTCTGGCTTCCGGTCTGGTGAGGCCGCTCTGCTGGGTCCTGGACCAAGAGGAGGAGGGGGCGCCAGTGACCTCGCAGCATCTGCACAGGCATGCTCACTTGGTGCCCTCCACACAGTGGCTCTCCACAGTGTCACCAGAAAGCTGGCGCAGAGGTGGCATACTACTCCCCCAAGACCTCAGATTTAGGAGCCAGGATGGTCTGGGTTTGAATGCTATGTTGCTGTTTGCCAGCAGTGTGAATATGGGCCGTCACTTAACCTCCTAAGCAATAAAATGCACCCTACAATCCCAGCACTTGGGAGGCTGAGCCAGGAAGGTTGCTGCTATTTCAAGGCCAGCTTGGGCTACGCAGAGAGACCCTGTCTCAAAAAATTAAATGATAGAAAGATAGATAGATAGATGATAGGGAAGTGGAGAGACAAGACTACTTATTATATAAAAAGGAAGAAAAGAGGAGAGGAAGGAAAAGAGGGAAGTGGGGGTGGAGGACAGTCCTAGGCCGGCTATGACTCCTGCATGTATCCAGGACAGAGCCGGCCCTGCTGTACGACCCCCAGCCTCCCCGACAGTTCCGACGTGTCTTCATGTCTCCACGTCTTTTTGGCTTTTGTCTTCTCTTCTTTCCATGTCTGGTGTGTCCGGAGCTGTCCCCTGCAGGGACAGACGCGGGATTACTCCGGGTCACCCATTCTCCAGGGCAGTGCGTCTTGCAGGTCAGCGCTGGCCACATACCTGTGAGCGGGGCCTCTCCTCCCGCGCGGGGAGCAGCGGACCCCGCCCCGGCGGTCTTCCTCACAGCTATGCTCGATGCTGCTGACTTCAAGAAACAAATCTTATAGGCAGCAGCTTTGTTTTTCATTTGTTTTTTATTTTTTTTTTCAGAAATATTCTTTATGTAAATGTAAATCTAATGAATAAGAAAATAAACATCCCTTATAAACACTGACTGCTGATTTGAAACACAAATGAGCTCCCGCGCCTCCAGGGTTGGGTGGAAATGTGGGAAACAGAAAGGCGCAGGCCCCTAACAATGGTTCAGTCCTGTGGGTACTCCCCTCTGTCCTTCGTCCCCTCTGTCCCCTCCGGAGCCAGCTCATTGCTGGGATGACAGGGACCACACTCAGCTTTCGCTGTCGTCGGGAAGGACTTGCCTGCTCCTCCCTGCTCACCGAGCCATTGCGTCTGTCCAGAGTGCCGGGCTCCCAGCCTCCGACCAGGGGAAGAATGGATCCCAGCGCTCGGGCTTTGAGTAATTAATGCTCCCACTTAGCTGAGGGATGGTGCTGGGCTTTGCACAAGACATTGCTCACATTTATTGTTATTAATATAGTAGACTCCACATAATCACCGTTTCCTTAATAAACAGTACGTCTGCTGAACTGGGCCGGTGGCCAGGGGACAGGCCGCGAGCTGCACACCAACTTGTCTTAATGAGTCCCCGCCTTTCCCACGGGTGGGGTTCCCTGCCTCTCCCAGGCTGCTGCGGTGATGGCCCAGTTCCCGGCCATCCTGAGGTCTAAGACAAAGGTCCACAGGCACATCAGCCGCGACTAGAAGCACAAGGCACTCACTCCGTTCATAACCATGGTGCCTCTGCCACAGCCTTGTGGGCCGGGAAGAGCGCACTGGGGTCTCACAAAGACAGGCAGAAGCTGAGGAAGGCGTGTACCTACTTCAATATCCCGCTGCTGGAAGCTGCAGGTGGGGACCCCACCCGCCCTGTGCCTTTCATACCTGTGCACCCCGCACGCCGACTGGCATTCCAGGCATCCTCCTCCCGTGCCTTTCAAAGGGTGTGCGTGTGTGTGTGCACGCGTGTGCAGGTGCCCATGTGCACACTGCAAAGGAAAAGGCCTGTTTCTGCGCCAGCATCGGCCTAGAACAGGAGGGGCGGGATAAGGAGCCCAATGCCGAGTGTTGGGTGGGATTTTTATTTTTTAAGGCAAATGCAAAGCAGATCAAACAGCTTCTGCTCCACAGCTATTTCCCAAGTGCAACAACTTTAGCTGGAAGGTGGGAATCAATGTTCAAAGCCCTCACTCATTTTTTAAGAAGATAAGTGCTGTGTTTATACATAACAGAGCGGCAGCTTGAGGACCCGTCACTGCCAGAAGAGAGGTGGCACTGGACCAGGCAAAGTCTGCCCAGACAGCAGCTGAAACTGGAAAAGCCACAGCCACGTGTGTTGGGAGCTGTGGACAGGCAGAGTCGGGCACTGGGGAAACCAGTTGTTGTCCTCATCCTGACCGCCTGAAACGTCAGTCCCTGCAGTCCTGAGGGGTTTATCCCCAGTGTGGGCCGCTGGGCTGCGCTGGGCGGGATGGGGGGATGCGGCTCACCCCGCTCTGTCCTGCACAGGCTCTGGAGTCACTGATGGTGCAGGAGGAAGAGCTGAGCTGGGCCAGTGCCAGAGAGGCACCTGGGGAGGCGCAAACACAGCCACCACCAGCCACGACCGTGCTCATACCTGCCACAGAGGTATCACCCCACCAGGGCAGTGGGAGTTGACTTGGCAGGTCCTGGACTGGAGGCAAGGGTGTAGTGTCACTGTGTGCGTGCATGTTTGCATGTGTTCATATATGTGCACACATGGATGCATGTGTGCACTGCATACATGTACATGTATGTGAGACTGTGTGCACATGTGCACGTGTGTCTTGTGCACACATGTGAATGTGTATATTGGTGTGTGTGTGTGTTGTGTGTGCAAGTGTGCACGCATGTGTGTGCATTCACACATGCATGTGTCTGTGTGTGCATTCGTGTGTGTGTGTGCTTGGTCTGCTGACCGCAGCAGGAAGCAGAAGAGCTGCCACTCCCAACATGCAGTTGCCTGTACCTCAGCACTGTTAACCCACCCAGCCTGGCCCCTCGCTGGTGTTCCTGGTCTCTGCAAATCTCAGCTGCTCTTCCAAGTCAGCTCGCAGCTCCAACCTGGGGGCTCTGCCCTCCCTTCCCCCATGCTCCCCCAGCCCCGCCCCTGCTGGTGGAGGAGCTTGGGACACAGCCACGTGGACCAGCATCCCTGCTTGGAACTGCAGCCCCACGCCCACTGGGGAAGCACCATGACCTCGAGCAAGTCCCTCGGCCACTCCAGGTTACTCTGCCTCCCTTAAACCAGGATCAAGCATCCTTGTCCCCAGGAGTGAGGGCTTGGGGCAATGTGAGCAGCTGGCCTGGCTTCCTGGCCAGCAGATGGTCTTCCATCAGCAGGCAGAGGCTTGGAGAAATTTCCCTTCCTCTCTCAGAGCACCTGTCACCCCAGGTCAGGGGCAGCTTTGAGATCTATCCTTCAGACTGCGTGGCTCACCAGTGCCTCCTGCACCTGCGGGACACCCCCAAGAAGGAGAGGGCTGCTCTTGGTGTCTGGGCCAAAGGGCACATCCTCTACGCATCTCTTAGGCTGGACATAAAGCCACATCTGGGCTCTGAGCATCCTCCATTTGATACCAGCAAGGACCCCTAGCAAATAGAGGAAGCCACAGAGAGCACAGAGTGTCTGGAGCAGGACCATCAAAGAGGCTCAGCTTCATCCCCAAGGCCGGGCTGCAGGAAGGCGGGAAAGACTGCACTGAGTCTGAACTGCTGTGCCCTCGCCTGCCCGAGCTGCCATCCAGCCCCCTCCCACCCCTTGCAAGGAGCTGCAAGAGAGCAAGTGTTCACCGCAGAGCCCACAGGTGTCTATGGCGCCCTTGAGAAGCGCGGAAAGGGTCGAGCAGGCCAGCGGTGGGTGGATCTGCACACACAGACCTCAGCTTGGAGCTCAGAAAAATTAATTCGTTTTCTCCGCCTTCCATGGAGACGGAGAGGAGGGCTGGCTGGAGTCCACATTGAACATCATCCACCATCACATTCCTGTATACATCCAGCCTAATTTAATTTTGAAATTACATTGGAAAAAGTGTGAAAATACCAATTGCATGGCGTCATTTAGAAAGCCCATTATCTGCGAGTCGCCTGCCAATAGACCGAGCTCCGGCTTCAAAGGCTCCGAATCGTTTGGCTGCAAAAGACAGTGCCTCTTTGGAGTCCCTACCTCTCCCGGTCACAGCACTTAATAGAAAGAACGTGCCCACAGATAATAGGAGGCCCCAATTTATCCGGGCCCCGGGAGATGAATCCTTTGTTGGGGAGGAATCTGCTCAAAATGAGAGTGAGGGGGCTTGGATTTCCTTGGGTGCATGGGAGGCACCCTGTCTCCCGCTCTTCCTAGGGGCTCCGTTCCCTGCTGTGGCTTGGGATGGAGGAGGTGATATCCTGGAGATGTTATTTTCTCCTCCTAGGATTTATTACAAACAAGTTATCAGGCTTTAGGAAGCTTAAGTTTTGTACCATCAACTCTCAGCATAAAATATTAGGGGAAAATGGTTTATTTCCTCTGATCAGGCTCATGGAGAGTTGTAATTCTCCCGGTGCCAATTAGAATAGCACAAATCAACCCCAGCAAGACACCAGCTGACCCCCAGCTCCCCCCGAATCCCCAGCCCAATCCAGTTCCGACTTCTCATTATGCCCGATGAAGTCCAATTAAAAAAGACTTCATATATAGGCACTGACGAAATTTGATGAGAACTATCCTTCCCTATCAAAAAAATAATATATATATAAGCAAATGCAAGACCACCCACAGAATTCGAAGTATTCTCAGAAATCATATTCAGCCACTAAAATGCTGTGTGATACAAATTAATTTAGTGAAGAGATATATTCCAATAAAGGTGGTCATAAACTGAGCATCTCTATTTAAAAATTGTATTTTCCCACTCACCTCTGTAATGAAATTCAGAATGTACTTCTTCCAGGGACTGCATGCTCTCTGGGTGGCTGGGACTGTCCCCGTGCCCAGACGTTGCCACTGCTTGGTGCCATCGTACCTAGGCGTCTCTGTCCCTTCCTTCCTCTTCCTGCTGTCCCAGACATTTTGGAGCCCAAATCTGTGCTGGGCAGAGGTCCAGGCCACTGACTTCACTGGGGTGACCACCATGAAAGGGACAATGGACCTCACGGGTCCCCACCAGGGACCTGCTTTGTGGTGGTTGAGGAAGCCCAAGAGCCAAGCCATTTACTTACATTTTTAAAAATCACTCACTGTCTTCTTCCCCACTGGCTTGGAAACTGGGGCTGTGACCACGCAGTTGTCACGGCACATGGAAGTCTTCTGTGTCCAGTGTCCCCGTCTCCTGTTACATAGCATTGACAGCGAACCCAGAGGAAACCTGTCTGCCTGTGGCTTCCACAAAAGCACGCATGCTGCACCAGGGCTTTGCTGGGATCTGCACTTCCGGCTGCACGGTTTCTCCTTAAGTGCAAGAATCTGAATGCTGTGCTTGTGCCTTGCAGAGCCTGGGTGATAATAGGTAAAACCTGACCAAAGAGTGTGGTGACTCGGCCAGGACCACGGTACAGCTCTGGTGACAATGAAGTCTAGGTCACCTGCACTGGGCCAAGGGACTAGACACCCAGCAGCCAGTAAACCTCGCTGGGCAGAATGACTCTCCCTCTGTACTGTGGGTGGCACTGTGTGGTCTGCAAGAAGGTGGGTAGAAGGTGGATTTGCTGTCTCTCTCAACCGGAACACCAGCTTCCCTGCCCCGGGACATTGGCACACCTGCTGCCTGCCCCTTCAGGCTCAGAGCAGGACTCGATCCCCAGACCTTAGGACTCAGGCTGAATCACACAGTTGGGTTTTGCTGCTTCTCCTACCTGCACTTCCTGGGGCTTTCCCGGCCTCCGTTCCAACACAGGTCAACGCCTATAAGCATAAATATGTGCCACTACCAACACAGCCTCTACTTCATCCATTTTTAATGGGAAAAAAGTCTCCTCCAAAGGACACCTTGCCCTGCAACTCTTTATTCTGCGGAAGAGGCACAGAGAGAGGATTCCTCCTGCAGGCTGGATTTGACAGCTCCCTTTCAACCCTGGGAGAGGACTCTGTGGCTGGGAAGATCTGGGAAAACACCCTGAGGCTGATGCTGGATGCCAGGAAGGTTGCTCCTGAAAATCACCTCTCCCCTGGATACTGTGCAGAGAAATGGTGTCCACCTTGGGGAGACCTTGCAAGGCTGGATCAAATCTGCACAGAGAAACTGCACCCCCTCTGCACCTGGCAGCCCCCCCATGTGATCACTGTCATGTGCCCGTACCCTTCTGCCCCGCAGGGGTCATGAGCTACAGCACTCCAACATTGTGTCCTCAGAGGTCAGATTTACGACCTGCACCTGTTCTGGTGGTTTGTAAACAAGAGTGACCATGAACCCAGAATCGGTCTGCTTTGTCCCAAGAAGCAGCCTGCTGTGGGCTGAGCTGCATCTCCCCCAAATCCACAGGCCGAAGTCTTGACTCCCGGGGACCTCAGAATATGACAATATTTGGACCAGGTTCTTTAAAGAAGTCATGAAGGGAAAATGAGGTCATTAGGGTGGGCCTTAACCCGACAGGGCTGGTGGTCTGGTAAGAAGAGGAGATAAGGACACAGACACACACACACATGCACACATGTACACCTGTGCACACATGCACACACACATACACACAGTCAACAGTGTGAGGACACAAGGAGGAGTTTCCAACTGAAAGGCAAGCGGAGAAGCCTCTGGGGGAACCGATCTGCACCTGCCCACACCTCGACCTCAGCCTTCAGCCTCCAGAAAAACAAATTCCTGTAAGGCACTCAGGTTGTGGTATGGTGTTAAGGTGGCCCCAGGAAACTGAGACAGGGTCCATTTCCCTGACAGGAAAATGCAGCCAGGCAGCGTCTGGGAAGAGCAGGGCCAGGCCTGTGGACTGCTCCCTGCTGCCCCCGTTCCAGTCCCTCTTCCTTTGTGACCCGTCTTCGCAGCATGGTGGCATCCAGGCTCCTGGGTTGCAGCTGATGCGTCTTGCTGACATCTGGCGGGCATTCACCCTGCAGCCCACGGGTAGTAGACGCCAGGCCTCCAGTGGCCGACAGTCGTGCCAGCTTAGCTCAGTTTTCTGAGCAGGGAAAAGTTTTCGAATGGCTCCTGAACAGAGTAATTTCATTTGCTGAGAAGTAAAGTTAAGAGTAAATTGCGCTAAATTAATATTGATTCAAATTAAGCCATTTATCTCTTTATGCATTTCAGCTCCACATCAAATACAATCATTGCTTAAACTACTCCACAGCAAATAAAATTACGAGTTAAACTGCATCTCGTGGTGCTTTTCCTCTTCTGGGAAAGACACACGTGCACACGCGCACACACTCACTCACACTCGCGGTCCCGAGCTCAGAGCTGGGCTGGCAGCGGTTTCCAGGTGACAGGCATGGAGGTGATGGGAGCACTCGCTGTGAGGAGAGATGTAAGGTGGCTAGATTTCTCCTCTCAACACCAAACGCTCCCTTCATAGCTCTGCAGAGGGCGCTGGGTTGCGGGGGGATCAGGGTTTGGCTTTGCTCCCCAGATGCGGCAGGAGGGTGCTGGGTGGGCACCAGCCCCAGGTGTGCTGTCCTGTGCCTGCCTCCTTCCCCACACGCAGGGACAATTGCCAGCTCTCCCACTGTGTGAACTGCTCCAATTCACTCATCTACTCCTCACTGGGGACAGGGGTTCTGGGAAGGAAGACGACTCTGCAGGGGACACTGGAGACACCAGGCAGAGCCCAACCACAGAGCCTGGCTCAGGTGCACAGTGCCATATACACACATGTTTGCACACACTTGTGCACACCTGGCCACCACATTTCTGAGGCCTTTGGTGACATTGATCTACAGTGGCACTGACAGTGCCAGACTGTCCCTGCTGCCCAAAGTCCAGGCAGCTGCTGCCTCCACCACCTCATTTCTATGGTGAACAGAGCCCAGTATCTGTGGCGATGACAGTGAGTAAGTGTTGAGGACAATTTTGAGTGACAGCCTTCTAATTCTGCAAAAAATAAGAACCTGATCCTCCCAAAGAAACTGCACAAGTTGCAGATTCTCAGTCCTGTCCTTAGATGCCATTGTCACCTGCTGTCAGGACTCCAGCTCCTGAGCCACCCGTGCCTGAGGGGACAGCAAGGACAGGTGGAGACAGGAGGCTCTGGGTTTCTGCCAAGACCCCACACAGGACCCCTCTCCAGCAGTGACCTCCCTCCTTTATCAGATGAGGACCTTTCCATTAACAGGGAAGCTTGTTCCTTTCATAAGGTGGCAGTTCGAGGTCATTATTTTTGCTCCTGAAACAGAGGGGAGAAGCCCACTCACCACTCTGATGGATAGTTGGGACAAAAGTCAAGATTTCCACTTCCTCCTGCAGTCACCAGGACCAAGCAGCCAGAGTGCTGACCACAGGCAGAAGGTGGGAACATCCCTGAGCCATTGAGGGAGTGAGGAAACCCTGGACTTTGCTACTTCACCCTTCTTGGGCACCAAAATGCCACCGTGAAAGGGACTTCTCTTTAGGTCCACCTTATTATTTTGCTTTTCTTTAACCTCCTTCTTAAAACTATAAAAAATGTCACTGACAATGAAAGACAAAGTCATCAGATGTCATATGTGGATGACTTAATTGAACTTATCTTTCCCAATAAGAATCAAGGGAAAGAAAACATGGAGAAAGGAGATGGAAGGTTCTGGAAGGTGGATGTCTTAATCAATTTCTCATTGCTAAGACCCAATAACCAACTCCCAAAACTTAAGGGAAGAGAAGATTATTTCGGCTCATATTTGATAAGTTTCAATTCTTACATGGTTGGCTGGCTCCAAGGTAGGATGGCATGCCACAGGGACATGGCAGAGCAGAACTGCTCACAGTATGGTGGATAGGAAGCAGAGAATCAAGGAAGGAACCAGGAGGGAGATGAACCCTTCCTGGCCATGCCTTCAGTGACCCACCTCTTCTGACCCCACCTCCTAACAGCAAGTCAGCTATAAACCCCAATCATGATCCAGTCACTTTCCAGAAGCCACACCTATGAGCAAGTGAGACTCATGGGGGACCTCTACATATGAACCAAGACAATGGAGGCAGTGTCTTTGGGCACAGGCAATGGGGACCATGGCATGTGGAATGGCAAAGAAGACCTCTCTTCCTACTGGAGCAGGTCCTCAATCTACCAGCTGTTGAAGAGGACCACCCCACCTTTGTGGGTTCCACGTCTCTGTCCTTGGGGTTGTTGACACAGGAGAAAGTGCTCGCAGCGTAGCAGGGCAGGATGAAAACACAGAGGTCTCTGCTCTATCCCTGTGCCTCCTTTGGAAGAGCTTGGCTTCCCTCCTAGGGCCGTCACGACAGAGAACCATGGACTGGGCAGCCTGACCATGGTGTGACTCTCACAGTCCTGGAACTGAAGTCCAAGGTCGAGGTGTTGGTGAAGCTGGTCCCTCCTGAGGCCTTATTGGGCTTGTGGATGGTCGGCCTTCTTCTCCATGCCCCCCGTGGCCACCCTCTGTGTGTCTCTGCCTTAATCTCACCCTCCATTCCCTCTCCATAGTCTACATCTTCTGAGATGCCGCGGTCAGATGTTAACGTATAAGGATTTTTATTGCAGTCTTGGGGATTGAACCCAGGGCTTTCACACTGAGCCCAGGGCGATGTTGTTCACAGATCCAACACCCAGTGTGATTGGGTGTGGGTGAACAGGGGCCCTGGGCCATCGTTTGCTGCTGTCCGTCCTGGCCAGGCCTTGTTCCTCACCAGGGACAGCTGAGTGACCCCCGCCCCACAGCCCTAAAGCCATCTGGGAAACAAGCAAACTGAGTGTCCCAGCTTCTGAACCAGAGCTCAGAGAGGGGAGACCCCCGGGCCTGCACATCCTGCCGAGCAGGTAGACTGGAAGCGCAGCGTGAGGGGTGCGGGGACGCGGGTTTAGTACTGTCCACCCAGCTGGGTGTGGTTCTCTGCGTCTCCTTCCTTCTCCCACATTTTCCACACTCCTCTGTTTCTTCCAGGCATAACTGCGCATAAGCAAACTTGAAATTCAGAGTTGTACCCTGCTCAAATCCATCCCACGTAGATGGACCACACTGGAACGAAATCACGTCTGCAAAGCCCACCGCTGGAGCAGAAGCAGCTGTGAGTGGGTGGTGGGTGGGTTGCTGCGTCCGTTCCCCACCTCCTGGTGGGCCCTGGATGCCGCTATAACAAGGAGCCCTGAAGTGGGCAGATGGGAGGGCAGCGGGCTGTGTGTGTGCCGGGGGACGGGGTGCACACATGAACACCTGCACCTGTGCACATGCATGCGTGCGCACACAGACATGTATGTACACAGACACACACACACACACACACACACTGGATCTCCTCTGCTTCTCTCCCAATTACACCTCCCATGGCCCTGCTGCAGCCCTTCCTCGTGCTGTTATTTATTCTGTCTGCTCATAAGGTTTTCTCCACTTGCTGGCCATGCCCAGAGGGATGAGGCTCTTGACTTTTCAGGATAATACGAACCTGTCCGGAGATCCCAGACAGTGAAAACTGCAGACAGAGCCAGAAATATGGCCAGAGAGGAGTGGAGCATGGCCCAGGTATGGAGGCTGGGGTGATTAAAATGACCAATGTGTCAGACACAAAATAGTAGCTCCTGACAGCGATCCAGCATCCAGAATAAGGCCCCTTATATCACCGCAGGAAATGGGCAATTTTATGCCAACCGGGAGCAGTGCGTCTTGAGGTAATGGTGAGCATAATTCATGTCATTTGCACCAGGTGGACCTGCTTGCAAAGAGCTCAGGTTTCCTGGGCTTCTAGACTTGAAAGCCAGACCTTTAAAAAATATATTTAAAAGAATGCTAAAATATTAGCCTTGTTCTAAGGGAGATCAGGTGCCAGTGACAGTGGCTGGATTGACGGCCCCGGAGACAGAAGTTGTCTTCTTTGTGTCCAGATGGATCAGCCTAGACTGGGCTGCTGGTCCAGTGCCCTCCTCCTTCCCCCAACACATACACCTGTGCATACACACACGCACACACACACGCGCACACACATGCACACACACACCGCCTCCTTCTTGTTCCTGCTCTTTACTCCCAGGGTCTACAGCCATTGACATCTGCTAACCTGGACAGATGCCAGCACATGCCCAAGGTGACTCCAGGGCAGGGGAGCCAGATGCTGTTGGGCCAGGAGCCATCCCTGGAGTGTCCTCCGAGAGCCCCAGGGAACAGGGACTTCTGGCAGCCAATGCTACATCCCTGGAGAAGGCCTGGCTCCCCAGTGAAAGCGGTGAGGCTGTCTCCCCCAGAAGAAATTCAGAACCAGGGCTCTGCAAAGTGGTCTCAGAAAGAAGGACCCCAAAGATCTCTGTGGCACTGGGTTGCTTTGAAATTATTCCCATTGTTTCTTATTGCCCCATTTCTTTATGACGAGCATTCAAGGCAACCATGAAATCATAGATGCCAACTTTTAATTATGACCCTAAAGTCCACCAAATGGAAATAATCACCATGGTATATTTTGTCTCACTCTTTTCATTTTGTGTGTGTGTGTGTGTGGGTACCAGGAGTCGACCTCAGGACCTCGCGTTTGCCAGCAGGCTCTTGTGCCACTGAGCAATATCACCGGCCCCTTTTTTCCTTATGTGGGTATCAGGAGTCGAACTCAGGACCTCACGCTTGCCAGGGAGGCACTTATGCTGCTGAGCTATCTCACCGGCCCTTACTCTGTTTTCTACATATGCCTGTGCACCTCTGGGTAGTTTGTATATATCCACACACAAACACAGATACACACCTCGTTTATTGTTTTTGTGCCACAAATAATTTTGTAGTCAGCATTTTCCACTCGATACTCTGTTGGCTACATTTCCCTACATGGTGGAGACTAAAAATAGTTTTACCTCTAGCATCTTAGCTTTACTATTCCACTGTAACCATTTTCCCATTGGCGCACTTCTCAACCATGCTTTCAGTAGCTGCAGAATGCTCTGTCCTGTCTCCTTAAAGGGTCTCACCTGTTTGTGTACCCACCAGCCAAGTGCACAGCAATGTCTCATCCTGGCCACCTCAGCCCCGAGAGGGATTTTCTTTGTTTATTTGTTTTTGCCAATTTGCTAAGTGCAGAATAGCCGCTTCCTTTTCACTTATATCGCTGCTGACTCCCAAGAGTTTGCAGAACCTGGAGGAGCCCCTCTGTTGTTTTGTTCTGTTTTTGTGCTGTTGAGCACCAGCCCTTCCTCTCTCTCCAAAAGCAGGAGTGGCCGCTGGGCACCTGTGATGCTGGGCAGCCTGGAACAGCAGTACCTCCCATTCTACCAGGAGGCCCTGGGGCCCCTTTCTGCTCTCCGGCCGAGCGACCCAGGCCTCCTTGGCTCAGGTGGCCACCATTCTCTGTCACCTGGACTTAGGCAGCAGCTCCTCACTGGGGGCCATGTAAATGTGGCAGTCAGAGCTGCCTTCTCTGTCCTTGCGCCTGGATCATCTGTGTAAACCCAAATCTATTGCGTCTGTCACCTGCTGCCACCAGCCTCGCCTCCCTGATACAGAGGGATTTCCTCCACTTTACTACCAGGTTCTGCCCATCTGGTGCAGTCACCTCCCCCACTGCCTGTCCCGGTTGTCCCCACTGATCTGATCTGCCCTCAGCAGCCGTCCCTGTCTGCTCCCCACCAAGTCCCCAGACCGCACACATCTGCTAGGTGCTTAACCATTGCCGGCGAGTTGAGGAAGGAAGGGATGGGTTTCTGGTCCCTGAGGCACATACTGAACCGAGTTTTCTTCCCAGCACACAGCATCCCTACCCCCCACAGGGAAGTGGAACTGTAAGAGTTAGAACTTTTGTCTCAAGAGACCAGAGGCTTCTCCAAACTTCCTCAGGCCTGGGGCATAAATGGCACCTGCTCCTCTCCTCAGCCCAGATAAACAGAAAGAATATGCAGGCACTGGTCTGGGGAGGCTGGGGTCCCAGAGGGCTGGAGCGAGCTTGGAGCTGTCTGCTGTCTGATTGTGTCCCTGCCCCTCTGATCTTACTACTAAGACCCGTGCACACCTGGACGCACAGAGACTTGAGCAAAAGAGGCCCCTCCACCTCCTTGGAGCTGGCTTTCAATACAGCCTTTCCTTTACACCAAAATAAACGGCTTCCTTTGGCGTGCTCAGCAGCAAGCAAATAGATGTGAGCGTACAGACCTGAGTGGCCAGCAATGGTCCTAACCCCGGGACCTCAGAGTGTGGCTAATCTGGAAACAGATGCCCTGCAGATGGAATCAGCTAGGATGGGGATGAGGATGGAGGCTCTGCCCAGTGTGACCAATGCTCTTAAGAGAAATTGGAGATGGGCAGGGACATCATATCAGGGGACAGAGATTGGATGGTGCAGTTACAAGGCAAGGGATGCCAAGGACAGCAGCCTAAGACCAAGGAGAGCTGGGATGGAGTCATCCTCACAGCCTCCAGAGACCTGGAGAGCCCCTGCCCCCACCAGACCTTGGGCCAAAGCCCTCCTTATGGTTTATATCTTAATGTCCCCCAGAGCCCTGTGCGCTCAGAGTGGGGGCCTCTGGAGGGGGATTGGATCATGGAGGCCTACAGCTGACTTGCTGTTGGGAGATGGAGCCTGTTTGAAAGAAGCAGTCCCTGGGGGGTGACCTGGAAGGATTTGTCTACCTCTTCCTGTCCACAATGAGGGGAGCAGCTTTTCCTTCACCAGGCCCCTCTGCCAGGCCATGGGAACCGACTGGACATAGACTAAAAACATGACCCAAACAAACCTGAACTCCTTCAAGTCATGCATGTCGGGTATGGTGGCCCAGAAACAGGAAAGTGACTAAGACAGTCTTCCAGGGCTCCATGCAAAGAAATGCCTGCTGCACGAAGGCACCCGTGTGTGCTCCTTTATCAGGCAACCTCAGCAAAGCCCTGCACGCCACCCTTGCAGGGAGAAGGCGGCTGCAACTCCCAGGATGGGAGAAGAAGGAGAAGAAGGCAAACTCTGAGCCAGGTGTGGCGGCTCACCTGTAATCCTAGCACTTTGGGAGGCTGAGGCAGGAGGCTTACAAGTTCAAACCCACCTGGGCTACCTAGTAACTTAGTGAGACTCTGTCTCAAAATAAAAACTAACATGTGCTGGGGATGTAGCTCTGTGAAACAGCCCTAGATTCAATCCCCAGTATCAAAAAAAAAAAATTAATTTAAAAAAGGCGAACCTTGTGGCCAGGGTGAGGGTGGATCTCGAAGGGAAGTGTGCCCTGGCTGGCAGCCCAGGGCCATCTCCCTCCAGAAGGCCGAAGGGTCTGTCTCGTCTTCATCCGCCTGTTCAACAAAGACCGCTTGTCCCGGGCGAGATTGGCACTGGCCCAGCCTTGCCACAGGCGCTGCGTTGAAAGGGAGACGCTTTGTGCACCCCTGGGCCTGGCTTCCCAAGCCGGGAGCCGCGAGCTTATCTGGACCTCATGCATATGTATTTATGGGCATTTAAAGAGGCCCAATGCAGAAATGCATATTTAGCAGCTTCACACAATGTGTTTTATTGCCCGTGTAGGTCCTTTTGTAATATCCTCTGGAAATTCATATTAAAGGAGACTTCAAAACCAAATGACTGACCCGGCCAGCCCTTATGCTCCCTGTCTGTGAGGAGGTTTTATTTAATAACAAAGTGTCTTATTTAAAGTTGCACTTGGTGATGACATCGCCCGCGGAGTGCTAACGCATCCAGAATGCAATATCATATGTGTTATTGGCCGAAGCAACCACTGTGCCTCTATCAGACCAATTTCCCTTTTATGTTCCGGGTGCTTAAAAACTTTACAGGTTGCGGATGTCATTTTTTAGCAAGAGCTTGAAAACCCGGAAGGGCTTGTAAATCGCCTCTGAAACAGCTCCTCAGGATGAAAGTGGCAAATAGGCGTGCAAAGGTAGAGAGAAACGGTCTCTTACATCAGGGCAACACTGATGACCTCGGGGGCACAAGGGCTCCGAGGGCCCATGGGTGAGGGACAGATGTTGCTTCAGAGTGATCATCCAGAGCCGATACATAGGCAACATTGCTGGTGATTTGCTCTAGTCTTCCAATCTTGTGCCCAGCATAGGTGTTTGTTGAGTGCACCTATGATGGAGATAAGGAAGAGGATGAAGGGGAATGATTGCTTGGTCCAGGTCTTGGTATCTGTCTTGTCACAGAGGTTTTCTTGTTTGCCAGTTAACACACTGAATGACATTCCTGATGAAATTCCCAGCTTTCCTTAAAAATCTAGACATCCTGTGGTGTCAGGAATTCAGGGAAGATAGGGTACAACATGAAAAGGAGAGGGGTGGGAGTTGTAAAGATTTTCCAGAGCTTCTTCTCATATTCAGTCCAAGAAACTGTGGGTTCAAGTATGTGCCCCAAAAATTCATAGGCTGGAGCCCCAACCCCTAAGGGGGCTGTACTTAGAGTAAAGAAGTAACTGAGGTTAAATGATGGATGAGGGTGGGGCCCAGCTCCAGTGGAATTAGTGCCCTCTTAAGAAGACACACCAGAGAGTGCTGCCCCTCCCACCCAGAGGAAGGGGCCCACACCAAGAAGGGCCCCGAGAACACTGTGGGAAGCCATCTTCTGCAAGCCAGGGTGTCCACGTGACCTTGAGCCCCCAGCCTGCAGATCACAAGAGCTGTGGTTTTCCCTAAACCCTCCAAACTGCAGCAAGTGGTCCTCCAAGGGGACCGTACACAGGGCCAGGCCCACTGCTCTTGGGAGCCCACCTCCGTGGGGCCTGCTTTAATCCTACCACCTGGCAGCATGTGTGACTGACCTTGAGCTCAGGGACCTCATCCACAGGGACCTGCCAACACTCAGGCATCACCAGGACAGACAGAGGTGGGAAGGGATTTTCTGGGTGCAGCCTGACTTAGCGCCTTATCTCCTCTCCCCACTCATGTGCTCACATTTCTCCATGCTTGATTTAATACAAGAGGAGGCTGCATGCAGCAAGTGCCCTTTCCTCCCCAGGAGGAAGAGTTTATTTAAGCCCAGTGAGTCCAAAAGTCAACAAGGAAGAACACGGAGCAGAAAGGGCAGGAGGCCACAAGCCCATCCACGGCACACGGTGCATGTGATTGTGCTGGAAAGCGCGGGCCACAGTGGGTCCGGGATAGTGAAGGACATCTCTGACTTGCCCTCTGTGCTTGCTGGCTGGGTCTTAAAAATGCAGAATCCACTCTGTAAGTCTGGCCTCCCTGACCTGCATGCCAGAGAGCAGAGAGAACAAAGTGATCATAACAGCAGCCCCTGCCATGTGCAGTCTTTACTTGCTCTGACACCAGCTCTCTGACCCCTTTGAGCTTAGGGTTCTGGATGAATTCTGCAGACCACTGGTTCTGGAACCACTTGGATGCAGCAGCATCTGACCTGCTGGTACTAAGCCACAGGGTAGGGAGTCGTGGTTAGCATCAGTACCGCCATCTTAACACCAGTGTTGAGTCACCAGACTGTCTGAGCGAAGAACCCTATGGTCTAATGAAAATTATGCCTGGCCTGTGTCTTTATTTCCTGGCAGAGAGCTTCAAAAGCTCTTGGAATATCCTAATAATGTGTCTTTTTCATGTTAATGGAGTGACTCAAGGTGATCCCTAGAGAGCTAGGATGCAGGCTGGTCACCAGGAAATCCGACTTCACATGTGAGGGGGCATGAGGTGAGATAATTCAATCATGTTTCCAGTGACTTAGTCAATCACCTCATGAAACTTCTTCCTGTGGAGGCTCAGCGGAGCTTCCTGGCTGCAGACGGGGGTGCCAGGCAATGACACACTGCAGTTCCCTGGCTTCATGGTGTGTTTTGTGTTACTTTAACACAATCTCCAAGGCCATGTGCTTTATAAAGAAAGGAGCTTTCTTTGGCTTATAGTTTTGTTGGCAGGAAAGTCTAAACTGCATGGTACTGGCATTTATCTAGGGTCCTGTGGCTGTGTCACAACATGGCAGACGGCATGAGAGTGTAAACAAGGGAGACCACGTGACCCTGACCCCAGTGGGCACAGAGAGGCCTGGCTTGCTCTTGTAACAGCCCACTCTGGTGGGAAGTGACCCACTCCTGTGAGACTGAACCCACTACAAGAGACCAACATTGACACCTCCACGAGGGTGGGAAGGACCCTGTCCACTTCATCAGACCCTAGCTCTGGGCTCAATGCCACTATACTGGGGACCAAGGCTCCAAGTCCAAACTACTTCCAAATATGGGATGCTGGGAGAAGGTAGGAGAGCTTTCTGCTCCCTCCCACTCCTCATCCTGTGACTATTCCCAAGGGCACCCTTTGTCGTAACACTGTAGAATAGCACTTTCCTGAATTCTCTGAATTATGTTAATTCTAGTGAATTATCAACCCTGGAGAGGGGGCTGCAGAAGTCCTTAAATTCATGCCAGCTTTTTGGGAGCGTGACAGACTGGGGACTCCTCTGGACCCGGTATATGGGATGAGTCAGTTTTGTGGAGGATGTAGCCCTTTCCCTGTGGAGTCCCCTGCTAACTCTGGGTGGCATCCGAAGTACTGAGTGGAGGCAGAAGACACTTGGTATGATTTAATACAAACTGTCCCCCAAGGGCTCATGCATTCAGAGGTTGGGCTTTGGAAGATGACTGGACTGTGAGGGTGCTGTACTCATCAGTGTATCAGTCCACTGATAAATCCATAGCTGAATGTGCTGTTAGGAGGTGGGACCTCATCAGGAGAGGCAGGTCACTTGGGGTATGATCTGGAATCGTGTATCTCCCTCCATGGCTCCTCCCTTCTCACTCTGCTTCTTGAATCCCATGAGGTAAGCAGTTTTCCTTCACCAGACCCTTCCACTGTGCCATTTCTGCCTTGAGGTCAGCTGGCCATGGACTGAAAATGTGAACTGAAATAAACCTATCTTCCTCTAAATTGTGATGTCAGATATTGTGTCTCAGCGACAAGGAAAGTGACTAAGATAGATTCTGGTGCCAGAGAAGTGGGGTTGTTGCTGTGACTATAGCTGACCATGTAGTTCAGAAGCCTTTGGAAATGTCTTGGGGGAGGAGTTTAGAAGGGTTTAAAGATGCTGACTAGAAGAGTCCTAGCATGCTGTATGCTGAGCTTGTTAGGAGACTCTGGTCAGAGCTTAAAAGAACAGAATGTTAATAGAAATGTGCATAGTACAGACCAGGATCAGAAAGTTTCAGTTGAAAACAAAGACTCCATTGGCAGCTAGACTTGAGGCCATGTGTGTTATGCCCTGGCAGAAAATTTATCTACATTTTCCTCATGATCTGAGACTCTGTGGGAGACTAAGTGCAGCAGATTAATCTAGCTGAGGAAATTTCAAAGCAGCCCAAAGTTCGGGCCAAAGGATGGGTACTGCTGGCTGCATTTAGTCAGATCTACAGTGAAAATCAGGAGCAAATATTAGAACCAAATGATGTAAAAGTTTTCAGTTTCAACAGACATTGCTTGCAAAGTAGGGGCCATGGAGAGCACAGTTGAAAAGATTAGCACTGGACTAGCAAAAGAAGCCAAGTAATTTGCATCAAGACAATAGGAAAAATGGCATGAGGGCATCTCAAGAGTCAGCAAGCCCTTACCCATTGAAGGCTCACAGGCATGAAACTGTAAAGCTTCCATTTGAGAAGAGAGTCCTTGGGCCACCTGCTTGAAAAGGGCTGCCTAGGTATTTGGTCCCTGGGATTTGGTACACAGTGCTCCACCATCCATGCACTCAGAAGCCTCTGCAGCCATGGCCCAAAGGGGTCTGGCTACTGCTCAAACTGGTGGTAGACCTTGGCATCAACCATGTGGTGCTGGTTTTACAGATTTCAGGCTTGCTTTGGTCCCATTTCTTTCTATTCCTCTATTGACCCTTTTTGGAATGGAAATATTTACACTGTGCCATTGTTTTTATGCAGTGTTTAACTTTCTTTTTTATTTTTGTTGGGGCTCATAGCTAAGAGTTTGCTTTGAGTTTTAGAAGACACTTTGGACGTGACCTTCAGCAATGCTGGAACTGTTAAAACTTTGGCAACTTTTTGAGATGGACTAGCTGCATTTTACACAAAGTGATGGACATGAGGCTTTTGGGAGCCAGGGTAGAATGTTATGTTTTATATCTAGATGTCCCCAAATAGCTCATATCTTCAGAGTTTGGGCTTTGGGAAGGTGATTGGATCATGGAGTGCTGTACTCATCAGTGGATAAATCCTAGCTGAATGTGCTCTTAGGAGACTGGGCCTGGTCAGAAGAGGCCTATCACTGGGGGGCATGACCTGGAAGGGTTTATCTCCCTCTTCGCTCCTCCCTTCTCTCTCTGCTTCCTGGCTGTCATGGGGTGAGCAGCTTTCCTCCACAGGGTCTTTCTACCATACCATTTCTACCCTGAAGCCAGCTAACTATGGACTCAAATGTGAGTCAATCTTCCTTTAAATTGTGCATATCAGGTATTGTGTCTCAGCAACAAGGAAAATGACCAAGACAAATTTCAAGGACAAAGGAAGGAATAACTGCTGGGGGCAGAAATCCAATGGGAATTTTGCTCATGTTAGGGTTGCTACTGTTCCACATGGGATTTTCACTTTGCAGAGAGGGTTGCTTTGTCTCTGTCACTATGGCCCCTGGTCCTTGTGTCTCCCTGTATTAATTAGCTTTCCCATCACTGGGACACAATTCTTCACACCCACAACCTAAAGGAGGAGAGGTTTAATCTGGCTGACAGTTTCAGGTATACAGTCCATGGTCAGCTGGCCCCAAGGGAGGAACAACATGGTGGAAGGGCATGGCAGAGCAAAGTTACCCAGTTCATGGTGGCCCTAAAGCAAAGCAGAGGAACAGTGCCCAGAGAGAATGGGGTCAGGGACCCAATACAGTACCCAAGGTTATGCCTCCATGACCCACCCAGGCACACCCAGAACTGTGCCTTGTAAATCCCCTACGTGGTTCCCAAGCCAATCTAGTTGACACTTAAGCTTAACCATTGTGCCCCTGCTGTCTGAGTTGTGCTATTGAAGAGAAGTGAGAAAGTCCTCATACCTTCCTCCCAAAGAAACAGCTTCTGGAAACCTGTTCTACCACTGAAGGCAGCTGGTGGGACAAAGAGATATTGTCTGTGCCCACAGCCTGTGGCACTTAGGGAGCTTTGAGTACCATGTTGTCTGTGGGGGTCGGATCTTGAAGACATTTGTCTCTGGGGATTTCAGTAGTCCAGAATGTGAGTGCTTGCCTGACAATTTCTTCTGGAATTTTAAAGAACAAAACCCATAAACACAGTGCCCAGGCAGTGGATGGGGAGATGCTTAGACCTGGGTGTCACCTATTGGTGACACCAAACAGAAGAAAGGAGTCCTCCTTCTGAGAGCCATCTCATGGTACAGGGCTTAGGGGTGAGGATTGTGACTTTTGCAGTCACCCAGCTTCAGACTCCAGCTCTGCCACCTGCTCAGTGAGCTGAGGCCCCTTCTTACCTCCAGTCCTTGCTGGCGGCTCATCGTAATGAGGTCAAGCATTGGGTGACACACCACGGGACACCTCTCAGAACCTGGCCTGGTGTCTCATGACCATTGCCACAGTGTGGCAATTATTCTGTGCGTGTGTTTAAATCAGGAAGGCCAGATGGCAGCCTCACTCTGAACCTCAGCATTCAGGGACAGAATCTGTGACTGAAATACAGAAGCCAGGGTACATGGAAGAAGTGGCCCTGCACACCCCTGAACCACTTCCCTGTGCCGGCAGACTTGAGGTCATCCATCAAGCTTATGCAGGCCAAGTCTGCATGGGCACGCCCAGCACAGTGCCCCTCGGAGCAGCAAGGTGTTATTTACAGTCCATAAGAGCCATGCAGGTGGGCCACAGCTGCAGGTGCAGCCTTCCCTGGCATCCCCTAGTCCTGCCCCCTCTTCCTGGGCCACATCTCACCATTGTACCCCTTGTGCCTCATCTGCTGGTGCAGCCTGGCTTCCTGCCCTCTAGACCACCACCTGAGGCTTCCCGGAAGTACAGTGCAGGCCATCCAGTGAGTAAATCGAACCAACATTTTCATAGTCATCAGGGAGGAGCATCTAATTCTTTTTTTTTTTTTTTTTTTTTTTTGTGGGTACTGGGGGGACGACCTCAGGACCTCGCACGCCAACAGGCACCCGAGCCGCTGAGCGATATCACCGGCCCCTTTTTCGTATGTGGGATCCGGGAGTCGAACTCGGGCCTTCGCGCTTGCAAGGCAGGCGCTTAAGCCGCTGAGCCGTCTCACCGGCCCCTAATTCTTTACTACACCAATAAATTCTGTGTCTGATTTATCTTCCATCAGGCCAGCATTAATATTAAAAACCTCTATGAATCGTAAATCTGTCGTACATCAAGAAAAGCAGCACCACGCAGTTGAAAGAAGCCCTCATTAGCAGAGGCAGAATTAATCCTTGGAGGACCCTCCTTGATGGCCAGACAGACCATTTATAGTCTCATTGTCATAACTGGCCGCACTGTGGCAGTGGGTCAGCATTCAGAATCTAAATCGCCCCGCACCGGGCCATGGTTTCCCTCTGCTAGGTAAGTTGGAGATGCAGGGCAGCATCTTGAGCCACGTGAGGAGCAGGAGCCTGGGAAGGGGCTCCGTGAAGCAGCTCCTGGTGCTGGCTAGTGGGGTTGAGGGTCTCCCTGGTCACTTGCAACTAGCCAAAAATCACAGCCAGACCCTACACCACACACACGTGTCAGAAGGCTGCTGTCTATCAAGGCTGTGGCCTGTGGAGTGGACATTTCCCTGGCTGTGGAAAGAGAAACCAAGCCAAGCCCTCCCAACTCAGGACCCAGAACAAAGATGCCCATGGTGGCCCAGAGAAGCATCTGGTCTTGGGGAATGTTCATGGCAGGGTTTCTGGTGCCGGCAGATCTTCACATTGACTATGGGAACACCTCAAGCCTTCCAGACTGACTGACAGCGGGGAGTGGTGGGCACCTGGGGTGGGGGCGGCCCTGGCTCTCTCTGGGCATCACGAGAGGGCTAAATCTCAGTATCAAGCTGGAAAGACAGCAACCTTCCCTGGGATGGCCACCTTGCCCCTGCAGATCTGGGACCTTTCTTGAGAGCAGCCCTCTGTGTTGTACAAAGTCAGTTGTGTGATTAAGGAGGAGACTTTGTCCCAGCTCACACAGGTATAGAAAGCCTTGTTCTGTCTGCTGCATGTTGCTGTGGTCTAAATGCTTGTGACCTCCCAAAATTGCTATGCTGAAATCCTAACCCAAGGTGGTGGTGTTTAGAGATGCAGCCTTCTGGAAGTGATTAGCTCACGAGGGTGGGGCCATCGTGCTGGGATTAGTGCCCTTATAAAGCAATCATAGATAGAATTTGTCCTTTCTATCATGTGAGGACACAGTAAGAAGGCACCATCTATGAGCCAGGAAACTGAAACTGCTTCTGCCTGGACCTTGGACTTCTGGTCTCCCGAGCTCGGAGAAAGGCATTTCAACTGTTTACAATCTACTCAGTGGATGTTCTGTTATAGTTGCATGGACAGAGTAAGACATTATCAGAAAACCCTAAAGAAATCATTATTATCCTTCTAGGTCAAGCCAGGCGAGGCTCCTGCACTCTGTGCATTATCTTTGTGTATATATAAACCTCTGCACAAGCATAGACCTTTTAAAAGCATAGTGTAAAATGAATAGCCGTTCACTGTTACACATTTTCTTTTTTTAACAGGGGTTCTTAACCAGGGATGCCTCCATGGGTGCCCACAGTGATGTATATATGCACATGGGTGTGTAGTGTGCACCTATGGGCCTCCACACATTTTCATGGAGTGATTTCATCTTTTATTAGACAATCAAAGATCCTTAGTGCTGAGACTTCTGGCCAGTTTAGCTCATGGATGGTGTACCAGTCAGGGTTTTACTAGAGAAACAGATATAACACAAGATATACAAATGTATAAGAAATTACAAGATTGGCTTACAATGGTCAGCCACAGAGTCGGATGAGGAAGTGTGCAGAGGGTGTCTGCACACTGGAGACCGAAGGATTCAGTCCAAGGTTTGGAGTTCCCTGCGGTGTTCCATGCAAGTCCGTATCAGGAGGCCGATGGGTCTGCAATGGAAGGCTGAAGGATCCAAGGTGGAGCCGAAGGGTCTGTGCTAGAAGCCAGGAGATGATGTCCAAGATGACAGCAAAGACTGGAGCTCCTCTGAAGAATGGGAACCCATCTGTCCTTCCTCATTTCCCTTTTAAACCATCCAGGTGATGAGCCACTCTAGGGTGGGTCTTCTACACCCTAGGGTGTAGAATTGCTGAGCCAATTTAGTTTAGCTTCTAAACTTCTGAAGTTGACACAATAAATCAACCACTACCGATAGTATGTGGAAGGCTGCTATTATGGTTTAGATCCAAAATGTCCCCAGAAGTCTTATGTGTGTGGAAGGTGATTGATGCACAGGGGTGCTATGCTCATTGGTGGATTAATGAGTTCAGAGCTGAGTGTGCTGTTAGTAAGTGGGTCCTAGTCAGAAGAGGTGGGTTACTGGATATGGGTCATTGGACATAACCTAGAGGGTGTATTTTGTCCCTAGGTGTGCCATGTGCTGTTTCCTGGCTGCCATGAGGTGAGATGCTTTCCTCCACCAGGTCCTTCTGCCACGCTGTTTCTGTCTTGGAACTGGCTGACCATGGACTGAACCCACTACCACTGTGAGCCAAAAAAATACCCTCTCCTCCTTTAAATTGCAAGTGTTGGAGGTTTGGCCTAGCGACAAGGAAAGTGAATATTATAGCTCTTTATTCATAGATTAAATATAAGGAAGAAATTGCTGAACACCATCTAGGGTCAAAACTAAGAAAGAGCAATCCCCAGGTCAGACATGAAGGTAAAGCCACCAGAAGCAAAGGGGAAGTGGGGTCAAGGCCTGCTGGACCTTGGGACCTGGGTCTGAGGGTGGGACCTTCAGCATCACAAGGGAGCCGCTGAACCTTGGCATTGTGGAGATGGAATGGGGCTCTCATAGCAGGCCTGGAGTCCACCTGGCTCAGAGTGAAGGAGAACCAGAGAGGAAAACTGTCACCGATAAGATACGAAAACCCCAGTCTTGTCATGTGGGACATGGCTCTGAAATTCACTCTTGGTTCTGCAGCAGGAACCCAGGCTGAGAAACTGATAGAACTTTTGTCAGGAGTTGAGTAAGAGAGGGGTTTGCTTGTCTTATAGAACCAAAGATCCCAGATGGACAGCCTTGGTGGCAGCCCTCAGTCACTGAATACCTGGCAGGATACAAGGGCCGTGCCAGAGTCCTGTCCTCACTTGCCATGCACTGGGTCCAGCTGCTGGCCAGAGGTAGCTGCAGAGTCTGGGAAGAAGCATTATCCCAGCACTGATTGCCACTCAGTGGAAACCAGGCCTGTGGTAAGGACAGCAGCAAGAAGGGACGCAGAAGGGAAGGCTGTGAACGCGACCCTCGGGAAGAGCAGCATGATTTATGACCAGCAGGCTCAACCGCAGCAAGTCAACATCCAGCCGCAAGGAAAATAGGAAAGGAGAATGGGATTTTAAAGTGACTAATATCGAACGTCCAGGAGATCTCAGGAGGTGTAGGGGACCAAGAAAATAGACAAAATAGTAACAGGCAGATCTGCCACCGTCCAAACGTGCCTCAGGAGCCAGACCCAGCAGATCAGAGGTGGCTGGGACTTTCCTTGTTGCTGGATGCTAACTGTGCTGCCACTGAGCTGCAGGAGGAAGGGCCTGGGGATAAGTGCTGCCTCGGTGACAACCGTTGATGTGGGACGTGGTCCTGTGTGGGTAGCTGTGGCAGCAGGGGCAGGGGCAAGGTGTGAGCACTGTGGCCAGGTCACCCCAGACCTGGTCTGCAGAGGCAGACAGAGCCACATGTCCTCTGCAGAGCTTGCCGCAGTTAGCCCTCTGAGGACCTGGAGCCTGGGGTGCTCACATGACCCAATCCGGAGCAGACGTGTCCAAGAAGAGGTGGACCACAGGCCCAGGCTCACAAGGTGCCTCCACTGCTGCTGGGGCGTCAGACCAGGGCTCAGCCACTGGACATGGTCCTGATTTTGGGCTTCTCAGCCTGCAGGAGGAAAGTGCTCTGGACCCTCAAGAGTGAGCAACGCCCATCACATCAGCCTCTCGGCTCCATGCGCCTACTTCATCCTTGTCCTGCTGCAGGGGTTTGCATTTCAGACTAAGAAGGAATCCTGCAAGGAGCAGCTGCAGTTTGGGCAGCAAGAAGAGGAGGGACCCTGGGTTCACAAAGCCCCCCAGGTCCCTGCCTTGTCTCCAGCCTCTCCTCTGTCCCCAGCTCATCTCCTGGCATCTCTCCCCTCCAGCCAGGCAGTCTGCTGGGCCTGCACCCCCCACACTATCCCGCAGGTGGCTGCTGGGGTCAAGGGATCAGAAGCCAAGGCTCTTTGCTGAGCCTCTGGCCCCGCCTCCTTCCTGACCTGGCAGGGTCCACCACTCAACTCTTGGCCCCCAGACACAAGCCAGCCCTGTCCATGGCCTTGGGAAATCCATGGAAACCAAGCTGGTGCCAATCCCTGTCCACCTGGAGCCCACGAAGGGTGGGAGCTGCCCTTGCCAATGTGGGGTGCTGAGCACCACAAAGTAGGGGTGTGGAGGGTGAGATGTGGTGCCAAGGCTGTCTTACTGATGCACAAGGATATGTCCAGGCCATAAGAAGACACATTTTTGAGGTGCAGGGTACCCCATCTATGGTGCTCTGTCACATGAGGGCTAGGCCAGCCTGCTTGCAAGGCGTTAGAAGAAACCTAGCAGCCACGCATCATAGAATCTCTGGGGCATCTACTCTCCCTTGCCTGACTCATCCTGATGCCCCAGGACCTCTTGCCAGCTGCAGAGGGCAAGAGGGGAGTAACCGGCATTGGGGCTGAGCCCAGCTGGTGGCCAGAGCCTCCCTGACCCGAAAGGTGAGCTCTGGGGAGGCAACCACCAAGACCAAATGAATTGAGACTGTGCCCACTTGGGGACTGTCCCCTTCCCAGGACCAAAGGCACCCAGAGATGTCTCCTGCACCTTGATGGCATTCTGAGTGCCTGTCCCCGGGCATGTGGCAAAGGAGCTGTGGGCTGCGGGTGAGCTGCACCCCAAAGACCTCAGCCCACCCCCCACGAAAGGACGTTCCCACTTGTGGCTTACACCCCACTGCTCTAAAACCCACTCTCTTCACTGCACACACGTGTGTTGGTAACCACATCTGCGCTGTCGCATTTCCCCTCTGACTCTGCCTAGCACATGAGGCGTCAACTCAGCACAGGGATTGGCTCTGCCTTTCCTCTCTGCCTGTGGAAGCCACTTGAAAAGTGATTTACAGAAAGATGAAGAGGAGCGGGTCAAATGCCGCAGAGAGAGCCTAGGTCGAAGGGTGCCACCCCCACCTCCAGAAGATGGGTCCCAGGAGGCTCAGTGTCATGGCAGGGCAGAGCGTGGGCACCAGAGAGCAAAGCCAAGCTCTCCTGCAAAATGCGTCATTCAGAGGATGCACACCACCCCCCCTTGTTCCTCCCACCCTCAAAGCTAGAACATCTCCTTTGAACCACGTCCCTGAGCGAGGAGTGGCGCGTGGGTCACAGGCTACTCCACTTTCTCTCTCTACCCTCAGGAGTGGGCTTTCTTGGGGTGCTGGGGGGACAGGGACATCACCCATGACCTGCTCCCAGGCCCAGTTAGCAATGTCTCAAGTCACCCAGGGAGAGTGGAGCTGATGGTTTGTTTCTCCGTGAGGCTGGGGCCCACCTGTGTCCACAGGTGTCTGGGGTGACGATGGAGTTCTGAACGTGTCCCTGCACCAGGCAGGTGCACATCTTCCCACCTCGGCACTCTGCTTTGTGTGACACACAGGGACAGGGCCCTCCCCGTGCCGTCTTGGTTGGGTGTCACAGCTGTGAGAGAGCCAGGGTGACGGAGGCCTTGGAAAGCTGTCTGAAGCCAGGAACTGAAAGTGCAAACTATCATTACTGTTGTCAGCACTGTTAATCCTCCCATGGGGACATCAGGGGTCCCGGACAGAGAGCAGAATGCAGAGGTATGATTAGCTAAATTTAGCCCAAGACACAAAAGTCGGAGGCTTTGAGCTTCGCCTGGCTTTGACAGATGATGAGCTTGGAACTGCTGCCAATCTTTTGATTTCATTCCCTTGGTGGCCTAAGGAGTCGCGAGAGAATTGCTTTCAGACTAGGATCTTCGGTGTATGCCTGGTGCACATTTCCATGAGGCTGCAGTGCGTGCTTTATTACACTTCTTTGAAATACAGTGCTTTGATTTCAGGGCAAGAATGTTTTTTATGCCTTCAAAATGCTGTGCAAGTGAAGCCCAAGGAGGAAGCCTCTGATGAGGTCCAGGCAGGAGCCATGGCACCCACCCATCCCCAAGCAGACGTTTTGGCTCGCAAATCCACAGCAACCACAAGAAACCAGGTGTGTGGGTTTCCTCAGAGCTGCTATAACAAACACTGGGTGCTCCAAACAATGGACGCTTATTTTCTTGTAGTTCTCCAGTCCAGAAGTACAAGATCAAAGTGTGGACAGGGATGAATGGGTTCCTCTGAGGCCTCTGCCCTTCGTATCCTCTCCCTGTGTCCTCATATGGTCACCCTCCTCGTGTGCCTATGTCCTAATGTCCTCTTTTCACAAGGACACCAGTCCTTCTCAATTAGGATCCACTCTACCCACTTCATTTTAACTTAATCACCCTTTTAAAGCCCCTGTCTCCAAAGATAATTACATTCTTAGGGAAGGGGGTTAGGGCTTCGGTGTATAAATCTGGGGGATGGCGGAATTCGGCCATAGTACAAGTGTCCTGCGGAGACAAAGCACAGGGGGAGGTGAGTGTCCCTCCCTGGCCAGCAGCATGGAGACCATAGAAGCCCCCCTCCCAGTTCTGGTAGTCACCGGCTGGATGGTGACATCCAAGCAGGAACATCGGCGTGCGTTTTGATGGTTTCTTCCTCCCACATGGTGTAAACAGCAGGTTCTCCTGCAAGGAGGAATCGCCTATTATCTTGGAAGTGTGTGATCAGCTTGCCAGGAGGCTCTGATACAAGGCCTCCTCCTCCTCCTTAGGACCCGTGAGGGTGGCGGCACAGGTGCAATCAGGAGTCTGGAGGCAGCGGCGACGGGGAGGCCACCCACCCCGAGAGCCAGTCGTGAACAAAGGCAGCTACTATACCACGAGGTCATTTGCAGCGAAAACCAGGCTTTCTTTTCTATGAGTTAACTTTTCTCCTTCCTTGCCTGCTGGGCCACTGGAAGGAACAAGCCTATGTGATGACTCCCTGGGCAGTGCCATCCTGCACAAGGGCGTGCGTGGTGTGAGAGCACCGTGTGCTGTCCCTGCAGATGGACCTCAGCAGCATCCCCCTCCCCAGTGCACCGACCCCCACCCCCTGGAGGCTGCGACCTCCTGCAGACATTAAACGACGCTCACAGCAACACCAATGGATGGCCCCGTGCAACCAGGACCTGAGTCTGGCGTGTAAAGGAAGGAATTGTCGGGAGAAGTCAGCCACTTACCCATTTTAACCTGTGAGGCTCCATTTAGCCAATGAATCTTATTTATAAAAGGACAAGCAAACAATTTAGCTTTATGTGGCTTCAGTTTGATCATTTTTCTGCGGTTAACAGATAGGGTCATTTTTCCTGATAATTAAGACTCTTCTAGTCAATAAGATCCTGCTATTAAGCTGCACTAACGCCGGCATAGCACCCGCAGCTGTCTCCACTGCCCGGGCGGGGACTCTCGCCCTTTATGGGAGAAGTTCAAGTGCAGCTTTGGTGACACCTTCAGCCTCATTAAACACCACATCATTATAAATCACAGGCTCCAGTTTTCTCAAGCAGCTGGAGGAAGAGGGGAGTTTGCAGAGCCTTTTTTGTCACTGCAGGGAAGGGACGCATGTAGACAATTGTTTTAGTAGAACCCAGAGCTCCTTATGCAGAACAACATCCTCTAAGCCCTATGGATGAACCTCCGATGCCCCTCGGTTAATGTCAGGTTGATGTTCTTGGCAAGCCCGGTAGGAGTGGAAAACATCATAAATCAAATGCGCATTTGATGTAGCTGATCTAGGGCAGGTCCTCGCTCAGAAGCAGGGTGCACTGGCACAGCAGGAGGGCACAGCGTATCACCAGCTCCAGAGATCAAACTTCCAGATTCCAAGTAGGGTTTCTACTGAATGCGGAGTGGAAAAGTTGCAAGTCAAACCATAGTACATAGGAACCATCTGTATTCCTCTCCTGCTGCTCCAGCCGTCTGACCCTGGGCACATGGATCCCCTCGCCCTCCTCAGGACCCTTTGAAAGCCTCCTCTGTGTGTGCCACGCTTCAAGTATCCTCCTCCCTCCTTCCTCCCTCTTCCCCCTTCTGTCCTGTCCTGACACTTTCCAAGATGCTCCGGGATCAGACATGGACCGAGGTGGACTTGAGCCCTAGGGAGAGGGGGAGGGAGAGGGAGGGGATTCTAATGGGGCTCTGGACAGCACAGAGACTGTGGAAATGGTTGGCCTTGAGTCTGTGTCTGGCTGTGACACCTTGAGAAATAAATCCTTCTTCAGATTGTTCAGCAGCATGGAGACCCCTTTCACTGTTGTGTGCCCATTGCCACCAGCCATCCCCAGAGCTGCGTCAGCAACCCTAAGCAGAACTATGCACCCAAAAAACGTGAACATCCTGCTCCTTGCCCATCACAGCTCCTGACACCACTTCCTACTTCCTGTCTCTGTGACTCGCACATGGGTCACACAGTATCTGTCTTTTCTGTGACAGGCTCATTCACACAGCAGCTCTTCTTCATCCACGTTGAAGCCTGTGTCACAATTCCCCTTTACTAGAGGCTAAATGGGATTCCTGGGCTGGGTACCAGCCCCCCACCATAGGCATATGTGTGGCTTCCACTGTCTCCTGTTGCACATAGTGTCACCCTGCACATGGGCATGCGAGTACTCACCTCGGAAATGCAGCTCCCTCCTCTGCAACAGCTGGGGCACTGTGCCAATGTGTCGTAAGCAGTGTGGAGCACAGCGAAGAGCAGTGTGGCGTCCTCAGTCGACAGCCCTTGCTGTGTGCCCAGGGGAGGATCAGCAGAGGGGTCAAAGGAGGCCAAAGGAGACTCTGGAGCTGAGTTCTGGTGGGAAAGGTGGCACTGAGACAAGGAGAGGAGCATCCCCTGTCCCTGGGGAAGTTGTTGGAGCAGGAAGCACAGGTGTGGAGTGATACAAAGTGGTTAGGCCATAGGGCCACTGAGGGGCACCAATGAGGGAAGGGAAAGCGGAGCTCTGGGCATCGGGTTAGGTAGTTTGCTTGTGTTTGGGGAGGAAGAGCAAGCGGTGCAGTTATTCCGGGGGCCTAGTCTAGTGGTGTGTGATGTGACCAAACAGCAGTCCCAGGGGAGGAGGAGGATGTTAATAACTGGGAAGAATGGAAGAAGGAATGTCACTTAGGAAGTTACTTTTAGGGGGAGACTCAAAGCTGGTCTGAGTAAGGGAGAAACTATATCATTCAGCTACTGCTGAGTAATAAGCAATCACAAACATCTCACGAGGGATAAGACTGAGTGTTTGTCCCTTGGGCATTTCCAGATCATAGAAGCTGAGCTGCATGGTGATTCCTGCGGTCTTGGCCTCGGGCTGTACTGGGAGCTGGGCCACCCCATTTGCATCCATCCTGGGGCCCAAACTGACAGGGGGACACTCTTATCACCGCAGTGACACATGAAAGCACATGAGTCCTTTCAATACCTGGGCTTGGGAGGAACACACGTCATATCTACCCCGAACCACTGGCCAAACAATGGCACATGACCAGCCAGAGACAAGGGATAGCATGGCTATGGTTTTCATATCTCCCCCAGAACTCAGGCTGGAATGTCATTGCTGTTATGCAGCATTAGGAGGTGGACCTTCAAGAGGAGATGAGATCAGGAGGGCACTGGGTTTGTTCTTGTAGGAGCGGGCTCCTGGTAAGAATGGTTCAGCCCAATTTCCTCCTTTGCCTTGTTATGACACAGCAAGAAGGCCCTGGTTAGCTGCAGGCATCATGTTCTTGAGATCTCTCCAGAGCTGTAAGAATCAATCTCTGTTCTGTATAATCCATCCAGTCTCAGGTATTCTGTTATCGTAGCAGACAATGACGAACATAGTGTTCTTTTTTTGAACTAGAAGAAATGGTGAAGTCCATGGCACAGGGCATGGATGCAGAGAGAGAGATGGAGGATGGGTGTCATGGTTCATATCTAGATGTCCCTTCAAAGTCTCATGTGCTCATAGGTGGGGCTTTTGAGAGATGGCTGGATCATGGGTGTGTGACACTGGATTATGGGTGTGATAACTGGATTAGTCCACTGATTGGGTTAGCATCATTCTGGGTGTGGATAATAGGAAGGCCCACCCTGGGTGTGGGTGGCACCAACCAATAAACTTGCAGCCTGGATGAAATAAAAAGGAAAGGAAGCCTCGCTGTATCCTGCCTCCTGTCTGCCCTGCCATGGACTGTTTCTCCTGTTCCATGTCCCTCTGCCATGCCGCCCTGCCTTGGAGCTGCTGAGTATGGACTGAAACCTCTACAAACTCTGAGCTTTCCTCCTTTAACTTGTGGGTGTCAGGTATTTTGTCCCAGCAATGATAAAGTAACTAAAACAGTGGGGCTGAGATTTCAGTACACAGCAGATACTCTGGCCACACATACTCTTTGCTAAGCAATGGGCTCTTCTGCATTTCACTTGTTATCCTTAAGGGAAAGTAGTACCTGGGGACACTGCTGAGCCTCCCCACACACATGGTAGATATGCACTGAAGAGCCTATGTTTTAAGTGTCTAGTTGGATGGTTCTTGACAAAGGGACAAATATATGCACTGATGTTTAGTGTGTGTACACCACCCCACTGGAGATATCAAGCATCTCCATCACCCCAGGAATTTCTCCAGCCACTTTCCTGTCCGTCCCCCAGGCCCCATCGCAAGGGCTGTTCTGGTTTCAATTGCTGTGGAGTTTTGCCTGTTCCACAGTTTCGTACAGACAGAACTGCTTAGCGCGTGTGCCTCAGCAGCCTCTTCTGCTCTGCACAGCACCTGTGAGATTCCCCAGGCTGTTTTCTGCTTGGGCAGCTCATTTCTTTAATCGCTGAATAGTTTTCTTTTGCATGAACTTGTCACTCATCCTTTGTCTCACAGGTGGCCTTTGGGTTGTTTCCGGCCTGGGGATATCCTGAATTGGGCCGCTGTGAATGCCAGTGAACTGGAACATGCTTTTGCTTCTCTCAGATAAGGGGACCCAGGGCAGTGTGGGGCAGCTTTGGGGGGCTCTAGAGAGTCCCCAGCTTTTGCACCAAGTCTCCTCCCACTGGCAATGTAGCACTATCTTACCCGCTCCGTGATCTGGCCAAAACCTGGTCTTGCTGAGGTTTCTTTAATTTAAATTTTATGTTTCCTGGTGGTTTGAACCTTTCACTGTGATTCTAATTTGCATGTTTGTATGATTAATAACACTGTGCACATCCCCCATCTCTTATGTAGTCTGTGTCCCTTCTCTTCCCCACTTCTTTCTCTCCCCATCTTTCTTCATGACTGTTTGCCTTTTGCTCTTGAACTACAGGTTGGTCCCCGTCGTTGACTATTTACCCAGCAATTCTGAAGGGCATCACCCAGGAAACCACAAGTTGGGTCCCAGCGGCATCACTGAAGCAGCTGGTTTACCAGGGGTGCAGGGCCAAAGCCACAGCCCCCCAGCCCCTGGACAGACCCTTCCTACGGCTGGGCTGGTGACATTGATCCGAGGAGAGATCAATTTTATCAGATTGGAGGAGGAGCTGTGAGGGTTTGTTAGCAGAAACAACAGGAGAAGCCCCTGAACTTAGGGGAGCATGCTCAGGTGCCGGTGACCTATGGAAAGACAGCAAGGAAGAGAAACCAACACGAACACACAAAGTGAGACAATCAAACCTAGTGTGAATGAATCCACATAAAGCTGAGATGGAAACTCCTCCCAGCTGCCCTGACAATTAAAGGCACAGGTTATGGTGACGTCATGTATCTGTCAGCTTTCTGTTACTGTGACAAAATGCTTGAGATAGATAAATCATAAAGAGAGGAGGGTTACTTTGGCTCATAGTTTGGGAGACTCCAGTCCAAGATCAACTGGTCTTGTTGCTTTGAGGCTGTGGCAAAGTAGGAACATGTGGAAGAGCAAAATTGCTTCTATTGAGATCCAAGGAGCAAAGGAGAGCAAGGTCCCTCCAGCCCCCTCCAAGGGCTCCACCCCAATGACCCTAAGACCTCCTGCTAGGCTCTGCCTCTTAAAGGCTCCACCACCTCCCAGTGACCCCACCCTGGAACCAGGGCCCTCGGGAGACACTCAGCACCCAGATCCAGCATGCGGAGGGCGCAGTGGTAATGGTGTGGTGGTCAGAGTCACGGTGGTCTCTTTGGTTCCTCCCTGAGGGAGGACTGTGAGCATCAGGGACGCTCTGTGCCATAGAGGTGGGCACTGGGTGAGCCTGAGGAAGAGTACGGAACAGGAGCAGAGCCGCTCGCTGTACAGAAGAGCAGGCTTTCAAGGAAGCAATGGCGCATTCCAAGGCCCTGAGGCACAGATGGGAAGGAAAGTGTGCTGGGGACAGTGCATGCGCTGGGCGAGGGTGCCCAGGGAAGAGGATGGGGGTCAGTTGGGCCCCTCCAAATCTTCTCGACTGGACCCTTTGCAGAGCTTGAGACCTTCCAGGTAAGGTCACCGTGACGGAAGCAGCCAGTGTAGGAGGTAGCTGGTCCATGCGTGCTGAATGCAGCGAGTGAGTTGTGGCTCTGGTGGCCACACAGGAACGGGCAGAAGAAATCTCTGGGGACCAGATCACAGCCTCGGTTCAGTGGTGTCAAAGGCCCCTGGGGTGGGCCCTCCAGGAATCCAAGAGAGCCCTATAGGACCCGGGGCTTCTGCTGCAGACGGCTGTGGTCCAACACTCTATGTTGGTTTTTTATTTCCCCATCATAAACATGGATAGCTTGCTGTCTGTGGCTTCCTTCTAAGCACTCAAAAAAATTCTAAAATAGCACAATACTGAAACACATTCTCTAGAATGCTACCTCCTGCCACAGAGCATCTACTCAGTCCTGCCACTGAGTTCACTGTGATGGGAGCCCCACCCTCTGCGCGCCCTCTCGACCATGCCACTGCTTCACACACACAGCTGGAAAAGTCCTTGTAGCACTCGAGTCTAGCCCTGGTGTGCTCTTCGGTTGAGAGAGTTAGGCCATGACTAGCATCACTGGATTGTTGATTGCTTAAAAAAAGCAGTGAGGACTGACGAGAAAGCCACAAATCCACAGCAGGGCATGAAGATGGAGCTGGGAGCTTGTTCATGGCATTGGCCACTGCCTTGGTGTAAATGATTCTGCCAGGGACAGTTCTACACTCGGGAAACGTGATGTGAGCTTTTCCTTCCCAGTGTGCATGGTTTGGGGGAACACTGCACCCCCTAATTGTCCCTGAAGGAAGAACTGTTTCTCTGCTGAACACTGTCTATGTGCCATCATCTGTTACCACGTGACGTGATGTTCCGCGGGAGACAGGGACACGGGGAGGCAGAGTGAGGACCGCACACCGGGTCAGGAAGACGGTTTCACTACTGTGCAGGGCCCACACCTGTGGAGGCCCAGCGGGAGAAAGTGTGCAGGGGAGAGGAGAGGGGACAGGAGCTGCCCCACACTGGTCCCCAAGAGGCTCCTGGGAGCCCCACTTCTTGATGGCACTGTGGTCCTCGTGGGTCAAGGCAGGTGCGATGTCCAGGAGGCAGCCACCAGCGAGGGCACCATCAGCTCACACGGCCCCTGCCTCTCTGCTGCCCCTTGGGCGCCTCTGCCAGCCCCTGAAGTCCATCTACTGACTGTCAGTCCTGATGTTCGCTCTCCTCCTGCGGTGACACATGGACACCACGGAGGTAATCTGATCGCTCCGATCATCGTAGGAGGGTGACTCCCTCTGTAGGGCACCGCATAAACAGAGACCACCAGGCTTGAAGGCAGCAGCTGCCACAGCTTTGAAAATACATGTGTTTCCCCCTCCACTTTTCTTCATAAAAGGAATGTAATCACGTTAAAGAAAACATGGAAAACTCTTTTCAAAAATTACCAAACTCTCACCCTATCTGACCCAGCACCTCCGGTGTTCGTCGTATCAGCTTCTCTCGTACAGCTGCCATCACACCTCCCATCTCATTTCAAAGCTTGCTCTTCATGCAATGCCATGTGGTTCTCACTTTTCGTGTTATTACATGATCTTCACATTCATCATTGTTTCATTTTTCATTGAGTTTTTCATTTGCAATCAAAGTAGCGCACAGTCATAGGGTCCATTAGTCCTGTAAGGATGTGTATGAATATCGGTAGCCCCAATCAAACTTCCGCTCTTTTCCCAATCCAGTAGGTTGCCATTGTCCACTTTGTGGCTGTTACTTTTGCTGTGCATCTATCTGTTTGTTAATAACACATTTCTACCTGTTCATTTTTCACTGTTGGTCATTATTTACCGACTTCCCACTCAGGATGAGAAGCACTGAAACTTTTCCTTCTGCTTTTCTAACCCTCACACAGTCTCTAAGTTGCTCCTTCGTCACACCACAGTGACACGGTGCCATCGCTGTCCTGGTTAGGTCAGCGTTCTGTGTTTGCAGTACTTCACAACACAATGGGGAATGATTGAATGTATATATCGGATTCTCCAGATACCATGAGATCAACTTTCTTTTCTTAGACGACGGTTCTTTCTCAGTGGAGTTCGTTGTCTTGGGTGTCGTCTTTTGGTTAGTTTGCTTATTTGCTTCTTTGTCCACGTTCTTGTCAGAGCTGACCCTCTCAAGAGTCTCTTCTGCATTCATTCAAATGCATCTGGTGAAATCCATCTCCTCGGAGTCGTCCCTCCCTCCCAGCCTCCTGACCTGCTCCACTTGCTCTGCGTGGCCCACAACCATGCTGGAACTTCCTTTCCACCCAGCTGGAGACCCACCTCTCCTGCTTCCTTTCCCATTTCTTGGGGCACACCTTCCTCTCTCCAGCTGACTTCCCCACATTAATGGGTCACCTCTGCCAGCGGGTCTCAGAGAGAAGGTGTGTGGAGCTGCTGTGTTTAAGAATGTTGCATCTCCACTGCACACCTGAGCACCTGGCTGAATATAGACTTCATTCAGAAGCCTTCCTCAGAGTCTGGGAGCATTCTGTTACTCCATTCCCTCTTGCTTCCAGTATTGTTCTTAAGAAGTCAGGCATCATCTGATTCTCGACTTCATAGGCAATTTGTTCTCCTCCCCCACTGTCATTTCTGTCTCCAATTTTAGGGTCTCTGCTTTGTCTGTGGCAGCCTGCAATTCCACAGCGCTGATTTTATGACCTGATATAGATAATGTTTCATCCATTCTCCCAGACACTTAAACTTGTATTTATCAGGTCTTAAAAAAAAACTCTGGAATTATTTCTTGAATTTTCTGATACTCTTTTAATGACAGGCAATTGAGAAAACCAACTGAGCACTTGGACCTAGGGTCAGCTTGCCTGGCTCAGATCCTTTCTTTGACCTTCACTCGCTGGATGACCTTGGGTGATCAAACTTCTTACCTCTCTGTGCCCAGGGTCCTCATCTGCAAAATAGGAGAAAATAATGCCTCCCTCCAGGTGGTCTGTGAGGGTTTCATGAGCTCATGTGTGGGCAGTGCTTGGGACAGTGAGAGGCTCATAGACTAATGTCGTCACTGGCCATCTCAGCTGCAGCGGTTTGCAAATGCTTCATTCCCCTCCAAGGTGTCTGTTCTCACTTTATCTAACATTTTTTAATATATCCACTCATTTTCTTACCCTCTCTACTTCACTTTGTCATTTTGCTACTTGCTGGGGCATATTTTTAGCTTTATCTTCCAAACTCCCTACTGGGTTTTAAACTTTCACCTTTATTTTTTTAATGTTCAAAAACTGTTTTGTTTTCTAAATGTTCCTTTTTAATGCAACCCAGTTCCTGCTGCATAGATATAAGATCTCTTCTTATATCTCAGGGTATTGTTGACATGTTTCTTCTTTTTTTGGCTTTGTTTTCATTTTTCTACATAATTGTTTTGTCCCTGGGTTTCTGCTTGCTTGTTTGACAACTCTCTATCTTATAAGCTTTCTTCAGATATTTTGATGATCCTTGAAAGTTTGTTTATATTTAGTAGATGAGCCCTAAAAAGCTGATGGGAATTCCTAAGTGCACGCATGGTAGCATTTCCCAGCTCTGGTCTCCTGGTGGGTGATCTGCCTGGCATATTTTGCATGATCTGCCGGCTATTGATATCTGTAGGCATTTTAGGGAAACCTCCATTCAATTAATTTATTCTCAATATTTGGTTATTTATTTAATCATCACGTTCGCAGTAAGTCTCTCTTTATCCTCTCCAAAGAATGAATCCCCAGTCTCCTGTCAGGATGAGGGAGGCCCCTGAATCGGGGGAGGAGACCTGGGAGGGAGTGGTCTTGTGTATGCACACAGGCTTTTGCCCCTTTCCTGCCTTCTTGCACCTCAAATCTGCTTCCTGCTGGCTGGCAGCTGCCTCCCTGTCCGAGCTGGGCTGGTTCTGCAGTGGGTCAGCTGCCATGTGCTCCGAGCTGCCCGCTGAGCTCCGCTTTCTTCAGTCCATAAACTTTTGTTCTTTAGGTCTTAGCAACCAAAACAACATTATCGTCTCCTGTCCTGTTCTCATTGTCCTTCTGATCTTATGTGGTGCTTAAAAATTGTTTTATTACGCTCCTTTTTAGCAGCATTTATGAAGGCACTGGAGTAAAGTGAATTTGAGTTCCATTTGATGCCTATAACTAAGGTCCTAGATGTTGCTTTTAAATACAGCATGTACTGCTGAGTTAGTCTCGAGTTTCCACCTTCTTAAATAAACTGGTCGACATGTTAGTGTGAAAGATTCTTTACGAGTGTGTATCTCGGCTCTTCCGTAGATGTGGAGAAAGTGAGCGACACACGTAGGGTCGTGCAGTAAGATGGTTGGGGCTCAGTGTCTTGAGTTCAAACTTTGTCTCCACGACTTAGAAGCACAAACAGGCATCCAGCCACACATCAACTGCCTAAAACCGTTCGTGATGCTGATGGACCATCAATCACCTTGGAACACTCCCTTCCTCCTGGTAAAAACACCCGGTGCCTCGGTTTTAAATTGTGCAGCCTTAGGAGCATGAGGAACGCTCACACACCCTGCCCTGTCCCATCCAGGATGCGAATCTCTCCTTCCACCCTTCAGTTTCTTAGCAGCCACCTCTGACTTCAGATCAGCCGTCACTGCCACAGCATCCATACTACAGCGTTCCTGCAGGTGACCGTCATCCACGTCAGCCTAATGCTCCATTGTCACCACGCCTGGTGGCTCACCCCACTCACACCATCACCATAAGATGCTTAGTGAGATAGTCAAAACCCTCTTGTGTCCTGTTACAATTGCTCTATTTTATTAGCATTTGTTCATCTCTTACTGTACCTAATTTATAAGCTAACTTTATCACAAGTATGCATGAATAAGAAAGCCACAGTGTATGGAAGATTCTGTGCCACTAGAGGTTTCAGTCATCCGCTGGCGTCTTAGGATGGGTCTCCTGTGGGTGAGGAGGGACGACTACACTGACAGTTGGCCTGGTGTCTGAAAATGTTAGCCATGTTTTACAAGTTTTTATAAAGTCTTTGATAAATGTCCCCATTGTGTATACGACCACTAGCAATGAGCAAGATGCCTTCCATGGCTGGCTTCTCAGGGCACATGCGGTCACTGCCAGGTTTGCGGCTGACACGAGCATTTACACACCTGCTGGGTCTCACAGTCTCACCTGCATGTCCAAGCATCAGGCTGTTGGACATCCTTCCACATGGTGGGCTCTCGGTTGTATTTTTGTATTTGTGAACTTCCTGCTCTGTTGTTTGCCCACTTAGATTTAGGACCCTTGCGTGCTACCCATGGGTTGGTGTGGCTGGGCTGACCTTTCTCAAGAAAAGCTACTTTGTGGGAGGAGACACCCGACTGTGGGCCCTGCCTGCTGCCCTGGAGACCCCAACGTGGGAGGAGCCTGGACACCAGCACAGGTGGAAGGGCTGTGTACTGATGTCACCACACCTCTGTGACCTTCAGCAGTGTGTGGACAATGCCAGCTTCTTGCATCCAACACCTCGGCAAGGCGGGGAGGCACCCAGGTCTGGGCAGAGCCCTCTCGATTTCCATAATCAGGCCTCTGCCAAAATGATAAACCTCTTTCCATCCAGCAAATCTGGAGCAGATTTTCTCAGTGCGATCCCAGGCACTGAGCTGCCAAATGGCTTTGAGCTGTTCTCAGAGATGGAAAGCTCACAGGGCCGCAGCGACAGACATTCGGGGAGCGCTGTCTTTCTTTTTGACAACTGTTGCCGTGCGGGAGGCAGCGCCTCATCTCGAACTTCAGGGAATAGGAGGGAAATGCAGCGGCTGACAATTAATGCCGGCCAATTTCTCAACCCCGAAAGCAGAGGCCCGGAGCAAGGTTGAAAGCCGCCTGTGACGGATCCATCCAGCTGACTCCGTCCAGCGGACCGCGGGGAATGGCTTCGCCTGGCCATTTGCCCAGAAGGAGAGAAGGGGAGGAAATTCTCTCGCCCTCCCTGTGCCGTCTATAGGGAGGGAAGGCTGACCCTCCTAGTTACCATTTTTGAATATATTTTCTTAAGTGCTCGCTGCCGCTCTGTCCTGCATAATTAGCAGGTGAGAGGTCTTCTACCTACAGAGCCTGTCGAGGGCAGCCAGGAGGACACTTCCCAGTGTGTTCTCCGGGGAACCAGGAAGGAGCTGACCCTGTACAAATAGCGCCCTGCGGTCAGAGCTGTCTGCGAGCCTGCAAAACGCACTGCACTCCCAGCACTCATTAGCACATTAAAGACAGAAGTCTCAGTCCTGAGCTCAAAGGGCCCCTTTAGTCCAGCCTGAAGGATGGGCTCTCGCACGCTTGTCTTTGTTCTGCTTGTGTCCCTGGGACGCTATAAAGCCTTGGCTCCAACAAAGATTCTTTGCTGGGAAACTTAGGCTCCCCACCTTCTCCTGGGTCTCTCTGTGACATTTATAGAGCTCAGTCTCAGCAGGAGCCGTGCCCAGATAGTCAGCAAGAGTGCCCACCCTCCATCTCTGACCCCCTCGATAGCTGATTGGGGTCCTCATCTCCCGCTGCCCCCCGCCCGTCTGATCAGCCCTGCTTGTACTTTAGCAGGACTCCTGTTAGATCAGTTAAGCCTCACACTTTCCATCTCAGTGTTTCCTTCTAGTTACTGTCCATCCTCCCGGCCACCCTGGGCCAGGCCAGGTCTTCCCACCTGGCCCTGCTTGGTGCTGAGCTGAGCCCAGTCTCCTCCTCCACACTGTCCCACTGGGGACCTACACCTCCCTCCACGGTCCTGGGTTACCCTTCATGAATGCTTTTCATTCTCACTTCTCAACAGGCAAAGACAAAGGGAGGAGATACCTGCTTGACCATCTGGGCTGCTGGGGTCTTGGGTGGGCTGCTTTCTCATGGTAATTAGCCTCCCTGGCCTCAGTACTGGGTCAGGTTTTAAAAGGGCACAGAATGCAGCCCTCCAGGTTCCCAGGCAGGCACAGAGAACAGTGTAGAAGGAAGACTAATGTGGCGTTATGGTTTATACCTAGCTGTCCCCCTAAACCCTCATGTGGTGATAGGCAGGACCTTTGCCCTGTGTTTGGGTTATAGAGGCTATGGTAGACTTGCTGTGGGAGGTGGAGTCTGGTAACTGGAGGTGTGGCCTGGGAGGGTTTATCCCCCTCCCAGCTCCTCCCTTCCCTTTCTGCTTTCTATCCGCCACACTGCGAGCAGCTTTCCCTCTGACACACTGCCCTGCCTTAGAGCCAGTTGTATGGACTGAACCATTACAAACTGTGAGCCAAAATAAACTTTTTCTCTTGTAAATTGCAGGTGTCAGGTATTTTGTCTCAGCAACAAGGAGAGTAACCAAGACGTGTGTCAAATGTGTGTAAACAGAGGGTGTTTACACCAAGTGTGTATACAGCAGATGCTCAAGTATCCTGAATTGCAGAAGAAATCGAACCCAACTCAGGCTCCCTAAAACAGGAGACTACTCTGATTTCTCTCTGGCAGTGTCAATTATTTGTACAATAATTAAACTTTGGCCTGTTCTGAGCAGTAAGCAAGAGCTCACACCCCGTCCTTCCTTGCCGGGTCTCCCTAGATTGACTCAGCAACTCCTCGAGCCCCAGATGAGGGCAGTGATTGTCCCCATGTTGAAGATATACTCACGGAGGAACAGAAAGGTCAAGTGACCTGCCCACGCATGCTGCCACTGGGCCTCCAAGTTGGCTCTCACACCCCAGCCCAGCACCCCACCCTGCCCTGGAGCTCGGGCTGCCGTTCAGAGAGCAGACACTCAGCCCAGGTGCTTGGGAAAAGGTGGTGGCTGACACAAGCTGTGGAATGGACACACCTTCTTCTGTACCTTTGAAGGTGACAGTAAAATATCTTGTAGAGTGAATGACCAATGGGAGAACTTGCCCAGCCACAGAGTGCGGTAGCCATGGCCAATCACACCTCTTGGCCCAAGCTCCGTGCGTCACAGGACCAGCAGGAACATGAGTTTCCCTGGCACCAGCACCAACCCTAGGCTCACCCAGTGCCCCTAGGCCTGATCCTGGGATCTTGCTGAGACCCCTCCACTTGCCGTGTAGGGCCGGACAGGCTGCATCTGATCTGGCTTCCTCTCGGCCACAGGGGCTGTCTGCGGCTGTCTATGAAAAGCCACACCTTATCAGGATGCACCCCGGGCTCCCCCGTTCCTCCCCCAGACTAGACGACCTGGAGTCTATTAGGAAAGGGCCTTGATGCCCTCCCCCTCCACACCTGCTTGCCCCAGGCCTCCAACACCCCTCCAGGTTCACTCATCTTGCCCACATCCCCATCTTCCTGTGCTCAGTGCCTGTGTTCAACTCCCTAGGATGCAGCTCCAGTGGGGAAAGTCAATGATCCCACATCTGAGCTCCACTGGGAGCACCCAGCCCAGGGAGGGGCGGGCAAAGCAGCTTTCCCTTTGCCCCAACCTAAAGGAGGGAGTGAGGTGCCTCCTGCAGACAGAAGCAACCAGAACACAACCCCCAGCGGGGTTCCCCACTGTGCCCCTCAGGGGCTGGGTGGATCCGGGGACTGAGCCATGAGTGGCTTTATCCAGTTCCTCCGTGGCCTGACCACGTGAGTCTCACTTCTGAATGGAAGCCCTGCACTGAGCCGTCATGTGTGACCCTGCCTGGGCACCTACTCTGGTTCCTATCTAGATGCTCCCCATGCCTCATGCGCTTAAATATGGGGCTTTCGGAAGGTGATTGGATCATAGCTGGTTTGCTGCTAGCAGTGGGGCCTCGTTGGAAGAGGCGGTCCCTGAGGTCGTGGCCTGGAAGGGTTCATCTCCCTCCTCAGCTCCTCCCTTCTCTCTCTGCTTCCAGTCCACCATTCTGTGAGCAGCTCTCCTCCGCCATGTCCTTCTGCCATGCCGTCCTGCCTTGGAGTCAGGGGACTATTTAACGAAACATGAGCCGAAATAAACCTCTCCTCCTTTAAGTGTTGGATATTGCATTTCAGTGAGGAAGGAAAGTGACTAAGAGCACTTTTCCAACTTCTCTATCTGGCTCTGGCTTCTGAAACTTCTAGAAGACAGGGAGTAGCTCTCCCAGTGATAGCTAAGGTAGAGCTCCTCTCTTCCCTGAATCTCCATCCCCACACCTGGGCTAATACCCCAATAATCCCCTCAGAGATCCTGCATCCAGAGCTACTGCTGCTGCTGCCCAGTTATGGAAGGGGGTGAGAAGGTGCCCCCTCCACCCCTCTCACCTCAGCCATTTCCGCTGTGAGGGGTCTGGACATGGACTGTGGGTGCCCTGCACCCCTGCTTCCTGTCTCAGGAGCTGTGTCCTTCTCAGTCCTGCTGCCCACAGCTGTATCCAGGAGCCATCCCGGTCTTGAGTGCTGTTGGAAGGCCAGGCTCTCTTGTGAGTCTAAACACTCCTTTATTACACTGATAAGTGATCACTTGGGGGAGAGGTGTCATTGCTCTTGGTCTCCATCCATGATAATAGGCCAGGCTCCTGGGCTGAGCACAGAGACGTCCTATGTTGTACAGTCCGGGGCTCCATTCTTAGGTCTTACTGTGCCTGGTTGTCTTCTGGAAGCTTCTGGAGAAGAATAACTTCTTTTTCCACCCCTCCCAGGTTCATAGTTGGAATGAATGGACCTCTTAACAAAAGGCAGATTCACAAGAGTAAAACCAACTAGTTTATGAGCATGCATATTTCACATATACACAGGAGATGCCCACAGAATGAGTTGTCCTGGAAGAGGTGGTTTGGCTCCCAGCTCATATGGCATTTCCAATACAGAATATATATTTTTAGAGAAATGACAAGACAAGGGAAAAAGCTTTTCAGTCTCCAGGGGTGACAAGGGACATAAGTGACATAAGGGAAGAGACATAAGGGACAGAGAAAGGCTGTTAGGAAACTTCTTGATGCGATGACTCCAGGCCACTAAGTGTTCAAAGTTGCCTTTGGGGATCAACCTTTGTTGTCCCTAGTGAAGGGGTGTTATGGTTTGTGTCTCGATGTCCCCCCAAAGCCTCATGCAGTCATGGAGCGGGATTCTAGAGTTTATGACTGATTCGTGGTCTAATGCTGGGATTATGGGCGTGAGTGCTACGCCCACCCTGGGGCGGGCAGCCTGCATGTAATATAAGGGAGGGAAAGAGGTTGCTCTCTCTCGTGCTCTTGCGCTCCTCCCTTTTTGCTCTTGTTGCTTTTGCTGTTTTCTGCCGCCATGAACTGCTGCCCTCTGCCATGTGCCACTCTGCCTTGGAGCCAGCCAAGTATGGACTGAAACCTCTACAAACTGTTAGCTAAATAAACCTTTCCTTCCTTAATTTTGGGTGTTGGGTATCTTGTCTCAGCAGTGAGAGAAAAGTAACCAAGACAAGGGGCATGCAGGATGCCTGGTGTCTTTATAAATCTGTGTCTTCCTTTTGGGCAAGTAGAGGGAGTCCAAGAGTGTCCCTACACCTGCTTCTTAGTAACTGTCTTTGGCTCGAAGTGCCCTATGGTTTGGGGTGACATACTCTGGTCTCCCTCACCCCCAAGGTCTTCTCAGCTTGGAGACTTCTGGGACACTCGGGGCTAAAGATCTCTATTAAAAATCTGATGAGATGGGGCAGGGCTTGGTCTGTTTGTGGGCAATTCAGAAGAGGTGCATTGTGGGGCTTCAGGGCACCTTTTAGGAACGTGTGTGTCTGTCCCCACCAACCAGAGATGAGTTCACCTACTCCAAGTTCCTCCATGCCATAGACTCATGCATGGAAACACAGGTAGAGCTTTATGGTCATGGCTGGAGACGCTCAACTGGACTGGCTTTGGGCATCTGTGCACTTTCTGAAGAGGGTTCCAGAAGCTAAGTGAAATGACTCTCAGCCATCCCTTTGGACAAATTGATTGTCCCTTGGTGTTTGATTGTCCCTCACATCACATCTGCAAAGTCTCCCCATTCATTTGGTCGATGGAAGTCAGAGGGTGTGACCGTGTCCAGTGTCCTGGTTGGGAGTAGGCATCCTCCCTGGGGAAATGGACTTCTCCTCTTTGGCCTTGTGGAGTCAGCCAACCCTGTCACCAGGGAAAACAACCCCTGCCAGCCCCAAGGAGAAGCCCACGCAGTCCTGAGTGCAACGAGGGGGCAGTTCTCCTTCTGGGCAGCCCCGGTCTTCGCTTTACCACCCAAACTCTGTTTTTCCCTTCACTTTTTTCCCAGCGATTTGTCTCTGATTGTGGCTTCACTGACTCCCACACTCTGTCCTCCTTCTGCTGTCGGAAGCGGCCACCCATGACGCTCTAGGTACATCCCCCGGGTCCCCGGGTAAGGAGAGAGAACACAAGCCCGGTGGCAATGGGGCTTTCAGTCAGGCCTGTCCTGACTCTGGAATCAGAGCTGTGAGGTCCCACAGACCCTGTGAAAGTGATGGGCTGGGAACACAGTGTCTTTGCCACCTCACAGTGGAAACCCCACTTGGGGACCCCCAGATTAAGGCTGTGGACTTGGGCAGCCACAGCGTTTGCTGAAAAACAGTGTTCAGGGGTCTCCCTAGGCTGTCACTTAAGGAGTGGGGACATCTGATCTTAACCTTGACCTTGAGAAGCTGACACTGGACCTTTCTCTACATGAGGAGGCAGGGCACCTGTCACATGCTGAAAGCTATTGTGAGCTGCCTGGAGGGTCTGATGGGACAGGGAAGGGAGAATGCAGACCAGGAACAGGCCCAAGTTTACCCACTGATAGGACAATGCTGCCCTCCATCCTAGGGCCCCCGATGACACCAGTGATGTCACCCCACACACAAGGAAAATGCGTCGAATAAGTGCATGGCATGAATGAAAGAACGAATGGTGCTTTCTGTCCCCTGCAATGGCTGACTCACTATTATGGATAGAACATTTGTGTCTCCCCATATTTCATATGGGGAGATCCTCACCTACCCATGGGATGGGACTGGGAGGCGGAGCTTTTGGGAGGTCAAAAGGGTCACAAGGATGGAGCCCCAAGAAAGGGATTAGCACCCCTTCAGGGAGAGGCCATGGGGAGCTCTTTCTAATAGGTGAGGGCAAAAGAAATCCACAGCAGGGAGAGGCCCAGGGAGCACCCACTATGCTATGCCCCAGCCTCAGGCCTCCAGCCACAAGTGGGGAGCCATGAGAGGCCATTGTTTCTAAGTCATCTAGCTGGGGATATTTTGATTTAGGAGCTCAAGTGCACACCTGCCCTCCCAGGGGCCAGGCACTTCCATGGGGCATCCCTGGGGGGCTCTGGGAGTGAGTTAATTCTACCTGGTCCTTGTGACCAGCCAGACACGGGAAGAGCAGGTAACAAAGCCATCACAACCAGCCATAATAATAGTGGACAGGACCACAGCCTGGAGCCAATGCATGGCACAGAGAAGGGAGCTGCCATGGCTCCTCAGGCATCAATGGAGAGGATGCCAAGGAAGGCCGGCGTGGTCTCAGCTCCACATCCTCGCAGCTTCAACACCTGCAGCAATGTCACCCATCTTCCTGTAGGCTTCTTCACGACCTCTGATTTTGTACTGCCAGGGTCCCAGGCTCAGGCTTGGGAGGATGGCTTAACCTACAAGCGTGGCCCTGGGCCCATGGATACTGCTGCTGTGGCCAGGACTGCCGTTCCTTGTTTGTTTGTGTTGAGGTACTAGGGATTGAATCCAGGCCTCTGCACTGAGCTGCATTCCCAGCCCTTTTGTTATTTTTTATTTTGAGAGGGATCTTGCTAAGGTTACTAAGTTGCCCAGGATGGGCTCAAACTTTCCATCCTCCCACCTCAGCCTCCGAGAGTGCTGGAATCATAGGCGTGCACCACCATGCCAGGCTCAGAGCTGTTTTGAGGTGGAAACCACACATGGTCCCCCATGTCTTTGTCCAGGTGGATCACTGTACACAGCAAAGCAGGCAGTGCTGGCCCTGGCCCTGGGGCCCTCCATGGGTGAAAAGTGAGAAAGAGAGGGCAGCAGAGGGGAGCAGGCGCAGCAGAATATGCCAAGTGAGGTTCAGCCTCCTGGGGCTTGCGGGCCTGGAACTAACAGGAGAGCCACAAGGTCACTGCGTCTGCGTTCCCCTGACCCTTCCCAGGGCCTCACAAGTGAGCCGGGCAGTGACACAGACCTAAACCCACGTGGCTACCGGAGGGACGGGGGCTGTCTGGGGACCCAGCCCTGCGGGGTACATCTGCCACAGCGGTCCAGGCGCTAGACACCGGGCCAGCGCCTCCCCAGGGGAGTCTGAGGCCACGGAGTGTGCATGGGGAGCTCGGGCTGGCACTCTGGGAATCTTAAATCTTCTGCAAAATGGAGTCTGCGAGACCATAACCCAGGGACATTTCCAAGAAATTGTTCTCTGGAATTAGCTGCAATATGGCACTAATAAAGAGAACAGTCTATAAAACATTATCAGTTCTAATTGATAATTGGATTTTTTGTGTTGCCATAAGTAAGGCTAAAAGCTTCAGATATTGTATTTAAATTTCTACTTTAAATATCTGAGAAAGTCAGGCCAGGCGAGAGAGAGAGAGAGAGAGACAGAGAGAGAGAGAGAGAGAGAGATTTGTATAATATATAATGGAGATTAAATGGGAAGACAGCACCAGACAGTTTCAGGAATCCAGAGCTCCTAAAACCCCTTTACTCGTCTCCATCATGTCTCAGCCTCAGTTTCCCTGCTGTCCAAATGTGGGACACCAGGAATCCCTGTCGTGGAGCTGTGCTCATCTGGCATCCTTGGGCTCCGGGATGCAGCTGGGCAAAGGAGCATCAGGCTGGAAAAGTCCACTTCAGGTGGCCCTGTGAGCCCGGGCGGGGGACACCCAGAAATGAAGTACAGCCCAGAATCAGGTGGCCCTGGGGCCTGAGCAGGGGCAGGGGTGAGTTGAAGTCACAGAACGAAGGGTCTGGGGATGTTTGTGGGCGGGCCAGACGCAGCTGTCATTAAGTAAACTCTGCGCCCCCAAACTTGTTGGCAAACATCCACAGAACTTACAGACCCCATGCTGAAAGATTAATTTCTTGAGTTTACACCCCAGCCTCTGCTTCAGACTTGTAAACAATACATGACAAATGCCTTGTTAGAGTCCGTGGGGGCTGATAAGGCATGGCCACCCTGCCTGAGCAGTGAGCATTGGGGCAGAGGGGCCCTTATCTTCCATCTGAAACCATGGAGTGGGCAGGGGAGAGGGTGCTGGCCAGGACACCTTGGCACCACCCCAGATCCCTGGGCAGGGACCAGGACCAGGAGGACTCCATGAGCTCACCTTCTCCAGGGACTCGGAGGGTGGGGTGCTCAGGGACACACCAAGGCCAGGGGCTGGGGGCCATGTAAGACCAGCCTGATACAGATGCTTGGTGCGGGCAGGCGGGGAGTCTTTGAGCCACTCTGCTGCCCATGGGGAGGAGTAGAAGGAGGAAGTGTGGGTGGAGCTCTGGCCACGCAGAGACCATGCCTCATGTCAGCATGTGTGCAATGTTATTGCTGTGTGTGAAGACCCTGACCCCCAGGAACAGAGGGATACAGTGCTGAGCCGAGGGGTGCATGCATGCATGCAGTATGGAGTCACCAAAAAGGAGGCTGGGGTGTGTGTGTGTGTGTGTGTGAGATAAGACTTGTGTGGTGGGAGTGTGTACGTGGTGTGGAGTTGTGTGAGCAGGTATGTGTGGTGCATGGTGTGGTGGCTATGTACGCATGTGTATGACGGAGGTTGTGAGTGTGTGCACATGGGTGTAGTGTGGAGGAGTTACGTGTGTACACATGTGTGATAAGGACACAGGAGCCACGGGATGCACACACATGTGTGCATGATATGGAATAGCTGTGCACGTGGGGTAGAGGGGCCATGTGTGTGCACGTGCGTGTTGTACATGTTCAGGGAGGCAGAGAGAGGTACAGAAACCGCCGAACTCGGTCCCATGGAAAACGCCTTTTTTCGTGGTGTTGGGCCTGGATCCGGAAGTGGTTCCTCGGCTGCACATCTGGACCCTGGGCCGGGTTGGAGTGCAGAGGGCCCCTGGGGAGGGAGGCGACTTCAGACCCAGCAGCCTGCACAGTTGGGCACCACCCGGCCAGGCAGAGGAGGGCACAGAGCCAGTCAGGGTCCCTGCCCGTCCCTCCTCCTCCTTCCCTGGTTCCCCGAGAAGAGCGCGCTCCTTAAATTTGCCAAATTGCCACAAATCAGCCTATAATCACTTCTGTTTGCATTCCCAATTATGGAGGAGGTGAATTTTACCTACTAAACAATCCATCAGCTGCAAGTCCCCTGAGAAATATTACTGACTTTCTGCTGTTCCCTTCAGATGCAGACCCTGGGCCAGTGGAAAGGAATGGGAGAGGCACTTATGGTGGGGACAGGAGGACAGATTCCAGAGAGTCCCCGCTGCCCTCCCCCCTGTGGGGACAGGCCCTTGCCATCTGCAGGAACACATGTCTGCTTCTCTTTGCCACATTGCAAAAGACACGGTTTCTAGGAAAGTCACCACCACTCCAAGCACATGGGCCCCACTGAGACAGAATCCAATCCAACCCCTAAAGAGGCCCTGGTGTGGCCTCTTATCCCCTCCCTCAGCCAAAGCACGGCCATCTCTGCCGCTCCTGACCGTGCCTCCCTGGCCTGGCTGATGCCTGAGTGCCCAGCCCAGATGGGGCAGGGTCTGTGACAGCCTCCCCTGCATGAATCCATGGTCTCATGGCTCTGGAGACCGGAAGTCCACAGCCGAGGGCTGGTTCCTCCCCTGGGCTCTGCAGGAGAGTGTGGACCCTGTCTCTGTCTACCTCCTGGGTCAGCTGGCAAATGCCGCCTTTCCTTGGCCAGTGGCCTCTCACTCCAGTCCTGGCCTCTGTCTTCGTGTGGCCTCTCCCTGCCTCCGAGTTCTTGCACCCTCATTTCCCTTTTTCGTAAGAACCCTGGTTGGATTCCCAGGGCCCATCTGCTCCAGCCTGACCTCACCATGACCATGGGCCAGGACTCCAGGTCCGAGTCGCACCACACTCAGTGTCCTTGTGAGCAGAAGGTCACCGTGTACACTTTGGAAGGACACGAGCCAGCCTGTCACGCCACCCAGGCCTCCTCCATAGATCTGGATGGGGGAGGTCCAGGAAGGCTCAGGAAATGGGCCCAAGGTGGGCGCAGCCAGAGACCCGCAGGGCTCCTCCCCAGTCTACTGCTGCCTGGCTCCCCACATGGTACCACTCCCCCTTTCTGCTCTCTGCCTCGGGGAACCCCAGGGCCAGGAAGCACATCCCGCAGGACTCCATCACAGACACAGGGGGACTTGTCCTTCGCCGCCCCCAGCTGCTGTCCCCCACACCTGCCCCAAAGCTCTGGCTGTGCACCCAGCGGGTCCAGAACAACACCAAGCCCCCGCCAAGACCATAGGAAATCTGGAAACTGCTGCACTGGTGTCCAGCACCAGGATCTGAGGGCCAGCAACCCACCTGCTCTTCTTGGAATGTCCCAGGCCGCGTTCCTCGCACCTTCCTTGCTGGACCTCAGTTTTCCCATCTATAAAGGAGTTCCGTAGGGTAAGTGGGGCCTTACGGCTTCTCCTAGGGTCTGCCTTCCCGTGCCCAGGTCTCTCCTGCAGGGCACTTGCAGCTCCACACATCCCATGTCATCCACCTTGCCGGGGGTCTCCCCTCCAGTGCTCCCTGAGGGTTCTGCAGGGTGCCAGGGTCCTCTGGGTCCTGGGGCTGCAACCCCTGGGTGCCCACTTCCTCCAGCCCTGCCTTCTGCCCACTCTGCTTAGAAAGACCTGACCCACAGTGGGCTCCCGCAGCCAGTGCCTCCAGGCTTGGGTCTGGGAGGTGCCTGAGGCTGTTTCCCCATCAGGGCCCACCCAGTCCCAAGGTGGAGGCGGGACCAGAGCTGGCTCTCTTGCTTTCCTATCTCTCCCTCACCTCTCAACTCTCATTCCACTGTCCTCTAACAGTGGGGAGGACAAACTGGTGACCTTGCCCAAGAGTCCCTGCCCAGCCTCTCTTCTCTGACTGCCTGGAAGCTTTGGGGGCTTGGGACCCAGCTAAGCCCCAGGAACTGAACTCTCTCCTTGTCTCTGAGCTCTGAAGCCGAGGTTAGGTTGGCTCCTGTCCACCTGTGTGGGCTCCAAGGTGGCACCCAAGAGCAGCTTGTTAGCCCTGGGGAGCCGCTGGGTGCACTGCCTTTACTTGAGACCCCCCCCTGGGCATGATGACCTCTCTCCCTGACCCCCAGCCATCGAGTGGACACCACCACACTGATGAGGAGAAGAAGCGAGGCTTGTGAGTGAGCCAATAGCGCCCAGAGCAGCCTGCTGTAAATGTAGACTCTCCTCCATTTGTTCCATTTACTGGGGGAAAAAAAATTCCCTTTAAAAAATTAAGAGTTGAAGGAAATTTGTCAAAAGGCCATTACCTGCCTACAGTTCTGCCCACTGCCTCCCTGAGTGCCTGTGCATAATTAATTAGCAGCGCAGTGCTCACAGCCCCGACATAAAAGTTAAACACCCGTTTTACTGAGTTGGGAGTCCTCTGCTCAGCATCTCTGCGGGGCAGGCTTCGGGGAGACGGGTGTTCTTTCTCGGTGCCAAGCTGCAGTTTCCATAACAACAGACTTCTGCCTTCCTCCCTCCAACTCCACCATGGACTCCATCCTCTCTTAGGGTCCGACCCGAGGTGCCCAGGGTGCTGCAGGGGGCCTGGCCTCTTCCCACACCCTCAGCGCCTACACCCCGGGCCTGTCTGCATGTGCAAGGGACGGGGTGCAGTGTCTGCCACCGGGGCAAAGGAAAGATGTTGATATTAGTCATGGGCATTTGCCATCACAGATTTAGACTAAGCAAGAAAAAAGAAAGAAGAGGAGGAGAAAGAAGAGGAGAAGGAGGGAGAAGAGAAGGAGGAAGAAAGGGAGGAAGAGGAGGAGGAAGGGGAGGAAGAAAGAGGGGCAAGAGAAGGATGAGCAAAAAGAGAGGGAAGAGGGGGAGGAAGAGGAGGATGCTGCTCTTTCTACCTTGACAAGCAGACATGACCTCTCTCTCAAGGTCCCGCCTGGCTCCGGGGATAGCAGAGCCATCAGGAGGACGGCTGGTGCCCTGTGAGGCTGGCAGGGGAAGAGAAGGGACTGAGTCTGTGGACAGAGGACCTTGCCTGTGGGGCATGCCGGGGTCGGGACCCACAGTAGGCACCTCTGGAAGATCAGGCTGCGCACCCTGTGCCCCCACACGGCCTCTGAGAGGTGCCTGGGGGCCGTGCTTGGACAGAGAAGGCTCCTAAGGACAGGCCTTCGAGCCTGACAAGTACTCAAGCCTGACAAGGCGTGGACAGAGACCAGGGTCTGCCGGAGCCCCCTGCCCTAGGATTCATCAGTGAGGGAAGGAGCAAAGGAAAAAGAGAAAGGAACGATAGGAGACTCCTCCCACCCAGTCTTGGTGAACGGGGCTGGAAGTGAAGCATTTTAGAAAGGCTGTTTTTCACGTGCACCTCGCCTGTGTGGAGCCTTCCTGCCCCTCCGCCACACACACAACTCACACAGCAAAGGCGAGCACAGATGGAGGAGCTGGTGAAATGACGCATGGGAGAAATTAGGGGAGACGTTTCCTCCATTTGCAAGGTACTTACAGCTTACAGATACACCGCCACACGCTGTATGCCTGCCACACTTCCCAGCAACCCAGCCAGTCCAGGGCAGCCCTGGAGGGGGCCGCACCCCCCAACATCTGGCGAAGCTACATGCATGTGAGGGCAACTTGCCGATGCTCCCGGGGGCCTCGGCATCTCAGAGCTGAGGCCAGGACTCAGCGCTGGTTCAAGAACAGAGATCACTGGAAGTCACACGGTCATGAGGGCCACCCAGGCTGTAGACCCAGGGCAGACTGCTGTCCAGCTGCTGTGCGATTGGGCTCTGCAGAGAGGAGACCGCACCCACCGTGCAGCGTCCAGAGCCCTGGAGGACCTGCTCATCTGGCCCTGGGCTTCTGTTGTCCCTCGCTGCCTCCCTCCAGCTTCACAGATCTTGCTGGGTGTGCATGGCCACCTCTCTGGATTCAGACAAGTGCACAAGACTGGCCCAGCCCCCGTGCAGTGGCTCAGTGATCTAGTGTCCTCCTCAGGATGGGTGCCAGTGCCCAGTGCACCTGCCCTACACAAAGTGAGCACGTCGTGAGCTGCACCTGAGCTGGCACAGTCCCTGCAACCTGCGGGCCATGATCATATCAGCTGGTGTCCACTGCTGACTTTCCATGGTCCCCCAGGAATGAGTTATCATTTTCCATATCTGATATCTCAGCGCATCTACCCACCGTCCTCTCTCATGGAGCCCGAGATCTTAGGTCCACTTCCTGTGATGGTCAGTGTGATGAATCAACGTGGCCAAGCTGCAGGACCAGCAATTCATCCTGTACTCCTCCAAATGCCGCAGTATGGGCGTCCGATGTGGTTGGCACCTACATCACATTATCCTCAACAATCCAGGTGCGCCTGATCTGATTGGGTGAAAGGCCTCAAAAGCAAAACTCAGGTTTCCTCAAGAATGAAGCAGTTCTACCCAGGGACTGAAGTGGCCGCTTCTGAGGCTGGCCGGCCACCTCTCCTGCCCAGACCCACAGTCACAGATTCTGGCTCCTTTCCGCACGTCTCCTAGGCGATGTCTGTGAAGTTGGCTGTGTCGTAATTCCATGTCTACATCCACAGCTGCCTGTCTGTAGAGATGTAGAGCTCTGTCTTCAGGCATCCATCTCCTTACAAATGGATACATAGAGACACAGTTATAGAAACAGATGGCTCTCCACACAGAGATAGAGATCGAGATATATCCACCTAAGTAAATATCTAGATAGATAGAGGGACACGTGGATACAGATGCAAAGATACGAATATAAGTGGATTCCTCTACCTGAGTCTATTACCTCTCCATCTTGATATCTCTTATCCATCGCTATCTGAGGTACAGTGATGTGGAGGTAAGAATAGAGATAGATCCCTGTATCTTCATCTACATCTATCTCGATCTCTCCCATCTCTGTATGGGATGATCTGGATATAGAGATGGATATGGACAAAGATAGGAACATAGACAGGAACAGAGATGAATCCCCATGTCCATCGTCACATCTCTCCACCTCGTTACCGCTGCCCACCTCTCTGCTAGATGCTATGGATATGGGTATGGGTAGAGACGTACAGATAGGAACGTAGACCCCGTATCTCCATCTGTATTGATCTCGGTAGCTCTGTCCATCCTCTGTGAGATGCTGTGGATATGGAGATAGATGCAGAAGTGAGAATGTAGATGGGAGTATATATCCCTGTATCTTCCCCCGTGTCTACCTCGATGTCTCCGTCACCTCTCCATGAGAACGCAGAGGTGGTTAGAGATGCAGGCACCCACCTCTACCTCTGCACCACGCAGGCCCAGTGTACCTGTAGATCGAGATGTCTGTGTGGGTACTGACCTAGACCCGGAGCAGGAGAGGCGCAGGGAAAGAGGTGGCCTAGATGTAGAAGGGGGTTTTTAGGGGTCCTGCTGAGCCCTTGGGGGCCTCCGTCCTGCTGCAGGTGAAGCTGGGTCTTGGGTGACACCTGACAGACCCTAGTCAGACAGTGCTCCACATCGAGCTGGGTCTGTCTTGGGTCCCCTGCTGATCTGGCAGCTTCCGCAGTTCCCTTGAGTGAGAGATGGGGCACATTCTCTTCCCAATGACCACCTGGGTTCTGGCCCTGCCCATCTCCTCCCCTGCGTTTGTGGGGCACACGCCTGGCATGAGTCAGGGGCATAGGCCTCCTCGCTGCCGTCAGCCTCTATGCAGCCCAGCAAGAGCTCGCTTTCCTTATACAACATCTCACAACTGAAAAGGCTCATTAGAGCTCATGCTTCTCGGAAACACCAAACCCTGGGAAAGAATAATAGCGCGCAGTCCTTGCTATGAACTTTAATCTCTCCATGCCTTGCACTTCGAAGTCTACAACAGCAAGAGTGCAGGTGAGCATCTCCGGATACTCAGGCAGTGTGTGGGATACCATGGGAGGATGGCACCTGCCTGATAAACAAGCAGAGAATCGCTAAGAGCCCTGCACCACAGCTATCCGCCAGCGCCCAGTGCCAGGCGTGGTGGCTGCCAGGGAGGCGTCTGGCCCGTGCTGGCCAGGGCTTCCTGTTCCTTCCCACTGGGCTCCTACAGGAGGTGTCGTCTCATAATGTTTAATGTGCCTGATTTAATGAGCTGCGAACTGACACCACCTTTGCATAACTCTGGTTCACCAGGACCCACACGCGCACACACACACAGACACACACTCACACACACATGGACCCTGCTTCCCAGGCCCAGCTATTATGCTGAGAATATTTTCAACATGTTGGAACAACACTTTGAATGAGGCTTTTTTTTTTTTTTTTTCCCTTGACGGAAAAATGAAGATTGGAAACTAGAGTGTCTATCAAGGAATGTGAACGTGGGGAAACAAGCTCAGCACAGCTTTCCCATGTCTGATTGTCGCTGGGAGGAGGAACAGCTATTCACCGAGCATCTGATAGCACCTGAAGGTAATACTGACCATGGGGAGAAATGTGGAACCCTGGGGTCTATCGAGGTCTTTCTCTTGCACGGTCTAATCTGACCTGGAGGCCCGCCTCAGGAAGAGGAGGAGGAGGAGGGGGCAGGCAGGCTTGGTGGGGAGCTGCCCCCTTTGGCATCTTGCAGGTCCGCGGGGATGGTCCGTTTGCCAGGCCCTGGTCACACGAGAGCCCTGAGGGGTGATCCCGCTTGCTCCCTGCTGTGAAGAAACCAAGGCCTGTAACCAACTTGTCCAAGATACTCTCTGACTGGGCATGAGGGCATCTAAGAAGCAGACCCTGCATGCTGCGCAGAGCAATCTTTACTCCAGGACTATCCTGCAATGGGATGCAGACTTGGGCCAAGAGCAGCAGGTGCTCTGGTTCAGAGGGAGCCATCAAGTCCTGGGCGAGGTGACCAGGGTTTGGGGTTGCATGAGGGCTCCGTGTACCTCTGGGACAAGGGTATCAGAATAGAACTTAGTGAATCAAGAACAGCATGCTTTCTCTTTTTGTAATCTGGCCTAATTTGGAGGATTTTATTAACATCCCTTCCTTGTACTCAAGGGTCACAGATTTCAAAGTTATTTGAAGATAAAGCCCAGAATTGCGAGCTATCCATTAGTTTGCTGTGGTTGGAGGACTAATGGAGGTAGATACATCTTCCACAAATGCCAAAGCCTTAGGAAGACAGGCACCATGTCATTCTGAATGAATGAACAAGTGAGTGAATGAATGGGTGAGTGAATGTTGACTGCATGAATGAATGAATGGGTGAATGACTGTGCAGGTAAATGATGAATGTGTGACTGAATGAATGGGTGAATGAAGGCATGAGTGAATGAACGAATGTGTGAGTGAATGATGACTGCATGAATGCATAAGTGAATGATGAATGTATGAATGTATGAATGGGTGACTGAATAGACAGGTCAGGATCTCAGAGTTGTGATGAAATGACATTTGTCTAAAACACAGTTGCCTGCTGTCTACCAGGCCACTTGTGCATGTACTTGGCCTCTCTTCACCTGCCCATCAGGACAGCAAAGCAGAGATCACATTCCTTGTCCATGGATGAGAAAACTGAGGCCCAGTGCTGTGTCACCATTCTCGCAGGGCCCCAGGTTTCTGGATCAAAGCCCATGCCATGCGGCAGCCCCATTCCCTCCCTTCCATCGTGACTCCCTGTGTAGTCACCAAGGTCAAATCCCAGGAGTTGCACCCACGCCAAGATCAGGGTGGGCCAAGGAAGCCTCTTGGGTCAGAGCAGGGGGAGCTCTGTGATGGAACCATGGGTAGCAGGCCCTTCTCTGAGTAGATCCTAATGGGGGACGCAGGTCCCAGGATGCCCGCTCAGCAGTGCCCCTGATCGTGAGAGCTGGGAGCTGGGGCTGAGTTTGTAATGAGGAGCTCAGTGTGGCCTCCAGGCTCAGCCGGACAGCCCTGGCCCTGAGCGAGCTCTGCCTTTCCACCTCCTGCCAAGCGGGGAGGAAGCAAACCCACGCACCCCAGGGACTGCGGAGTCACAGTGCCCTGCAGCATGCCCGCTCCAGAGCACCCTACGGGCAGGAAGACAAACAAGACCCACATGGGACTTCATCCTACCCATGTTAGGACTGCCAGGTACAGGAGGGTTTGGGCCCCTTGGATGGCGTCAGTTTAGCTCGGCGTCCATCCCTTCCCATCTCTCTGTCCCAGGCGTGTGCCTGGACCTCAGCTGGAGCATAGGCTTCCTATGCCCTTCTGGGCTGGCAGCTGGCTCAGGGCAGCCTACGATGCTGGCTCCTCCATTCTGTGCCCTCTGCACTTGTCTGCCCACGCAATAGATGGCTCATGATGTCCCTCTGGGATAGGGACCATTCCCTTCTGCCCGTGAGGACCACAGAGACTAATAACTTGCCAGGGGGCCCCAGAGCAGGACATAAGGTGGGAACAAGAGGCCCCTGACCCCACACGCCAGGGTGGACCCCCAGGATTCCAGAAAAGCTCCCCATGTCCTTCATGGTCCATGCAACGTGAGAGGCTGTGTGCCCTGCACAGGCAGGTGGGCGGGTGGGCAGAGCTGGAGCCACGGCAAGAGCTGGCAGGGGGAGCCCCGCGCCCAGGGTGCTGAGAGCTGTGTTTGCTCTCTTGGTTATAACTCTGCCTTAAACTGAATTCAGCCCAAGATTTTCCACTGCGTGAGCCAATAAATTCCTATTTTTGCCGAAGACAGTTTGTGTCAAGTTTTGTCACTTTCCATAGAAGGAATCATAACTAATTCAGCATTCACTCATTTTTCACAACTTCCATAGAACGTGAAATCTAAAGATAAAGTTGGCATTAAAAAAAAATCAAGACAGAAGCTGAAAACAACATCAAGCGCTTAGCTTCCCTGGGTGCCTTTACTACCCTGAGCTGGACACGCCCCTGCCGGCTGCCTTTGCCTCAGTGTCACCTTTGGGCCACACCCCTGGCAGCATGCAGTGGGTGTGTTCGCCTTCTCATGGTGAGACCTGTCACTTCTTGCGTCGCTGTGCAGTCCGATGGGGGGTTACTTTGACAAATTTTCTAACCTCAGACTTGAATGCCAGTGGGAGTCTGAAACAAGAAAATAGGTGGCATGGATGGCAAATAGGCAGCAAAAATATGTGTCAAGCATGCTTTTTATAGACACTGGGCACCGTGCTTGAAGACCAGCCTTTTCAGCTCTCAGTCAGAGAAAATGAGGAGACAGTGGGGAGGGAGTCACCTACAGGCGTCCAGAAGCCCAGTGCCGCTGGCCCTTAAATCCTTGCTGCTTGCCAATGTGCCCGACACCACGCACTGTCCCCGGCCATTCCACCCACAGCTGATTAATGTGTTTTAGAATTTGCACCCAACCGTCAGCGGGGATGAGTTGATTATCACATTGAAATTCCCCTCTCCTTTCAGAAACCACTAAATCACATTTGTTTTAATTCACTGATTTAAATTAGAGATGGTTGCCCTCCAACAAGTCTCAATTTCACAGGGAAAAATAATTTGAAGTTATTTATCTTAATATCAATTAAGCCTAGCTAATTAGAGATAACTTGAGCAGCTTGGACACACTGAACTATGGTGACTAGGATCCTGCGATGATGAATAGGATTTTGGAAGAGTTTGGGAGGAAAAGAAATGGGGAGAAGTGAGGGTTTAGGGTCCAGGCAGATGCTGCCTCGACCCAGGTGCATCATCTGTGACGATGTCACCTTCTCACCTCCTCAGCACCCACAAGGAAGGTGTCACAGTCCCTGTGGAAAGCGTGAGCTCCAATTACAATAACAGCAATTCCAATGAGGAGAAGTGGGCACATAAGCCGCCACCTATGCCCGCGGAATTCTGGGCACTTCGGACACAGGGTCAATTTTAATCCTTACAACAAATCTTCCCTCCTTCCTGGGGAGGAAGCAGCAGTGTGTAGCAGGAAATCAGGATCTTGCAAGTGGGAAAGAGATCAGGAGATGGAGGGGGAGGTAAGAAAAATTCAGATGTGTCCTGTACACGTAGCAACTCCCCGTAATGGACATTATCATTGTGTACTGCAAACAGGGACTAAGGAAATTTTAAAAAAGAAACAGGCACAGGAAGATGCCATAGCAAGGTCTAAATCCCACCACCAAGCCAGGATTGCAGCTTGTGTTTGTACAAGGGTTGCAGCAAAAGGCTACGGGTACAGCATCTAGCTCAGCCACACTGGCCGAGTTGCATGACTCGAGGGTCCGTGACCCTGGCTGTGAAGTATGAGGAGGCTCAGTTAACGAGGCAAAAGAGGAATGCCGGAGGGCTGTGTTGTGGTCAGTCCAGCTACACAAGCAAAAACACACAGTACAAGAATTCAACAGTAGGCCATGCCCATGATGGGGTCACACCAGATGGTGAAGAGTAAGGACTTTGCAGGGGCAATGAAGGTCCCAAGTCACTTAGCTTGATTTAATCAAAAGGGAGATTATCCTGGGTGTTTGGATGATGGATGGACAGATGGATGGATGGATGGATGGATGGATGGATGGATGGATGGATAGATGGAGACATGGATGGATGGATGGATGGATGGATGGATGGAGAAATGGATGGATGGATGAGTGGATGGATAAATGGATGGATGGAGAGATGGATGGATGGATGGATGGATGGATGGGTGGATGGATGGATGGATGGATGGATGGATGGATGGGTAGATCGAGAAATGGATGGATGGATGGATGGATGGAAAGATGGATGGAGAGGTGGATGGGTGCAGAGAGAGATAGATGTATGGATACAGATAGGTTGGATATACAGGCCCAGGTACTTTAATCTTTGGCTCTAAACTGGTGCATGGAGTGATAAGCTCTTCTGTACATTAGTTTTCTGGTCTGTGGAAGAAATTGCCAGACCTTAGGAGCCTCACACAATTGCTCACCTCACCTCTTTTGAGCCAGGATTTTGGGTTCCAGTTAGGTCCCTGCTCAGGGTCTCACCAGCTGCAGCCTGGCTGTGCAGAGGGACCCCATCTCCTCTAAGGCTAAGCTCACTGTTGAGCAGAGCCCTGTCCTTTATGCCTGAAGCCCTCGGCTCTGTGGCTGGCACCACTCCCTGCCTGGTGTCCCCACACAGTATGGCAGCATACTTCCTTCCAGGAGAGCAGGAGGGCACCCACTGCATTGTGTCTCCTTTAAGGGGTCACCTGATTAGGTCAGGCCCACCAAGGACAGAATCCATATGATGAACTCAATATTTGGACCTTAGCAACTCCTGCAAATCCCTTCACCTTTGCCAGGAGCTGTAATCTAATCACAGGAGAGATATTTTGTCCATGTTCAAGGGGAGCAGACACAGTGGTCATGTACACCAGGGGTGGCAGTTGCAGGGACCATCTTTGAATTCTGCCTACTGCCTATTAGGAAGAAATGCTACTTTATTTTTGTGTCTGATGATTTCTGGCTCTGGGGGTTTTCTGATACTATTTGGTTACTAATTTGAAACCCCCATGCTCCTCTATGAAAGGAAATCACAGCTGCCCTTCCTACAGAGTTCATTCGAGGGACTTTGGGTTGCCAAGGGTGAAACCTCCATTAGGATGTGTACCAGTAAGGAAAATCTAGAGGTGAATGGCTTTCAGGCATGGCTTGATCAGGGTTCAGCTGTCTTTCTCTGGGGTTCTGTTTCTTGATTTGACCCTTTCCAAGCCTGGTGTACAAAACCCTGCAGAAGTCTGTGTGTGTGTCGGGCTTTCCACTGCAGGTGAGTGCTTCTCCTTCTCTACACCTCAAGCTATGGGTGACAAGGCTACAGAGATACAAAAGCTGTCACTGAGCTAACGAACTTATCACGTCTCAAGGTTGTTACCATGCTGCGGGAGCTTGGGCTGGGCCGGGGCAGAAAGGGGCCCCATCCCTGTCTTAGCACAGTCTCCGGGGGCAGAGTGGACTCACAGCTGGGTGAGAAGAGGACAGGAGCTCCTGCAGAGGTATGCCACGAAAGCCTGTGCCACTTGGCAAATATGGGGACAATGGGTGGTGGCAACTGGTGGCGTGGACACAGGGCCCACCCTCCTCAGCCACCAGCTCTGGCTCCTCCCAGGAAGCCTCCCAGCTGCCCGCAGTGCAAAGCACCCACCGCATCTTCCCCCCTCTGTAGGAGAGGGGTCTGAGCTTGGCCAAGCTGGCTCCTCTCCCCAAGGGTTGCCTAGCTGTCCACCAGGCCATGTCGCTTTCTGGAGCTCACAGTGGTGACAGAACCGGTTCCTTGCCATGCAGAGCCGAGGTCCCTGCTTTCTTGCTGGCCAACAGCTGGGGCACGCGTGGCTCCTAGAGGCACCTGGGAGCCCAGGGCTGGGAATCACCAGCCAAGTTCAGACGCTGCCTGCCGGGAAGCCTCACCTGGGTTAAAACAAACCTGTTTCTTCACAGGGTCAGCCTTCCAGATGCCAGTATGGCAAATCGAAGTGAAGCAGCAGAAACTCCAAGCCAGGGCAGCGGTGGGAGGGTGGGGACCACTCCCAAGTGCTGTGTGACAGGTTTCTCTCCCCTCTGCGCCTTCCTGGCTGCAGACCCCACCCCAGGATGCCGCAGCTCAGTCTTGGGATGAGGGGAGAGGCTGGTTCTGTGCACTCCGGCTCCCAAACCTGGAAACTTCTGCAAAGCTCACACGGAGCTCCTGAAACAGGGAGCCCTTCACCCCCCATCCAGGCCCCATGCTCAGGGGAGGCCGAGCTGGCCTGTAGCATCCTTGCTGATTTCCAAGGCAGCACTGGAACAAGGCTGGCTCTGGGGACCTCGGCGCTCCCTGGACATCCGCAGAGGTCAGGAGCTACTGTGCCATGGAATCAGCACCAGGTCAGCCTCCAGCCTCACACGCCCAAGTCCAGGACACGAGTGGCAGTGGAGTTTGAAAGGCAAAAAAGAAGCCACACTCAAACTTCCCTGGCTGACTCCCATCTCCTCGGAGGACTCCCAGCTTGTGGGAGGGGAGGGAGTAGCTAGGGGGCTGAAGGCATCTTCCTCTCCCTTCCCCTCTCCCTCCATTAAAGATGACACCTCTCGTTTATTTTGAAGGGAATAAGAGCTGTCCTGAAGTTCTCATCTTGACACCTCCAGATTTTTCTCTGTTAAGAACTTGAAAATTATGCAAATGCTCTGCATGGAGCCAGGCACACTTTTTCTTTAATGGGTTGGTTCTGATGAAGACTGATCGGGCTCTGAAGCGGCTGGTTTTCTCCAGTGCTGGGCCTGTTATCATCCTTCTGCCTTAAATGAGTCCTGCCGTATTTCAAACCTCTGCCGAGGGAGACCGCAGTGGAGACAGCTTATTACAACAAACTACCCTGAGCCAGCTCTCGTACAACGCGAGCCCCAGGTGAGCGCCCTCGGGAGCTGGAGCCAGTCAGGTCAGGGTGGCCTCATCCAAAGGCTGCCTTGGAGCAAAATCACATTGTCAGCTTTCCAAGGGGACCAGGAAGGGACTTCATGACCCATAGCATGCTGCTCATAGCCACGTCCCTGTGGCACTCAGCAACCTGAGACTCACGGTCCCCTCCCTGTGAGATGGGCACTTGGAGGCCCAGAGCAGTTAAATTCCTGGTCCCCTGCACACAGCTGTCCAGCAGCAAAGAGGGATTGGAAACCTAAACCTAGAGACTGTTCAGTCACCAATCCATGGGGACCGAGCCCTGGAGCAAGGCCACCTGGACTTCAAGCCTCTCACCCAGCCAGGTAGAGTTGGGGACCCTGCATGTCCACTGTAACCAGCAGAGCATGGACTTGGCGGCAGGTCCCCTAGGAAATCACTCAGACTTCCAGCCCTCAGTTGGTCCCTCATCCAGGACAGGGAGGGACACGCCAGCCCCCGGGTTCTGAAAAGGATGGAATAAAATAAGGCCCTGCCCTGGGCAGAGTCAGGGAGGGGCAGCCACACCCTCCTTTGGGGATAGCTTTGAGGACCTGAGACCTGCACCTCTCACAGGGCCTCGTGCAAGGTTTGACCTCTTGTTATCACTAACATGAGGTTCTTAATAGCTTACGAATCTGGGGTCCTCCATTTGCCTTTTTCATTGCCCCTCACCATAGGTTCCATCTCCTCATGGGGAAAGGCCCTTCAGGGGGAGGATTGTCAAGTTGTTACTGCCGTTACCAACAATGTGGCTTTCCAAGTTGTGTCGGGGCCTGTGTGGAGAAGGCTGGGGTCACACACAGAACCTCAGGAATGAACAAAGAGGAAGGAAGGAGTCGTTCACCTCACCCAGAGGATGCTCTGCCCGGGTGCCAGCCAGGCAAGGATGAGGGAGACTGCAGGCATGTGTGCTTGGAGAGGCAGCTGCTCGAGTTCACCACCCCAGGGGAGACTGCACCCCAGGGACAAGCCTCTCACCTCCAGCTTTCTGTGCTGTTCTCTTGCAGTCCCAGGCCACCCTACAGGCTGGTGTTAGGGTCCCCAAGTCATCAATGAAGAAGTTGAGACTCAGTGATTGCTCCCAGCCCGAGGACAGGAGCCAGCAGCGGAAGGGAGTACAGGTTGGCCAGGCCATAGCCCCCGCATGTCTCCCCTAGGCCAGAGCCCAGTGCCGGAGATCCCGGCTGGCTGGAACGTAAAGCACGCATGCGGAGAGCCCCGGCCTTGTGTAAGTTGAGAGCAAAGCTGCTTTCGGGAGTTGCTTCACAGAACATTTTCAAGTATATAAATAATAATGGAAAAATTAGGTGAGGAAATGGAAGATCCCGGAATCCTATTCAGAAATAAGAGGGGACTCACAGGAACAAATCATGCCAGAGGTTCTTTACTGCTTGTCTTCTCCCAACAGGGCTAAAAAAAAAGAAAAGGTAATTAGGCACAGTTGGTGCTATACATATAGACTCATAAAATTTTTGATTTCTAATAGCATCTCATGAAATTTTTATTGGGAGAATTATTTAAATTGTCTGGGTTGGAATATTGTCACAAAGATTGGGGTCATTGACCCTCACAGAGGGTCCTGAGCAATGACAGGGACAGAGCGTTTGATGACAGCATCAAGGTGCTCCAGGTCTGCAGTTGCTTGTCTTAATTAATCAGTCTGCTAATAAACAAAAGAAGGAAGTGTGGCTATGTGAGAGAGGAGCCACGTAGGTGTACCTGGAAGCATAGACAACAGTGCAAACGCCAACAACCACCACAACCGCAATATCACAACAGTCACCACCACAAAGATAAGGACCTCATGACACCTACAGCATCAGCAGCCACCACCTCAACCACAACCGCAGTAACATCATCAGCGAGGACCACAGAGCAGCCACCAACATAGCAATGTTCACAACTGCTGTCCTGCTCACGACAGCACTAATTTCATCAGCAACATCTATGACATCATCAACAATCAACAGCACAACACCGACCCCAACACCAGCAATCGCCTCCTCAACTACAGCCACAATAATGTCATCAGCAATAGCAGCCACCACCACCACGTTAACAACAACCACCACGACCACATAACCACAACCGCAGTAACGTCATCAGAAACAAGCAAAGTGACACGATTGACAAACACAACAGCTACCACAACTCTATGTACAGCAACTACAGTGTCAGCAGCCACCACTGTGATCGCAGCCAGAATAACAACGACAAAACCACAGTAGTCACAACCATGACAATATCAACAACGTCATCATCAACTACAGCAGTAATAGTAACAATGATTACCACAATAGCACCATCAATGATTACCACCATAGTAACAATAATCACCATAACATCAGCTACTACAACCATCAGCATGACAACATCAACAACTACCACAACAACATCAACCAACATAGCAATTATAAAATCAGTAACCATGACTTCACCCACAACCACAGTGATACCATCAGCAAATACCACAATAGCCATACACTGACAACCACAACACCAACAATAACCAACACCACAATTAAACAACTACCACTGTAACATAAGCAACAACCACACCGTGACCACCACTATAACAGCATCAACAATTGCAAACACCCTGGCTATTACAACAGCAGCATCTAAACACGAAAATGCCAGGTCTGGAAGTCCGCGTCACCTGCCCACATGTGGCAACAGCGGTGCCAGTTCTGCCTCTGAACCTGGTTCCCGTAGGTCAGACTCCAGCTGCGACTGTGCAGCTGTGAAGAGGGACTGTCGGACCTGGTCCCATCTGTCGCAGTGTTTACTTTCTGGCTGACATTCAGCGTCATGAGAGCAGGGGCTTTGCCCCCCTTCACATCTGTCACACTGGGAGCTACCGTTGAGTAGGTGCACGGAAAGTGTCCCCAAGTCCGCACGATGAAAGAACGACAGTGTGTCTGCGCGTGCATGGACCCAACAGCCGCCTCCTGGTCCCAAGGGGTCCTTGGGCTGCTCCGTGGTGATGGGATGTCCTCTGCAGACTGCCGTCCACCCTTCCCTCCAGACGGAGAGCCACCAGCAGGAGCTCAGCCCCCGCTCTGTGAGCAGACGTCCTCACTGTCCCTCCCCAGGAAACAGAGTCAGAAGGGAGCTTATTCACCAGGTCTCCCGGGCTGGATGAGGCCGGCTCCAGCCTGTGTCAGGATGCAGTCATCGTCCCTTCCCACCCATCACCTCTGAGAGTTCACATCGCCAGGAGTCCAGCACGGAGTCAGTTCCACCGCCCTACCAGGATTTCAGGGTGCTTCTAGTGTCCTCAGTCTTAAACAGGTGATGGTTAGGGATGGGCGTGTGGCTCACTGGGAGAGCATTACCCAGCATGCACCAGGCCCTGTGCTCCCTCCCGCACCACAGATAACAATGGTGATGAATCATGGGTTTCACAAGGGCTGCTGTGCCAGAGGGACAGTGCGCTCGGGCTTCAAGCCTGTGGCTGCAGGTCCAGCATTCCTCTGTCATATTTGCCCTCTTGTCTGGGGGTATTGCAGGGGCAACTGGGGTGCAGAGTTGAGAAGTGGGTGAACCCCCTACTCTCCCTGGGGATGTGGAGGGAGCTGAGTTGTGGTGGTGGGGCAGCGGGGTATCTTCTGTGTACAGGACTTCCCGGGCTGTCAGGGTCACACCTGGCCTCAAGAAACTCTCTCCCTCTCCAGTGTGACCCCTACTCAGCAGCATGTGACCTAAATGTCCAGGAGCTGGGGTGACATCTCAACATGAGAGCAAACCTTTGTCCCCAGCGCCGGAGTTAGGTGTGGAGGGAGGGGACCACAGAGCCAGAGCTGAGGTGTGCAGGTTCCACTGAGCACAGGAAACGGGGTGCTCATCTCCCCCTCAGAGCAGAAGCCGTCAGAACCATGCTCAGCAGGGCTGTGGACAATGACAAGTCACTCTCCCTTTCCCTCTCTGCCATGCGATCTGCAGAATAGATTGCTGTGAACTGCACTGGTCAGGCACAAACCCACAGTGAGCTCACCTCCAAAACCCCTGCCTGTGCCACCTTGGCTCAGAAGGGGCCAGAATTCTGTATCAGGCCTTAGTGTCTGCAGCTGGCGCCTCTTGTCCTAGGTCCCAGCTGAAACAGGCACACATTCCCACCCTACCCATGAAGCAGCCTGAAGAAATACATACTTCAATGACAAAACTTCACCAACTCACCCACGAGTTAATCTGTGTCCTGTGGGAATAACTTAATTACCGAGGGCTGTAGCTCAATACAGAATAGCTACCATAAAATGCATTGATTTCTGATTAGTTTCTTAAATTCTTTCAGAATTGTGGATCATTGCAAAATTCAAATATGAGGGGGCAAATTATCCTGATGGAAACCAGAAACCGGCAACATAAACCAACGGAGAATGCTTGCGCTCATCAGCTTCTTAAGATTTTGGAAACGTTGCAACTTTTTTCTCATTCTAAACAAATATTCGCCCCAGAATCTAATCACACACACACACACACACACACACACACACACACACACACAAAAGTACTTGGCTGGGCACCAAGTCCAAGCGCCTCCTATCTGAATTCATCTGACGATCGCTGTAACCGCCGTCATCCCTACCTTACAGAGGAGGCAGCAGAGTTGTCCGTCCAACATCACACAGCGTGAGAGTCGGAGAACTCAGCAACCCAGGCCGTCAGAAGCACACGTCTGCGCTGGGACCACTCCACCTGCCTCCCGGAGTGAGGAAAGTGGGGGAGGCTCCTGTGTCTGGTTTCCAATTCCCCTTGAGATCGTGTCCAGCCGCTGAAATCCTATGAACACTGGGCATCTGCAGGAACCCCCGGCGCCTGCCTCTCTGCACAGAGTTAAAGTTGCATCTTTAAATCCAAAAGGATCCGCCTGTCACCCTGTGACTTCCTCAGGCTTCCCCTGCAGGGTAAGGAAGCTGAAGTCCCCTTGTCCCATGGAGCTTGTTGGTCCAGTTTCCTTCTGCAGTGTCCTGACCCTGCTGTCACCCCTGGGGCGCCCCCTTCAGGGCACCTGGGGCGTCTCAGGTGCGCCCTCCTAGGTATGAGTTCCCAGGGAAGACTTACTTCCAGAAGAGTCTTTCTGGTGCAGACATTGCTCCTGGAGAGTAAGCTGTCTCCTACTGAGTTCTCTCAAATTCTCCCACATTCCACACCAGGAGCCTCAGCCAACTTCTCACCTGCACTGAGGCTCCGTGCAAGAGGGTCTCCTCTTCTGTTTCTGGTCTTGTGTTTGCCCACCATTCCCCGGTCCACTGAAGGACATCGGATCCGCGGACCTGGCAGGAGAGGCCACGCCCTCTATGCCCTTGGCCCTGGCTTTCCTGCCCCGTGAGGAAGTGTTTCAGGGACACTGGTGAAAGAAAAGCACAGGTCCCCGGCTGATATCCTATTGTGCATGGCTCCAAAGTCAACTGTCTCTAGTGAGCACAGCCGGATTTCTGAGCCCTCTGCCCATGTGTCTGTGGGTGCAGCCGGGAGCCCCCTCCCCTCGGAGCGGCAGCCAGCACCCCATCCAATGACCCTCCTTGTCCTCCACTGAGGCCAAGGCTTCCCAGTGTCCCTGGCATTTTGGAACTGCACACAGGCTGCTCCAAGAAACCTGGCTGCTTGCTGCCCAGTGGCTCAGTGAGCCTGCATGACTCCATCTGAGTGTGGTTGTCCCTGTTTCTGTGACCTACTTGTGCACCCGCAAGGAGAGTCTGCCACGTGGTAATGAGGGGCACAGGTGTGCCGTGGTATGGCATCCTCTCTCCTGTCCTAGTTCAGAAGCCAGCCAGCCCTGGCAGGCGTTGTGCAAGCCCAGCTCACCCAGCCATCTCCCCGCCAGCCGGCTGGAAGGATCCCACTGATCCATGGAACAGGAGGTCCCCTGCGTGCAGTGCACACCAGCCTCACTCACACCATGGGCCAGAAAGGAGGCCACGTGACCTACACATATGTGGGGACAGACAGCAGTGTGGCTTCATCTGGCCAGGAGCCAAAGTCCCCTCCTTGGACAGCACAGCCCTGGGGGAAGGGAAGGGACTGCAGCCTTCCAGGTGGCCAGGTGAGCCCATCAGCTCCACTAGCAGGCAGCAGAATGCCCACCAGCACTGTGGTGAAGATAAAATGAGCTCATGCACAGGCATGTGACGCTCTGGACAAGGTGTCCGCACATCTCGCACTCTTGGAGGTGATGGGGGCTTTTCCTGGTACCCTTGGTTTGGAGCACAGCCTGAAGAAGGCTCTGTAGTGAAAGCCCAGGACCAGAACCAAGATGAGGCAGGCGCATCACTCATCCTGAAAGCCCGAGATGAGGTCCAGGCCTGGAGCCTGGGGACATGGTGTCCAGGAGGAGGAGAAAGGCTTCCTCTGAGTTCTGCTGTCCTGGGAAGGTGTGGCAGAGTTTTATTTTCCTGGGAGTTTCACGCAAGTTGTGTGTGCACATGTGTGTGCATGGTGTGTGTGATCAGGAGAACATGAAAACACCCCAAATGGTGGGAGTCTGGCAAACCACCTGCACCGCTCCCTCCTTAGATCTAGGTGCCGTCCTCACTCTGGTCGGAAGAGGGTGAGAGCACAGAGCTCTGGCTCTGCAGGGAGCCTCAACACCCACGCTGCAATGGGGACAACCGGTCACGTCACACGAGGCCCCACGCAGTTACAGCCATGGCGCCCCACGGATCCACTCGACAGGGACAGACATAGACATCCAGGGGCCGGGAACTTACTCCCAGACACAGCACCGCCGACAGAGGTCACCGCCACACTCTGCACACCCCCGCCCTCCGTGACAGCTGCACATGCACACTCAGCTGCCCTCGTGTGCTCCCCATACCCAGCACACCTGGCACACACACCTGGCACATGCTGCTCCTGGGGTGCCCATCCCAGCAGCACGCCGGGCCAGCCAGGAGCAGGTGCCCATCCTGTCTGCTGTAGCCTGCCTGCCCAAGCTGTCAGGCCAATTATCTGCTCCCGACTGGAAGGGACCCTAGGGCCTGGTCCCCTGTAAGACAGCAATGCAGGAACAGGGAAACAGGAGACCCAGGCAGAGGCCAAGGCCCCAGGCTCCAAGGAGCAGGGAGCTGGTCACCCAGGCCCTGAGCTAAGAGTTAAGGCGAGTTACGGCACGAGCACAGCTGCGGGTGGGGAGCAGACAGCTAGGTGCATTGGGGAGCTGGATGCATCAGGGAGCTGGGTGTATGAGAGGTTGGGGTGTTGCAGCCAGGTCTAGTCCCCAGCCTGGGCACAGGGATGAGTGGAGAGCTGGGGCAGCCTGTTGAAGCTGCAGAGGTGACAGGGTCCGAGTGTGGGGCAGACAAGTGCAGGGCCAAGGGCACAGTGCTGGGGTGGAGAACCAGTCCCAAATGTTAGAGCAAGGTGGCTGCACAGCCAGGGGCCTGGCACAGGGGCAGAATGGGACATCTCTGCAAACCCTGACTTTGGTTACTCCCATCTTGGTGACCTCAGTCTTGAAGGAATGACATGTGTTAGTGACTTTAGGGCCGATCAGCCTTATAGTACAGATGCCCAGTAAGTAATTAGCAGGCCTAGTGCAGAGCTGAGTAGGATCCGACCCAGAGTTTTAAGGCAAGAAGGGAGAAAATAAAATGAGTTTTCCGACCTCCTTTTACCTGTCTTTATTTCCTCTCTCCAACCTCAGTTCTAATCACTGCTTTGCGTGAACACTGGCTGGGGTTGTCCCTCCTGGCTCTGTGGGGCAAGGCCTGCTCACAGCAAAAGCCCCCCATGAATGAGAATGGGACACCTTTCCTCTCCTGCTGTTATGAGTTTGGGGTTCAGTAGATTCTTTCTGGGGCCCTGGTGTCTGAACAAAGAGCTGGACAACACACGTGAAAACGGTAGCAAGGTTTTACATTTATTAAAGATAGGAAAAGAAGTAGCCCTGCAGAGTGAAAGTGGCCACTGAGAAAGATTTCAGGTGGCTACAAGGTCAATGGCCGCCGTCTTTTGGTGGTAGCCACAAGGTCAATGGCCACCCTCTGTTCCTCTGGCTGATGTCAGAGCTAGGCCATCCTATCAAAAACCTGCTTGATTTCTCACCAGAAGAATTGGTAGCACATTCTGATTGGTCCCAGGTGCAGGGCTTGGAAACTATGTTCTACATGTGTCATGGCCACAATTAACAGGTCTCACCCACTTTCCCAGCCAATTGGCCACACCCTAATCTCCTGCCTCAGTGCCACAGTCACCAGGGTGAAAGCCAGACAGCCACGACTTCCCTTTTGGGATCAACCAGGGCCTCTGTGGCTGGGCAGGGCAGTGGGCTCTATGACCCCTTGGAAGTTTGAGTGCAGAGCTGGCTCTATGCCACTTTCTCCAAGGAGGGAGAGCCCCCGAACTTTTCTCAAATCACAATGTCCAAGATTCCCAAGGACCCTGCCCAGGGCCTCCCTGGGGCTTGATTTCCTAGTTAGGGCTCTGGAGTTCCTATTAGCATGCAAATACACTAATAGAATGACATTTTGCCCTTCAGGAATCATTAGCTGTAGTGAATCTACAAAACGGGAATAAGAAATGAGGAGGAGGTAATGAGTTAGTTGACTGTAACTCTCCTGACCTGGGAGTGGGGCGTCCGTCTCTGGGCCTCACGCCCACCTGAGGATGAACGCAGGTGGACCCTGGCCTGAGGTGACCACACGTCCAGCTCCCTGTCTCAGACAGAGGCCCTGACCACATCTTCCACATCTTTCCTGCGGCAGCACCTCTCCTTCCCATCGTGAGCCTTTGCTCTCCTGCTGGGAGGGCCCTGAGCCCTGGCTTCCTGTGACTGTGATCCTGGCCGCACCTCAGGGACAGGCCCAGCTGGGAAGGCCAGGAGAGAGGCTGGAGAGCCGGGGCTCCTGTGCGGCAAGGAGCAGCCCCTTCAGCGTCCTCTTCTGTTGCGCTTTCCTGGTTGGCAACCTGCCTCTGGCCTGTCCTTCTTGGTCTCTCCTCCTACTTTTCATTCTTCTTCTAGAGAGCACCAGCCCAAGCTCCAAATCAGGAGCTTATTTCTCTCTCGGGATCATTGGTGTCTATGAGTGAAGCCTTCTCACCTTGTACAGTGCACAACCTGAGCAGCCCTCCATGACCACAGCGATCTTGCTGGTCCCCCACTGGCAAAAAAAGAATTAAAACCTTTAACAAAGGAACTCCAGCTAAAGACATCCTGCTCTCAGTAAAGGGTCTAAGACAGCAACACATCTTTTGCTGTAAAAGGCCCATTCATTTCCCCCAGAGTCCTGACTCATCTTCTCTAAAAGATGTGCATAGAGCTCCTCAGCACCTCCTTATCTAAAGCTAAAGTCCTGAGGAAATGGCCTTGTGGAAGGTGCAGCTGCAAACATGGAATTTTACACTCAGTACAGGTGCTCCTGAAAGAGCTGCTAAATGATGCAGGAAAAAGACATTCTTTAGATAACCGTATGGGGTGTCCAGAATCTTCTTCCCTGTCCTCCAACCCTCAGAAAACCCCGATGTCTCACCCTGACAGCAAGACTCCTCTCTCGGAAACTCGCCATGGCCTTCCCCCTGGGCAGTGCACCTTGATCTGAGTGAGCTCTTGTCTCTCCACACTTCCTGTCTGTCACTAAACTCTCTTACCAGCCACCCTTCGAGCCCTCGCCACACATTCTCATCTGGCATCTGGTGGCCCGCATGGGGACGGGGTAAACTCCGCAACTCCCTTGGCTTCTCTCCACTCCCATGCTTGTGTGTAGTTGCTAGATCCAGCCGGGACAAGTGAGGGACCCTGGCCGGGGCTGCTCTCCGGGGACCTGAAGTCACTGGGCTGTGACACTGACCACTACAGTCTGTAGGTTAGGGTGCTGGTATCAGGTTAGGGTGCTGGATAAGGAGCTCCTTTCTGGTGCTTGCAGAAAGATTTACTTCCTGTTTCCACCCAGTGGACATGGGCCAGGCAGTTCTCCAATGGGACCCAAGGACAGCAGGAAAAAGAGGTTGGCCTGCTATGTGTTGTGCTCTGTACAAGGAAGAGGCTACCTGATCTTCCTCCAGGACCCATGCACTCTCAGCCTACAGCGCCGGTGACAAGGCAGCTCCCCCAAGGCGAATCTCTGTGTACTTCAGGGACCACCCCCCACTTAGCTGCAGTTGACCTCCCTTTGCCCTGTCTTAGCTGAACTTCCTGGTCCAGGAGCTGCACAAGTGAGCAGGTCTCCGTCTCTCCAGGACCGTGGGTCTCCTGCCCCTGTGGCCGTTCAGTGCTCAGGTCAGTTTAGGATTTTCTCTCTGTGGGTCTGATCAGTTAGAAATCTGATTGACTGGAAATCTGATCACTTAGCACCAGGCACACATGGCTTCAAAGTGAAACCAGGTTTTCCTGAGTTAGAGGCCTGGCTTTCTCGGGGGATGCCCCAGATTAGCGCTTACCTCATCAGCTTTGAGACCACCACCCTTAAGGGATTCCTTTTGGGGACAACTGCACCTCTGGTTGGGCTCAACCGAGGGTCTCTCGTCCTCTGTCCTTTCTTGTTCACCCTGGGGATGCATTCGTAAAAATGCTTATCCTGGGAGTTCTCATAAAAGTCTCATTTTCCTCCACAATACTTACTGCTCCTGGATCAGGAACTGTGGCCTGTTGGTGACACCATCATCGTAACTCCATCCTCCAGTGAGATCTCTTTACCGTGACCTGGAAGGGCTCTCAGGTTCCTTGCGTGCAGCCCTTTGTGGCAGGGTGCCCGGCTGTGAGGGGCTGCAGGGTGCTTTCTAAGGCCTTTCACAGTCTGCCTGTCTGCACTCCAACTCCTAAGGCTGATGTAGTTAATGATCCTTTTTTGGGGTTTGCTCTGACTCCTACTTCCTTTCTTTTTTATCTTTTTTTATCTTTTTTTTCCTTTTCCATCCTTAAAAACTTCTGGCTCTGGCACTGTTAGGACTTTCTCAGAAGAGAAAGAAGAAAGGCAGGAAAGAGGGAGAACAGCTTTACAGGTACTCAAGAGTTACAAAGCTCACTTAAAACATCAGAGGATAGAAACTGCGAGGTTCAAGATTTCTATAAAAGTAGCCTCAAAATTTTATAACATAAAGATTAAATAATTTAGGTTCATATGTATGTTTCTGTATGTGAACTTTTGGGTTCATTTTATGGTTTGTATCTAGATGTCCCCCGCCAAAATCTCATGTAGTCATAGATGGGACTTTTTGGAGGTGGCTGCATCTAGGGTGTGTGATGCTGGGATTAAGCATATGATGCTGAGATGAATGCTGTAATGCTAGGATTCAGGGTGCCCCACCCTGGGTGTGAGTGCTACCTGCCCTGAGGGTGCATAGACTGGATAGCATATAAGGGACAGAAAGAGGGCAGCTGTGGTCGCTTGCTGCTTCGCTGTTTTGCTGCCTTCTGCCTGCCCTTGTTTGCCATGGACTGTCTCTCCTCTGCTCTCCCCTCTGCCATGCCACCCTGCCTTGGAGCCAGCTGACTATGGACTGAAACCTCCACAGACTGTGAGCTAAGTAAAGCTTTCCTCCTTGACTTTGAGTGTTGGGTATTTTGTCTCAGCAACGAGAAAAGTAACTAAGACAGTTCACATGGCTTAAAAATAATTTCACTGGTAAAATAAATGTAAGCATATCTTTAAAATTACTAATGTACATTTTGCTTAGGCTATTGGCCAGTCAAAATATTTATCTTTGCTAAAAATTTTAAGATACAATGTCCATTGCTTTCTATATTTCAAATACAAAACCTCTCAGGGTTTTCCCCCTTCAGTAAAAATATATATATAGCTTAACATGTTAATTATGCTAGTCTAATATCCTGAGTCTTATAAATAATCTAAACTAATTGCTAAAATGAACAAATAAATGGGATTAATCCTTATAAATATTTATAACAACCTCTGAATTATCAGTTACTAAACTCAAGTATTCTTAGCTTGAGTTTTAAAAAGCAAGATATCTGATTCTATTAAATGTGATTTTACAAATTGCATTTTATAGATACGGGGAGCAAAAAATGTATACACACTTCAGGAACAGAAAAATTGTATAAATATTTTAATACTGAATTTATTGAGACATCATGCAATTTATACAATCACATTTGGCCTCTACAGTTACAAAAGCTGCTCAAAGTGGTGGCCATTAACTTCTAGAGCATGACAAACCAGTGTTTGGGTAACCTGGGTCACTGAGATTGCTGCACATGCATTTTCAGTTTCTTCTCTAAGGACTGGCAATGTAGTGGATTTTCTGCGATATACAACATTCCCTAGGGTCCCCCATATGAGGGTAACACCATCATTTGATAAAACATCATACTATTTTTCTTTTCCTGACATGTGTAATCATTTTTTGGTGGATGCTGTATATGCTTAAGATTGTTTTCTTCATAAAGCTGCTAAGAGTTAAAATTCTAATGTACAATTAATCCCACATAAAAAGGGGGGATTTCTCTGTGGGCCCCTTGAATCCTGGGGACTACACAACAAAACTCCCCCTATGGTTAAAAAAGCAGCTTCCTGCATGTTATATAATTAGGTTGATTGTAATTTAAAAGTTAAAGTGATTTTTATGTCTAAAACAATAAAGTTTTCTTAAGATAGATATTAAAATATTCTTTGCTTATAAAAAATTAGACTAAAAATAAAGTTTCTGTGTTTTATCAAGATAATTTCTTCTGGTTTCTGCTATTAGGATTTGAATTACTTAGGTGAGTCTTAAGAGTTAAATTTTGTTGAGTTGTTGCAAAGTCTTTTTAATAATTAGTTTCTAGCTGATTAAACAACTATTGTCTTAGGTTATCACACACACTGTGTTATGGCGCTAGAGATGTGTGTGCATCTGAGGACAAAGCAGGTTGCAGTCTGAGCTTTGTCTAATGTTAAAAAGTTTACCGAATTAACATTACTTAAGTTTAATACGTACACCCGTGCACAAAGTATAACCAATAAGTGAATTAGTAAGCGTAATAATAATATAAACACAGCTAAATTAGACATAACAAGGGCTTCACTCACGGCACCAGCTATTAACACTCCCAGCCACATCTGTATCATCTCAACCTGCAGCCATAAAGAACCTAAATTCCCAGTCCCTCTAGCTTTTCCAAAATGTGTCCTTCAGCCTGTTTTAGTGTATTATCACTGTTATTTTGATGAACATTAAAGTACCCTGAGGCAGGATAGGAAAGAGAAGATCGGTAGAAAGAAGATAAGAAAAATTGTGTTTTTAATGAAAACTGCAAGTTCAGGACACAAACTCAGTCAAAAACTCTTAAGGTCCTCACAAACACAATAAGCCTGGGTTATTTCCTTTCACTTGTAAATTGAATCTGTTCTTTCCAAAGATTCACAACTTCTACAGATTTCCAGTCCCAAAGCCCCCATAAATATACCCAGCTCAGGCTAGAAATGCCTTTTATTCTTTTGCATGCCTGTACTCTATTTCTTTGAGTGCATACTTTTAAAATTCTGCCCAATAAGTCCCTTTATGCCTCTTACTGATGCTTCCTAAAAATTCCTCTTCTGTGATACAAGTCAAGGGTCTTCCTCCTTAGGTTCTTCCGCTGACATATCCCCCAGTGAAAATGTGGCTTCTTATATACAAGTCTACCTATAGGACAAGAATGCCAAAATAAATATTCTAGCTACTAAACATTGTTACTTTTCTGGTATAAACTAACTTTCTGTCCTCTGCTTCAGGCTTTATATGTTTATGTTATCTAGATCTACATCCAACCTAAGCTCAGCCTTTTCTGACATTATCTGGGCTTGGTTCTCAAAGTCTTTTTGGCAAAAGTGGCTATTAATGATCATTATCATTATCATGCCCACCCTTCTCTTTGGCCCATGCCTGTGTAACTGTCTTCTCCAGTTTATTTCATCCAGAATAGAGCAATTATCAATGTTACTTGCTGGAACACTGCCTAGACCTGCCTAGACTTGTTGCCCAAATTAGATCCCAATCTAAGAAAATAGCACCCCACCCCTGACAATCCCCAGACTGAAGGGGCCTCTTCAGATGTCCCTGCTCAGCTAGAAGCAGTTATGCATACAACTGCTTCATCTGTTTGTCAGTGATTTGGCTGCCCATTGGAAAAGAAAAGGATTAAAAACCTTAACAAGAGAACTCCAGCTAAAGACTCAGAAAAGAGGTCTAAGACAGCAATAAACCTATTGATATAAAAGGCCCATTCATTTCCCCCAGAGTCCTGACCCATCTTCTCTAAAAGATGTGTGTAGAGCTCCTCAGCACCTCCTTATCTAAAGCTGAAGGCCTGAGGAAGTGGCCTTGTGGAAGTGCAGCTGTAAACATGGAATTTTACAGTCAGTACAGGTGCTCCTGGAAGAGCTGCTAAATGATGCAGGAAAAAGATGTTCTTTAGATAACCCCATGGGGTTTCCAGAACCTTCTTCCCTGTCCTCCAACCCTCAGAAAACCCCAATCTCTCACCCTGACTGTGGAGGACCATCTGGACGGCTCCCCTTGAAAGAAGAGCAGTTATCTCCATTTTGGCTGAACCTGGCCCTATTTCCATGTACTGAAATGTACAGAGCTGGCTAGGGCTTTTCCTTATCCCTTCAATTGGCTTTAAGCAGTACAAATCGGTCCATCTGAGGAGGAGTTGATGTATAGTCTTTGAAGCAAGGCGACAGGTCAGTGTTTCCCTGCCCCTGTAGCTCCCAAAACACATGTGTGAGCGGGGCAGGAGGGAGAGCCGTGCTCCACGCTGGCTGACGGCTGGGATTGAGCCTGGAGAAAGAGGCTATGACTTCCCAGGGCATAGAAGATTACACATCAGAGCTAAAGCACCGACCCCAAAACATTAGATACTACTTCAAATTGTGTTATGCAGATTACTACTTCTGCGTATCCTTCCCTCTGCATATTGCAAAGGTGATTTCCGGCCTCCTACCCAGCCCAGCTCACAGCACTCACGTACTTCCCTCCACTCTCACAGTCACTCATCCCCGAGCCACTCCCCTCTTCGGGAATTAATAAAACCCGGCTTCGGCCCTGGGTCGAGGAATTTGTTCCAGTAACCATCACCCTGGCTGGACATAGGACCCCCTTGGCTCCCCACAACAATAGATATGTCTTAGTGTCTTTATTCTCGCCATGGGTTGCACTGGAAGTGGTAGATTGGAATTAACTCACTAGAATTCCAATAATTTTTCCATGGGATTACAAATATAAACTTCCCGGGCCAAAACGAGGGCCAGGAAGGGCTCGCTATACCTGACTGCCTAATGCCTCTTAGAAACTCACCTGCTGCCCCCCTTGGCAGCGTTCCTTCATCTAAACAATGCCTGTCTTTTCTACATTCCTGTCTATTGGTAAATTCTTTTACTGGCCGCCCTACCAGCCCTCCCTATGCCATCTTGCAGGGCACTTTAGGTCAAGATATATTAACATATATAACAAAAAGTGCACAAAACACAACCATTCAGATTCGTGAATTGCTGCGAAGTGCACACTCATGTAACCATCACCCAAGCAGAGAGGTTGACCATGTCAGCACTGCAGGAGGGCATCGGGAACCCATCCTCAGAAGGTGCTGCTCTCTGGGCTTTTGGAGAGACAATTTCCCTGCCGTTGTGGCTGCTGGTATCCTTATGCCACCCCTGTGTGTCCCCTGACATCTCACATTAGCTGTGCCTGTGGTGGGACTTAACACACATCAAGTCAGCCTGTGTGTCGCATTTTACATCTGGCTTTTCTCACTTGACATCACATTTCTGTGATTCACCCAGGCGTGCAGATGTAGTTCATTCATTTTCACTGCTGCTGCAAGATTTCGTTGTAAGACTCTACCACAGCTCGTGTGTCTGTTCTACTGGTAATGGAAGTCTGGCTCGTTTCCACCTTGAGACTCTGCACCCAGCAGGGCTGGGGACGAGCCTGCACCTGTCCAGGTGTGCATATGCCCTACCATGTGCAGCTGGGAGTGACATTGATGGCCACGGGGAACACAGGCACTGGCTTTCAGTAGATGATGTTCACCAGTGTGACAAAGTGGATGTAACGATCAGGACCTCGCTCCATTGCCTGCCAGCCTCAAAGACAGTCCACCGTGTCACTGGCGAGCTTTTGTCAGTCACCTAGTTGCAGGGGATGTGTGCTAGCGATTTCATTTGTGTTCCTCCAATAGCTAATGTTGCAGAGATCACTTCGCGGCATCTGCAGTTTTTAAAGATTTCCATACATAGATTTTTTTTTTTAAGGCCAGTCTTCACCGCGTCCCCTGAGCGTCATGTTCTGAGTTGTACTTGTGTGTGACTTTTTGAAGCGCTGTTCTGACATCATCCGTACGTCCCCTGCGTGGCTTCTTATAACTTTGTATGCACGCAGATGCCAGGTGTAAGTGTGCAAATCAAGTGCCTGGAGTTCCTGCGCAGAAACCTTCCCCAGCCCGTGTGCAGGGCCACACCCATGGCTCTTCCTTGGACCCTGCTGGATCCTTTTCACATCATAGCCCCACAATGCTCCACAGATGGCAGGCATCCTTTGGGCTTCTGTGCTGTGTCCTTAGTTTTGAAGCTTGTCCCTGGAAGACCCTTTGTACTTCTAAAATTAGCTGTATTAACATATAATATAGAAAGAATAAAAACTATCCACTTTAAGTGTAGGTCTTGATGAGTTTCGATGACTGTGTGAACGTGTGTGCCCATCACCACAAAACACAGAATCTTTGTGTTACCCCAAAAAGTTGCCTTCCATCACTTTGTGGTCAACCTCCCACTCTGACCTCAGCTCCCAGCAAATTCTGACGTGCTTTGTGTCATTCAAGACTAGCTTTCCGACTTCTGAAGTTTACACCAGTGGACTCAAACTGGATATGCTTTTCTGTTTCTTTCATTATAGAAGGCTTTCACTTTCTTAGGTAGGTTAATCCATATATATATATATATATATATATATATATTTATATATATATATATATTCTTTTAGTGTGGGTGGGATTGTTTTCCTGATTTCCTTCTCAGTGACTTTATTGTTTTGTGCACAGGAATGCCATTGACTTTTGTGTGTTGATTTTGTTATCTCGCCACCTTGCTGAGTTCATTTATTAGCTCTAAGAGTATTCTGGTAGCTTTTGGGGCCCACTATGTAAAGGATCATGTCATGTGAAGGTAAGGATAATTTGACCTCTTTCTTTCCTATTTGGATCCCTTTTATTTCTTCCTCTTGCCTGATTGTACGGACGTTTCAAGAACTATATTGAACAGGAGTGGTCAGCATGGCCAGACTTGCCTCGTTCCTGATTTTAGAGGGAAAGCTTTCAGTTTTTCCTCATTTAACATGGTGTTGGCAGTGGTTTTACCAGTTTCAGGAAAGCTCCTTCTGTATTTATATTCATCGGGGTTTTTATCATGAGTAGAGGTTGGATTTTAGTCAAAGGCGTTTTCTGTATCTATTGAGATGATCACATGATTTTATCCTTCATTGTTTATCTGGTGTGTTACACTTACTGATTTATGAATATTGAATCATCCTTGTATCCCTGGGATGAAGCCAGCTTGGTCATGGTGTATGATCTTTTTAATGATTTGTTGCATTTTCTTTGCAAGTATCATGTTGAAAATTTTTACATCTACAATTCATTAAGGAAATTGGCCTGTAGGTTCTTTCTTTCTTTCTTTCTTTCTTTCTTTCTTTCTTTCTTTCTTTCTTTCTTTCTTTCTTTCTTTCTTTTCTTTCTTTCTTTCTTTATCTTCTTTATTTCTTTTTTTGGTTGAGTCCTTCTCTGGTTTTGCTATCAAGCAATGAGTTTACCAGTGTTTCTTCACTTTCAATTTCATGGAAAAATCTGATGGTATTATTATTAGTTCCTCCCTGAAGTTCCAGTAAAGTTGACAGTGAATCCATAAGGTCCTGGGCTTTTCTTAGTTGGTAGGGTTTTTATTACTTCCTCTGCTTCATTGCCTGATATTGCTCTTTTCAGGTTTTTTTAAAATAACTTCTTGGTTCAATTTTGTTAATTCATAAATCTCAAAGCATTCATCTATTTCTTCCAGATTCTTCAATTCATTGGCATGTAAGTCTTCAAAGTAGTTTCTTATAGTCCTCTGGGTTTTGGGGACATCCATTGTGATTTCACCTTTTTCATTTATAGTTGCACTGATGTGAATCTTTTTCTTTCCTTCCTTTGTTAAGTTTGGTAAAGGGTTTATAAAACTTTGTTCTTTTGGAGAACTAACTCTTTGATTCATTGGTCCTTCCTTTGCGTTATTTTACTCTCAATTTCATTAATTCAAAATTTGGGTTGCTCCTGTTTTTCTAGGACCTTGCGATGCATTGTGAGGTTATTTATTTGGATTTGGTGTTGCTCTTTTTTCTAATGTAGGCATCCACAGCTGTACACTTCACTCTCAGCACTGCTTTCACTGTGTCCCTCGGGTTTTGGCATGTTGTGCTGCCATTGCCATGTGATGCTAGGGACTTTCTAATTTCTTCCTTGATTTTGTCTGTGGCCCATTGATTACTCAAGAGTCTACTGTTTGAATTCTATGTGTTTGTGTAGTTTCTGTGTTATCTTTTGCTTTTGATTTCTAGTTTTATTCTGCTACAATCCAGTGGTTTACAAGAGATTATTTCAAGTAATTTTTATGCATTGAAGCATGCCTTATGGCCTAAGATATTGTCTATTTTGGAGAAAGTTCTGTGTGCTGCTGAGAAAAATGTGTATTCTGTTGTTGTTGGATGCAACACTCTATAGATATCTAAGTCTATTTTTTCAATGATGTGGTCCAACTCATACTTCTCTGTTGGTTTTTTCTGGTTGACCTGTCTGTTTGCGGAAGTAGGATACTGAAGTCCTCCACTATGATTCCATTGATGTTTATCTGACTTTTTACGCTAGTAGTATTTGTTTTATGAAACTGGGTGTGCTGTTATTCATCCATACATATTCACAGTTATGATCTCTTCCTGTTGAATTGTTCCCTTTACCAGTGACCTTATTCATCTCTTCTCATCAGTTCCAGCTTGAACTCCACTTTGAAAATGAAATAATTATTCCTGCCACTTTTAGAATCCTATTGCGTGGAGTATTGGTTTACATTCTATCAATTTCAGTCTATGACTTTTTTTTTTTCTGGATGAACTGTGTCTCTTGTAGGCAACATATAGTTGGGTTTTGTGTTTTGACCCAATCTGCTAGTCTGTGTCTTTTGATTGGGGAGTTAAGAACATTTATGTTGAGAGTTATTACTGAAAGGAATTTTTTGAATCCTGTCATTGCATTATTTTTCCATTGCTGATTCCTTCACTTTTCCACTTTTGTTTAACTACTTTCCCAGTTAGATATATTCTTTCCTTGTTGCTCTTTGGTAGTGCTGGTGTCTCTGTCCCTATTTATGATTTCCTTTAGTACCTTCTGTAATGCTGGCTTGTTGTCATGAACTTCTTTATGTAATTTTTGTCATGGAAATATTTATTTCTCCACCAATTTTGAAAGATAATTTTGCAGGGTATATTAATCTCAGTTGGCAGTTTCTTATTTTTTAGGGCTTAAAAAACTTCAAGCTCTGCCGGCCTTTAGTATGTTTGTTTAGAAATCTGCTGTTATTTTGTTTGCCTTTATAAATTACTTGATTTTTTTTGAACAGCTTTTAGTATTCTTTCTTTGTGCTGAATTTCTGGGATTTTGAGTATGCTGTGTTATGGAGAAGTTATTTTCTAGTCATAGCTGTTTGAGATGCTATACACCTTGTTTACCTGGATGTTAAATTCTTTCCCTATACTTGGAAATATTTTCTGCTATGATTTTGATGATTTTATGCCTTTTGTGTTATGTTCTAATCTTTTCTTGCCTCTTATGCTTTTATGGGGATTGATTTTTTGAGTCATCTAGTAGCTGCTGGATCCAGCCTCCATAGTGTTTTATTGCTTTTAGGGTACCACTAAGTACATAATCTACTTCATCAACCTTGTCTTGTAGTTCTGACTTGCTCTCTTTCCTCATATTGGTTGCTCCTGCTGCCCATACCTGAAGTTGAAATTTTATATACTGGATTTATACTTATTTTTTTCATAATCTCTAATCTTTTACTAAAATGGTCATTCAAATCTTGTATCATCTCATTTAGTTCAATCACTTTAGTTACCTCCTCTTTAACTTCATTTAACATCTTATGGATTTGTTTATGGTTACATTCTGTGTAGGGAGTTGGTATGTGTATACAACACATCTTCATTCTTTTTGCAACCCTTTCCTTCCCCTTCCTCCGTTTCTTGATCCCTTCCCTTTCAAAAAAGATTCATCTCCCTCTTCTTTGATTTTTTTGAACATTTTTATCATTTGGTTTTTCAGTTATTTGCCTACATTTCGTCCACTTCAGTGAGATCAGATTTGGGGGAGTTGAGAGCCTTTGAAGACATCCCGGTGCCTTGTGTTTCTGTTGTTTTTGCGCTGAGGGTTGAGGGTCAGGATTAGTCACAGTGGAGATTGTTTAAGGAAGTGAGATGTGGCCTTGGCCTGGTTGTTTTGGTATTTATACGTCCCCTCAACCTACTCAGTGGAATAGGGTCAGTCTTGCAAGGAGAGAACCACTGCTGGTCATATCAGCATTTTGTTGCACCTTCGGTCACACGGAGATTCTGGAAAAATCATTACTCTTCTCTGTTAGCTATTGATCTTCCTCAGTAGCCTTCATCTGTAGGGGCATCTCGTCATCTAGATCTGTGGGTGGGAGAACCATTTCTTCAGACTGGGGCAGAAAGCTGCTGGTTCTAGTTCCCAAACTCTGCTCCCAGTGTGTGCTGAGTTCCAGCCCCAGTGGCCAGCCCACAGTGGGCACACACAGCATGAGGGCTTTCTGATTCATCTTCGCCCAGCAGCCCCACAGCAGTCAGGAACCCAGGAAAGCTCTGAGCTTGAGCGGATACATTCTTGTCAGCAGGAGTGTATCTAAAATAATTTTTCTTCTATTTGTAAAATAATTTTCTTAATCCATTAAAATGGGGCCGGTGAGATGGCTCAGCGGCGTAAGTGATTACCTGGCAAGCACGAGGGCCCGAGTTCGACTCCCGGAACCCACATACGAAAAAAGGGCCGGTGATATTGCTCAGCGGCACGGGCGCCTGCTGGCGCGTGAGGTCCTGAGGTCGACCCCTGGTACCCACCAAAAAAAAAAAAAATCCATTAAAATGATCATATGGGATTTTTCCTTCTTAATATAATGGAATATATTCAGCAATTGTTTGAATGTTAAGTGAACTTCATCCTAGGCAAGCCCCAGTTTGTGGTATTACTTTTATATCTATGTTAATGAGAAATGTTAGTCTATAGTACTGTGTGTGTTTTTATGTGTGTTCGTGTGTGTGTGTTTAGTAAAGTCTTTAGTTCTTATGTTAGTCCTCATTCCACTATTATAATAAAATACCTGAGACAATCAGTTTATAAGGGGAAAAGTTTACTTTAGTTCACAGTTTTGGAGGTTTTAGTTTATGGTTGTTTGGCCCTGCTGCTTTGGGCCCGTGTCAAGGCAAAGAATCATGACAGGGAGGGAGCTGCTCACCTCAGGGTGGCCTGGAAGTGAAAGAAAGAAAGGAAGAGACCAGCATCCCACCATACCCTTTGAGGACACGCCCCCTATGACATAAAATCTCCCATCAGCCTCCACATCTTAAAGTTTCCACCACCTTCTAATATTGCCAAGTTCATGACCAAGCCTTTAATATATGGGCCCTTGAGGAACATTCTGGATCCACACTATAGCAGTTCCAAACTTACAGTTTGAATCAAAAATGTACCCAGAGCGTCATGTCTTCAGAGTTGGGGCTTTTTAAAGATGATTAGATGATGGGACTGCTAACCTTGTCTCTGGATTCAATGATGAGTTTATAAGTGAGTGTGATGTTAGGAGGCGGGGACTACGGAGAAAGCAGGTCTCCGGGGTACGACCTGGAAGGACACACTCTTGCCCCAGTGCCTCTCTCTCTCTGGCTCTTCCTTGTCCATTTGATTCCTGGCTGCCCTGAGGTGAGCAGCTTTCCTCTGCCACAGCCTTCTGCCATGGTGTTTCTGCCTTGGAGTCAGCCAACCACAGACAGAAATTTCTGGCACCATGAGCCAAAAATCAACCTTTTCTCCTTTAAGTTGTGTATGACAGGTGTTTAGTTTCAGCAATAGAAAGGTGACCAATACAACTCACAAATGAGCTGGGAAGTGTTTATTCCTCTATTTTTTCAAAAAGTTATATGCGACTGCTGTTATTTCTTCAGGACTGGTATTATTATTCACCAGTATGGAGCCATCTGTATCCAGAATGTGTATTGTTGCAATTTTTACTTGTGTATTCAATTGTGTTAATAGATTTAGAGCTATTCAAAAATTTTATTTTTTGTGTCTATTTTGATACACTTTATCTTTCAACAAATTTGCCCATTTTATTGGTGTTATTGAACTTATTTGCATAAAATCGCTTCAAACTTTGTCTTCTCCTCTTAGCACATCTTCTAATTTTCCCTTGGTAGCAGACGTGTTGTAGCTGGTGAAAGAGCTGAAGCCCGAGGGCCTGCGGTGAGATGTGGGGAGGGAGCATTCCACTGTCCTGTGGTTGGGTGCCAGTCTTCTGTGACCCTGTGCCACGGACTGTGAGGGTCACGCTTCTTCTCAGTCCCCACCCCTTAAAAAGGACAAGGTGGCAGGAACTGGGCACTTCTCTTCCTTCAGGTTGGCCAGGCTCTGATCGAACCCGGGCAGGCTGCGCTTATGCTAACTAGCTCTCCTGAGACAGACCCCGCTGAGAACAGAATGCTCTGTGCTTTCTAAATTGGCTCCCTTTCCTCTGCTTTCACCAGCAATGCAGTGAGATTTTTCTCTGGTGTTCTTTGTGGGAACCCAGTACAGCTCCGGGAGGCAGAACTTGCAGAAATGTCCTTGGCTCTGTGTCCTCCAAGTTTGCATCTCTCAGACTTGTCCACACTGGGCCTCCACCAGTGCACCAGACTCCCCATTCCCTGCCTTGTCACTGACTCCTGCAGTGGCTTCCGCCCTGGGATGCCATGACTCCAGTGTGTCCCTGTCTGTGATGCCAGTCTGGCCTGCGATGCCTCCTCTCATGGACCCGAGAGCTGCTGGTGCTCAGTTTGTTCAGCTTCCACTGCTCCTCAGGGTCATGTGGCAATTCCGACTCTTATTTTATGTTGGACCAGAAGCCGCCATCATCTTTTCTTTATTCCTTTTTCTCTTTTCCTGCCCTACTTTGGATTAATTCATTATTTTTTAGTATTTCACTCTATTTCTCTTACCTATATCTTTTTAGGTTTTATGATTATTTATATAGAGCTTACCATATGCATTTCAAAGGATCCTAGTCTTACCTCAATGAATGTTATAGCATTTCATGTGTGATTTTCAACTTTATAGTAATAAATTGGCATTTCTCCCTCCCATCCTTTGTGTTAAAATTGTCATATATTTTCCTTCTCTTTTTGTTGACATACCACAGAAAACTAGTTTCTTCTTTAAATGGTAAATTATCTTTTAAAAAGTTACAAAAGACATTTATATTTACTGACATATTTGCCATTTGGCATGTTCTGTGCTGCCTTTTCTTGTGATATCATGGTCTTTCCATTAGAAAATTTGAACATTTTTTTGTGACTGACCAACTCTCTTTCAGCTTTTGCTATCTTTCACGATCCTTACTATCCCTTTGTTTTTGAAGAATTTTTTTCTGAGTACCAAATTTTCTATTTGAGGTATCTTTCTTTCAGAATTTTAAAGATGTCATTTCATTGTCTCATGTCTCAAACATCTTTTGGTGATAAATCTGTAGTGAGTCTTTTATTTGTTCTCCTGTATGGAGGGAGTCTTTTCTTACCCCAAATATTTCTAAGTTTTTCTCTTTATCACTCTTTTTCAGCAATTAAGTAATTGGGGGATGGTGTGCCTTGGTGTTTTCTTTATGTGTGTCCTGATGGAATTTATGAACCTTCTTGTATTTTATCAAATTGGGAAAATTTCAACCATTATATATTCAAGCATTTTGACCCCTTTTCATCCTCTCTTTTTGGGCCTCCAGTTACATACGTGTTATATGCTTGACTTTGCCCTATGGATCACCAAACTTTTATTTTTTTCAATCTTTTTTCTTTTTAATTGGAATTGGATCATTTGTGTTTTTGTATCTTTGGGTTCACTAATCTTTTCTCCTTTTATATGAATCTGTTGTTAAGCTGAGGCAAGGATTTTTCATTTCAGATACTTTGTTTTTCAGGTCTAGAAGTTGCATGGAGTGGTTTTTTTTTTTTTTTCCTTGATATCTTCTATTTTTATCATTATTTTCATTTTTTCTTTTAAATCCTTGAGACTACTTATTGTTACTGTCTTAAGGCCCTTGTTTGTTAATTTCATCATCACTGTGGTTTCCGGGTTGGCTTCTGTTAAATAAGTTTTCTTCATGTAATTGGTCCCATTACCTTTCTTTTCATGTCTAGCAATTTTTTATTTGATGCTAGACATTTTGAATGTTGCACTAAGTCTCTGCATTTTGTTATCCTTCAGAGTGTGAGTCTTGTGAGCTGTGTTACTTACAGACTGGGCTGCTCATTCTGAGACCCATTTTCATATCTCTTAAGGTAAGTCTAGAATGGCTTTTCATCTATGACAGCTTGGCTCTAACAGTAAGGGTAATGCCATGGTCTCCCCTGAGCATCACCAATGTCAAACAAATTGTCTCCACTCTGGATGATCAGAACCCAGGATTTCAAGAATCCCATCTGGATTCCAGGAATTGTTCATCTTACAGCTCCTTAGTAGCTCTTTACCAAATGCTGTGTTGTTTCCCCTGTGTACTAGTTTCTTGGCAGTGATCTAATTAGTTCCACAGCCTCCTGAGAACCTTTATGCAGATTTCTAGATCTTCCTGTCTTCGTGACTCTCCCTCTGCAGCACTGGACCCCAGAACTTTCAATCTTAGTTTCCCCAAGTTCCATTTGCCATTTCTCATCTCAGCAACACTGTGGTTGTCAACTTGAGTCCCCTCTTTATGCTGCAGTAGGGAAAACACCTCCAGGGACAAGGCAATCACCTTGTTTCCTTTCTCTTGGGGATCACACTCTCATACTGCCAGTCATCTGGTGTTTCATACACTTTATCCAGTTTTCTAGTTGTTTCCAATGTGAGAGCAAGTCTGGTACCATTTGCTCTGTCTTGGTGGAAGCAGAGCTCTGTCTCCCTGATGACTCCTGAATCAGTAAATATAGGCAGGCTTTCACTCACTGTCTACCCTCTCATTCGTAGTTACCTGGAGGACATTTCCTGCCCTGTTATCATCTCTGAGTCACCATGTTCCAAAGCGAACTCCTTATCTGGCTCTTGCCATCAGCACTTCCTTCTAGTTCCCGTGTCTGACAAGCTCAAAATCTTGGTCATCTTTAGACACCAACTTAATTGTCCACCTCCTATTTTAATCAATTCCAGTTTCAAGGCACAACAATTCTTCCTTGAAGACTTTTTTAATCTACTCCCTTTTCTCCATTTCTACTGCAGTGTTACTGGACAAGTCCTCATCAACTCAATAACAGATTTCTAAATGGGAGGACTTAGGGCACAGCTGACTGATCACAAAGATGCCAGAGACAAAAGAATGCCCCTCAGGGATCACAGAGCTCTTCAGAAAAGCCTGGTCTACTCCATGTCCTGTGCCCTGGGCACTAGCAGGATTTTAGTCCACTTCACCATGTTCCTTCCCCCTCTGAATCTTCCCACGTGCTAGTTCTCTCCTGAGCTCACCCTGCTTTCCTGCCCTTCCTTCTATGGCTATATTTTGTCCCCAAACATTTACTAACTTCTCAGATTAAATATTCCTCCTTGCAGAAAAGCCTCACTTTCCTTGTTTTCCACATGTGGGGCTGGGTGTCCTCCCACCAGGCAGGAGGCAGCAGCTCATGTATGCCAAGCATGCATGATGCTGGCCTGTCACTGCCTATCACCATTGCCTGTGACAGATGCAAGATGGTCCATCAGTGACTACTGAGTGAGTGAATGCCTGGGTGAAGAAAGGTGGGTGGGGTGGGCAGTCTGAACTTGACCCTGTCGATGGATTGAAAATAGAATCAGGGGGTTGTGGGAAGCCAGAGTTAGGAAGGACCTACAGGAGACTTAGCCCGATCCTCAACTGGGGTGGGCACCTCTGGCCTCTCCTCATCAGTGGTCAGCTGGGCTGTGCAGAATCCACTCAAGTTCTGGGAACTTACTCCCTGTCATGGTGACCTGTTCCATTTCTAAACTGTTATCGTTGAAAATTGCACCAGCATCTTGCTCCATGTAGTTTCCAAACATTTGTCTGCGTCTTTTCTCTGAACTTCTGTGGCCATATGTTGACCTTTATTCCATGATGGCTCGTAAGAATCTGCAAGCTCTGTGGTGCCTGCATCTCCTTCTTATTGAGAGCAGCTGGCAGCAGGAGCAAGCGGGAGTTGTGACTTCTTCAAACAGGTAATGTTTTCGACTCACCTGAATTGTACAGCAGTCTTGTGAGGTACAGGGTGGGTTTGTACGGTTAGAGCTGCTCTAGAGGCAAGGAAGCTGCAGTTCACAGGGCTACATATGGAGATGCACAGGGCCTATGTTGTCCCCACCCAGCCCCAGGTGTGGAGAAGGAGACTTCTGAGGTTCCAGCCCTGCCTATGCCAGCCCTTTTGACTTCAATCATGGGAGAAACCTCCAGGGACAGCTGCCCAGCTAAGCCCAGGCGACTCCCAGGAGGGCTGGAGAGAAAAAGTACAGTGATCATTGTTGTTGTAAGCTGTCACAATTCAGACATCACTGGTGCTGCACAGCAGTGGACAATAAGATCTCTAACCTCACCCTACAGTGTCTGTTTGGGTCAGAATTTGGCCAGACCAAGATGTAGGTGCTGCCCATCCTCCTATCTAGCTGTCCCAGGTGGGCAATATGCCACACACACTGCAAACCTTAGAAACACGGGGCATGATGAGTCACCCCAAATGTCAGGATGTGTGAGGAGCTGGAGATAACAGTGCTCTGGAAGGAGGAAAACTGAGATTGCAGTTGTCTTGATAGTAGGAAATGCTTCCCCAAGAGGACAATTCAGGCTGAGCAACCAGCTCAAGCAACTGCCACCCAAAAGGAGTCATCCAGGGGAGCAGTGCCTTGGTCCCTGACTTGAAGACAGGACTCATGAGGATGAGGGTCACAAAGGCCGGAGGGTGGGAAGCACCCATCCAAGTGGATGCCAACTGGAGGAGAAGGAGCTCTCCCTCGGCAGAGGACACCCCAGCTCCAGACTCCCTTTTTGATTCTTTGATGTCGCAGCCCATGAGGGTTGTCTTTCCAGGAGTTGAAAGCAAGAGCAATGGTCCTGCCAGTGTATCTCAGGAGTGAACAGGGTGATTGTTGGATACTAACAGACGGTCTACAGCCAGGAAATATCTGCTCCTGATTTGGCCATTCATAGTTCTAGAAGTTGAGCTGTGAGGTCTTGCTTGAGCAGGAGTTCCTTCAACTCCTCTCTGCTGAGCCTGGCTTCCCTGGCTGCAGAATGGAGGCAGCAAATGCTATCCTGGGCCCTGATCACAGCTACAAATAGCTGGAGCTGATGGCAGCCTCTCTCCCCTAGGGCCCCTGAGGTCTGGCTTGTGTTCGGTCTGTGATGCTTGGAAGTCTAAAACCCATCACCAATCAGACCCAAACCTCAACAGAAAAGGAAGGATGTCCTCTATGGGGCTGGGTTTCACCTTGGTTAGCTGTCAAACTGAGCACTGATGACAGAGGACACCAGAGTATGTAGCTCTGGGAGGAACCCACAGGGCTGGCCATGGCTGAAGGAACCCAGGTGGCCTGGATGGGACTGAGACGTGGAATCCACCATCAAGGGGTGGGTAGAAGTGCCCCCCGAAGAATTGGGCTTTATCTTTCCCTGAACAGAACACCACTTGCCCTGGGTGTCACCATCTGAGGAACAGCTGCTTTCTAGGCTAGAAGCAAGGGAGAGGTTCTCTCTGCTGCGTAACAAGGGAGATGAAACCCTGGCTTCCCGGGCTGGACAAGAAGATAGAGAAGGACGGGTTGGGAGGTTCTGTCAATATGTGTGGGCCACTAGGGAGCCACTGGGGTCTCAGTATAGGAAATCTCCAGGTTGCATCTGTGCCAGGTGTGGGAAGCAGTGAGAGGGAGAGAGAAAGATGCTCATTGTCTTAGTTACTTTTCTCATTGCTGAGACAAAATAGCCGACACCCAAAGTTAAAGGGTTTCAGTCCATAGTCAGCTGGCTCTGAGGCAGGGTGGTGTGGCAGAGGGGAGAGCAGAGGAGAAACAGTCCATGGCAAGCAGGCAGGCGAGAGCACACTAATTCTCGTTCTGTCCCTAATTTAAGCAGTCTACTTACCCTAGGGCGGGTGTAGCATTCACACCCTTAATCCTAACTGGAACTATGCCAAACCCGTCAGTGGACTGATTTAGTAATCACACACCCTTGACCCCAGCACCACACACTCTGGATCCAGCCACCTCTGATAAGCACCCTCCCCCCCTGCCGTGGCTGCATGAGACTCTGGAGGGACACCTAGATAGAGCCATAACACCTATGGACCAGGTGACATTTGGTGAGGCATGATCAGAACCAGAGGAATGTGCCCTGGTTCCTGGCACCCTGACACCTTCCTGGGACTGGGCAGCCTCATATCAGCTAGGGCTCTTCGGGTGTTATTCCCAGAGCCCAGCCCACAGCCTATCCCTCTCTAGCTTCCTATCAGCGTGGGACAGGGGTCCAGCCAAGGGGTGTTGGGTGAGAGACGTGCCCCCTAGGGGAGCGTCTGGGACCATGGGCTCCCAGGACCAGGCCGGGCTCCTGCTGTGATTTCTCCTGAGGTCACCCTGTAAGACCTCGCACCCTGCCCAGCCCCACATCTTTGGGATTCACCCTCATCCCTGCCAGGTACTGGCTTGTTCTTGGCGTGGCCGTGTGGACATGTTCCAGAAGAGACATCTGGCTTCCTGGTGAGTGCAGCAGATGGCACTGGAAACAGTGTGGGCTTCTGTTCCTCCCGCGTCCCCCTCAGCCTCGGTCTGCAGCCAGTGACCTCTTCCCGAGACTGCCCTCCATTTCCTCTGTGCACTGCAGGCTCCAGATGAGGTCCCCACCTTCCACTGCCTGCATCCCAGTGTTCAAATTCTGTCTTGCCCGTGACATCCCTGGACCCCAGGGCACAGGTGGCTCCTCAGCCCCTGGAGATGGGATTCTGGGTCACCGGGGATGACCAGTCACACCAGCCTGTGGTCCAGGTGACTCAGTGGACTGAGCCCATCTTTAGGGCTTTCCATTCAACGGCCTTGACCTCTCTACACCCTTGCTGGATGGTGCCCAGACAAGGCCTCTGCAGAGACGGATTCTCCAGTCACCCAACATCACTGCTGCTTGTGATCGCCCCACACCTCATCTTCCAGGCCTGCACGCCAAAGCCGTGTCTGAAACCAGAGCCAGAGCGAGGTGCATGTGAGGTGCTGCCCTGGAGGAGCACCCTCCTGGGAAGTCTGCAGGGAGGAAAGGAAGAAGGTGGAGGAGAAAGGAGTACAAGGTGGGGAGAGGTACATGCTGGCCAAGGCTTCCATAGAGCCCGAAGCAGGAACATGGCCAGGCAGGACTTCCCTAGGGGAGTCACCTTGCAGCAGCCCTGTGGGGCAGCCCATGGCACCGACTCCTTCTTTTCTTCTCCTCTCAGAGTTTGCCCCATCAGTGTAAAAGACGGCCCCTGGGCAGTGACCTCCAGGGAAGCCGTGTCCTCAGAGGGAGCTTCCTGGCACGGTGCTCGGGTGACCAAGTGGACTCGGCTCTGACTGTGCCCACGGCCTGCAGCCTCCAAGCACATGGCACGGGCTCACCGTGAAGCCAGGCACGGGTGCAAAGGCTAAGCCGGCCTCGCGACAGCCACCTCGGATGGCCATAGGAAGAGGAGGGCCACTGGGGGAGGTGCAGAGGGCACCAGACATGCAATCCTTTCATGTAGGATATTTCTGACTTTATGGTGATGCAAAAGCAATATTCAGTACAAAACCAAAGTTTGAATTTTTTTTTTCTTTTTCTTTTTTCTTTTTTTGGCTTTTAAAAATGTTTATTAGTACATGTTTGCAATACATATCAATCACATTCATTGTGGGGAGCTGGTACATGTGTATAACACATCTTAATCCTTTTTACATCCCCTTTTCCTTCCCCCTTCCCCTCTCCCTCCATCTTTTGGTCTCCGTCCCATTTGTAAAAGATCCAGCTCCTTACATTTTGCACATGACTCCTTTCTTGGGACAGTGGCATGCAGTCTGATTCTCTCTCCCTCTCTCTGTCTCTGTCTGTCTCTGTCTCTCTCTCTCTCTGTGTTTCTCTCTCTGTCTCTGTCTCTCTCTCTCTCTGTCTCTCTCTCTCTGTCTCTCTCTCTCGGTTGGGCGTGGCGTCACCCACAGCTCTGTCTGCCTGGCTCTCCACAGGGCACTGCATGACTAAGTCAGGATGTCAAGTCCCTTAGATGCCTTAAATGCATTTCCCACTGACGGGATTTTCAACTTACAAGCAGTTTGTCAGGACGCTACCCCCTTGTAAGTCGAGGACCATCCGTGTAAACGAAGCCTGGCCCAGGGACAGGAGCAGACACGGCTCCCTCATGTGCGTCCTGGTCCAGGGCCTGAGCCCGCCATGGAGGGGGCGATGGGGCTTGTGGTGATTTCACTTCAAGGAACCCAGCTTCATCTCCAAGCTGCATGGCTACTCCGGCGCCTGGCGGTCTTCCTGGAAGGCATCGTCTCACCTGGGGAGCACCTGCCCCTGTGTCCCGAGGGGCGCTGCCACTGGACCAGGGCCTGCTCCTCCGTGATTTCCAGCTGCATTTTTGAACTTTGCATTTTTTATTTATCCAACTGTTTCTCTCCGCCTCCCAATAGTGAGTCTTCCTCCCAACACTTACAAGTCCCCAAGGGTGGTTGGTTGAAGAAGCATCAAAAGCTTTTCGGGGCAGCCTCGGGCAGGTGGGTTCATAGAGCTTGAGCCCTGTAGGTGCCAGAGCTGGGCCATCTCAGTCCAGGTCAGGCTATGTGACCCTGGGCGTGTTACTCCACCTCTCTCTGCATTGGGGCCCTCATCTGTGAAGCTGACACCGACATGTGGCTGAGAGGAATAAATGAGGCCACACAGGGGACCGTGGTTGGGGCAGCGCTTGGGGTAGAGAAGGGCTCTGCCCACTTGCAGAGATAACTTGGAGGAGGAGGAGGAATCTTGCAGCTTCCAAGAGGGCTGCGGGCTCTTTGACTTCCAAGCCAGCAGGTGGCCCCAGAGGACATTTGCCTTCCTTGTGGAGCCCAGAAGGGAAGAGAAAGGGCCACCCCAAGGAGG